>CM053787.1:968865182-969554349 GCA_028749045.1 Cupressus sempervirens
ACTGTCTGGCGTGAGTGTTAGCCTTGGATGTTGTGCTTTATGTGTGTTTGTGGTTGGATCATTATCTCCATCAGCACGGTGGGTGTGGACCTATGGGTGCCACGTGCTTTGGAGGCGTAGCTACCTTCACCACTGCTAGGGATCGGTGTCCAGAGATGATCTTTTGTCCTAGTGTGACCGTTGTTGGATGTCTTCACTTGGTACTTCGGGTTTCAGAGTATGCTTTCTTGTGATTGATGCTTTCTTTGGGATGCTTGTATATCATGTTTAGATGATGTTATTTTATTTGACACATTCCCTTATTATGATGTTTAGCATATGATTAGATGATGTGATTTGCTTTAGTAGTATATATGTTGCTTACTGCTGTTTAGCATGTGATAGGTGATTTTATCTACTATAGGATTATCTTATGCGTTATCACTAGCATGTTAGATTTTCTTATGCTGTTATTGCTGCATGTTTTTAGTAGTGACGTCCCTATTACGACAGTACTGATGATTTGGTGGGTGGCTTGGGATGTTATGCATGGGGGATGGCTAGGACCCATGATGGTCTTATGATGCTATTGACGGTTGGGAGGAACTGCGTACTTAGTTTGGTTGTTTTGTTCCTAAGAAATATGACTGGTTAACCTATCAATTTTGTGCATGGTGATAAAAATGGGTAACACTTTGGCAACTTCTATTGAATGACTACTTGCTAAACATCGAACCAATATCCTTAACAATCTATTGAGCCCAAAGTCAAACCAGGAATGCTGATAGGTTTCAAAAATAGTTATGCATCCTCGAATACATTTAGTTTGGGCCAAGTATGACAATGAAAGAATATTGAGAACAAGGGTACTTTACACTAGCAAATATGCAACAACTTTGCTCATTCAAACCTTTGAAACCCTAAGAACTTATTGAAAGAAGGGAAGACTACAAGTAAACAACTTGTGCTGGACTGCACTTTAGGGAAAATGAAAATAGGGAATATATACAAAATATATACAGGTAGACCATACCTAGAAGCAAAGCCTAAGATGTATCCCATTCACAAGATATATCTCATTCACAGGGATTTGTAGAATTTCTCCTTCCATAGTTGAGAGTTGGTAGGCATTGTGTTCTTTGCATTTTGAGATTATGAACAAGCCAGTCCACATATTATCAAACTTATTATGATCGCCTGGTCTACTTTTAAAAACATCCCAGCGTAAAACTAGATCTCCTTCTTTGAATATCCTGAGTTTAGACTTCTTGTTGAACACCCTCTTGGTTTCATCTACTGGTTTTCCATTGTTCACAATGGCTTATTTATTTCTTCTTCAAGTTCTAACAACTTGACATACCTCAACCTAAAAGGATCATCCTCTTCAAAAAGCATCAAACTATTTGCAAGCTCTAATGATGGAAACTCCACATAAATAGGTAGTTTGGCTTGTTTCCCATACACCAGAACATAAGGTGAGTTGCCTAGAATCTACTTGGGAGTAATTCTATTGAGCCATAAGGTTGATCTCAATTTGGAATGTTAGTCCCATTTGTTATCTGCTAAAGTCCTCTTCAATATCCTCAGCAAGTTTTTGTTTGTACTCTCAACTGGTCCATTACCATGAGGATAATAATTTGACAAGGTGTTAAGATATACTCCATTATTTAATGCCCATTTAGTTATTCTAGTTCTCACAAATGCCAAGGCATTGTGAGATATAATGGAGTTAGTAACTCCAAATCTACATATTAGATTGTCATAGAAATTTAGAATAAAAGTCTCATTGGCCTCCTTCAGAGCTATTGCTTTTGTCCAACATGTGAAATAGTCTATGGTAGTCAAAATCCATTTGTGGCCAGCACTAGAATTTGGATTAATGGGGCCCACAAAATCTATACCTCACTTCATGAATGGTTGGTCAATCAAAATAGGATGTAGGGGTAAGGTAGCCAACCTCTCCTTTCCATAAAACAATGCACATTGTTTGCACTTTATTGACTAGGCATGAACATCCTTAAATAGGTCAAGCCAATAATATCTAGCCCTCATGATCTTACATGTCATTTTTGGAGAAAAGTGACCTCCTACATCATAAAACTACTCCAAAAACTTGCTAGTATTGTTATTGTCGATACATCTAAGGAGAGCTCCATTCACATCCTTTCTAAACAAAAGGCCATCCACTAATATTTAGGGTGCAGACTACAATTTGAAATACCTCATTTTAGCCCTGTCAAGTATTAGGGGACATTCTCCAATATGTAGAAAATGTGTCATATCATGTAGACCGCTTTCTTGCTGACCTTATTGGGGAGCATCTTGATTGTTTAGGATAGCTTAAACTATGTCATTTGTACCCAGAGTTTTTCCATTGGCTAACTCCTCACATAGCCTTTTCCCTGTGACAAGTTTGGTCACTTGAATATCCACAACATATTCCATGACCCTAGTTATCCAACTACCTATTTTTTCATTGAGTTCCTTGCTCAACAAGAACTCCTTTACAATAGGATGGGCCACCATAAGATGAATCTTATTATTAGATACCAGGTGTTTGAATTTCTTTAGGCTTTTCACCATAGCAAGTACATGCTTCTCAATGAAGCTATATCTTTGTTCATACCCTTCTAAGCCCTTACTAAAGAAGGCAATAGGTTGTTCTATGTTTTGTTCATTTTGTTGAACTAGTATTGTAGAAATTGTATCCATACTACCATATGCATACAAGGTGAAGTCTTTTGAAAAGTTAGGATTCACCAAAGTAGGACAAGCAGATAATGCTTCCTTTATTACTTCAAAGCTATGTTTTTCTTCTTTCGACCAGCTAAAAACAATGTTCTTCTTAAGCATTGATGTCAATGGTTTCAACAACTTAGCAATATCTGGAATAAAGTGTCTGAAAAAGTTGATTCTTCTAATAAAATTTTGTAATCTCTTCTTATGATGTGGTAGAGACAATTCTAGGATGGTTGTAACCCTCCCAAGGTCAATGGTGATGCCTTTTTTGGATACAACATATCCCAATAATTTTCCTTCATGGATAACAAACACACTTCTTTGAATTGAGAGATATGCCAAACTCTCTACATCTCTTTAAGATTTTCCTTAAATGTGTTGGTAAATAGATTATTCTTCTATCTTACTCTTTGAACGCCTAATATTCTTGAACATTATCTAGTTACAACAGTTGGGAAATCATAGCTAATTGATTGACTTCCCTCTAAATTCTTAGGTACAACTCCCTCAGATTTTGTGATTTGCAATGAATCTTGTTTATTCATAAATCTAAGTGGGGTTTCTTCTTGACCAGAGAATAGGAGAGGTAAACCAAGTTATGCCTAAATAGGAACTAACTTAGGAAAAGATTTGGGTCTTAAAATTAATCAAGTTTGTGAGCTCACACATCTTATGAACTCGTAGAAATTGATGAAATGTTAATGGATTCTATATATGAATCATATACTTAACTGAAAGCTTCTAACTCTAATAAGGAAGAGACTAACTTGAAGAAAAACACAACATAGAATCTCTTTATACTTTCAATAACACTTCTATTATCTATAGCTTTTTGCATTGAATAGGGGAACAAAGTTTTGTTTATTCCTTAACTCAATTCAGTGGAAAGAGATGTCCTAAGCTATCAAAAAAAATGGAATAGTAAATAATCGACACAAAATACATTCAACTTGTCTTTGTAATATGAAGTATCTCATGCCAAAAATTAACCAACCTTCTATTAATCTTTCAATTAGGTACATATAGGATTTCAAGATAACCATTACAAAATCAGACTCAAATTGGTTCATCTCCTCAAAATTGACAAATGGCAAGGAGTCAATGGCCAGTTACAATCATTACATCAAAATATGAAAGAGCAGGATAAGAATCACTTTCACCTTCTTTTCTTTTTCAGACTTTATCTTATAGGCTTTGGTGGTTGCACGATTCCATAATAGATCAAGATCTAATCAAACCATTGTTCCTCTTTCAAGGACACTATGTCTATTTTTGAGAACTATCAATTCCATCATGAAAAATACACTTGAATTGTCAACCCAAGGATGTAGGACTCGAAATGGGTCAGCATGATATGTGCACTAAGTTCCTTGAAGAGTCACAACACCTATGCTGTAGGAAAGTAAAATGCATAAAAGGGATCTATACTACTGATACAAAATAGTAAACACACTCTAACAATAGATAACTATACAAAAATTGGAAAAGGAATTCTAAACTAGTTAACAATTCAAACATCCACTATGATAATTTTCCACAAGTGTTGCAGGAACTTTCATAGTAACTATGTTGTAGGACCAATGTAGTAAATCTATCTTAAAACAAGAGATTGCAAGAAATCATCTCCTACTTATGAATCTACTCTACCTAAATCTATTCCAGCTCCCAAGTGGGCCCTCTTGGTTGTCTTCAACTAACTAAGAACACAACAGGTATTCCAAAATCACTCTCTCATTAGAATTTTTCTTTGATTACATGACTGAATATTTCATGAAGAATGAAAAAAGAGCAACTTTTGAATCTTAAACTAGTATTGTTTCATTAAGTTTTTTTCTCCCCCCCTCTTCAAGATGACCACTTCTTCCTTATATATAGAGGATTGGATACTTATTAATCTCATAACATAAAAGTTGCAAACAAACATCACCAAAAAAGAAGGCAAAATGTCAACCATGACATAAAATATTGATTAAGCAATAGAATAAAAGCTCGCAAGAAATATAGCAAGTCAGGTCTTCCTGGTTTTTTTGAACAATTACTCTCCTTGCAAACATGGCTTATCATTCAAAACTGACCTGCACTTCTTTTTCCATGAATAGTCTTTATTACTTCCTCCTTTAATACAGTAATCACCAATATTTGTGCCACTTCCCTGAAAATTAGAAACATTTGGAACATATGCACAACAATATTTCTACTTTTATTTAAATGTTAGAACATAGCTTAAAATATTTATATGAAATACTACACATTATGTATAATATTAAGCAAGGTATATCATATTCACTATCTATAAGTTCAATAGGTTCTAGTTGTACTCGACATAAGTTCACAAGATATTTAAAACAAATATGTTGGAAATGTTTTTCACAAGGCTCAAAGAGTAAGTTCAAACTATATAAAAACTATATCAAATTTGAGACATTAATATGCCTCATCAGTGGCAACAATGATTGGGATCAACTCTTCATGTCTATGGACATTAACATTAGTGTATCTTAAGAGCCACTTGGAATGCTCTCTGGCTATATCTTTGATGGCATTTAACCACTCCTGTATTTCCTCTATAATCACGTGTACACATCGGCCAAGCTTTTGGAGCTCTGACATTCTGTTATGATGATTAGAAGACTTCTTTGTTAGGCTATCCAGATAATTAGAGAAATTCTTTTGCATGATAGCAACTCCAACTATCCCTTTCCCTTGTCCACTAGATTGGGAATCTATATGTAGACCTCTTAGTAATTCATAGTCTCTATCTTGATTTTTTTTAACTTTTCCCTTTGTTTCCTTTAATCCTTCTTCTGTTACTAGGATCATTTCATATTTGAATTGCATACTTTATAGCCACTCAAATAAGGGCTCATCTCCCTTAGGCAAAATATTTGCCTCTATAGCTTCCTTAGCCTTCATGTGGATGATCATTTTCAATAAGGAAATGCAATCCTCACTCTTGGCTTTCTCTACTATTAGGGTAGCTCTATTAGCTGAGATATTATCTTTCTTAGTTTTAAGCCTCAATACCGCATTACCAAGTTTCTTTATGATTGCAAGACCCTTAGACTCAAATTTTCCACTCCAATCCCTACCAGTCTACCTAAAGTGCTTGTCTTCTTGTAGCTGGAAAATGATAGCTTGAATGTTTGTGGCCATAGCATCATTGGTGGTTGACACTCCCAAGATGCTTGCCAATGGGGTGACTAGTTTCCTAATGAAGCAAATTAGGTTCACGAATTTCTTCCTTCATTTTGACTTTAGCCAGCTTAAGGATTTTGAGTTATCCTTCTATCCCATCATTTATTGATTTCCACATGCCCACCTTGGTGTTGTGTCTAACTTCTCTAAGGTCTACAAAATGTAATGTGAAGTCCTTTGTAGACATGTCTTCAATTCTCCCTCCCTTAGTGGGTTTAGTAATCTCCATAATCAAAGGCTCTATATCAAGATCTTGGCCAGGGATCGATAGGGTCTTCTGCTTCTTAACATTACTCAAAGCCGATCTAGAATGGATAGCTAGAGATAAAGTTTCTTTTTTTGGGGCTTCGTCTTCTTTCCTCTTCCTCTTTCTATCCAATGTGTCTTCTAGCCATGATTCTATGTCAATCACCTTAGATGAAGTCCTAAGCATATCTTCACTAATTTTTTTTCCTTTTGACTGGAGCCAATGTCTTCATAGCTGAAGAGAAAGGGTTCTTTGGGACCTAGGAAATAAGTTTTGAAGCTTTAAGACCCACCTCTATTTCTGTAGTCTTCTTTGTAGCTTCGTCAAACTTAGTAGACTCGCTCTCGCTGCTTCCAACTCCAAGGTCTACCACTTGTATTTGGAGACTACTTGGTAGGAGTAAAGCAACATTTGTAGATGGGATTGGACTATTGTGGGGTGAGAGAGACGCCATGATTGCGTTGTCCTTCAATTCCTCTTCCTTCTTCTTCTCAACCTCCATTTTAGTTCTGATCACTAGTACTGAACCATCTTAACAAGATTTATCAAGGGGGATATTCTTGTTAGGAGGTTGGTCACCTCCACTAGTCAGTTGAGTAGGCCCTTAAGTAATGTGAAATATTGTGCCTAAGGCACCACTGTGAGAAGAGGAGGTTGCTGCTACATTCAGAGATGCTTGGGCGGTCATACCTTTGCTCCTGCTTCAGTGTGTTGTGGTTCACTTGACCCATTTTTTAGTTCTCTTATAGATTCTAGCCATCATCATATCTAGGTCTTCCACAACTTCTTCATAAGGTTCCAAACTTATGAGAGTACTCCTTAGCTTGGTCAAGTAAGTGTTGCTATACATGTTCTGACTGTCATCTTCAACTCCTTCTACATCAATGTTAATCTTATACATTTTCACTTGGTTGACTGTCAATCTGGCAAAGGCACAATGATGACTCTCGAACTCGTCTTTGTAGTCATCCCAATAGTCCTCAATGGTAGTGATGTTCATTATCATGCTCCCTATCTGTAAGACATCTTTGGCATACCCATTTAGGTCGAACATGGGCCTTGGGACTTCATACATGTCCAACTTATATTTCTTATCGAATACTTTCATCATGTTTTTAACGTCAAACTGGGTGTCACAGCTAAAGGTTCCCACTTTCATGGGGAATTCATATCCTTTCTTCTTTAGGCCCTCACTCAGTATATTCACTTGTAGGGCTTGCCTTATGGTCTCAATCAACATGATCATGTCGCTTGGAAACCTTGGTAGCTTTAAAGGAAATTTGTCAAATGTGCAAGACACAATTAAGAAAATGATGGGAATTGAATGAAGAAACATCCAAATTGACTAATGGTGGCCATGGCTTCTAGGTTGAATCTTCTTTTCGAGCATCCCTGTAGCTCCCTACAAATCCTCATGGTAAATGTATCATTCACCTTAACATGATCCGCACAGCTATTCTGTAACTGTAGACATGGATAGAATTCATAAGATTTAACATCATTAGAGAAAGTCTCTAATCTTGGGAGGCTAGGCCATAATTGCAATGAGAACAACATGTAAATCAAGAAGGAAGACATTTAGAATGAATGTATTATAGAACTTGGTTGCCTGAAGAGCATTGGATAGAATTTCGCTTACCTCTTGAGCCCAGTCAATGTATTGGGTATCTAAGAAAATTACTTGAACTAAAAAGAAATACTAGTCAACAAAATTCAAAGCTTCTACCTCACCTTCAACCTATGTAGGAGGACCAAAATATCGATGATTTATGGCTTAAGGTTGGCCTCAAACAAAGTTTTGGGAACTTTACTCTTATCACTTTGTGGTTTCTAGAACCATGTCCTCATGATTTCTTTCCTCCAAAACATCTTTTTACCTCAGAATTCTAAGACAATTCCACCAAAGTCTAAGTCAAAGAACTCCTCTCACTTTGGCACACAAAGGTAGTTCACCACTATTTTCCTATCAATTGAGATTAGCACTATATCATCAGG
Source organism: Cupressus sempervirens (assembly GCA_028749045.1). Taxonomy (NCBI): domain Eukaryota; kingdom Viridiplantae; phylum Streptophyta; class Pinopsida; order Cupressales; family Cupressaceae; genus Cupressus; species Cupressus sempervirens. Next base: position 968,873,338 of record CM053787.1, read on the forward strand.
TAGCACAATTTGCCCAGTTTCTAGGTTGTAGTGATGAATGCATTCATAAATCAACTTAGGGGCTTAGAACGCGACTAGGAAACCAACTACCTCAACTAAAATGCATGCTCAAAGATTCTTGGTGATGGGATGAATTCATTCAGATCTAAACCTTTTCTAGGGAGTCTACCATGTCAAAGAAGTGAAGAGAAGTATCTGTCAAGTTCTGCAATTCAGACTTGATACTAGTTAACCCATCAAAACCCGCAAACTTGGTTGCCATGAGTTCATGAACAAGATTTTGAATTGAGAAGGTGAATGAGACAAAGAATGCAATAGTCACAAGTTTTTCAGAATTTATGTGTACTAATAGAAAGAAACATCAAAGAAAAGTGGTAACTTATTCACTTGTTTGTCTATCTTTATATGAGAGCTTCAATTCATTCGTTGATCTTCAAAACTCGCACCACACAAATGGAAATTTAAGAAATACCCATTGGATAGTAAATGCAAGAGTCAAATTGATATCTAGGGGTCTTTTCACTATTCTGTTGAACTCAATAGTAACTTTCTATATGCCCACCACTTATTTTTCCATTTTCCTTTAAGTTTTGTAAAGTTACCATTAGGGTACCCTGTTGAGGAAAATCTGCCAAATGAGATCCTTGCTATGTTTCTTCTTCCTTAATGATTCAACCCATTCCAATATCATCCTAACATGCTCTACATCAAATACAAGGGTTAGATTCAATCATTAACTAGATTTCCTTGAAAAATCTAAAAATTGTCTTCATGGGTTGAAAACCCACCGACAAGAAGACATTTTCCATTTTTCTGCCATTGCTTCCTTCTAGATCAAATCTTCAATAATAAAATTTTTGGAAGCTAGTGGTGTCTGGTTAAGTTGATGAGGACCTAATTAAGAGTCATTAGACATCTTTTTTTTTGCCTCAAGTCGTCCTATGGATAATTGCCTTCATGGTTAAAAACCTAGGAGGAGAAGACAACTTCAGGTTTTCTACCAAGGCTTAAATATTTGAGTAACAATGAATCTGAACAATGCTTAGGGATCTTAACTTAGATTCAAACATTAATTTATATTAAAACCCTTCACCTTTTACATTTTTTTGATCCATGTTTCTTCAAGTGGTCATTACAAGAAATCACCTTCATGGGTGCGAAACCCACCAAGAAGAAGATGATTTTCAAAATTTTGCCAACACCTACTTATCAAGGAGCAGTACACCATGAGAGAATGTGGAACATGATTTCTCATCAACTAAGCAATTTTGATCTCTATCAGACTAGGTTCTAATTTACCTGACCAGTCGCAAGGTAAAATAAACACCCACCTGGCATGAGGGAAAAAGAAGGTAAAATGGGGAAATCTAATAGAGATCACCTAACCTAAGGGACTTAGACTTAGACTCAAACCCAACTAAGGATTATGATAACTTCTCCTACTACATAAAACTCAATTTTTCTAGTTGGTTAGAAAAAAAAAAGTCGGGCAACAGTTGGCTTTGTCTAGGGACTTGGGCAATCCATGTCCAAGCAAGGAATCCAAGATCTCTAGTTTTGCAAAAATGAAAAGGTGGCTAGACAACAAAACTAAAGCAAGAAAAAGCAAGGGAAACTAAACTAGGGGAAAAAAAATGGGAACTAAACATAACTATGGTATAATAAAGGGGTTGCCTATTTTCAATTTTGAACTTGATAGAATTAAGTCCTGACTATTGTAGGTAAGGAGAAGTACTTCACCATTTGGATATCCCAGTTTAAATGAGTTATTTCTAAAAGCTTGATAAATGATGAATGGTCATTTCCATAGAGTATCAAACTTTCCATGTATGCCCTTTGGCACCCTTCATTTATCCCCTAACAATACAATATCTCCTATCCTAAACTTTCATGGTTTGGTCTTCTTATCAAACAGGTTTTTCACATACATTTGATATTGTGTAATGTGATCCATAATTGCTTCTCTTTCTTCTTTGAGCTTTCTTAGATATAGGATCCTCTTCTCCAATTTGTCTTTATAGATGCCATCTCAATTACTGTCCTTAATTTTCTTGTAGCTAGTTCCAAAGGTAAGGGAAGACCAGCCTTCGTTCTGTAGACTAGTTCAAAAGGGGAAATTCCAATCACCCTCTTTAGGGCTACTCTATCTACCCAAAGTTCCTCATGAATCTTCTTGTGCCAAGACCTCTGATTATCTAATACCAACTTTTTCACAATGTCCACCAAGTTCTTATTGTTGGATTCAGTTTAACCATTCCCTTGTAAAAAATAGTTAGATGAGTGACTAACTATTATACCATATTCGAAACAAAACTTTGTGATTTTAGCTGAAGAGAAATATGTGGCATTATCCATTACTAGTTTAACAGGTACACCAAACCTAACTAGTATATTTTCTTATATGAATTCATAGACTACTTTGGAAGTGGTCCTCTTTGTAGCATTGGCTTCCACTCATTTTGTGAGGTAGTCGATTGCAATGATGATGTAGGTGTGGTCAACGCTAGATGCTAGATTGATAGGGCCAAAGAAATCAAGACCCCATTGGTCGAAAGTACCTTCAATTACCAGATGTCTGAGAGGTAGTGCAACTAACTGGGGCCTACCTATGAACGTTTTATATTTTTTGCATTTGGACACCCAATAGTAGGCATCTTTAAACATTTTGAGCCAATAATAACACTGTTACAATATCTTAAAAGTAGTGACTGAGGATGAGAAATGCCCTCTGCATGCTTCATCATGAAATGTTTGCTGGAAATCTGATTGAAAAAGCTCATTGTTGTTGAAGATCAAAGAGGGAGATTGTTGTAAAAGAATGTTTTCAATCATTGTTTTGTCATTGATGTCAAACTTACTATTTCTAGGGATGATATTTGCTTATAAGATCCAAGTACTATCACTTAGTTGATTGATGAAGAAGATTTGATCAACAAGATGTAACAAGAGAACCTAAGGGAAAGGTTGAGTTATGATGTTGTAATGAAGTACAAGGATCAGTTAAGATAATGGTTAGTAATGTATTGATGACATACTCAAGGATACAGAGGGTGGTCACAATTAGAAACATTGGAAGAAAAAGTTGTAACAAGTTTGATTGAAAAGCTTAAACTAAGATCTTTAGTGGGTGTCGAGCAAGTTAGTTGAAGCCAAGCAAATTCTCAATAGAAGTCGAGTAACAAAAATTCCTAGTGTGTGTCGAGTGATCTTCATGTGCCGAGTGAAGATCAAGTGATGAGTATCAAAAAAATTTCAGTTGGTGTTGAGTGAGCTTTAGGTGCTGAGCATCAGGAAAAACATAGTTGAAGCTGAATAACATAGTATGTGCTGTGCACCAGTATCTCAATAGTACCGAGTTGCTGCATTATGTCAAAAGATGAAGATTCGCCAAATCTAAGCTGACATTGTGGTTACATTGAATTTGTGAACGAGTTGGAATATAAGGATGATGAGTTGGAGGCACAAAATCCTATGCAAGCCATTTTTGGGTGAATTCTAAAGGATTATTCATGAAGTTTCTAGAGGAAATAGAATATGGGTTAGATGCAATGAATCCTACCTAATCCATGCGAATTGAAATTGAAAAATGGAAGACTCGAGCAGGAAATGGTATTCCAAGACTTCTATTTAATAAGTCATAGACCAAGAAGCAAAGAGCTATTGATACTGTTGCTACTATAGAGCCAAATTTGAAAAGTGGTTAGAAGGGTGTCAAGGAGGAGACATCTAGGAGAAGGAAGAGCATAGAGGCTTTTCTTCTACAAGTGGTCATGAAGAGATGATTGCACTAGTACATTGAGTATGGAGATTCAAGAAGACAAAGCTTGAAAGGAGGGCAAGTTATTAAGAGTTGTAGAGATTGAAGGCCAGACAAGGGTATGAGCTGAGAAGTGATTAGAGATATGCAAGATAAGTTGTATGTTATAGTCAGGTCAAGATTTTCTAATACTTTCTAGCAATTGTATTAGATCTGAAAATCCCATGGACTTAGGTTGGCCTAACAACCATTTGAAAATTCTTTAACAAGGTGGCATTCTAAGTGAATGTTCTAAAGTCCTTTAACCAGGCCCACTTCTAACAAGGTGGTTAAATCCTCTAACAAGGTCACATTTAACAGTTTGTTGCAAGCCTTTAACAAGGCAGGCTTTTCATAAGGCATCACTTCAGAAGAGTGAGAATTAAGTAGCATGTTATTGGTGGTTTTTCCCAAATTGGATTTCCACGTAAATCATTGTGTCATGTATTGATATCTTATGTGTTATACTTGCATGTTGATTTACAATAACTTGTTGATTGGATAAGTTAAAGCTTGGATGACTGAATGGTTGAATGGATTCACTACACTTAGTGAAAAGTTTGAATAGGACATTTGGACCTTGAATAACTCATTCACCCCCCCCTCTCCTCTTAGTTATTCTAAAGCAATTCTAACAATTGGTATTAGAGCCATCTACTGATTTAGTTTCAAGGTAATAGAAGCAAAAAGATCAAGATGTCCAAGAGAGAAATTCCCAAGCTCAACAAAGATAACTTTGTTGCATGGTAGAGTTTGATGAAATTGCACCTTGGATCAATAAGTGACTATGCACAAACCTCAATTGGAATAGAACATGTAACTCCAACAGGACCTCTTATTGTAGATGATTTGAATAAAAAGGAGCATAACCAAGCAATGTTGGAGATTGCCTCTACACTTAGCTATGCAAAATATGATGACATTAAAGACTCTGACATTGCATTCAAGATGTGGAAAACCTTATCAAAAATCTATGGAAGAGATCAGAATGTCCAGAGAGCAAAGAGAGAAAGTCTAAGAGGAAATTTTGATGACATGAAGATGGAAGAAGGTGAAAATGTTGCTCGGTACACTGCAAGAATGAAAGAAGTGGTGAGTGCAATAAGAAGTCTAGGTGGACAATTGGTAGAAGAAACAACTATCAGCAAATACTTAAGAACTCTACTTCCTATCTATGCTATAAGAGTGTCAGCCATCCAAGAGCTGAGGTGTGTACAAGGGAACACACTAACCTTTGAAGGAATAGTGGGAAGACTTACTAAATTTGAGCTATCCAATTTTGACAACTATAGACCTGAGAACCTTGAATCTTCTTTCAAGGCCAAGATGACAATAAAAGATACTGAGGAGGACACATCAAGAAAGAAAAGAAGAAAAGAAAAACATGCATCCAATGATAGCAGGATAGATGAGGAAGATGTGGAATAGTTAGAAGCACTACTGGTTAGAAGATTCCATAGAGGTAAAGGTAAATTCAAAGGTAATCTCCCTATCATATGTTTCAAGTGTAATGAAGTAGGTTATATAGTTGTAAGATGTCTACATAAGAAGAACTACAAAGAAGGAAACAAGTACAGGAACAAAAGAGAAGATGACAACAAAGAGAAAGGAAAGAGATGCTACATTGTTAAAGAAGACTCTGATGAAAATGATGATGAAGTAGTCTATGTAGCCATGAAGGATGAATTAGACAAAGATGAAGATGGAGCAACAACATTGGTTACCTTTGTGAACAAGAATGACAAGTGGATCATAGATAGTGGATGCTCACATCACATGATAGGAGACAAAAGTAAGTTCATTACCTTTACTCAATATGATAGAAATAGTGTTAGATTTGGTAATGATGCCCCATGTCAAATCAAAGGAAAAGGCTCTATCAAACTTATAGAAATTTTTTAATGTGATAATGCATACTATGTTGAAGGATTGAACTACAACTTGTTGAGTATATCATAGTTAGGCAATGTAGGTTGCAAAGTTGAATTTGGAAACAAAACTGTCAAGATCTATGATACTGATGGAAATGTGATAGGAAAAGGTGAACAAACTAGGAGTAATCTATTTTACCTAGATATGGAAGATGAAACATGTCTTTTTGTTAGACTTGCTAATGTGTGGTTGTGGCATAAAAGGTTGTGTCATGTTAACTTTGATAATCTGATCAACATCAACAAGAAAAAGAAAGTTAGAGGATTGCCCAAGTTGAAGAAACCTGAAAACACAATGTGTAAACAATGTCAACTAGAGAAGATGACTAAGTGTATTTTCAAAAGTAAAACATACACTTCTAGAGAAGTACTAGAGTTTGTCCATACAGACTTATGTGGCCCAATAGAATTGCAAAGCTACCTAGGAGATAGATACATAATGCTATTTGTAGATGACTACTCTAGGATGATGACTACTGTGTTCTTAAAGAAAAAATCTAATGCATTCCAAATGTCTAAGTGGTATTTGGCTAGAGTTGAGAAGGAAACAAGAAATAACTTGAAATGCCTAAGGTTAGACAGAGGAGGTGAGTTTACATCAAGGGAGTTTGAAATATTCTGCAATGACAAAGGTATCAAAAGGCAAACATCAACACCAAGAATTCCACCATAGAATGGTATTGCTAAAAGGAGGAATAGGTTAGTGATTGACTGTGCTAGAACTTTGATGATGGAGAAAAATGTTGCACTAAAGTACTGGAGATAAGCTGTAAGTACTGCAATCTACACATTAAATAGAGTTCAAGTCAAGAAAGGTACAAATGCAACACCTTTTGAATTATGGTATGGTCATTCACGTAATGTTAAAAATTTCAAAGTATTTGGTTGTAAATGCTATATTTTGAAAGATACTAGAAATGGAAAGTTTGATGCAAAAAGTGATGAAGGCATATTTCTTGGATACTCCACTAGAAGTAAGGCATATAAGTGTTTGAATACTAACACTAGAAAAGTTGTGGAGAGTGCAAACATAAATTTTGATGATCATGCAGAAGTTCAGGTTGATGTATCAAAGAAAATAAAGGATTATAAATCCTTTGTATACTTCTATGAAGGAAAGAAAATTGAAGACAATGCTAGAAATCAAGCTGAAAATCAACAACAAACTTCAGTATCTGTCGAGTCTCAGCCTGTGAATGTCGAGTTGCATTCAAAAGCTGAGCTGCAAATTGTAGAAGATGCACATTCTAATTCTGAAAATAGTATGCAAGAAAGGAATGATGAAATGCTAGATGAAGAAGAATGAAATGACTCTGAAACTGAAGGATCAAACATGGAAAGAAGGACTAAACCCAGATTAGCCAAGTATGTGAGAAGACATCACCCTGTAGATCAAATCATTGGTGATGAGGATGCAAGACTAATGAAAAGGAATAGGCTCAAGAATGAATCATGTCTACTAAGTAAGGTTGAACCTAAAATAGTAAAAGATGCACTACAAAATGATGACTAGTATAAAGCCACAGAAGAAGAGATAGATCAGATTGAGAAAAACAAAACATGGTCTCTAGTTCCTAGACCAACTGATAAGAATGTGATTGGTACAAAATGGGTGTTTAGAAACAAACTTGATGAGAATGGTGAGATAACAAGAAACAAAGCCAGATTAGTTTGCAAAGGCTATGTATAAGAAGGACTAGATTATGGAGAGACATTTGCTCCTATTGCAAGAATGGAAGGAGTAAGAACATTACTTGCATATGCTACATACAAAGGTTTCAAAGTCTACCAGATGGATGTGAAGTTTGCTTTTTTGAATGGTATACTAGAAGAGGAAGTTTACATAAAACAACCAGAGGGATTTATTGATGAGAAGAATGAGGACATGGTCTGCAAGCTACACAAAGCACTTTATGGATTGAAGCAAGCACCTAGAGCATGGTATGAAAGGTTGCACAAATATCTTGTGAAGATAGGATTTGAAAGAACAGATGACAACAACAACTTGTACATCAAAGCTAGAGAAGGTAAAGACTTATTGATATTAAAAATCTTTTTTGATGATATAATATTTGGAGGAAAAGATGTTTTATGCATTTTGCTGATCAAATGAAGCATGAATTTGAAATGTCAATGTTTGGAGAAATCAAATTCTTTGTTGGATTACAAGTACATTAGTTAAAGCATGACATATTTGTAACCCAATAAAAATATATCAAGGAAGTACTCAAAACATTTGGGCTAGAAGACTCAAAACCAGTCAGCACACCAATGACAATAGGCCATAAACTATCCAAGAATGATGAGTCTGTTGAAGTAAATCAGACATTGTATAGGTCAATGATTGGCAAGCTGCAATATGTTGCACATAGTAGACCAAACATTGCATTAGTTGTTGGAATAGTAGCAAGATTTTCTACAAATCCAAGAGAAAATCACTTAATGGCAGTGAAGAGAATAATGAGATACCTAAAAGGAACTAATGACTTTGGTTTATACTACAAGAGGAATGAGAAGTTTGAACTAAAAGCTTACACTGATGTAGATTGGGGAGGTAACATTGATGATAGAAAAAGCACCAGTGTAGGAGCACTTTTCTTAGGAAAGAGGTTGATTACATGGACCAACAAAAAGAAAAGTTGCACCTCACAGTCCACTGCGAAAGCTGAATATGTGGCAGCTGCTATAAACTGCACCAGTATTGTATGGATCAAACATTTGCTGCAAGGTATGAAAGAAGAGGTAATTGAGCTTGTGATACTTTATTATGATAATACAAGTGCTATTAACATATCAAAGAACCTTGTAATGTATGCTAAAACCAAGCATATTGCAATCAAGTATCACTATATAAGAGAGCTAGTGGAAGACAAACAAGTGAAGATGGAGTATGTTAGCTCAAAGGAACAAATTGTTGATATCTTCACAAAAGCACTACCAAAAGATGCTTTTGAGTATCTTAGAGGTAAGTTAGGGGTGATACCCCTAGCTAAGGCTACTTAAAACAAAAAGCAAGTATGCCCTGCATCAAATAAGCTGAATGTTGAAGATTTTATACATTGATGCAGAGGATATTTACTTTGGGATCCATGCCTAAAGTAGTAGAAGTACTAAAATTTCAAATTAGCCACAAGAAAGGTGACAGAGGGAGACATTGAATAGACCTGTAAAAGCTAAACTTGCATATTAAAGATGCTAATATGTATTTGGCATTGTTCTCAAAGAGGGAGAAGTAGACAACTGATCAACAACTATTGAAGGTATTTAAAACTGATCAAATAAAGATAGAGGAAGATTTTAGAGGTTGGTCAGAACAACTAAAGATAAGCAATATAGAGAGAGAAAGACAACGAACAAGGATATAGCAGCAAAGAGGGAGAAGCTGAAATGAAGCAATCAGAATAGTAGAAAGAGATGTGATTTTACAATTTACTTTTTGGCATTTGACTTACTGTTCTAACCTAGTAAGCTTGTGGTTAAATAGTTTAGTTTGATGGTTGATCAATTTGGTTTTCCATCAATGCCAAAGAGGGAGATTGTTGGAAATATGATTGAAAAAGCTCATTGTTGTTGAAGATCAAAGAGGGAGATTGTTGTAAAAGAATGTTTTCAATCATTTTTTTGTCATTGATGTCAAACCTGCTATTTGTAGGGATGATATTTTCTTATAAGATCCAAGTACTATCACTTAGTTGATTGATGACGAGTATTTGATCAACAAGATGTAACAAGAGCACCTAAGGGAAAGGTTGAGTTATGATGTTGTAATGAAGTACAAGGATTAGTTAAGACAATGGTTAAGTAATGTATTGATGACATACTCAAGGGTACAAAGGGTGGTCTCACTTAGAAACATTGGAAGAAAAAGTTGTAACAAGGTTGATTGCAAAGCTTAAACTAAGATCTTTAGTGGGTGCCGAGCAAATTCTCAGTAGAAGCCAAGTACCATAAATTCCTAGCGTGTGCCAAGTGATCTTCATGTGCTGAGTGAAGATCAGGTGTCAAGCATTAAATTTTTTTAAGTTGGTGCCAAGTGAGCTTTAGGTTTCGAGCATCAGGTAAAACATAGTTGAAGCCGAATAACATAGTATGTGTTGAGCATCAGTATCTCAATAGTACCGAGCTGTTGCATTATGTCAAAAGATGAAGATTCGCCAAATCTAAGTTGACATAGTGGTTACATTGAATTTTGTTAACAAGTTGGAAGATAAGGATGATAAGTTGGAGGCACAAAATCTTATGTAAACCATTTTTGGGTGAATTCTAAAGGATTATTCATGAAGTTTCTAGAGGAAACAAAATATGGGTTAGATGTAATGAATCCTACCTAATCTATATGAATTGAAATTGAAAAATGGAAGAATCGAGCGAGAAATGGTATTCCAAGACTTCTATTTAAGAAGTCATAGACCAAGAAGAAAAGAGCTATTGATACTGTTGCTACTAAAAAGCCAAATTTGAAAAGTGGTTAGAAGGGTGTCAAGGAGGAGACATCTAGGAAGAGGAAGAGTACAAAGGCTCCAATTCTACAAGTGGTCATAAAGAGATGATTGCACTGGTACATCGAGTATGGAGACTCAAGGAGACAAAGCTTGAAAGGAGGGCAAGCTGTTAAGAGTTGTAGAGATTGAAGGCTAGGCAAGGGTATGAGTTGAGAAGTGATCTGAGATATCCAAGATAAGTTGTATGTTGTAGTCAGGCCAAGATTTTCTAATACTCTCTAGCAATTGTATTAGATCTGAAAATCCTATGGACTTAGGTTGGCCTAACAACCATTTGTAAATCCTTTAATAGGGTGACATTCCAAGTGAATGTTCTAAAGTCCTTTAACCAGACCCACTTCTAATAGGGTGGTTAAATCCTCTAACAAGGTCACATTTAACAGTGTGTTGTAAGCCTTTAATAGGGTAGGCCTTTCATAGGGCATCACTTCAGAAGAGTGAGAATTGAGTAGCATGTTACTGGTGATTTTTCCCAAATTGGGTTTCCATGTAAATCACTATCTCATGCGTTGATTTCTTATGTGTTATAATTGCATGTTGATTTACAGTAACTTACTGATTGGATAAGTTAAAGCTTGGATGAATGAATGGTTGAATGGATTCACTACACTTAGTGAAAAGTTTGAATAGGACATTTGGACCTTGAATAACTAATTCACTCCCCCCCCCTCAATATTTCTAAAGAAATTCTAACAATGTTTTCAACAATCTTTATTGTTGTTGTTTATCTACGCCCCTGAGAAAAGTTCCATCCAAAGATCTTTTGAAAAGTTTATCATCCCAAATCAAATACTTAGTGACCTTTAATTTGAGGTCTCTTCTTTGATTTTTATCAATCCCCCTTGAAATTCACCATATGTTAGGAGGTATGTAATGTTTTCAAACCAAGGGTTTTGTAGACTCACTGCCAAAACCAATTGTTTCTCATCCTCTTCTTCAATGTTTCCATTCTCTATTATAGCCTTACATAAGGCATTACCTCTCACTAACTTTGTAGGCTTAATTTCAATGTCATACTCTTGTGTTTCAACCACCCACATCCCTCTAGTATTGCACCTTACATCTTGTTGAGTCAATATACTTTATACTGCTACATCAGGTACATGAACCACATAATGAGAGTGTAGGATATAAAATCTAAAAAATTTCAATGCTTTGACCACAACGAAAGCATTTTTTTCAATTTGAGAATATTTCAACTCATGATTCTTTAGGGGTATATTCATGAAGGCAATAGGATCTTGTATTCCTTCTTTATTATCTTGCATGAAGATAGCTGACAAGGTGTGTTTAGAAGCATAACAATAGATAAGTAGGAGATGATTTCCACAGCTAGTCAAGTTGTGATGTGAATATTAGGATTTAACTGTGTGATTTTTTGAGTCAAACTCGATGACCCATATTTCATGAGTAGTGATTCAACATGAATCCATCTCTCATGAGAATAAATGGAACACTTAGCACTCATTGGATCTAGGTGATGCTCACAGGGGTGAAGCACCGGGACTTCTCGGGAGGTCACCCATCCCAGTACTACTCCAGCCTGAGCGCGCTTAACTACGGAGTTTCCTCCACAGTTAAACAACTTGATATTCTATGAAAAGTTGTTTAACAACTTCTTTTTCCTCGAGTGAGCAACATTTTTTGATGTTGATTATTTTGGGACTTTGTAGGTCTCCAATGTTTACCCCCTCATATTGACCAGTAGTAGGTCCCTCTTTTATCCTCTTTTCTTTAATGTAAGTATCATGCCTATTAAACAACCTTTCCAAGAACACAAAGTATGGGGGAATGATATTACCTTGTAGTTGTATTACATTAGTCTCCTCCTCTTTTTGCTTCTTATGAGGCTCTTCTTGGTTGATTTCATTAGGATGACTTTCTCGGATAGTTTTGGCATCTTCTAAAAATAACTGCAGACTTTTGTCATCTTCAAACACTTGCCAAGCTTATACATTGTTAGGGATGGAAGGTCTACACACAATTTCTACTTGATACTTTTTGTTCTTGAATTCTAGATGAGGAAGTATTAAGGAGGCAGAGATGGCCAATGCGTCTACTTTAGTGTCCATCTCCTTCAACACTAATTCAATTAAGAATGTGTCTAACCCTTCAATCTCATCCCAGACCCTATTTCTGTAATTTTTCAGTTTATAATTCTTTACAGAGTACTGCCCCTTGATTTGTCACACAACAAGCTCTACATCACCTCGAGCTTTTAGAATCTTTATCTCTTTTTCTTTTGCAACTATTATCCCAAGTAATAGGGCCTCATATTTTGTCGTGTTGTTTGCGTTTCCAAATTCTAACTTGAATGCCATGGGTTCAAGTTCTCCTTCGAGCAATATCAATACCACCCCAGCATCAAAACTGGACGAGGAACAACTTCCATCAAATTCTAGTGTCCATACTGATAATGATTCTTCTTCTTCAATAAGAATTTGATCTTCTTGTTCTTTGATTTTTGGGTCACTTGAGACATCTTCAGTGAACAACATATAGTTACCAAATTCTAATTCTCAGTAGAGATGTTGAGCTTTGGGGTCATCTAACTTTAGAACTATAAACTTGGCTTTCTCCTCAAGTTTTAACTTTCTTTCTTCCTATGGCTATAACTACCTGAGACCAATCCAGTTTTATTTCTCCTCCTAGGTCTCTACAAAAACTTTTGCTTAGGAGCAATCTATAGCTGGTTGGAATATTTGTGACTAGAATAGTCAACAAAAAATTATTTTCTGGCTAGGAGGCCAATGCTACCTTAGTATCCTTTATTTTCCCAAGTAGGGGGACTTGCTTGGCATCCATGGAATAACATCTTCCATGAACCTTAGTAAGAGTGAGGCCTAGAGATTTAGCTATAGGATAAGGCATTCATTGGCTGAGGTGTTGGATACAATTATTCAATTGTGTGTTGTCCTTGATGTCACAAAAATGTCATATCACTCATCAGATAGAGTCTACCGAGCTCAAAAGGTCAGCAAGGCAAAGGATAGTGTCTATCAAGCTCAGAAGTTCAGCAAGGCAAAGGATATAATCTACCGAGCCCAGGAGGTTAGTAAAGAAAACTTGTAGTATCTATCGAGTAAACAATTCTTACCGAGCTAACTCATTCATCAAAGAAAATGTGGCAAAAATAGTTCTTACCGAGCTCACTCGGTCATCAAAGGAAATGTGGCAGAAGCAGTTCTTACCAAGCTCTCATGAAGGAATTTAGTTCTTACTAAGTAAACTCAGCAGCCAAAGGATTTTATGGATATTGCAATGTTAACCAAGTCAAGAAGGTTAACTTAGAAAATTTTTGGAAGTAGTATTTACCTAGCAGGGTCGCCCAGTAAAGGATTTCATTGTTTTATGAAATAATGTTTATTTGTTTAGAGTAATATTAGTTGTCGACTGATGTATGGTTTATTGATAAATGTAACATGTAAATGGGTCGACTTGACAATCTGAATGGTATAATTAAGAGGTCAAGTTGTGAATTCTAAGTGTGAAGTGGAAGTGTGTGTGGAATTAATGTAATATGAAGACTGATTATTGTGGAAGTGATTTGGAAGGATGATCAGAGATCATTGAGGAGCAACAAAGCTATATTTGATCAAAGAGGATCTAATGATGCTGAATAGAGACCTGTAGTTAGAAAATTTAGTTGTATCTTGTTCAAGTCAATTCATTGTTGCTTTCTAACCATTGTAGTAGTGACTTCAAATCTCTTAACAGAGCTGGTTTAACAACCATTTTGTAAATCCTCTAACAAGGTGACAGTTCAGTTGAATTGTTCTAAAGACCTCTAGCAAGGCCACTCCTAACAGGGTGATTAAATCCTCTAATAGTGTCACACCTAATAGTGTGTATTGTAACCTTTAATAGGGTTGGCTCCTAACAAGGCTGACTTCAGAAGAGTGAAAAATTGGTGACTAGTTACTTGGTGGTTTTTCCCATATTAGGTTTCCATGTTAAATCTAGTGTCTCTTGTGTTCATTTTGTTTTCAAATGCATGCATGTTTGTTTGAAGATAAGTAACATTTTAATTTACCGAGTGACAACATTTTTGTTATGTTTACTGAGTATCAGCAGTAACTGGATCTTTAAGACATCTAAGGGATATGTGGATTAATTTTTGTAAGTAACCAATTCACCCCCCCTCTCAGTTACTCTACCTTTAATTCCAACAATAGGTATTAGAGCTTTTGGTGCTTACAGGAAAAGATTTCAAGGATCTAAGCTAAAGATCAGGATGTCTTACAAAAGGGAAATTCCAAGACTTAATAGGGACAACTTCTCAGCATGACAAGGATTGATGAGGCTTCATCTGGCTTCTATTGGTGATACAGGGCTAAAGTACCTCGATGAAAAATATGAAGAACCTTCTGGTACATTATCTATCAATGATATTGCTGAAAAGAAGACTCACAACAACATGATGATAGATATAGCATCTTCTCTGAGTTATGAAGAATTTGATGACATCAAGGATTGCAAAATTGCCTTTGAAATGTGGAACAAGCTGAAAGAGATCTATGGAGGAGATGATAATGTTAGAAGAGCCAAAGCAGAAAGTTTGAGAGGACAATTTGATCAAATGAGGATGAGAGAGGATGAAAACATTGCAAAGTATGTTGAAAGAGTTAAAGCATGTGTTAGTGTAATCAACGCATTTGGAGGAGATATCAATGATGAGACAGTTATAAGTAAAGTTCTTAGAACTCTACTTCCCATTTATGCAATCATAGCCTCTGTAATTCAAGAAAGAAGATGTGAGGAAAATCATAAAATAAATTTAGAGGCCATAGTTGGAAGATTGACTGCATTTGAGCTAGAAAACTATGACAATTATGTTCTAACTATCAAGAACATTGAATCAACATTTGAAGCCAAGCTTTCACTCAAAGAAAAAGGGAAAAGGATGAAGGACCCGCAATCAGATAGTGACGAAGAATCAGAAAAAAGTTTAGACAGTGATCTTGAGGTGGCTGAAGCTCTACTAACAAGAAAATATTCAAGAGGCAAAGGGAAATACAAAGGTAAGGTTCTTGTAATATGCTTTTCTTGTGAAGAAATTAGACATATTGTAGCGAGGTGCCCAAATAAGCAGAACAAAGATAAGAAGAAAAGTCACAAGTACAATGGAAAGAAAGACTTCAAATCAT
Organism: Cupressus sempervirens; assembly: GCA_028749045.1. Lineage (NCBI taxonomy): Eukaryota > Viridiplantae > Streptophyta > Pinopsida > Cupressales > Cupressaceae > Cupressus > Cupressus sempervirens. The sequence continues at coordinate 968,888,714 of CM053787.1, forward strand.
TCAAGGATAAAGGTAAGAAAACATGTTTCATGGCTAAATATTCTAATAATTTTGATGATGAAGAAGAAGATGAAATTGTTTACATTGCCATGAAAGATGAATCTGATAATGATGAAGAAATGACACTCATTTCTCATATGAGCAGAAATGATACATGGATCATAGATAGTAGTTGTTCTCATCACATGACTGGTGATAAAACTAAGTTTGAATACTTTGAAGACTATGATAGTGGCAGTGTAAGATTTGGTAACAATGAACCTTGTTGTATAAGAGGAAAAGGAAGAATCTCACTAACCAAGGAACTTGTATGTGATAATGCATATTGGGTAGAAGGACTAAAGCATAATTTTTTGAGTGTGGCACAGCTACTCAATAATGGACTCAAAGTAGAATTTATGCATGGAAAAGCAAGATTTCTAGATGGCAAAGGAAAGCTGATTGGATCAGGCACTCAAACAAAAGGTAACTTATTTTATCTTGAACTTGGTGAATGTTCATGTTTCATTGCTCAAATTGAAGAAAGTTGGTTATGGCATAAAAGATTATGTCATGTAAAATTTGACAACTTGATAAAAATCAGTAAATTTAGGAAAGTAAGAGGTATTCCTAACATAAAGAAACCTGAGGTTGGTCTATGCAAGAATTGTCAAATTGGTAAAATGGGAAAGACTAGTTTTAAAAGCAAGAACTATCAGACTGAAGAAGTTCTAAAAATTATGCATACTGATTTGTGTGGACCTATTGGCATTGAAAGTTATATTGGTGAAAAATTCTTCATTCTGTTTGTTGACGATTATTCAAGAATGATGACTGTCATGTACTTAAGAGAGAAATCAGAAGCATTTGAAAAGTTCAAATGATATTTGGCCAGAGTAGAAAAGAAAATAGGAAAAAGACTGAAATGCTTAAGGTCTGATAGAGGTGGTGAATTCATTTCACATGAGCTTAATAACTTTTGCATTGAAAGGGGAATCAAAAGATAGGTTTCAGCACCTGGAACTCCTGAACAAAATGGAATAGTAGAAAGAAGGAACAGATTTATCATGGATTGTGCAAGAACCTTAATGATTGAGAAAGACATTGCTATCAAATACTAGAAGGAAGCTATCAACATTGCAATTCATACCTTGAACCGAGTACAGCTGAAAAAGGACTCATTCAAAACACCCTATGAGTTGTAGTATGGCTAAAAACCCAATGTAAGTTATCTAAAAGTATTTAGAAGCAAATGTTACATTTTGAAAGAATCTAGAAAAGGTAAATTTGATGTAAAAAGTGATGAAGGAATATTTTTGGGATACTCTTGCAAAAGCAAAGCATATAAATTTTTGAACTATCACAAATTCATAGAAAGTGTACATGTGAAAGTTGATGAGTTTGTAGAAAGAAGAGAAGAAGAAAGCAAAAAGGAACCTGAAGACTATAGAAGATTTGTTTACATTGAACCTGATACAATGTCAAGTATACCTATTAATTAGGAAGCCTCAACTCCAGAGTCTTCATTAACCGAGTCACAAGAAGTTCAAACTGAGTCAGTACCTACCGAGTTGCAAGACTCAGAGTTGTAAACAAATGCTACTAAGTTAGCATCTATCGAGCCCAAGCAACTAGAATCAGAACTAGAAGTTGAGACACAGAAGGATAACAATGCAAGTCATTCAAAAGACAAGGAGCCTATATTAGCCAAGTATGTCAAAAAGCATCATGCACTAGATCAGATCATTGGAGATAAATAAGAAGGAACAATGACAAGAAGTAAGTTGAAAGGCACTTGTTTGCTTGCTGATTTTGAACCTAGAAATGTCAAAGATGCACTAGAGAATGAAAGTTGAATTGAAGCTATGAATGAAGAGATAGAACAGATAGAGAAAAACAAAACATGGAATCTTGTACCTAGACCCAAAGACAAAATTGTGATTGGAACAAAGTGGGTATTCAGAAACAAACTAAATGAAGATGATAAGGTATCAAGAAACAAAGCTAGACTAGTATGCAAAGGATACTCTCAAGAAGAAGGTGTAGACTATGGAGAAAATTTTTCTCCTATTGCAAGATTGGAAGGTGTCAAAACCTTATTTGCATATGCTGCATTCAAAGGATTCAAAGTTTATCAGATGGATGCCAAGTCAACATTTCTCAATGGCATATTGGATGAAGAGGTTTAAATTGAATAGCCTGAAGGTTTTGTTGATCTAGACAAGAAGGACATGGTCTAAAAATTGCATAAAGAATTATATGGTCTGAAACAAGCCCCTAGAGCATGGTATGAAAGATTGCATAACTATCTTATTCAGATTGGTTTTCAAAGAACTAATGACAATAGTAGTTTGTACATAAAAGAAGGACCAAATAATAAGATTGTTTTGGCAGAAATATTTTTAGATGATACTTTGTTCACAAGAAATGATGATCTTTGCAAAGAATTTTTAGAACAAATGAATAAGGAATTTGAAATGTCAGTGTTTGGTGAAATCAAATTCTTTGTTGGTCTTCAAATTCAATAGAATAAGAATGGCATCTACATCACTCAATCTAAATACATCAAGGAGATACTAAAAAAGTTTGGTATGGAAGACTGCAAACCAGTTGGGACTCATATGTGTACTAGATTAAAACTTACCAAGGATGATGAATCAAAGGAAGTGGATTAGACATTGTATAGATCTATGATTGAAAAGTTGCAATATGTAGTGCACACAAGACTAGACATTGCCCTTGCAGTAGAAATTGTAGCAAGATTCTCAACAAAACCAAAAGAAAATCACATGATGGCAGTCAAAAGGATCATGAGATACTTAAAAGGAACTGAAGAATATGGATTATGGTATAAACTTGGAGGAAATCTAGATTTAAAGGTGTTCACTGATGCATATTAGGTAGGAACTATTGATGATAGAAAGAGCACAAGTGGAGGAGCTTTCTTTCTTGGAAAAAGGTTGGTTTCTTGGACAAGCAAAAAGAAAAATTGTACATCTCAATCCATATGTTGCAGCAGCAGTAAATTACTCAAACATTGTGTGGTTCAAACAATTATTGGAAGGTATGAAGCAAGAAATCAAAGAAGTTGTTGTTATGTTTTGTGATAACACAAGTGCAATTAACATCTCCAAGAATCCAGTGATGCATTCAAAAACCAAGCATATTGCCATAAAGTATCACTTTGTTAGAGAATTGGTGCAAAAAAAGGAAATAAGATTGGAATATGTTCATACAAAGGAACAAATTGCTGACATATTCACAAAGCCTTTACCTAAGGATGCATTCTTGCATCTGAGAGTTAAGTTAGGGTTAGTGATGCATCAACAAAAATAGAATTGAAGATCTATCAGTTGATGCAACAAACCAATGAAGACATTGCATATGAATCAGTACATTAGGTACAATGCTATTCAATTGTTTTGAGTTGTCTTTGGCATGTGTTTTCAAAGAGGGAGAATATACTGTCATATCTTTTTGAAATTTGCAAAATAATAAGAGTTTGTGCAAGAGGGAGAGATTATTATGAAAGAAGGAGTTTGCTATAGTTGAAGAAGAAAGTGAAGTATTCTGTCAGTAAAAGACTTGTTTTCAAAATTTTATTATGCTATGACATGTTGTGTTGCCATCAATGCCAAAGAGGGAGATTGTTGGATACAATTGTTCAATTGTGTGTTGTCCTTGATGTCACACAAATGTCATATCAGTCATCAAATAGAGTCTACCGAGCTCAGAAGGTCAGCAAGGCAAAGGACAGTGTCTACCAAGCTCAGAAGGTCAACAAGGCAAAGGAAAAAATCTATCAAGCCCAGGAGGTTAGTAAAGAAAACTTACAGTATCTACCAAGTAAACAATTCTTATCGAGCTAACTCAATCATCAAAGGAAATGTGGCAGAAACAATTCTTACCGAGCTCACTTGGTCATCAAAGGAAATGTGGCAGAAGTAGTTCTTACCGAGCTCTCATGAAGGAATTTAGTTCTTACCAAGTAAACTCGACAGCCAAAGGATTTTATGGATATTGTAATGTTATCCAAGTCAAGAAGGTTAACTTAGAAATTTTTTGGAAGTAGTATTTATCGAGCAGGGTTAGCCAGTAAAGGATTTCATTGTTTTATGAAATAATGTTTATTTGTTTAGAGTAATATTAGTAGCCCACTGATGTATGGTTTATTGATAAATGTAATATGTAAATGGGTCGACTTGATAATCTGAATGGTATAATTAAGAGGTCAAGTTGCAAATTCTAAGTGTGAAGTGGAAGCGTGTGTGGAATTAATGTAATATGAAGATTGATTATTGTGGAAGTGAATTGGAAGGATGATCATAGATCATTGAGGAGCAGCAAAGCTATATTTGATCAAAGAGGATCTAATGATGCTGAACAGAGACCTGTAGTTAGCAAATTTAGTTGCATCTTGTTCAGGTCAATTCATTGTTGCTTTCTAACCATTGTAGTAATGACTTCATTCTCTTAACAGAGTTGGTTTAACAACCATTTTGTAAATCCTCTAACAAGGTGATAGTTCAATTGAATTGTTCTAAAGACCTCTAGCAAGGCCACTCCTAATAGGGTGATTAAATACTCTAACAGGGTCACACCTAACAGTGTGTATTGTAACCTTTAATAGGGTTAGCTCCTAACAGGGCTCACTTCAAAAGAGTGAAAAAGTGGTGACTAGTTACTTGGTGGTTTTTCCCATATTGGGTTTCCACGTTAAATTTGGTGTCTCTTGTGTTCATTTTGTTTTCAATTGAATGCATGTTTGCTTGAAGATAAGTAACAATTTAATTTACCGAGTTACAACATTTTTGTTATGTTTACTGAGTATCAGTAGTAACTGGATCTTTAAGACATCTAAGGGATCTATGGATTAATTTTTGTAAGTAACTAATTCATCCCCCTCTCAGTTACTCTACCTTTAATTCCAACACGAGGCACCTGAATTGATTATAAAATTGCTCAACTTGCACCCATTGATATATAAGGATACGTAGAATGGATTGGGCTTCTATCCAGGGAAAGTCGCTAGGACTGTGGACTCTTCTTGATAAAAAAAGGTTAGATGTTAATGAATCATCTTCCTTTTTAGTGGTAACATTATGATTCAAGGTCAAACTATCTTCTTTGCAATGATCTACCAATCTTTTTGACTCAGAAGGATGAGATTTCAAATAGCCTACTGAGGAAATTTGAATCCTAGAATCTTTACAAAATTGGATGAAATCAAAAGGATTTTTGTCCTTACCTGATTGAGAGGTTGTGGCTCCTTGATCAGTATGACTGGTACTTGAAGAAGAGGCATCATCAATTCTTGGGCTATGACTAGAAGAGTAATTTTTGTGCTTTTGGCTCCTGGTTAGTACTTGTATGAGGTTCCATCAATTGTTGTGTAACATCTACCTTGTCTTTTTGAGTCTGACTCATACTCTAAAAATAAATATCCAAAGTCACCATTTGAGTACAAATTTGACTTAGAACCAAAATTTGCGACATTCAACTCGTTAGTAGACAACAACTACATCATACAAGCCATTTCGAGACAAATTTCATTATCATGATCTATTATTAAGTGGAAAACACACATGTTTCCTTTCTTAGGTGCAACTTCTATAGCCAACCTCTATGGAAGACTTATAAGTTATGGAAATTTTTGATTGGTATTCCTTCTCGGTTGACTTTGGTAATTTTTTTGGAAAGAATTGTTGAATCTAGGAAGTTTCCTCTTTATAGCAACAAGTTCATTTGATAGTTTTTGCAACATCTCATTTGATGAAGTAGTATTACTCGAACTCCCTTTGGTTTGGATCTCTCATTTCCATTTTCTGGCAAAGATCATGTCATACTCTAGTTCAACTACCTTCTTTTGGACATTTGCCAAGTTTGTGGGATGGGATCTCCTTAGGTCATAGTTGATATTTGGTGGCATCAAGGTTATGAAGAATATTTTCAAATTACCTACAGTAGGCCTATCAATAGTAGGGATTGTATTATTGATCTTATTGAAATTAGCAACAAAATCCCTCATACTTACAATAGGTTGCTTCTTTATAGATGCTAATTGTGCTAACAAGATGTGCTCATCTTCTGTAGTTTTCAATCTTGTTTTGAATGCCGTCCTCATCATATCCTAGTCTATGATTTAGGCATAAGCCAAATGATAAAATCAATTTGTTTCATTTTCTATTAGAGTCTCTATAAATAATCTTATAGCTACATCTTCGTGTGACACCTCCAAGACATAAGTTGCTGCAAAAAAGGATTTGATATGTACATTAGTGGTGACTCTTCCATCACCTGAGAATTTGGGAAAGTTCTTTCTTAAACTAGACGAGAGTGGATGATATGTTGTAAGTGTTAGTGGATTGGTCGCTGCAACCTAGGGGGTAGCCATAATTGTCTTAGCAAGGTATGGTAGAAAATTGACAACTGGAGGAGCAACTACTCTATGTAAGGCTAATACCTGGCAAGTGGTGTGTGATGAGTTTTGATTTCTGAGGGGTGAAGGTGGCCTGCCCCTAATCTTCTTATCACCCTTTCATCGAGGTACTTATAGGATGGGAAAACCAAGTTCTGTAAGCTTTTCAAAAACAGGGTCTTTCCCATCTTGATCTTTGGTGCTTCTAAGAAATCTTGTTTGTTCTAGGGTGTTGAGTTAATTTTGCCTCCAAGCTTCATGATCTTCTTGTCTTTCGACTCTTTGGGGTTCTCTCCTTTGAACAACTCTTTCTAGTGCTTTGTCTCTAGCTTCTTCTTCTTCTAACACTTGGCTAGCATTTCTATAATGCTCTGTATTTATCCTATTCCTCAAAATGAATGTATTAAGTGATGAGATTATATCTTCCTAATCATCTTGGAATCCAAGATTTGGTTAGAGTACTAGAACTATGTTCTCATGAGGTAACACCATCTTTCCTCATGTTATAGGTCTATTGGTCTAGTGACTATTCAACTCCCCAACAAAGTCGCTGAAAATTTGTTGGTAAATAGATTATTCTTCTATCTTACTCATTAAATGCCTAATATTCATGAACAATATTTGGTTACAATAGTTGGGAAATCATAGCTAAGTAATTGACTTCCCTCTGAGTTCTTAGGTACAAATCCCATGGATTTTGTGATTTGCAATGAATCTTGTTTATTCATAAATTTAAATGTGGTTTATTCGTGACCAGAGAATAGGAGAGGTAAACCAAGTTATGCCTAAATAGGAACTAACTCAGGTGAAGATTTGGGTCTTAAAACTAATCAAGTCTGTGGACTCACACATCTTATGAACTTGCAAAAATTGATGAAATGTTAATGGATTCTATCTATGAATCAACTACTTAATTGAAAGCTTCTAACTCTAATAATGAAGAGACTAACTTGAAGAAAAACACAACAAAATCTCTTTAAACTTTCAAAAATAGTACTATTATCTACAACTTTTTGCATTGAAAAAGGGAACAAAGCTCTATTTATTCCTTAACTTAATTCAATGGAAAGAGATATCCTAAGCTATCACAAAACAATGGAATAGTAAATAATTGACACAAAATACATTTGACTTGTCTTTGTAATATGAAGTATCTGACATCAAAAATTAGCTGACCTTCTATTAATCTTTCAATTAGGTACATATAGGATTCTGAGATGGCTGTTACAAAATGAGACTCAAATCAGTTCATCTCCTCAAAATTGATGAATGACAAGGAGCCAATTGTTAGTTACAATTATTACATCAAAATATGAAAGGGCAGGATAAGAATCACTTCACCTTCTTTCCTTTTTCTGACTTCATCTTATAGGCTTTGGTGGCAACAATGATTGGGATCAACTGTTCATCTCTATGAACATGAATGCTAGTGTATCTTAAGAGCCACTTGGAATGCTCTTTGGCTAGATCTTTGATGGTATTCAACCACTCTTGTATTTCCTCTACAACCACATGTACACACCCACCAAGCTTTTAGAGCTCTGACAGTTTGTTATGATGATCAGAAGACTTCTCTATTAGGCTATCCAAATAATTAGAGAAATTCTTTTGCATGAAAGAAACTCCAACTATCTCTTTCCCTTGTCCACTAGATTGGGAATTTGTATGTAGACCTCTTAGTAATTCATAGTCTCTTCTTGATCATTTTTAACTTTTGCCTTCATTTTCTTTAATCCTTCATCTGCTACTAGGATCATTTCATATTTGAATTGCATACTCTATAGCCATTCAAATAAGGGCTCCTTCTACAACTTCCTTATCCTTCATATGGCTGATTATTTTCAATAAGGAAATGCAATCCTCACTCTTGGCTTTCTCTACTAATAGGGTAGCTCAATTAGCTGAGATATTATTTTTCTCTATTTCCAGCCTCAATGCTACATTACCAAGTTGCTCTGTGATTGCAGACTCTCAAACTTGATTTTTCTACTCCAATCAATAACAATCTACTTAAAGTGCTTGTCTTCTTGTAGCTAGGAAATGATAGCTTGAATGTCTATAGCTGCAGCGTTGCTAGTGGTTGACACTCCTGAGATGCTTACTAGTAAGGTGACTAGTTGCATGATGAAGTAATTAAGTTCATGAATTTCTACCTTCATTCTAACTTTAGCCAATTTAAGGCTTTCGAGTTGTCCTTCTATCACATCATTTGTTGATTTCCATAGGCCCACCTTGGTGTCGTGTCTAACTTCTTCGAGGTCTAGAGAATGAAATGCAAAGTCCTTTATAGACATGTCTTCAATTCTCCCTTACTTGGCAAGTTTAAAAATATTCATATTCAAATGCCCTGTATCAAGATCTTGGCCAAGGATATACAAGGTCTTCTTCTTCTTAACTTTACTCAAAGCCGATCCAGAATGGATAGCTAGAGATAAAGTTTCTTTATTTGGGGCTCCCTCTTATTTCCTCTTCCTCTTTCTATCCAAGATGTCTTCCAACCATGATTCTATGCCAATCACCTTAGATGAAGTCCTAAGTGTGTCTAAACTAAACATTTTCCTTTTGACTGGAGTTAATGTCTTTGTAGTTGAAGAGAAAGGGTTCTTTGGGACTTGGGAAATAAGTTTTGAAACTTCGTGACCTTTCTCTATTTTTGTAGTCTTCTTTGTAGTTTCATTGGACTTGGTAGACTCATTCTCCCTGCTTCCACCATCTCCAAGGTCCACAACTTGTATTTGGAGACTACTTGGTTAGGAGTAATACAACATTTTTAGATGTAATCAAATTGCTATGGGGTGAGAGAGACACCATGACTATGTTGTCCTTCAATTCTTTTGCCTTCTTCTCCTTAGCCTTTGTTTCAGTTTTGATCACTAGTACTGAACTATCCTAACAAGTTTGATCAAGGAAGATATTCTTGTCAGGAGGTTGGTCGCCTTGACAAGCCAGTTATGTAGGCCCTTAAGTGATGGGCAAAATTGTGCCAGAGGCACCACTTTGAGAAGAGGAGGCTATCACTAAATTCAAAGATGCTTGGGTGGTTGTAGCTTTGCTCCCACTTTGTTGTGTCATGGTCCACTCGACCCATTTTCTTGTCACTAGTACATTTGGGCTTGTTTTTCGACCTTTATTGGTCAAAATTTTGACCCATTTTTTGACCAATCTTTGACCAAATTCGACTAACAAATTGGTCGATAATTTTTCGGTCAAAAATTTGATGAACATACTGGATGGTTGAAATTTTTCACCAATATGTTCGTCAAAAAATGTCCAGGTTGTTGAGCCATTTTCTGCCATTCATTGGTCAAACTTTCGACCAATGCTTGGTAGAAATCTGCGGGGCATTGGTCAAAATTTTGACCAATGCATGGTGGAAAACTAGATGGTTCTGGTTGAAAACTTTTTAGTCAAAAATTTGACCATCCAGTAGGTTGGTCAAAACTTTGACGAATATGGTGGTCGAAAAATGTTGGCGTTGTGAGTGCATTTTCTACCATTCATTGGTCAAACTTTCGACCAATGCTTGGTAGAAATCTGTAGGGCCTATATCATAGACAATGATATCATGGACCCACTTCCCATGTACTAGGTACGAAGATTTATAATAGTGAGATCGAGCCAGGATTAAAGGGTGGTGTTGACTCACTATGAAGAAGTGCTTGGAAGTTAAGTATAACGAGTTAGCGAGTGTGGCCCACTACTGTTGAAGTAAAATTTCTATTCACAAGATCAAGTCTGGATCGACGACGCTCGTTGACTCACTATAAAGAGATGTGCAAAAATTAGGTATACCGAGTTAATGAGCAATGGACCCACCATCATATTCTTAAAGGTTGTTTCGATTGTCTACTACACGATTAAAGTAAGATCAGTGATCATCGCTAGCTTGTTGTGGAAAGGTGCTTGAGAATTATGTATAATGAGTTAGCGAGTTGATGACACATGTGTGTAGTCATGCATGGGCCCGATTTGAAGCACTAGCCTTGAAGGAAAGGTAGAGATGGAGGTGTTTTATTGGCTTGAATGCCAATGTATTAAGAAGAAAGCTGAGTTATCTTAGTTGTAATTCCCAGATCGTAGAATTTTTCAAGGATCAAAGGCACAAGTTTAAAAAAGAAAGTGCGACGCCACTCTATTTTTCTGTTCGGCGCATTTATGATAAGTGAAAGCTTTGTGTGTGGGAGAAACAGAGAATAAAATGAAGATTTTCATTAATTCTAGTCCCATGTGAACAGAAATTGCAAATTTTTTGAGCACAAGAGCTTGATTGATTGTGTCATGTTAAGCCTGGTAAAGACGTGAAACTATTCTTCTGTCATTCGAGAGAAATTTTAGAAGTTCAGAGAAGAACAAGTTCATGAAGTCAAGTAAGTACTCATATTATAACCTCTGTGGCATTCCAATTCTCTCAATACTGTCAAAATGCCTCCTAAGAAACCATTCTCTGGGAAAATTAATTATATGGATAGGAATGTCCATGATGATTTATTAGAATTACTCCCAGAATCTACTGTATAGCCTGAACAAGTTAAAAAGTTGGAACTGGGGCTTAAACCCTAGGCTTAAAATTGGTGATGGCCTATATGACAAGGGGAACTGGGTTAGGGATGCAACAACTACTCAAACTGGTCTTATCTTGTTTAAAAAGTGGTTTTCGAAAAGAAAGTTGTTTGCCCCGCATGCTAATGTCTGAAATTTTGATTTGGGAAAGTTAGTAGTCTCAAGTGTTTTCATGGATTATGATTTGCTTGAAGCCATTACTAAGAATTATGACCAAGCCATTAGGGTTGTAAGAAGAAAGGATGGTGTGCCTCTGGTCTCGATTACTCCTGAAGAAATTAGAGAGGTTTTTCACCTGGAACCATTATCAAACTACCATGTGCAAATCAATATGCTAGAATTAGAGAATGAATATAAAGCAAAGAAGGATGTAATTAGGGGAGGTGCACTAAGGGAGCATATTGGTACAATAGGAACTTTGCCAATAATTACTACAGCCTCTAGAGAGCCTTTTAAGAAGAGTCTTTTCACTTCCCGGGCTGTAGAGATATACAGGACCTTATGCCGAGTTTTTGGTGAAGATGAGCAAGAATTTATGCCCATTGGTTTCATGTATATGATGGTTTAGATTGCTTCCTTCGGTGTAGATGTTATTTTTGATTTTGCTTCCTTTTTGGCTAAAGAAATTCACATTGGTTTAGTTGGGATTGCGAAGGGCAAGGTGGAAAAAACTTTTGGTCACTACTCTCGATTAATGCATATGTTTTTGTTCAAAGGAGTGACATATTTTGGTAATGAGATGGAACTAAACAAAGAGGAGAATGGGGAAATACTGCCAGTCCAGTTGTGGAGTGCATATATGACCTGAGATGCAAGTAATGCTAGTTTTGTCAGATTTGATAGATATTTTGCTGCTAAATTGAGATGCCTCATATTGAGTGATAATCCCAGAATCCCTAGGGTACTAATGAGTCTCATCAGGCCTATGGATAACCCCCATGACTTGAAAGTTTCACATAATTGGGGAGATATCATCCCCTACCCTGTTTCTATTGTTTTTAGAATCTATGGTTTCAAGGGGAACCCTCATGTTTTGCCTTACCAAGTTCCTTTGAAGGTGGGAATGGCTGAAGTTTTATGGCAGTTAGGGGGAGTGGAAGAAATGTTTGTGTTGAAAAGGCAATTAGGGTCAATTTTCCCTACCTGCATAGTGGCCCATCAGTTTGTGATTACAAAAGGGGGATGGATCTTTTTGCATAAAATTTTGGAGCAGTATATGATGGTTGTCTCTCATCCCCGTTTTTGTGATTTTGAGGGATTTTTCAATCAGATATTGAGGCATAGAATCAAGTTGGGACTGGTCAAGCATGATTCTTATTATCTAGAGGATATTATAAGGAATGAATTCTCATTGCAGGAGCAAGAAACTAAAAAGGAAAAATGGAGAGTTTATTCCCGGGTCTTAGAATTCATTCATTGTTTTGATAATAAATATGATCCTTTGGATAATGCTATTACAGAGGCTGACAAAATAAGTAAGCTCATGAATACCTTCCTTGAAATAATGGAGGTCATGAATGAAAAGAAACAATTTTTTATTGATTCATATCCTGATAAGGCCAGAGAGGTCATGAGGAGGTTGGCTTTCACTCCAAATGTGAGAATTGATAAAATTATTGTACAAAAGAGGCCTGGATATACTATAATTCAGAATAAAAGGGTTCCTATAGACAAGGGCAAACAAATAATAGGATCTACCAGTATAGCCCAAGAGGAGAGACCTGAAGAGCCTAGTCCTAAGAGGCAAAAGGTAATGCCAGAAGAAAGGCCTCGAGATGAGGAATATTCACCCACCCAGTCCCCTTTGAGGATTGGAGAAGAGCAGCTCACTGGTGAAAAGGTTGAACAAATGGGATCACAGGGAGATATTTTTATTACTCAAGCAGAATTAGATGAGGGTAACCCTCCAGAACTTCCTCTCCCAAGTTTGGATCTAACAATAGCTGATTATAGAGGTAGGGAGTTGGACCCTGTATTAGAGCAGGCAAGTCATCAATTTTTGATTGATGACAGTTTTGTGAAATCAAGGGCTTTTTAATAGTTTGCATGGAGGACAAACATGAACGTTTTCGAGGTGAAATGTAAAAAGATGAAAACAGAGCATCTATAAATGGATGAAACTTCCATGCAAAACCAAATTAAAGAAGAAATGATGAAGGAATTGCAGAATATAAGCCCTGAGGAGGGGAGGAAAATGATAAAGGCATCTAACATTTTATTATTTCCCAATTGGGATATTGCAGATGCATTAATTTTCAATTCTGTTTCAAGTAGATTGGAGTTGCAAGACCCAAATAGAAGAACTTCCAAGGCACTTCATTCATTGAAGATCAAGCTGCATTGGTCAGTTGGTCATTGAGAAAGGGATATAGAGCCACACCATCACAATAAGATGAGTCTGGGTTGATTGAAAATATACTTGTAAGAAGGGTTGCTGACACTTCACATGTACAGGCAACATATTAGAATGTGGATTCTTCTAAGTTTGTGTTGGCCACTGCTAAGAAGGAGGAACAGGTTATGTCTGAGTTACAGAATAAATATGAAACATTTCTTGAGGCCTATAATAGGGAGGTAAAAAGGAGAATTGAACTTGAAAACAAGGCAATGGGAAAATCCACAAGGCCAAGAATAACATACCCCCGTCCTCCAGTGGAACCTTTTAAATCCACCCCCCTTGTAGAGATACCAGACACACCTCAAAGGCTTGAATATTATACAGCTGAGGAATTTGAAGAAGAGAAGAGCAAACTATGGGCCTTACATGCAGAGTTAAATATGCAGTATGAGGATAAGCTTAGAAAGGCTCTAATGTATTTAGTGGACAAAATTGAGTGGCCCTTATTCTTTGATCAGTTGGTAAAAGTAATAGATATATGGGAGGAATTGAAAACTCATGATGATACCCTAAAGCCTATTGTTAATAAATGGGGAAGAAGGGAAAAGGAAATCACCCTTCTATGTTATTCAGTTATAAAGTCTTCCCATGACCATGTTGAAAAATTGTATGATATTGCTAATGACCTGTTAGATTTTGATAACAGGAGAGTTGCTCTGCAACTGAAAATTGTTTCTTATTTGAATAAGTACAAGAATAAAAAATTTGATCTATTTCCTTGTGCCTTGGATAGAAAGAAGAAATTTAAAAATAAGGAAGAGTGGAGTAAAGAATTGGATGACCTTTTCTGCACAAGGATAAATAAAGTTATTAATGAAAAGGGGCATGCCTGGTGGGCCACCACGACAGAGGAATTGGTTAAAGTCCAATTATTTTTTGATTCTTTGAAGCAAGAATTTGTTGGTTTTGAAAAGGAGGCTAGTTATATTTTAAAAAAGCAAAATGATAGCCTACAGTTCAGCTGGTCGGATGATATACAATTTGACACTTGGATGGAAGATCTTCTGTTGGATGAGTAGTTAGAGGAGGGCAGTTTAGATGATGATGAGAAACTAGAAGGCGAGGTGTAGGTTATTGACACCTCTACACCAGAACTGAAAAAAGAAGAAGGGGAAAAGGTAATAATGCCTGCTCAGGGTGAAAGCAGTGAGAACCCACAAGAGAAAACCGATTTGGAGGTATCACAAGATCATCCTTCTTTGGCCAGCTTGATAGCCACGTATTCTGAGGAGTCAGAATAATGAGAGACAAATCAGAAGTTGATGATTCATAATAGAAACTGGAACGGACTTACCTGAAGGAATATTTGATATGCCTGGCATTCTGTTGTGATTGTTTTTGTCTTTTGTATGATGCTTTGTTCCTTGGACACTTGTCAGATCACAATTGCCCTTTGCTTGTTGCAACTCATGCTATATAAATGAGTTTTCGAGGCATTGTGATGGTCCGAGACTTGTGCAATTTTTTGTTTCTTTCAAGAAGAGTAAATATTCAGTCGGTCCAATAGTATGCAAAGGTTTTGAGTTTGCTTCCATTGTACTTTCTGATAAGCAAATTGAAATGACAGAAATGGCAATCTATTCTGGGCATTCAATTGGTTTTCTATTGGTTATTGTATTAGTCGTATAAAAAGGATAATACAAAGAGGTATTTACACTATATCTGTGGATCATCAATTTCTGTCTCCAGTTTATGGGTTTGTTTACTTTGAAGTCATTTAAATAAGGTTTATTTGGCTGAATGCAGTCTGGATGGGTTGTATGCTGGTTTTATTGTTGCTTTTAATTCAAGCAATTATATAAATGCTTCAGTAAATCAGTAGGGTTTATGAGTTCATAAAAAGGATATTGCATAAGAATGGAGATGGGTGATTGCAGTTGATTAATTCTTATACAAGTTATTTGAATTAGATCTCCCGCCAATAGTCAATTTTTTGCCCAATGGATAAGGCACTGGTCCTATAAATCAAAAGTAAACAAGGATGAATTCTGTTGCTGCATATCAAATCATCTTACAAAATCAAAATTATTTTCAATCTTGTTCAAGAATTATAAATGGTGGTCTCAAGTCATTTATATCTAATTCCTGAGTCTTAGGTAGCTGCTATTTCCAGGAATATTTGTAAATTTTAGGAGAATTATGACCAGATCTGCTGATAAGGGATGTGTATAAGTTTAAGAGCATTGAAGAATTGAAGTGAGCTATGTATGTATGTGAGGGTAACAGAGGAGAATCAGAATGAAACTAAGATACTTTCATTTTTGAATTCTACTGCACCATGTACTTGTACAAATCCTTTCTTGTTCCTCTTTGTGCCCACCACTTAGCCCACATTATTGAGTGTCCTATACAAGAAAGTCTTATAGCAAGCAATTTACCCAATATTCTTGGAGTTGTTCCACTATAAGATATGATGAAATCATGAACTAATTGCCTATTATTTAAGAAAATGAGAAACACTATAAGACACTTTGTAGTGCTGCAATAATAGCCAAATCACCAAAGTAGGCATGCTTTTTGGATCATATTCTCTCTCAGACATAGATGTAACATGTATTTTGGTTGCAGGTGATTTCTAGGAGCTTGGAGTTCACTATCAATTCCAACACCTTCGACTAAAATTTTTGAACAAGCCAAAAGTTGTTCCACTATAATGATTACTAATAAACTTTATCATTGTTCAAGTCAAAAGTTTATCATTAGCAAAAATGGTAGATAATTTTGTTCATGGTCTCAAGGAAAACAAAGACTGCTTGACAATAGCAAGAAACAACACAAATGACTTAGAAATAGTCTATCACAATGAAAGACATATTTTGCCCACCATAACACTAGTAGTGCTCTACTATCTCATTTTTGGTAACATAGACACCCCCCAAACATGAAGGATTCACCCCCCAAATATCTTCAAACATGAAATGATCCACTGTCTATTAGACTGGTGTCTAATCCAAGCTAAACCTCCATCAGCAATTACCATCCAACACTGCACTTGCACCAAGTTTTCCCACTCTCCTACATTTGGTTAATATAGTACAAATAAATTATCACAACCTCGTTGTCTCCCACCAATAACAGTGACTACAAGTGGTAGGAGAGAATCTACATTGGAAACTTCAAAATAAGTACAGTTGACTGTGCCTAACCAGTCACTGGTTTGAATGCACTAGTCTATTATTCCTTACTCAACCCGCAATGAAAATTAAAAGAATGCGTGGACAAGATAACAAAAATAATAAAATGTTCTCACATTAAATATTAGTCAAAATGCATTTGATACATCATAGGAACTCACTGTTCCATGGGACAGAGATTGAATTGCAGAGAACAGGATTATTTTATTGATTATAATTTTTTCACAATGCCTTGTCTCACCACCCCAACTCTACTTCTCCCCCAAACACTTGACAAATCCCTTCTAAATAACCAAACAACAGTAAACAACCACTGCTGTCTAACTATCTGACTGTTACCAGTTAGTTATAAACTAAAATTTGTTGTCTAGTTGACACAAAGTGTCAACTTCGACAACTTACAATCATATATGCCTTTAGTTGATTCAAGAGCATAATTATAAGCCAAATTTGTGGAAGACCTAAATCAAACCTAAGTGAA
Organism: Cupressus sempervirens; assembly: GCA_028749045.1. Taxonomy (NCBI): domain Eukaryota; kingdom Viridiplantae; phylum Streptophyta; class Pinopsida; order Cupressales; family Cupressaceae; genus Cupressus; species Cupressus sempervirens. Next base: position 968,905,684 of record CM053787.1, read on the forward strand.
CAGACATGTGAAGGCTTATTTTGAATATGATGAGTAGATCTAAGGTAGAATTTTTATGAAGGTATATTCCAAGTTTAGAGCATTTATTGAGAAACAATATTTCAAATCTTGGTGGATTATTCATAAGTACAAGGCAGATTTGTTGAAGACCTCGAAGGAGATCTAAGGCAAATCTACCTACATTATAAACACTTTGCATTTCAAAGGTTAGTTCCTTTTGCATTGCAGGATTTGAGGTTGGTGTCTCTTGCTAATTGAGTCTACACATTTGTTTGAAGTTATATACATACATACATATATGTGTGTGTGTGTGTGTGTGTGTATGTGTGTGTGTGTGTGTGTGTGTGTGTGTGTGTGTGTGTGTACATACACACACAATTCACCTACAAGGATTTCCATGCTAAATAGTATATGCATCTTGTCTTCTTTTGTTAGACATCAACTATGTGAATGCTTTCTACATTGCTTTCAGTTGACTAAATATATATAATAAAATATGTAGGTTTCTATGCCAAACTAACTCCAATGTGGAAAAATATCTAATAATTGGGATTTAAACTAAGCAAGAACTATATGTTCAAGGAACCGAAAGATGACTGCAATGAGACTATTACAAGTGAAAAAACTTCAATCTCGTTAAAGAGAATTGGGATGTGTGTTTGAAGACTTAACAAATTTGAGCTTCACTTGGTTTCAAGAATACTATAATATTCTCTACTTAACAAGGCCAACCACGTGAAGGTGGAAGCTCATTTGGCCTCACCCCCCTCCCCCTAACATCAATCTAAAGTACCCATTATCATCTAATTACATACTTCATTCATTAATTCATCCATTTATGAAATATAACATTCAATCAATACAATCACATAACATTCATTAATATGATATAAAAATAGTTAATATACAATACTAATCAAAACTTCATTAACACATAACAATATTCATTAAAATAAAATAAAAATCTGTATTAATACACATCATTCATACATAATTACTTAAAACAAAGTTCTTTCATTATCCAACAAGGTTTATCAAAGAAGATTTTTAAAACATCATTTCTTTTTTTTTGTTTTTCTGAGCTCTCTTAAGAAAAGCGCTCATAGGGACATCCATATTTGCTTCATTCTCCTCCTCTTCTGGCATGTGTAATGTCAAATTATGATGGCTCCTTCTCTTTAGAGGAGCAGGAGGTTGCTGCACTAAAGGGGGCTATGTTGCAAGAACAAGTGAATGCGATAAATTGGCATACTCTTTTTCTTTTTCTAACTGTTACAAGTTTGTAATTAAGTACAAGTACAACATAAAATGCATTTTTCTTACCTGACAATGCTACATCATGTACATTAACATTTTGATCTACCACCATGTCAACATGTTGAACACTTGGAACATGGTCCAGTCCTTCAGCATGGTGTTCAACATGCTCTGAAATATTCAAAAAAAGGATACACGTCAAATTCCAATTGAAGATGTTAAATTATATTCATAATTGCATAATTAATTTCCAATAGCAAATTAATACCTCCACCACTATAATGCACATCATGTCCTTCGTCAGGAGCAGGTTCTGTGGTAGGATATTAAGGCTGCAGTAAAATGTTATGCACATTGTTATGTAGTCAATTTACATTTAAAACTAATACCAAAAAAGAATCTTCTCAACTATTTAATTTCATTTACTTTTCATCTGACCAATTTACCTGTGAGATATCATTTGGTGCACCGGATTCTTGGGCAAGGCTTACATATTCTTCACGTAGGTGTGCAACCACAACTTTATAGCCTTCCTTCAAGGCAATTTTTCTATCTTCATCTGTGACCTCTACATTGAAATCTGTGCCCTGTGGTTTTTGCTTGATAACATCAATTTTCCATTTATGGTTTCATTAAACAAAACTGTTTGCAACATTATATTAAAAAAAAAAACAAAATTCATTGCTCTACTTACAAGTCGAGACTGCAGATTCATATAGCCACCGGAGCCAAGTTTGTGTTGGCCAACCTTTTCTATTCTCGCTTTTGTAGCCACGGATGTGTCCTGCAATCTATGCACAATTTCGAACATCTTAGATTATATATTTACAAATATCAATAATTAGTGCATGATTACAATGTACTTAATACTATAATGACATACCTCATTTTTGCCCTGTGCTACTTCATTATCTCTATCTTCACATAGCCTTTTCTCCTTTGCATCTTCTATTATTTCATTCCACTCCATTGGTGGAATCATAGGAGGACGGTCGTACTTTGGGTTATCCTTAAGACCCCTTCTATATTGATCCCTCACAGTCTTTATATGCTTTGCTGCTCTTTTCAGAAGTAGGCCAATGTCAAAAATGTTTTTCCCAAATTTATCCTCAATGGATGCAATCAACTGATTTTTTAATTCCCCAGCTTGTAAATTCCACCTTTTTAAAAAAAAAAAGATTGTTAGATCAATAACTTTAATATATTACAATAAATAGAAGAAAATAAAAATTATGTAGCAATGATATGAAACTACGTACCTTTTACATATGGTGGGTCCAAACAGTCTCAATGTCATATGAAAAAGATGTTCAAAGAAAGCATTATTACCTACAAAAACATAAAGGATTTATCAGTCCAAAATGAGTAATGTAAAAGTAAACTAAATTTACACTTTAAAAAATATCAATTTTAAAGCACCTGGACACTTTCGTTCTCTTAATGGAAACATAGTTTTCTTATTCATCAACAATGTCCCTTCATACAAATGAGTACTAATCACATGAACTGCTCCAGGAAATGGATCAGCTTTAGTAGTACAGCTTTCTGTTACTCTATCAACTGAAACATCATAATAATTAAATGACAATTTTAATACTGCTCTCTGTTGGTCTACCTCCCTGCCTATGTCCATGTCTCTCTATGTGTGGCTATATATGTATGTATGTATGTATGTATGCATGGTGTGTGTATGCATGTGTTTGTGTGTATGCAAGCTTCTGTAGACATCATTTAAGCACTAATGTGCTACTTCATTGTTGATCAACTTGTAGAAAGACATTACAAAATATAACAAATTACAAAATATAGCAAAACAAGGTTTTATCAGTTCTACTGGGCATAGATGATGATGTTTGCATGGTCCTTGTTGTCGACAATGCAGCAGACAATAGTGGACCACTAACCAAAGGAGGAGTCCACACTTCATCATGAGCTGAAGAATAGAATATTGTTAGCAAAGAAATTTGCAATGGATAAATATCAAATGGGATACTAGCGAGAAACGTCGACAAAAAAAGAAGGTAAGTGTTATAATGTTGATCAAAACAAACAAAGTGTTACTTACACGAAGGTACTGTGAAACAACCCTGACCATGTTCAGCATGTGATGTCACAACTGGCACATATGTCTATACAAGAACACATAAAATCAGAGATCATGATCCATAAGATACTATAAAATATTAATATCTATTGAACTTCTATTACTGCTTTATTCAAATTATTGCTTACTTTCAAAGATTGGATTCTACGGTCCAATTCTATTCTCAGTGCCTCTTTCTACTCACTTCTGTCACCCTTGATGATAATTTGAACAAGCTCATCAGTGTATCTTTGTGTAATTTGTTGGTGATGAATACAGGGTCAGTACTAAGGCCAATGTCATGTAGATATGACGCCTATATTTCAGATTGCATTTGATCAGCGATCATTGTAGCTTTTTTCTATCAGTTGTGACATCAAATATTTGTATACTTTCATCAAAATAACTCCAAAGCCATAAAGAAAAGAGCATAATAATAGGACATTTGTTTCTATATTAACATTAACATTTACAATAATTAATGTTTAACTCTACTGAAGGTGTCTGACATGGTGCATCCATATCGCCCTGTGAAAAAAATTAGTAAGTCTTAGAAATCAGTAGTGAAATTAAAGTAATAGACTTACCAAAAAAAATATTAATAATAAAGTAGATTGTATATGTAAATCATTTGTCTTAAGTTAAAAATTTAGCGTAACTAATGTTTATATCTAAAAAAATATTTGGCATGTTCTACTTAATGTTTATATGTGCACATATGGTTTGAAAAGAAATATATGGTCATACAAGACCCCATCATAATTGACATTGATCGTACTTTAAGATTTCATTGATCATCATGATCATCATCCATGTCATCATCATCATCATCACCATCATCACCATCATCATACTCGTCACTTTGATCATCGTCGTCACCACCACCATCTTCATCACCATCATCATCCTCTTGATCACTATCATCATCATGACCATCATCACCATGATCATCACCATCTTCATCACCATGATCATGATCGTCATCAGCATCATCATCATCGTTATCATCATTATCATTAGCATGACCAAAATCATTACCATCTTCTTCTTCTTCATCATTGGGTAACTGTTGTTCCTGATAATCATTTACTTCCTCTTGTGCTTCTTCAATATATTCTTCTTCTATCACATTATACTTTACCGGCCTTCCTCGTGGGTCATGTCTAACAACAAATGATCAACCTGGTTTTTCTGGAACACCAAAGTAAAACACTTGCTCGCATTGACTTGGAAGAACATAGGGCTCATCTTTGACTGGCTCAAATGACCTTGTATTAATCGTAGTAAATCCACTGTCGTGTTCAATAACAGTCCTATCAGGATCATTTCGATTTAGTCGTAACCTAAACCATTTGATGAAAAATAGAACTATTTTGAATGAATTAAGGTTGCACTCAAGTATATCATCCAAAATTCCATAGTATCAATTTTCAAATTGTTGAGGATGTATGTCAGTTCTAGATGAAATATTGGTGACCACGAAGACAACACTTATCCCAAAATCACACGTTTTCTTCGTTTCATCTAACTTTTTTGTGCAGAATTTATAGCCATGGTAGTACATAGCTTTGTGCTATTTGACTTGCAATTATTCAAACATGTCAAGAATCTTCTCATTGATCTGTGAGTTGATATTAAACTTATGTCTCATGATTAGTAATCTTATGCATACCTTTGTATCTCTTAAGCCATATATTAGATCAAGTACCATTGGTGTAACATTGGGATCTCCATTACGATGAGTTTCTTTAACCAATGATGCAACACCATCCCATGTTAATGAGTGACCATTTTCTTGAGACTGTTCAATCCACACTGTCATCCAATCAAGATTGTTTGCAATATACAAGTGTAGTGCATCCCACTCACGACCAACTATAAAGAAGACAATTACACCAGTTAGAAACAACTTATATATATTGACAATGGATAAGAATTGTTAAATTACCAAAAAAAACTTATAATTACCTCTCACCCTCCTCAATCTACCTTTCCCCATTAGGTACTCCCCTTTGAATTTGTCATTACAGTTGGGATCCCAAATGCGATCTAGATGGATACATAGTGCAAACTTTGGAAGATATTCATTGATATACACCATGGTCTGGTATATCATATATCCCTCTATCATAGAACCCTCAGGACGTGCTCTTTGTTGAACCAAGCCCTTCATAAATTTCAAATGCCTCTCAACCATCCACATTGATCTAGCTTGTATAGGTCCACACAATTCAATCTCCTCAACTTGATGTATGAGGTAGTGTTCTTGAGAATTGAAAAACGTTGGAGGTAAACACTTTTGAATTTCACACATAAGCTGTGGAATTTTTCTCTTCCAATATTTTATATCTTTTTTATCAATTTCTTTAGATGATAACCACCTAAATGAGATTCAACATGCAAAAACACATAGAGGAGATTTCAAATAAAATTATACAATAGATTTCAGATAAAAAGCTACAAATCTAAGAAAAAACACTCTTCTAACCTCATGTATTTTCCAAGATCATATATAACTTGTTTAATACTGTTGTCAAACTGTTGTGGAAGGGATAGAGGTAGGACGAACTGCAATCATTAAAAAATGATCATTTCAATATATTATTAAATAATGCAATTGGTACTACATTCAATCTTACAACTATACTGTAAATAGAAAACATGACTTACCTTGAGGAAGGTATGCCAATCATGTGTCTTCAACCCTGGCCCAAAATCACCTTTCTTTCATAGAAGAGTGCTTATATTTGTAGCAAATTTTGTTGGAAATTTTGTTTTTTTTATGACTTCTTTTAATGCATCACTTTGTTGCTCCGTTAATAACCAAGGAAGGGCACTTGTATTTATGCGCTCTCCATTCCTATTTGATTCAATGAAAACTTTTAGTGCATGATTAGATTCATGAATGTCAGTACAAATTTTAGCAATTTGTTCTCTATCATGCCTTCCATTCAACATTTTACATAGTGTCTCTGTTACATTCTTTCCAATATGCATAGCATCAAACAAATGCACGATTGGGAGATCCTTGTAGTATGGTAACCTACTAAATTGAGTAGGATAACTTTTCATTCCTCTAGGAAGTTGGTCATTGATGCCTTGATGACCTTCATGAGCATCAGTTACAGCATTAGTAAATATAAGACAATATTGAAATACAAATTGTAAACTTTGGATGACAAATTGGACATTACCTTGACAATTTAGTCGATTGTATTCCAACTTCCATAAATGAGGTGTCATTCTTCGTGGCCTTGATGATGTCTCTTCTTTCCCATTGAAAAGATGTTTTTCAACAATTTGACACCTATGATTATTGTGGAGAAAGTGTCCAAACTCATCAAACACCTACTTTTCTAAACTTCTCAAATGATGACATTTCATCTTCAGACCACAAAATGGACATGCAAATTTTCCCTTTGTCTGAAGACCTAAAAGATCATGTATAATTGGATCATGTAAAATTATCATGCACAACTTAAGCATTTGAAGTTATGTGTAAGCACTATAACAGACCAAAAATATGTGATCTTAACAATATAACATAACGCAAAAATGAGTTAGCCCAGGGGCATCATGTATTGTCCATACAAGCATTGCATAAAATTGAAGTTGTCGATGTCCTATCAGTCTAGAGATGTCATACATAGTGATGCCATTCCATAACTTCAACAACTGGTCAATTAGGGGCTCAATATACACGTTCATATCTTTAACTTGATATTTACCTAGCAATTGAATGAACATAAACATTACGTAATTATTATAACCATTTTCATGCACTATTTATAAATTAATTTAGATAACTATAAAAAAATAAAAATCTGGCACAATCATTGACAACATTATGTGCTCCCTCTTTATGGACATCCAAGGAGGAATGTTATTGTTAATAACAAAAATAGGCCATACTGAGTAAATAGATCTCATATCTCCATATGGATTGACACCATCTGCCGCGAATGAAAGTTTCAGATTACGAGGTTCTTCTTTAAAGTGTGACCATGTTTCTTCTATCTCTTTAAATGCAGAACCATCGGCATGCATTCACATAATGTCATCCTGACTTCTATTGCATGCATGGTAATCCATAAATTGTGCCAAGCTAGCACACCTAAATAACCGTTCCAAACGTGGAATAATGGGAATGTACCGAAGAACCTTGTGAGACACTTTTTTTGTTATTTGATCTGACTGATATCTACTAACATGACAATCAGGACATTTTGTTGCAAATTCATGTTGTTTATGATATAGAATGTGATCATTGGGACATGCATGTATTGTCTGATACTTCATTCCAATCTGATCCATAATGTTAGATAATTCTTGGTATGAAAGAGGCAAAATGTTTGATGGTGGTAACAAAAAATCACTAATAAACCTACAACAACAAATATACATTGTTAATATAATGAATAGTAATTGTATGCTAACCTTGAAGATGACAACAATGAGATACCTTAGCATACGTGACATTGCTACATTGTATATGCTATTCATAACCTTTAAGTTCACCAACAACACTATAGCCGACAGTAGAGTTGTTTGGGAACCTGGGTATAAGGGCTCGTGTGCCTTCTCAAGTAAAGGTATATCAAGACCATCTTCATCATTATTATCAGATTCACTAGTACCATCATTGTGAGCCTCTTCATCACTTGCCCCAATACCATCTTCTTCAATCATGTCCTCTAGCACATTATCATCTTCTTCCATGGGAGCGTTATCCTCAACTTGGATATTCACACCTCCATGTTCCTCCAATAGGAAATCCACATTCAGCAATGGACAAAAATTGTGGCCCCCTTCAACATGACCATATTGCCTACAATGACTCTAGGCTGTTGTGATTAGAATTCTTCGATTCTTTAAACCCTTACACTTTTTGCAAGGACAATAACATTTATTAGGTTTTCTTCAGAATTGAGCCCACAATGTAGCCATTGTCTCATTATTTTCTTCTAGATTCATATTGTTAGGCATGGTCTTCACAGGAAAATATACCTACAAATAAATTGGACATGTTGTGATTAATGTTTATATCTGCACATATGGTTTTTGTTAATTAATGTTTTCAAATGTAACTAAAATTATTACAAACATATCAAAAAGGACCTTTACAGGGTCTTATTACATCAATTGTTCTAACATGGTCATGTTGGTTATCTTGAGACCTTAATGTCTTCTCATGCCTTCAACCTTGACCTTGATTCTCCTGCATCATTCTCCCAAGGATCAAGGAAAGTTGGATCATCATGGAATTGAGTAGGCAGACCTTCTAGGAAGTTGCAATACTTCAACCTTGTAAGTGTCACGTCAATGCAATGGGTACTAAACAAACAATTTAAGTTGATGAGAAATGGTTGTTATGAATTCAAATTGTAAGCATCACCTCAATGCATTGGGTATTAAACAAACAATTCAAGCTGATGAGTATGGGTTTTTATGAAGCACAACTCATGAAATATGCATTAAGTCCATAACTGCTATTTACAATGAGTATGGGTTTTTTTTCTAAGAACATACCTGTTGTTTACAGTCAGTAAGTTTCTATATCCTCTAACAAATTTGAAGCAATGAGCCAAAGTCACACGGTTGAAGATGATCATTTTCCCCTCAAAGTGCCATTATTTGATAAATTGTTGCATTGAAATATGATCTAGAAAGGGCCTTTCCACATAGTATGTTGGCACTATTTGGCAATCATCGATCATGTGGTTATTGCAAAGAGGCTAAGGACCAAACATGGAATCATGGAGATAGTGCATGGATGTACAAGGAAAATTTGTTGCTCTTTAGCTACTAATCTTGCTTTGTGCTTGTCAATTAAAACATTATTTTAAAACTTGATCTTAATACTTTTTATAATCAATGGCTTTCTTTCCAATGTCTATCTCTCGACTCAACGCATTTTTTCATTTTTCTTTCCTTCTTGCTTCATCATAAATACTTGGTTCACAAGCACTTATGGTGTTCTTCTTGCTAAGATTATGAAGTGGACAATGACTTTCACTCTAGATAATCAAATGTTTAGCTCAAATTTTTTGGGTAAGTGTGATGATATGTAGTGCACTATAAATTTTATCTTCAATGAAAGGATTAGCACCTCTAATTTTCATATGGCGATCAACTAGAACTAGCTGACAATCTAACCTAAAAAATACATTTTATGCCAAATTCCAATCATAGTTAAAGACATTTAGCTATTGGAAAATGGAAAGATTATGTCTTATTTTAGATATGCAATAAAATGGGCAAGAAATGTGGAAGAACGTTAAGTTTTTATCCACCAAAACATGAGTAAAATTGTATAAACTAAATATATTTTTAAAAATAATGTCAATTCTCTTCAAAAGAAATATTTTGCATGTAACTTACTTGCTGAAGATATTTCAAGTTCAGCAACTCTTTAATCATAGGATCCACAATAGTTGGAAGCTTTGACCTGTTTGTCAGCTGTGGCTTGGCCTGCAACAACAAAAAATTCTTAGTAGATGCATCTCAACATTTAAAAAATACATCAAGCAATTCAGGTCAGTTATAGTCTATAAATTAACTTGTATTTGTTTCTTCTTTAACATATTTGACAATCAAGTACAATTAATAGGAATACAAGAGCAAAACTTGGAATTCTACTAATGTCATCAATGTTAATCTTGGGTACTAGTACAAAGCCAGTAAGAAATCTACAGTTGTACCAACCAAGATATTTACAAGACTTGATCACAAAAGGTTCATTTAGCACAAAACAATTTCAAAAATATTGTATATATACACTCTTTGACGCTGTCAAAGGGAACAATTATTTTAATGATGTTTTACATAAGAATTGTTAGAGGAAATGATAAGCATGAAATATATTCAAGTTTTGACACTAAGGAATTGAAACATCTGCACTCAGAAATTGCCTAGAGTATTTAAAGAGTGTGTATCCCACAAATGAAATTGGTATAAATGTTATAACCACCAAATTTGGAGGGCATGGAAATTCAGTCATCACTATCCTATGTAGTACACTTAATTTCATATGTTGGAAGCATTTTGTGACTTGTACACATGATAGTCCAATAGTTTTTAATATCGTCTTCATCACAATTTTTCTATGATAGTCTAATAGTTGCAGGTGGCATCTTCGTCACAATTTTTCCATGATAGTTTTGTTGGTTTGAATTTTTGCATAATCGAATTCCTTTGTCCAAGGTATAGAAGAATTTAGATTGGGATCCACCTATGGTGAATATGGTTTCTAGCCAAGTCATTTTTTGTAGGTCTTTGAAGCAAATTTTTGTCGAAACCCTAGGTCTTGTTTTCTTTTAAATTTTTTGAGCGCGAAACTAAAAATATGCGAAGATTCCCATCCTTTTCAAACTTTTCGTGCCCTGAGTCACATCTTTTCTTTTGTATTTCTGACCGCCCGATCCCTAAAAGATCTATGGCAATCGCTATCTCGCTATGAAAAGATACAAGTATTTTACCCTTAGCGACATAGTGACCACCGCTAAGTTGAAAAGCGGTACCGTCAAGTGGAAATACAGTGACCAGAGATTGTATTGTTTCAAAGATATTTCATCACGTTTACAATAGAGATGTCAGAACCTGAAAAGGAATTACGAAATTGAGGTACAAAAGGCGTTAACATAAATCTTAGCTTTTCTGATTAGTCGCTTTGTCGCTATTAGAGAAATTAGGCACTTCGCCGTTAGCGACATGACGCCTTCACCAAAAATAATGGCCGGCAGTCACTTTTAAATTTTTTGATGATCGTAAGTTTTTTCAGGCTACGTGGTGCACGTGCTATTTTATTATGTGTCAAATGCATTAACGAGGGTAGTTATGACTTCACTCGCCTTTATCTTTCTAACCCTGAATTTTGATGAGTCACCAAAAATTGCTATGTCGCTATCGAAGAATTGGTGTCTCTTGTCATTAGCGACATAGTGCCCAGACTGAAAGTAGTATTGCAGAAACTTTTCAGAGTAAGTGGGTCCCAGAAAGTACTCCATCAGATATCAATTATAAAGCTTTGGAACATGCTGGCATCTAATGGGCTACACGTATACGCCGAGAAAAGAAAAGACACCGGGATTCGCTATGTCACTATCGGGAACTTGTTCTTCTCACCGTTAGCGACATAGTGCCCGGTCGAGAAATAAAAAAATATGGGCCCCAAGCAGCAGGTAATATAGCCAATATTTCATCATGTTATCAATGATTGGACCCACACCCTGTTCACAAAATATATGAAAGACTGATCGTCAGATCTATCTTAGATCCATGATCGTCGCTATCTCGCTATGGCGAGTTACACGAAGGTTATGAATAGTGACATGGCAACAAGGGGCCCACCATATTTCTTTTGAGCAATGCATCAAATGTCATCTGCATGATCAAATCAGGATCAATGACAGGTGCTATCTCGCTATGGCAAGGTGCTCACTCTTTATGTATAGCTAGATAGTGCCTAAGTGACATGTGTCCTCAGAGTTCTGTGGGCCCAGTTCAGAGGCGCCAACAATGAAGGAAAGGTACACATGGAAAATTTTCATTGGGTTGACTGCCAGCTTGTCAAGAGGAACATGAGTCATCTTTGCTTACATCCCTAGATCATAGGATTTTTCATAAATCCACGGTGTAAATTTGAATATAGAAGGTGATGCCACCCTATGCATTTATGAGAGATGAAGGCTTTACGTGTGAAGAAAAATAGAGTATAACATAGAAGATTTTCTTAATTCTACTGTACTTGAACAAAGATTCAGAGCATTTCTAAGCAGAAATAGTTGTTGAGAAGATCGTGCTAGATTCGGTAAGATTGTGAAGCAGTTTGTTCATAGAAAGATTGCAGTAACACTGAGAAGAACTAGAGTGAAATTCAAAGTAAGTACTTGCATTATAATCCTCCTGCTATTTCAATTCCTTTGAGAGTTAATTAAAATGGCTCCAAAATAGAAAGCGTTTTCTGGTCAAGAGAACTATTTGGATAGGAATGTCCACAATGATTTTCTTGAACTGCTCCCTTCTTCCACTGTTGAAACTGTAGAAGTTAAGAGGCTAACTTCATTAAACCCTAGGCTGAAAATAGTAGATGGGCTGTATGACAAAGAAAACTGGGTTAGGGATGCAATAACTTCACAGACTGGTCTTGTTTTATTCAAAAAATGGTTTTCAAAGAGGAATCTTTTTGCCCCACATGCCAACATCTAGAATTTTGGTCTAGGGAAAATGGTGGTTCCCAGTGTTTTCATGGATTATGATCTTTTGGAAGCTGTAGCTAAGAATTATGACCAAGCCCTTAGGCTAGTGAGGAGAACTGATGGTGAAGTCTTGATTACAATTAGCGCATAGGAGATTAGGGAAGTTTTCAGTTTAGGGCCTGTCACTGATTATCATGTGCCCATTGATTTGAAAGAGTTAGAAAATGAGTATATGTCTAAGAGAGATGTAGTTAGGCAAGGAGCACTAAGCACACACATAGGTAGAATTGGAACACTGCCAGCAATAACAGCATCCTCCAGGGAGCCTTTCAAAAGGGCATACTTCAATTCTAGTGCTATAGAAATATATAGGTCCTTGTGTAAAGTTTTTGGGAGAGATGAAGAAGAGTTCATGCCTATGGATTTTATGTATATGATTACTCAGATTTCCTCTTTTGGTGTGGATATAATTTTTGATTTTGCTTCTTACTTAGCTAAGGAGATTCATATTGGATTGATTGGAATTGCTAAGGGTAAGGTGGAAAAAACTTTTGGCCATTATTCTCTGTTAGTGCACATGTTCTTATTCAAGGGAGTAACATATTTTAGTAAAGAAATGGAATTAGATAGAGAAGAGAGTGGGGAAGCATTACCAGTTCAATTGTGGAGTGCAGATATGACTTGGGATGCAAAGAATGCCAGTTTTGTCAGGTTTGATAGGTATTTCACTTCAAAGCTGAGATGCCTCCTATTAAGGGACAATCCCAAAACCCCCAAAGCATTAATGAATCTCATTAGGCCTATGGACAACCCAAGTGGTTTGAAAGTTTCACATAATTGGGGAGATGTCATTTCATATTCTGTTTCTATTGTATTTAGAATATATGGTTTTAAAGGAAGCTCTCACGTACTACCCTACCAAGTGCCTTTGAAGGTAGGAGCTGTTGAGATATTGTGGCAGCTAGGAGGAGTGGAGGAAGCCCTTCTATTGAAAAGACAAAAGGGGTCAATTTTTCCTACTTGCATAGTGGCTCATCATTTTGTAATCACAAAAGGAGGTTGGCTTTCTTTGCACAAGATTTTGAATCCTTATAAGATGGCCACTTCCCATCCTCATTTTTGTGATCTAAAGGATTTTATCATTTGGCTATGAGGCAGAGAATTAAGCTTGGTAAAATTGAGCATGAATTTTATTTTCCTAAAGACTTAATAAGGAATGAGTACTCCTTGCAGGAGCAAGAGACTAGGAAAGCAAAGTGGAAAGTCTTTTCTAAAATTTTGGATTTCATTCATTGTTTTGATCCAGATTATAGTCCTTTGGATGATGCAATTACAAATGTACATAAGATGAGAAAACTTATGAATAATTTTCCTGAAATAATAGAGGCAATGAATGAAAAGAAGCAATTCTTTATTAGGTTCTACCTAGATAAGGCTAGGGAAGTAATGGGAAGATTGGGTTTTACTCCCAATATAAGGGTAGGTCAATTAACTGTCAAAAAAAGGCCAAGATATACTATTGTTCAAAATAAAAAGAATACATTGGACAAAGGCAAACAAATAATTGAGTCCAATAGTAGGGTTTTGGAAGAGAGACCTACTGAGCCCTCCCCTAAGAGGAGGAAAATAATAAGAGAGGAGGATTCTCATGTTGAGGAGTATTCACCTTCATAGACCCCTTTAAGAACCGGGGAGGAGCAGCTCACTATTGAGAAAATTGAACAAATTGGATCACAAGGGGGAGTTTTTGTCACTCAAGCAGAGATCGATGAAGGGAACCCCTAGGAACCTCCTGTTCCAAGCCTCGAGCTGACTGTAGCTGATTTTAAGGGAAGGGAATTGGACCTTGTTTTGGAACAAGCCAACCAACAATTTTTGTCAGATGACAGTTTTGTAAGGTCTAGGGCTTTCCATGAATTTGCTTGGAGGGCAAACATCCACAATTTTGAGAAAAGATGTAAGAACATGAAAAAAAAGCATCCAGAAATGGATGAAGCCTCCATCCAAAACCAAATAAAGGAGAAAATGATGCAAGAATTCCAGAACATTATCCCTGAGGAGGGAAGGCAAATGGTAAAAACTTCTAACATACTATTGTTGCCTAATTGGGATATTGCAAATGCATTGATTTTCAACTCTGTTTCTAATAGACTGGAGTTACAAGACCCAAATAAAAAGGAATTTGCAGGGACTACTTTTAGTGATGATCAAGCTGCTCTTGTTATGTGGTCATTAAGAAGAGGATCCAAGATTGTATCAGGACATCCTGATGGTTCAGGACTGATAGGGAATATTAATGTGAGGAGAGTTGCTGATACCTCACAAGTACAGGTAGCCCACATGAATGTGGATTATTCTTAGTTTTCCTTGGCTACTGCTAAAAGGGAGGAAAAGGAAATGTTTGAATTACAAAGTAAATATGAGGTAGTTGTGGATGCCTGCAATAAAGAGGTAAAAAGGAGAGTTGAGCTTGAGAACAAGCTACTGGGAAAATCCACCAGGCCTAAAATAACATACCCTCGCCCCCCTATTGAACCTTTCAAATCTACCCCCCTCATTGAAATACCAGACACACCCCAAGGGCCACAGTATTACACTATTGAGGATTTTGAAGAAGAAAAGAGTAAACTGTGGGCCTTACATGTAGAGCTGGAATCTAAATATGAAGATAAACTAAGAACAACTCTTACATATCTAGGAGACAAGGTTGAATGGCCACTAATCCATGATCAATTGGCTAGGGTGATTAACATCTGGGAGGAGTTAAAAGCAAATGATGAGGCTCTAAAGCCTATTGTGAAAAAATGGGTGAGAAGGGAGAAAGCAATAACCTTATTGTGTCTATCTGTTATAAATAATTCTCGTGATGAGATTGATAAAACCTTTGACATTGTTTCTGATCTTGCTGATTTTGATAGCAAAAGGATACATTTACAGAAGATAATAATAGGCTACTTAGAAAAATATAAGAGCCAAAAATTCAATTTATTTCCTCATGCCCTAGATAAGAAAAATAGTTTGAAAAGCAAAGAGGAATGGGCAAAGGAACTTGATGATTTATTCTTTTTAAGAATGAATCAAGTCATAAATGAAACAGGGCATGTCTGGTGGGCCACCACAAAAGAAGAAATGGTGAAAGCCAAAATATTCTTTGATTCTTTAAAATAGGAATTTGTTGATATTGATAATGAGGCTGATTATATAATAAAGAAACATAAGGATATTTTGCAATTCAATTGGCCAGATGACACATTATTTGATAGGTGGATGGCAAAAATGCCTTCTAGTGAATAGTTTGATGTAGATGAAATTGACAGTGATGAGGTGCAGGGTGACGAAGTTCAAATCATTGATACCATCACTACTCAAACCCAATAAGAAGAAGAAGACAAGAAAAACTTGTCACTTTTAGTTGCAGAACCGGGACCACAAGATGCCAATACAATTAAAGAAAAGGAAAAGGTAGAAGTTGTCCTTACCATGCAGAATGAAGGTGGTGGAAGCCTGCAGGTGGAGGTTAATGTGCCCTCATCAGAAAAAGCTTCATCGTTGGCTAATTTAGCAGTTACATATGAAGATGAATAAGATCAATAGCCAACTCAGCAACATCAGAACATGTAATAGAAGTTGACCCACCGAAAGGAATGATTTGATTTCGATATCTTCTGTTACCCATAGTTTTGTCATTTTGTGATAGGTGTATGTAGATATTCCTTGTAAAAGACACCTGTCAGTTTCTCTTAGCCTAAAGCTTGTTGCATTTCACACTATATAAGTGAAATTCCAGGGCAAGAGAAAAGGTCCGAATTCTATTTGCTAAGTGATACGCTTAGTCTATTTTTGGTCCACCATTTTTGAGCAAAAATTCATGATGTATTTTCTCTGTCAGATCTTGAGAATACATGAATATAGAATGATTTGTGTTTCTTTCTAAAGGTCATTCTGAGTCTATTGTAAATTGTATACAATTTTCAAGGAAAATGAATACAAATTATGAATTGTCCCCATATCAGTTCTTTCTAAACTTTGTCTCCTTTTGATTACTTGGTTATCTTGATGTTGTATAAGTAAAGGCTTGTGCAATTGAATGCAGTTCAATTAGGTTGTATATCTATTTATCATGGCTATTAATTCAATGGATTAAGTAAAAGCTTTGATGAATTTGATAAGGTTGCTGCAGTAGTGGAAAGGATTTTGAATGACGATTTCTGATAAGAATTGCTAATAAAATTTTTTGTAAGGCAACAAATTAGATCTAGAGATTTGTAGTAGACTCTGAACCCCAATGGATTAGGCACTGATCAAATTTAATCCAGTTGAAAGAGAAATGTGTCACACATGATTGTCAAAATGCAGAATTACAATCAACTTTACTTTTATTTCTTGTAGATCTTCAAAGTTGGCCTCTACTTGTTTGCATGGAATGTTTTAGCTTTAGTTAGCCATTATTGCTGAGAACATCTGTAGACCTATAGAAGATTTTTGGCCATATCTGTTAAATGGGATGTGTTTATTAAAGTATCAAGAATTGTACATGTATTGGAGAATTTGAGATGAGAATTAGAATGAAACTAAGATAATTCTCATATAGTTTTCCCAGTCTTGTATCATCCCTGGGTATACCCTCCCTAGTTTTGCAGAGCCAAAAGAGTAGAAAACCACCCTTGGTTTTGTAGAAGTTTGGCCCAAATGGTGTGCACATATAATTGATAATAATAATTGGCCAGTCTTTAGACTGTGTGAGTATTGTCATCTTGGTATTAAGCATTTTGTTGCTTAGTAGTTTTAAAACACCAAAAAGTTTGTTATTCATCCAAATGGAAACCCTTGTAGGAAGACCTAATTGCAATGCAACAATTAAATGTAATGTTGAAAAATAGGAGAGAGATTCTTTTGGTTGAACTAGAAGATAAATCATCTTCTAACAAAATGATAGAGACTTTCGGTGAAGGATCCAAAGTACATCAATTCAATTATAGTCTAGTAAATTTAGGTGCCATCTTCATCATAAGTTTTTGAAGATAGTCCAGTATTTGTAGGTGTCATCTTCATCAAAAAATTTCCATGATAGTCTATTAGTTTGAGGAGTCATCTCCATCACAAGTTTTCCATGGCATACTTGTAGTTAGAGGTGCATTGAAGACCTTTTATCACTACATGAGCTAGTAGTAGATGGTGATTATTCATTATCATCATCATCATCTAACATAGAATCACATGAATATCATGTTTTATAGCCCACATGGCCTAGGTATTGAGGGTACAACTCCAAGCACTAAACACATCAGATTTCAAATTATTATCTTTATGTGTTGATGTTTAAGTTGAATGTTCTAGAGTTGAAGAGAGAAGCACACTCAATTTTTTTTTCTTTTTGTTCTTTTTTTGAATATGAAACTGTTGTCTAAATGATACAATATAATTATGTATTATTAAAACAAAAATAAAAGAAAAATATGATACCAACACAACTATATTTATAAAACAATTTTTTTTTCATTATTATTTCTTCTAAGCTTTTACAACTACAGCTTCTGCATATACATTTCCTTTCTTTTCTTTCATTACTATAACAAAAAGTATAATAGTTGTTACAATAGACCAACATTCCAAATGATAAATCTGCATCTACACACTTTCAATAAAATGAAACAACAAGTACATTACATTCTTTTTGCAACTAGACTCTTTTTAACACTTATCATCAAAACATCACTGAGAAAAAACACTTGAGTGGAGACTCTCCCATTTATATTACACAACAATGGCTGAACTTTGGCATAAAAAATAATAATGATAGTAATAGTATTCACTTCCATCTTCAATATTATCATAAAAACCTACAACAAAAATACACATGTACCTATGGAAATATGCTCGAAGAGAAATCCCTCTCCTTGACCACTAGAGATGCAGGTGTGATTGGAGGTCATGAATGGAACAACTTTTGAAGTTGAGCACATCAGGAAGAATGAAAGAAAGACAATATCGAGAGTTTCGAACTACTATTCCACCCCCCCTATATTGATGCAAATGCAAGGCCCCCTTTCATATTATTCCCAAGGCTAGTAGGTGTCATTAATCAAGTGGGTGGAGAAAACCTGAAATGAAACTGGGCTCAGAGAAAACCATGCAAAAATGCAAAGATAACCATGCGAAAATGCTCCAAAAATGTCAAATGAAACCGGGCATGAAAAACGTAATTGGGCAAATGTTTTTTGAACTTTGCAGATGTATAAGCCTTGTGTTGGTTGAAATTTTGATTAACACGGGTCTTATATGTAAAAAAATGAAAATTTTGCCTTTACATTTCGACCACCCTAAATTTATTTAGTTGATGGTCAAAATTGTTGGTCAAAAACTAATGTTAAATATAGTAGTGTGTTCTCTTGTAGATTCTTGTCATCATCATATCTAGGTCTTCCACAACTTCTTCATAAGGTTCCAAACTTATGGGAGTACTCCTTAGCTTGGTCAAGCAAGTGTTTCTATACATGTTTTGATTGTTGTCTTCAACTCCTTCTACATCAATGTTAATCTTATACATTTTTACTTGGTTTACTGTTAATCTTGCAAAGGCTCAATCACAACTCTCAAACTCATCGTTGCAATCAGCCCAATAGTCCTCAATGAAAGTGATGTGCTTTATCACGCTCCCTATCTGCAAGACATTTTTGGCACACCCATTCGCGTCAAACATGGGCCTTAGGACTTCATACATGTCCAACTTATATTTCTTATCGAACACTTTCATCATGTTTTTGGTGTCAGACTGAGTGTCACAGCTAAAGGCTCCCACTTTAATGGGAAATTCACATCCTTTCTTCTTCAAGCCCTCGCTCGATATATTCACTTGTAGGGCTTGCCTTATGATCTTGATTAAAATGATCATGTCACTTGGATACCTTGGTAGCTTTAAGGGGAATCTGTCAAATGTTGCAAGACATAAATAGAAAATGATGAGAATTGAATGAAGAAACATCAAAATTGATTACTTGTGGCCATGGATTCTGGGCTGAATCTCCTTTTTGGGCATCCTTATAGCTCCCTGCAAATCCTCATGGTAAATGCATCATTCACCTTAACATAATCCATATAACTATTTTGTAACTATAGACATGGATAAAATCCATAAGATTTAACATCACTAGGGAAAGTCTCTAATCTTGGGAGGTCAAGCCATAATTGCAATGAGGCCAACATGTAATTCAAGAAGGAAGACATGTAGAATGCATTATAGAACTTAGCTACCCAGAGAGCATTGGATAGAATTTTGCTTACCTCTTGAGCTCAATCAATGTATTGGGTATCTCAACAAATTACTTGAACTAAAAAGAAATACTGCTTGATGAAATTCAAATTTTCTACCTCACCTTTCAACCTATGTAGAAGGACCAAAATATAAATGATTTCTAGCTTAAGGTTGATCTCAAACAAGGTTTTGGGAACTTTACTCTTATTAATCTGTGGTTTTTGGAACCATGTCCTCATGATTTCTTTCCTCCAAATCATCTTTTTAGTTGAGAATTCTGAGATGACTCCACCAAAGCCTAAATTAGAGAATTCATCCCACTCTAGTACACAAAGGAAGTTCACCTCTATTTTCCTATCAATTGAGATTAGCACTGTATCATAAGGTAGCACAATTTGCCTAGTTTCTGGGTTGTAGTGATGAATGCATTCATAAATCAACTCAGGGGCTTGGACTACGACTGGGAAACTAGCTACCTCAACTAAACCACATTCTCAAAGCTTCTTGGTGATGAGATGAATTCATTCTGATCTCAACCTTTTCTATAAGTCCGTTATGTCAAAGAAGTGAAGAGAAGTATCTGTAAAGTTCTCCAATGTAGACTTGACACTAGTTAACCCATTAAAACCTGCAAACTTGGTTCCCATGAATTCATGAACATGATTTTGAATTGATAAAGTAAATAAGACAAATAATACAACAGTCACATGTTTTTCAAAAGTTACATATATTGATATAAAGGAACATAAAAAAAAAATGGTAACTTATTCAACTATTTGTCTATCTTTATATGAGAGCTTCAATTCATCCATTGATCTTCAAAACTCACACCACACGAATGAAACTTTAAGAAAATACTCATTGGATATTAAATGCAAGAGTTCAAGGGATATCTAGGGGTCTTTTCACTATTCCTTTGAACTCAATGGTAGCTTTCTATATGCTCACCCCTTACTTTTCCCTTTTCCTTTAAGTTTCAGAAAGCTACCATTATGGTACCCTGTTGAGGAGAATCCGCCAAATGAGATCCTTGCTTTGTTTCTTCTTTCTTAATGATTGAATCCATTCCAATGTCATCCTATCATGCTCTACATCCAATACAGGGGTTGGATTTAATCATTGACTTGATTTCCTTGACAAATCTAAAAATTGTCTTCTTGGGTTGAAAACCCACCGAGGAGAAGACATTTTCTATTCTTCCGTTGTTGCTTCCTTCTAGGTCAAATCTTTGACAACATTTTTGGAAGCTAGGAATGCTTGGTTAAGGTGATAAGGACATGATTATGAGTCATTAAACATCTTTTTTTCCACCTCAAGTCCTCTTGCAAAAAACTATCTTCATGGGTTGAAAACCCGCTGTGGAGAAGACAACTTCAAATTTTTTGCTAGGGCTTAAATATTCGAGTAATAATTAATCTGAACAATTCTTAGGGATCTTAACTTAGATTCAAACATTAACTTATCTTATAAGCCTTCACTTTTTTCATTTTTTTAATCCATATGTGTCTTCAACTGGTCATTATGGGAAATCACCTTGATGGGTGTGAAATCCATTGAGGAAAAGATGATTTTCAAATTTCTGCCAATGCCCATTTATCAAGGAGTAGTATGTTGTGAGTGAATATATAACATAATTGAACATTAAATAAGCAATTTTGATCTCTATTAGACTAGGTACTAACTTACTTGACTAATCACAAGTAAAATAAACACCCACTCGATAAGAGGGAAAAAGAAGGTGAAATGGGAAAATTCGATAGAGATCACCTAACCTTAGGGACTTAGACTTGGACTCAAACCCAAACAAGGATTATGATAACTTCTCCTACTAAACAAAACTCATTTTTTCCAATTGGTTAGAAAAAAAAAAGTGGGGCAACAAAATGTTTGGTGTGGTCAACAACATGCTTGGAGAAAATAGTGTTGTCATCCAAATAAATCAACACAAATTTATATATCAAATTAGTGAAAGCCATCTCCATGGACTTTTGAAAAGTTTCCCCTACACTAGACAAGCTAAAAGGCATTCTCTTATAATCCATGGTACCCCATTTCGTGGTGAATGTAGTTTTGAACTAGTCCTCCTTCTTAACTAGAACTTGATTATAGCCAAAATATCCACCAAGGAGTGAAAACATTTTGCTATACCTAAAACATATTGGAGCATCTACTCCATATATGGAAAAGGATGACAGTCCTTTAATGACACCCTATTTAGGTCTCTAAAGTCAACACACAACATTAGCTCTCCATTATTTTTTCTGATAGGAACTAGATTTGATACTCAACTGATGTGTTTGATAGGAAATATTATTCCACTATCAATTAGTTTGAAAACCTCCTTTTGCATTAAGGGTTCTAGCTTTGGATTAACAGGCCTTTACTTTTGCCTTATGGGTTTATAATTGGGCTCTAACTCAATTGTATGTTGGGAAAGGTGTGGATCAAATCCTATAATACCAACATATCCCCAAGCAAAAATATCAATATATTCTTGGAAGAGCTGGACATAAGACTGCCTTTCTTCAGTAGGAATTGCTTTGCCAAAATTTAATTTCTTTCCCTCTACAATATCAAGATCTTCATAATAATCCTACTAAACTACCAAGCTAGTTTTATTCTTATCGAATTGGTCATTCATGTTAAAGATAGGCTTTAGAGTGACCAACCCCTTTGGCAGTCTATTAGAACTTAGTTGTATAATTTGATCACCATATTGTTCCTTCATTTTTTGTTGATTAAATGTTGAATGTTTGTCTTCCTCAAGTAGAAAGTTTAGAATTTGTTCATCACTATCAAAAACTTGCCAATTAACATCAGTATTAGGTATGGAAGGTCTAACCACAACTTTGACATGTTTTTGTACATCCTCTTTGCCAATGTTATTAACTATATCAAGTTGTGCCCCTACAACAACTAACCTATCAACATGCTGTTTCAACCTCCTAGGAATAACAACTATGTGAAAGCATCATAGTCCTCAGTTGGTCCCAAACTCTTTGTTTATAGCCTTTCAATTTGTCATTCTTAGTCATGTGCAAACTTCTCACCTGGTTGACAACTAACTCACTATTAGCAGATAGTTTTATGCATTTGATACCCCTTATTCTGGCCCATTCCAATCCTTGAATCAGTCCCTCATATTCAGCTATATTGTTGGTGCATGCAAAGCTGAAAAGAAAAGCTATATAATATTTATCTCCCTGATGAGAGATCAACATTTCTCCCCTACTTGAACCATTCTTGCTCCTAGAGCCATCAAATTATAACTCCCAAACCTAATTTTGCTGCTCAAGATGATCAGTTATGTTTTTTATAAGGTTTGGCATTACTAGTCCAAATTCTTGGAAGACATAATTCCCTAGATGAACATCTATAATATCTTCAATGCTAATGTCATTGGTCTCATTTCTTGGGGATTTTTTTGTTGCCCACTCATCTAGTAAGACCTCAGGGATACTATCAACTTGAGTATTTGTATCTTGGGGACAAGGTCTTCTTCTTGATCAAGTGCAATACATTTAGCATTGATTACACTAGGTGTGTAAGGTTCAATGTGGTTTTTTTAAGCAACTTATACCTGATTGTTACTTTGGTTCCATATCTAGTCCCGGATAGCATATGAGATCAATTTGCTGATAGATATCCTCCTATCTTGCTTGTGAATTCTCTTGACAAGCAAAAGGAAAAATATGGGGGCAACTCTATCACTAAGATATCCTAAGGAATAAAAAAGTTAGGATATGCATGTAGTATTAGGTTTTCATTCTTTATGATACCTAAGGTGTTAACACATGAACCATCTAATTGGACCACACCCTTTTTCAAGGGTTCATATCTTAAACCTAGTTGGTCTGTTATTTTCTTGGGCATGACAGAGCTTGTAGCCCCACTATCTACCATAAAATTATGCACCAAATTATTTCATATAATCAATGAAACATAAAATGGTGGAGGCTTAGCATCCTTACCTTGGATTTGATTTATTTTCTTTTTGTCATCTTGGGTAGCAACTTCTTGATTTGTAAACATAGTCTTCAAAGGCTCATTAGCAACTTGGCTTGGAACATTTGTTTCCAAAGCTTCCTTCAACAAGTCAACTTGTCCTGGAATAGCTAGAGAATCCCACATAGACATGGTGATACTTATCCTTTTCATGTTCTCAACAATATTAAATGACATGGTAGCATGTACCCTCGCTTGGATTTTAGGGACAATAGGATGCACTTGTTGATGTGATTGCTCTTGGGTGACAATAGGAGGATTTCTTTGTTTCACATTTTGTCCTTGAAATGAGGGTGGTTTCTCAGCTGACATGTCATTACTTGTCCCTACATCATTGTCTAGGGCTCTCTTCTTGACTCTAGTGCAGACACCACTTGTGACATTGTCTCTATTCACACCATAGTGTTCTTCCATTTTCCAATTCATGAATGTAGTATCCATAGGAGCAATCTCTAGTTGTCTCTCAACATCAACATCAGATGTAGGTTGTGAACTAAAATCACCTTGATTCATTACTTGATTAGATCATGTAGCTTGATTTTCTTGTTGATTACAAGGGTAGTACCACTCATATTCTACTGCTAAGTTATTTTGAGTAGGGACCATGTCTCTAACATTGTTTGGAGGAGAAGTAGTATTCAAAGGATTAGTCCTAAAAGGTCTCTGGTTATAATTTTTTCTATTAGGTTAGTATTGGCCTTCAAACTATTGTTGAGTAGGTTAGTTTGAAGTCTGATTTTGAGGTTGGGATGGCTGCCTAGCCTGGTATCCTCCTTTCCTAATATTTACTAGCTTATTTGTAAGGTTTTGCATGAGGCTATCCATCCTTTTCTGGCCATCTCTTAGCTCTTGTAGTTCTAATGAAGGACCTACATCTACTATTTCCCATCTTGGGATGGTTGGTATTGGATTAAAAGGTGGTATAGCTAGAGGTGTATTAAGTTGGATATCTAGATATATAGGCATTGGAGGCATAGGAGCAATTTTACCCACTTGAATAAGACTATTCTCAACTCTTATGGCCATGTCATAACCTTGTGGTAATCAGTAACCTCCCATAGATAGTATCATAATAGAGATATCACTATTCAAGCTTCTTAAATAGTATGGAAAAGCATGCTCTTTTGAAGGCCTTATCTGAACTGGTATTCTACTCCGTGTTCTTTGAAATTTTAGTTAAAGTCCATAATCTACTCATGAGGAGCCCGTTTGATGGTCGTGAGTTGCTCAACTAGAGATAGAAAGTCTAACTTGTCTTCAAAGTGTTTTATTAGGACATCTCCTAATGCATCTCATGAAGTGATTAAGCCCACAATTAGGCTTTGAAACCATTGCTAAGCTTTCCCTCTGAGTGAGGCTACAAGAAACTTTATAGCTTTGTCCTCTTCTATGATATGATGCATGTTATGTAGTGTAGCAATGTCTCTAATATGCTCAAATGTTATTGTCTAGCCCTCTCTAGTGAAGTCAGGTAAACTTTTCAAGGAAACTAGGGGAATCTCATGATGTGAAGAAAAGAGTAGTGGACTCCCTTGGTTGAAAGGAACAAAATCAAATTGTCTTGCCATTGGTGCTTGAAATATTCTTCTTCTTGGGACATTGACTTGTCTCACAACAATAATAGGACTTGATAGTGGAGGGGCAGATCGGGCACTCCTCATATGAATGAGGATATCTTAGATTCTCTCAGTTATTCTACCTCTCCTCCTAGGTGGGATAGTTCTCTATATTTAAAACTTGTAGAGCTGCTTCTTATCTGCACTTTTCTCATAAATCAAGTGCACTTGTCTCTCTCCACAGTTAGAGTTGCCAGATGTGTATATTCTATGCCTCTATACAGGTTGATTTACTCTTGTACACACCAATAACACCAAGAAAATAATGAGAAAAGATAGCTATTAATGGCTACACCAAAAGGGTGGTTGTGGATTTGATCTTTGGATGCCACAGGAAGCAAAAAAGAAGTTAAGGTCCTCCTACAACAAGGGCACCTAGCCTTACCCATGATGGGAAGAGTATAGAACGTAAATGTGAATGTAATTTTTTGAAATAATTGTACTCTTTTAGTGATTTTTTTACATGTGCCCCTCCCATCTAAAGCTTGTTGCAATCCTAGTCTATTTATAGATTCCCAAGATGTGGGGAAAGGGCTGACATTTTTGAACGTTTATGCAAGATAGCATTGTCAAGATCTCTCAGGGATCCTTCATGCTTTTCTTGGAAAATCACTTTATGTTTATAATTAATTTGGATGAATGTTGTTTAATGACCTTTGAGATCTAAATGAAGGAATAGTCTTAGAACCCTTATTATGTCTGTTTGTTGCTTAATTTGATAGAATTTCTTAAGATTTACTTTTTGAATCCTTGGGTTTTGTCTTAGTTTCAACTGCAAGTGAGATTTGATTGTTCATGTAGGTTGCAAGTCAAGATACTCTACTCTTTTTCAAGTTGTGACATTGTGAATTCTAGCATTCCCTTCAAATCCTTGTCTAAAGTACATCCTTATAGTGAAATATTTATATGTGAATAATTTTTTTGCAATATTGAGATCTTGTTAGCTGCCCAGAAGTGTTTCATCAAGTTAGGCCAACAATATCTTCAGCCTACCATTTGGTGTATCACCTCATTTACTTTCAACATCTACTTTCAAGAAATTCTTCTATCCCTTTCCCCTTCAAGTTTATCTTCATGTTTGAAGAAGTAAATCAGTGAAACATCAAGAGGAGTCGACCTATAACTCGAAGATTCACTCCTAACTTAGGTACTTCCCACTGCCTAAGAGTGCTTCCATGTTACTCAAAGTTGATTTAGAATCCAGTCCGGGCAAAACTTTTAGAGATAACAGTAATAAATATAGTTAAGGTTGTGGTCTAGGTTTGAGATAAGATTAGTATTAGGTGTGTAGTTAGGTTCTGAACTATAATTATAATTAGGGTTTTGGTTTGGGTTAGGGTTAATGCTAGGGTTCAATACATTATTATAGTTATAATTATGGTTTAGAGTTGAGATTGGGGTTTACATCATGGTTAGAGCCAATTTATTTGAATTTGTCCTTTCAAAGATAAAAGAACATAAACCCACATACCTTGAAGAACCAAAACAATACAGGGATAAATTGAAATAATTATTTAAAAGTGTTATTCAATGTCAAATATTTTTCTTTATTTTAATAATTATATTACATGATATTAATGATACACTTTATTTTATTTTATAATATTATCATAAATTGAATAATTTTTATTATAAAAATTAAAAAACATAAATTTGAATTTTATAAAAAGTATGATAAATTTTAAAACTAAAAAATAAACTATTATCTTTCTAAAAATTAATTCACTAATTCTCGAAGCATATTATTTGCTTACTTTTCAAACACAAGAGCTTTTGAAGATTTAAATTTTGAGCTTAACATAAAATTGAATTTATTTACATAAATACTCCCACATATATTTTTTAATAATGATGTCTTCATATAATTTTTATATAATATTTTTAGATTTTGGATTTAATCCATTCTATTTTTTTCACTCCATCAAAACATGAATGTTAGCCAAAACTTAAAAAAATCAAGATGACTCATTATTACCAATCTTTATTTTATAAGATTTATATTTTTATAATTACTAATATTTATTTGAATTAATTATTTTTGTAAGAATAGTTTTTTTAACTAACTAACTAAATAATTATTGTTACGACAAGTACTAGCCACTATGTGGACTTGTTAAATATAATTTAATTTAGCCATTACTAATATATGCCAGTTTTTAATTACTATTTGAAAGAATGTATTATTGTTATAATAGTTATACATCACTAGCACTTGTGACATAGGAGGTGCAAGGAAAATTTGGATTTGACGATTCTGATAATTGTTAAATTATTAAGAGTTTGGATCGCTTTGAAAATCTTTTAATGATTGAAGTAATTAACATTAACTGTTAAATATAAAAAAATTGTCATGTGTGATCAATATATAAACATTGATTCATTGGTACTTATCCAAAAACACAATTGTAACATGAGGCTGGAAGAGGATGAAATATTTTCTTATATCCCAACTTTTCTATTAGTGGAAGATGATCAAATGTTGCTGAAACCTTTCTCCTTTGATGAGACTAAGATGGTTGTCTTCTCATTCCCCAAGATAAAGCCCCGAGTCTAAATGGTTTCACAATTCTCTTTGTTCAAAAACCTTGGGATTTTATACTAGTTAATTTGTTAATTGCCCTGGAAGAATCTAGAAGAAGTGGTACCATGTTGTCTCACTTTAATGCGATACACATTACATTAATCTCAAAGATAAAATCACCTAATACTTTTGCTAATTTTAGACCAAACTCCTTATGCAATGTATTTTACAAAATATTCACTAAAGGATTATATATGAGGGTGCAAAATAAGATTATAAGGCTTATATAAGTTCAGAAAGGTGGCTTTGTTCTAGGTAGGGAAATCATTGATGGAACTCTACTTGCACATGAAGTATTACATACTATTAAACAACATGGTATTTTGGCATGTGCTATCAAGTTGGACATGATGTAGGCCTATGCTAGAATCATTTAGGACTTTTTGTATAAGGTGGTAATAAAATTTGGTTTTTCCAAAATATGATGCAAATGGATAATGGCTTTCTTGGGGGGAGTCAGATTCCCAGTGCTTATAAACAATCATTATTCAGTTCCTTTAAAGCTTTTCAAGGTGTGCAACAAGGAGACCATGTCTCTCCTTTTTTATTTATCATCATGGGTGAAGAATCAAGATTCTTTATTCTTTCTTCACACCAATCGGGACATTGGTAAGGTATTGTTATTCTGGTTACCAATCTATTCTTAACGTATTCACTTTTTGTAGATGAGATGCTTCTTTTTTGCAAGGCTACCATTGAAGAGACTCTTCATGTGAAGAAGGTGTTGTGTTTATATGAGAAGGTTTCGAACTAGAGAATAAATCATCATAAATCCTTTATTTTTCTCTTCAACAAAAACCTCGAGGTTAAGAAGGAAATCATGCATACTTTGGATTTTATAGAAGCACAATTATCTAGTTCTTATTTAGGTATTCCATTATTTCAAGTCTCAACTAGAAAACAATATTAGAATGGGATTATTGAAAGAATGAACTCAAAAATTACTTGTTGAAAGGTTAGATGGTTATCTTTTGTAGACACATTAATACTTGTGAAATTCGTTCTTGCTTCAATGCCAAATTACTTTCTTACTGTCCTTAAAGATCCTAAATCAGTCATAAAGCAGATTGAGAAATTTTTTAGGAACTTTCTTTCGAATAACAACATGGATGATAAGAAAAAGGTTCCTTTGGTCTCTTCACAAGGAATGTTGAAAAATAAGAATTAGGGTGGCATAGGATTATATGACCTTATGCAAAGGAACTTAGCATTTGATGCCAAGCTTGTTAGGCAGTTGGATAGTAAACCAAAAACTCCATGGTGTCAAATAAAGCGTAAAAATATCTAGATTCTATGAATCCAATTCATGTCTTCACTGCTACTAATCCTTCTATGGAGTCTAATATGTGGGACTACATGATGTCTTTGCACTTCCTCATTCCTAAATAATTTTTGTGAGAGATCTGTAGTGGTGAAGATGCTTTATTTTAGTTTTATTCATGGAATGGGTACATTCCTCTTGTTATAATTGATTCTTTTGCAATTATACATAGTATTATCACTAGTTATGGAGTCCAAAGGTTGTCCATTATGTTGATTCTCTTGATATTCATTCTAGAAAATGTATTTGGAAAGGTCCCTTCTCTCTTCTGATTGACATAGAGTTAAACTCATCATAAAGCATTGTTGGATAGTAGGGTCATATTCCTCTTACAATAATTCAATAAGGTGGTTTGTCTACCCTCCCAATGTTACACTATATACTTTTCATAGATTGATCCACATCTATCAATAACTTGTGCATGTAAAACTATCAATGTAAACTTGCTGCAACATGTAAATCAATTTAATCACATGCATGAAAGTAAAAACATATAACACAATTTTTTTTACCTAGAAACCCACCAAAATGAAGATAATAATGCGATTTTGAGGACACCCAAAAATCTTCATTATTACAGTAATAAAGTTAACTAGTCAAGGTTACAATGTTTGACCATAAAATATGATCATCTACCCTATGAGGGGTTTTTCATGTTAAAGACTTAAGAAACTGTTAAGTTTCACCTTAGTAAAGGATTTGGCACTTAAAACTAAGTAAGGACTCTATTAGGAGATTTACAAAGATCTGTTAGGACCACTCTTTTAAGAGATTTATCCTGATTCAAGTCTATTAAAGCTGATTCAGTACCTGACTCTCAGTTTGCTCTGCAAGTTGATTTCAAGTCTTCTCCTTACTAATTGATCCTCTCCTCTCTGATATGATAACACTTGTATTTCTCTTTCACTTCACTGCTTATGAATAGGTCACTCACTTTGTTAGATGATAACAATGAATATCTTCTAATTTTCTCAATCTTTCATTCTATAATGCTCCATGTTCACACATATTCTCTTCTCTTCTCTATCCATATGATCTAGGTTAAGATCATCACTATTTAAAGATTTCCATAAAGAGTTTTTCTAATGGTTCCATGTTTTGCCTCTTCATCTTGATCATTGAACATACACATAGGGATATGTGATTCACGCCATGTAAATATTATGCGACAATCTCTTCTAGCATTAAATGTTCTATAATAACCTCTTCAAAATTTAAATAAACCTTCCAAGTTAGTTTGATAATTATTTTGCTTAAAACTTTGTTCCATTCCTAACCTTTATGTAAACTTTGCATTGCTCAGTCTTTACTAAATTTGATGCTCGACATTGTTGTTGCTTAGCCTTTGTTAACCTCATGACACATAACATATATTGTGCTCAACACATACTATATCACTCAGTACTTGTATACTTGTAATCCACTCAATCGTTGATGACTTGCTCGGTCGCTAATGAGCTTAGTACATATAGAGAATTACTCTATGACCATACACTTACTTGGCTTATATAGAACTACTCGATACATACTAGCTTATGTACATGACTTGGCTTATGTAGAGTAGCATGGTCATAGTGGTGTCTGTCTAACTCTACCTTGTAAATGACTAAGTGATTAACACTAATAGATAAAAATGGTTTAGAGATACCAACAATCTTCCCATTTGAAATTAGTGAAAAAAACACTTTTTCATATTTACATCACTTTGTCATATTGAATACAATCTAATAAAAATAAGCTCTCCCCCTAAGTCTTATGACTTTAATAATGAATAAAAAATCCATTTTTGCCTTTATACTTTTAAAAAAAAATTGGTAAATGACCAAAGCCTTTAGATTATATTAATAAAATCGAGATATTACAATGTTGAGTACCTCCATTCAAATAGGCACCAGTAGGAAAGAATATGAACCATTAGGCACTATCATCTTTTAGGAAAATGGAAGGGAGTAAACATTACTAGCACATCTATTTCCATTACACATTCTTTATTTGCAGATGATACACTCCTGTTTGGTATATCACAAGTGTCAGAAGCTAGACAAATAAAGAAGATTTTGGAGTTGTATTCAGATGTCTCAAGGTAGAAAATCAATTCAAATAAGTCAAAAATCTTTCTTTTCTACACCAATAAAGTGATATCGGATAGAATTGTTAAAATTTTGGGATTTTTAGAGGACTTTCTTCCATCAACATATCTTGGAATTCCATTTTTCATGGGATCAAATAAGACAAGCTACTAGAATTCGATTATTCAAAGAATTAAGTCTAGAGTGGTAGCTTGGAAGGCCAGATGGCTTTCTTTAGTAGGAAGAATTCTACTTATAAAATTAGTACTTTCAGCGATCCCAAATTACTATATTGCAATCCTTAAAGTGTCGACATCAATCTTATTACAAATCCAAAACTTGATTAGAGGCTTCCTTTGGGCAGGAAATATGAATGGGGATAAAAAGATTCCGCTTGTATCACTTTATGACATGGCTTATATTCTAGCCATTGGTGGAGTAGATATTCATGATTTGACTAAGAGAAATGCAGCTTTTGGTGGGAAACTCATTTGGCATATGTACACTAAACCTCAATAAACATGGTCTTAGATAATGCAACAAAAGTATTTAGATAATAATGACCCCACAAGAATTTTTTCAATTCTTAATCCCTCTAAAGGCTCTATGAGTTGGGATTTTATGATCTCTTCCAGAGATATTCTTCCTAAATATATTTCTTGGGAGTTGAATAAGGGAGATAGAGTCAACTTTTGGAGGGACTCATGGAATGGATTTCCACCTCTTCATACTTTGCAATTTTCTCAGAACATAATGAACATTTTAGAATCAGTTTGGGGTAACAGAGTCATTGATTTTATAGATAAAATTTGTCTCTATTCTAGGAAAGTCACTTGGAAAAATCTAGATCACCTACCTTTGTCTATTCAAGAGAAATAAATGTTTAGGGACTATTTAGAAAAGAGACTTGTTTACATTTCAGATGGTGAAGATAGATTGTTTTGGGCTCCAGCTAAAGATGGTTGCTATTCAATCAAAGAGGGGTATAAGTTGTTACAGAGAATGGCTGCACAAAAGAATCCATCTGGAGCTTATAAATTTTGTTGGAACCATGTTGTTCTTCCAAAAGTTGGATGTTTTGCATGGCTCGCACTTAAACACATAATTCTTACAAGTGACAGATTGACTAAGTTCAATATTGCTCCTCCATTTAAATGTGTCTTGTGTAAAGAAGAATATGAATCAGTGGATCACTTGTTTGTCACCTGCTTGTTCGCATATGATTGTTGGGTTTTTGTTCTCAAAAAACTTCATTATTATAATCCTCTTCAAAATAACCTTTGGGAGATTTTTCAATATTGGCCGCTTCTTTTTTCGAAAGCTTTATTTGCAAGAATTTGGATATGTACTCCAGCTTTGGTTATTTGGGCTATTTGGTGGTAGAGGAACAAGAGGATATTTAGAAATGAGTTTGCAGAGAAAGAAATAGTGTTACAAGGCATTGAAAAGTCTATATTAGAAGTCACTAATGTAGGCCTTTTTAGATGCAAAATCAACCCTACAATCTTAGTTTGGGATAGTTTCATCATTCGAGAGTGGAAATCTCTTCTTATTCCATGGGGGAGTGGAATTAGCAACAATCAACATTCCAAGATAGATAGAGCAGTTGTGTAATGGCTACCTCCTAAGTCAGGTATAGTGAAACTTAATTTCGATGGTGTTTCAAGGGGAAATCCAGGTAAATTAGGTCTTGGGGCATGTGTCAGAGATAGTAAAGGTATAGTTCTAGCACTTTCATCCTCCTTGCTGCCAGATGAGACTAATAATTCAGCAAAAACACAAGCTCTCTTGGTAGGCCTTGTACTGCTTAAAACAGGTAATTTTCATAGAGTCCATATTGAAGGTGATTCTCAAATGGTTATTAACAATTGCATTAAATGAAAATCCTATTCATGACATTTACAATATATCTTCAAGCAAATTTGGTACTTGATTGATCAATTTTCAGAAGTTACCATATCACATACCCTGCGAGAAGGAAATAAAGTGGCCGATTTCATATCTAATCTCAGGTGTGATGGTGTCGTTGTTAACACACATCAACCCAACTCATTTATTGAAAAATTCAAACAATTACATTCATTGATTACATCTGAAAGTTGTTTATCATGCTCATAAAATTTAGATGTAAAGCTTGACTCAGGACAAAGTTCTCAATGGTATGGTTTTACGAGCCTCGATTTTGTTGATATAATATCTATTGTAAATATTGACAAATATCTTTATGTAGATTTGTATATAAGAAATGATTCTAGGTTTTCTTTCTGGTTCTTTCTTGGTTTAGCTCTTTGAACCAGTTTTATTTATAAATATATTTAGCGGCTAGCCCACTTTTGCTGAAATTTTTTTTATTTTGAGAGAGAGAAACAACCAAAAAAAGAAAAGGGATAACGCCGCTCAATTAAAACTAGTTTCTAAACATATAGATTGGAGGATAAAATCCTCGCCTTCAAATCCTCTATTTTCTAACTTATCTACCTTTGTATTGCCTTCTCGATATATATGTTGACATCTAATTTCTTCAAATAGGCCTTTTAAGCTGAGAACGTCTTTGAGTTTAGAGTTCATCACCCAATTTAGAGTTTGATGTTTTCTAATAGCATTAAAAATAATTTGGAAATCTCCTTCTATAATTAGTTTTGTTATCTTGTTATTTAAACTTAATTATAATCTTTCCCGAAGGGCTTCTAATTCTGTTATGTTGTTAGTGGCAATCCCCATAAGTTTAGATCTTTTGATCATCTGCTCTCTTGTTTCTGATCTAAAATACATCATATTCCATTGGCAGAGCTTCCCATTTACAAATTTTCCTATTTATTTGATATTTTTCTCATATATTAACAAGGGGTTAATGAGATGAGCCTAGTTATTTTTCATATTCCCATCCCATTCAGAGAAAGTCCCTTCAATTTTTATTGTTTTCCTTAGATAGCTATTCATAACTTTAGTAATACTTGCTTGAACCTCATTTAAAAGGGATTGCATCCTGAGTTTTGAATTACTAAAGATGTGCCTATTTCTCTCTTTCCAAATTTCCCACATTAATTTTGCAGGGGATATGTTCTAAAGATTATCAAAGACATTAGTATTGTGCTTAGTAGGCCACCCTAAAAGTGACCAGATAAATCCTTTGGAGAGGAGAAGACCACATAAATTTATGTCAAAGCCAATGCTAACATTCTTGAGCAAATGGGCAATTATAAAGAAGGGGATCAAATGTCTCAGAATTTTCTTTACAAAGATAGCATCTAGACGGTCCTTCAAATCCCATTTTTGTGAATCTATCCACTGTTAGGATTCTTTTTTGCATCATAACCCATACAAAGATGTCTTCCTTAGGTAGACATGTTGCATCCTAGCATAACTTCAAAGGTAATTTGATATTTTCCCATATCTAAGAATTAATAATTATATTATATCCTAACTTAACTATGTATAATCCATCTTTGGAAGCTTCCCATATAAGTTTATCTTCCCTATTTTTATGATTCACCTATCGATCCTTGAGGATTTTTTCCACATTTTGTTTATCTATAGGATAAATATCTACATTGTCCAAGGTTTTCTAGGACCAAGTGTCAACCCCATTAACCTTTTTTAGATATTTGTAGTCTAAAACCTTTGAACCTCATAGATTGATAAGAATATTTTTCACCTCTTTGGTTATATTGGTATTAGTTAGAGGAAGTTGACCATCCTAGGAATCTTCCTAGAAGAGAGCATCTTCTCCTCTTCCAAGATCCCAAGTGACAAATTTACTAATCATTGATTGACATCTTACTAAAAAATTCCAAGTTTCTAATCTAGATGGTGGGTTCTTAATTCTGAATAAAGATGTTGGATCATTCGGATTTAAGTATTTATCATACAAAATTTTAGCCGATTTGTTTTCCCTTTCTTGTTACATTCTCCATACTAGTTTTGCTCCCAACGCCTCATTTTGCCAACTAAATCTATTAATTCCTAATCCCATTGGTCTTTTAGGTGACATATCTTATCCCACTTTATTAATGCTAGGTTTTTTTCATTTTTAATTTTTTTTTTAATGTTCCACTCAAAGAAGAAATGTTTGAGTTTTCCTTCCAATTTTTTATTTACCTTCTTAGATAGAGGAATGCAGGACAATTGATAAGTAGGAATAGCTGATAGAATTGATTTAACCTTAGTAGCTCTACCTGCTTTAGCTATCCATTTTCCTTTCCATGTCTCTATCTGTTTATCAATTCTCTCTAAGAAATTGTCCCATTCTTTATGCTTCCTTATACCTTTTTCTAAGTTAATCCCAAGGTATTTGCAGGGGAAAGTACCTTTCTTATATCCCATTTTATTGCATATATACTCTTCCATTTCTTCTAATGTTTTCAAGAAGAAGATTTTTGATTTCTTCAAATTTACTTTTTGTTTAGAGGCTATAGTATATTCTAGTATAATTTGTTTGAAAGATTATGTTTCTTCCTTAGAGTTGACACCAAGGAGAATAGTGTCATTCACAATCTGTTGATGAGTTATATTTGGAATGTTATCTACCACCATGATTCCTCTAATTTTACCTACTTCTTGAGCCTTTATTGATCTCCCAAATGCTTCATCTATAATTTTAAAAAGGAAGGGCGAAATTGGATCACCTTGTTAGATCCCTCATGAAATATTAAAGTATCCTTTAGGGGTTCCATTTATTAAAAGATAAATCATGGGTGTTGATATGCAATTAAAAATTACACCAATCAATTGGCAAGAAAAAACAAACACCTCTAGTGATTTACATAGGAATCTCTAGTCCACTACTACATCATATGCTTTTTGGATATCTAGTTAATTCATAAACATGCATGCTTCCTTGTTGCTAACTACTGAATGCATTGTTTCCTAAATTATTGATATCCCATCCATGATAGATCTTCCTGGCACAAAACTAATTTGTTCTTCTGAGGGGTAAAAGCATAGATCTGTGTCACCATTTGTGATACCAAAACCTGGTTTGGGCACATCTCATTTCTCTATCAAAACTCAACTTTTTTCAAAAACTAAAAATACACTTTTATAGATCTCAGATTCAATATCATCATTATATAACTTTTTGAGTGTTTTAATTAGTTATAATATGTTATAATCTCAAAATATTATAAGTCGATATTTCAACATTTCAGAAGATGCTCCCTCAAAAAAGGAAAAAAATAGTAAATCATATCAAAAAAATTAAAAAATTATATTTATCTCTAGAGGAGAGCATCCTCTTCACGAATATGTATTTTTTTTCAAAAAAGTATAGATTTGATAGGGAAGTTTTGACGGGAGGAAAAAACTATTGGATTCATAAGGTCGAACTTGAGTACTTATAACAAAGAAAATATACATCTAAAATAATTATTTCTTTTTTTGTTCACTAGCTATACATGTCATCTATAAAATATTTTCAAATCAGAACAAAAAGAGATGATTTGCATATACTTGTTTGACGGGAACTACACCCTATATATTTTATAGTTAAAAAAGGGACTTCAAAAAAAAATAAAATGAATAAATTCTTACTCAAAAAAATTAGAAAAATTATAGGCATAAAATTCATCCAATTCTACACATTTCATCAGTTTACATCATGTTCATATTTTGAACACAAATACCATTTTTTTTGCAATTAATGTTGAACTGTCACATTCTGATATCACATTTCTTTATACAAGGTGACACAGGTTTGTGATTTTACCCTGAGATAATTCTTGGAAGAATAGTTATAGTGTGATTTTCTAATGCTTTTGAATAGATTTTATAGATAGTGTTACATAGCGTAATGGGTCTAAAGTCACAAGGTGAATTTTGTATTAGTTTTTTAGGGATTAAAGCAAGAAAAGTATGATTAATTTTAGTTAGCATTGATCCTCTATTTTGGGAAGCCTCAATTTCCCTCTATAGTTCTTCTTAGATCTATTACCCCCATATATAGAAAAAGCTTTATAGGGGGTGTCAACTAGAATGAACTCTATATAGCCTAGCCTAGCCTAGCCTAGCCTAGCCTAGCCTATATAGCCACCCTTGACTATATATATGGTTCAGTCCAAATGCCCTATACCCACTTATAAAATAGTAGGATAGGTTGGGGACTAGAGCCCTACTATTTTATAGGTGAAGGTTTGGGGATTATACTAAATGATACCCCATGTAGGGTAGGGAAACTAGGCAAACCAATCTCGGGGCCCTGGACAAAGCAAGAAAAGTATTATTAATTTCAATTAGCATTGATCCTCCATTTCTGGAAGCCTCAATTGTTCTCCATAGTTCTTCTCCTAAGATATCCCAACATTTTTGAAAGAAGAAGGCCTAAAACCCATCTAGCCCCAGAGATTTGTCTGAGCTAAGATTAAAGAGGGTTGACTTAATTTCCTCTTTGGTGAAAGGTTTGTTAAGAGCTATGTTGTCATCCTTTGTTACCACTTTGGGGATAATTCTTAACACCTTTTCCTAAGCAATTCAGTTGGAGGAATTGAAATTATTGAGTATGTTTTCATAATAAGTTATAAAAATTTCTACTATTTCAGATGGGTTGTCTTCCATGTTTCCATCCCCATCTTTTATTTTAGTTATTGTATTTATAGTTCTATTATGTAAAGTACTATTATGAAAAAAATTGGTACCTCTATCTCCTTTTGCAAGCCATTTTCCCATCAATTTCTGCCACCAAAAAATCTCTTCTTTTGCTAATATTTCTTCATGTTTGGCTAGCAGTTCTTTTTCTTTTGCAAAATTTTCATTACCCATAC
Organism: Cupressus sempervirens; assembly: GCA_028749045.1. Taxonomy (NCBI): domain Eukaryota; kingdom Viridiplantae; phylum Streptophyta; class Pinopsida; order Cupressales; family Cupressaceae; genus Cupressus; species Cupressus sempervirens. The sequence goes on from CM053787.1 coordinate 968,943,820, forward strand.
CATTTTTAATAACTTCTTCATTTAATTTTTTAATTTCCTCTTCAATATCCAATTTTTCTTTGAAAACATAATTGAAATGTGTTTTGTTCCATTTTAACAAAATTTCTTTGATCATTTTCAGTTTTGAAATAAAGTAATATATTTTTTATCCTATAAAATTACCTCCTGGCCACCATAGTTTGATGTTATCCATAAAGTTTTTGTCTAAAAACCACATTTTTTACACTTAAAGTATTCCTATTTGGTTTTTTAGGTTCTATAAATTCTATTCTAATGAGAAGTGATCAAAACCTTCTATAGGCTAGATATTTGTAGAAACTACCAACTCTAGCTTTGTTAAATCTCCTTTAAAGAAAAACCTGTCTAGTTTCTTTGCTATGTAGTTAAAGTCTTTCCTTCTATTATTCCAAGTAAATATTCCATTTCTAGTTGGGATCTCTAATAGCTTATTATCCCCAACCCAATTCTTGAAATCAATTGTTGCTTTAGTAATCATTTGGGTTCCTCTAAATTTCTCTTTGATATCTAAAATAACATTAAAATCTCCTCCAATGACTATATTTTCATTGGTGTTTTGTGCCAAGAATATACTAATCTCATCCCATACTTTCTTCTTATCTATTATTTGTGTAGGTCCATATAAATTAATAACCACTAATTGGAGGTTATGTTTGTAATTGATTACTCTACTTCCCATCTAATTGTTATTGGATTCTATAGTTTTGATGTCTATTGTCCAAATATTCCAGATAATTCCCATTAATCCTGAAGCCCCATTTGATTCTCTTATTTATGTTTTCCATTCACCCAATACTTTCCCTAATTTATCTCCTTCTTTATTTAATTTAGTTTCTTGTATCAATATTATATCTGATTCGAATAAGCTAAGGTTACATTTTAACAACCTTTGCTTACTAGGGGCATTCAAGCCCTTAGCATTCCATGTTGTGATCCTCATTGATCACTAGGAAGGCTCTTCCCCTTCCCTACCTTCAGGACTTCAAATATCTTTTTCTACTCATTTTCTTGTTCATCTACTTCTCTTAGTTCCTTTAGAGATTTCCTTCCTCTTTTCATTTTCTATTTGCAACATTTTGGAGTTCTGAAGCCTTCTCGGTTCATAGATATTCCTAGATTATCCATTAAGTGTTGTTTATTATTTGGAATTTCTTCTTCCCTATCTTCACTCTCCTCTATTAAATCTTTAATTATCTACTCTTCTAATTCATTTTCCTCTTTGTTATTCTTTTGTTTCTCTACTTTTTTGGTCTTCTTTATTCCCTTTGATTTATATATATTATATAATATCCCAAATTCTTCCCAATTCTGGCTATACCCAATATGCTTTTCTACTATGCTTTCTTCCTCATGTGTCAATTTATTCTCATGTTCTTGTTCTTCTATGAATGCTTCTATTCCTAAGGGGATTGAATATCCCTTTGTTCCATTTTGTTCTTTACTTGTTTCTCCTCCAAAGATGCCTTTCCCATCCACTAGTTTCTACCAAAATTTATAACTCTTTCTCTTTTCTTTTTTCTAAACTGTTATATTGCTCCAATGAGTAGAATCTATTGATGGGATTGAAGTTCCACATTACTAATTCTCTCTAACCTCTTCTAGTCCATTGAAGTCTTTAACTCTATTTTTTATTGCAGTATTTTTATCAATAGACTGGACCTAATTGGTTCCTTCAATGACCACAATTTCTTCTATTTCTCTTGGATTCTGTTTATTGCTTGGTACCTGATTCTTGGTTTCTTTTTTTCTAATCTTTGCTATTACATCTTTTTTGATATTTCCCCTAGAGATCCTACTCTTTAATTATGAGTCATCTTTTTCATTATTTGTTCCTTCTTTCTCAAATTGTCATGCTTTGTATCCATGTTCAAGGTGACATTGTTCTCCTATCATGATTTGATCTTCAATGTTAGTTTGTAGAAGTAGGATATCATGAGTCATTCTATTTAAATCTTGTATACTTATTTATTTTTCCTCAAGTATTCTATTCTCCCTTTGGCATACTAATGTAGGAGCATCCTAGGTTCTCTTGTAATCCTACACTTTTTTTTCCATTCTGCTAGTTATTGCCAAGTGCCAATTATTGCCGAGTTCCAGCTACTGTCAAGTACCAATTACTGTCGAGTTCCAATTGCTGTCAAGTTCTAGTTTCTAGTTGTTTCCTAGTTCTAGTTGTTGTATAGTTCCAGTTGTTGCCAAGTTATCTAGTGTGTGTCAAACTATCTAGTATTGGCCAAATGTTCCTTTATGTACTGAATGAGCCTGCTTTTTGCTGATGCTCGGTTCCTCCTTTAGCCAAGTTGTCTGTGTTTTGGTTCTTAGTGGGAGCTAACTTGCATATTTAATTTTAGTCATGAATTTAATGATAGGATCTTGTTTAAGGATGAGTGTTGACCATTTTGGGGCTGACCTTTCTTTGATGTAATATTCTAGAATCTTTGTAAGTTGTTTTGGCAAGTATAAATGGAGTTCTTGGGCTTAGGTTAAAGGTAAAACTTAGAGGGTTTTGAAGGTGGAATGCACATGCATAAGGAAATGCAAATTTGAAGCTAGATCAAAAATCTAGAAGTTGTATTTTGTATCTAGCCATAACCCATAAGGCCTTACAACTAGGCATGTATGTTAATTACTTGATGATTCAATAAAGCATTTTTTCTCTCTCTCATTTCTATTGTTCTTTTTTGTTTGCTTTGTTGTGTTTACTTTGGAAGGTGATTGAGATAGCTGGGTGTGCCCTTGGCCCTAGTTATTTCATCTCTCCTTGCACCAGGTGGTATCAAAGCTTGAGATTCATCATTATGGAGATTGGATTGTGTAGAACCCTAAGTGAATTTGGTTATGGAGTAGTAGATCTAAGGATTTGACCTACAACTTATAGAGGGTTACAATCTTGCAGAAACCTGATTTGTAAAGATGGTTCAAGGTAGAGGAAATGTTGGTAATGCAGTATTAGATACATTGAATTAGATTATAGCCAAATTAGATGTTGTAGAGACTATCCAAAGGAGAGGAGCACATCTTGATGATGTAAGTGATGATGAAGTAGTAGCACCAAACCCTAATCTAGAACCTAAAGAAGATCAAGATGAGGCAAGATTATTGAGGGTATTATCTGGGAAAAATTCAAAGCCTACTGTAGAAGTTGTTCCTTATCATGGAAAACTGGATACCAATGTTGTGTTAGATTGGATCTCTAAAATGGAGAAGTTATTTGACTATGAAAACACTCCCGATAATAGGAAGGTGAAGATTGTAGTTACTAGGTTAAAAGGACATGTCTCACTATGGTGGGAGCATTTGCAAACTAATAGAAAAAGGAGAGGAAAGGAGACAATTAAAACTTGGGTGAAAATGGTGAACAAGGTAAAGAAAAAATTCCTTCTCGTTGATTACTAAGTTAGCTTGTTGAGAAAGATGCAAAATTTAAGACAAATAGACATGGTTGTGAAGGAGTTTATTGAGGAATTCTATAGATTGGACATCAGATCTAGACATGTGAATGATGATGTTGAGAAAATTACAAGGTACATAAATGGATTGAGATCTAGAATTCAAGATGAGATAAGTTTTGTGAAATTAGAAAGTGTGGAAGAAGCATACCAATATGCCTTGAAATCTAAGGAGATCTTGACAAAGAAGCATGAAAAAAGACAAAGAGGTAGAGGTAGTAGATTCTAGAGAGGTAGAGGCAGATCTTATCGAGAAGGTGGTAGATATGATAGTTCTATGCAAGATAAAGGAAAATTTGAATGGAAAAGTGATGACAAAAGAAAGACTGAATAGAAAGGAGGTAATTCTTACCAAGGAAGCACTAGTTCTTACCAAGGAAGAGGTAATTGTTATTCTAGAGGTGGTTTTCATGGAAATTGTTTTAGATGTGGTAAAGAAGGGCATAGATCCTTTAAATATAGATCCTCTATAAATGGGAAAGATAAAAAAAGAGTTGTGATACAAGGAGACACAAAGGGTTCACCAAGTGGACTTGAGGCTAGAGAAAATCTGATGGTGAGAAGAACCTTATGTAATAAGGGAAGTGATGAGGAATCTTTCCTAAGGAGAAGTCTTTTCAAAACCAGATGTAAGATGGATGGAAAATGTTGCAAGGTAATCATTGACAGTGGAAGTTCTACAAATTTGGAATCAAAAGAGTTGGTTACAAAGTTGCAGTTGTAGAGGCTGAAGCATCCTAAACCCTATCATGTTTCATGGATCAAGGATGAGCATAAGATATTGGTAAGTGGGCAATGTATTTTGAAGTTCAAGATTGGAAATTACTTTGATGAAGTTCTATGTGATATTATGCCTATGGATTATTTTCATATTTTGCTAGGTATAACTTAGCAATATGAATAATATACTATACATGATGAAAAATTGAATCAATATACTCTTTGGGTAAATGGGAAAAAGAAAATATTGCTGCCTTTGATTGAAAGCCCAAATGAAGTTAATTATACTACTATGAAAATTTGCATGGTCAATGGGAAACAATTTGAAAAAGAAATGAAAAAGAACCAAGTTTGTTTTTCTATAATTCCTAGAGGACCAAGTTTTGGTAGTAATGAAATATACTCTTTGGGTAAATGGGAAAAAGCAAATATTTCTGCCTTTGATTGAAAGCCCAAATGAGGTTTATTGTACTACTATGAAAATTTGCATGGTCAATGGGAAAAAATTTGAAAAAGAAATGAAAAGGAATCATGTTTGTTTTGCTATAATTCCTAGAGGACCAAGTTTTGGTAGTAATGACCATGTGACAACAGAAGTTGGTAATGGCCAAGTGATAGTAGAAGCTAGTAATGACTGAGTGATAGAAAAAATTGGTAGAGGTTGAGTGCCAACAAAAATTGAAAACTTTTTGAATGCATATAAAGAGATTTCTATAGAGGATATACCTGATGGTTTACTTATAGTAAGGAGTATAAGTCATTGTATGGATCTAATTCCGGGAGCTAGTTTGTTGAATAAAGCACCATATAGATTGACACCTATAGAGAATGAAGAACTTAATAGACAAGTGCATGAGTTGTTGTAGAAATGTTTAATCAGAGAAAGTTTGAGTCCATGTGTTATACTTGTTGTATTGACACCTAAAAAGAATAGAGAATGGAGACTGTGTACTGATTCCAAAGCTATTAACACGATCATATGAAATATAGGTTTCCTATGTCAAGGATGGATGATATAATGGATTGTTTGAGTGGAGAAAAGTATTTTACCAAGATTGATTTAAAGAGTGGCCATAATCATATTAGAATTAGAGAAGGTGATGATTGGAAGACTACTTTTAAGAAAAAAGATGGTTTGTATGAATGGTTGGTTATGCCTTTTGGTTTGACTAATGTACCTAGTACTTTCATGAGGTTGATGAATGAAGTTCTAAAAATATTCTTGGGTAAGTTTGTGATTGTTTATTTGGATGACTTTTTGATATTTAGTAAGACTAAGGAAGAATGTCTTGAGCATGTTAGACAAGTATTCCAGAGATTAAAATAGGAGAATTTGATGATTAATCTAAAAAAGTGTTCATTATGAAAGAAGAGATTGTGTATTTTGGATTTGTGATTTCAACTGATGGTTTAAACATGGATCCAGAGAAGGTTAAAGCAATTTTGGAATGGCCTACACCTAAGAATGTGGGTGAGGTAAGATCATTTCATGGTTTGGTTAGTTTTGACACGAAGTTTATAAGGAATTTCAGTTCTATTTGTAATGCTATGACTGAGACAATGAGCGGAGATAAAAAGGAATTCAAGTGGACACATGGAGCAAATAAGAGTTTTTAGACTTTGAAAAAAAGGTTGCTGACTTTCTTGTATTAGCTTTTCCTGATTTCAAAAGGGGATTTCAAGTTGAATGTGATGCAAGTGGTAGTGCAATAGGAGTTGTATTAAGTCAAGAAGGTATACTTGTTGCTTTCTTTAGTGAGAAGTTGAATGATGCTAAAAGGAAATATTTTGTGTATGATCAAGAGTTTTATGCTATTGTTCAAGCATTGAAGAAGTGGGGACATTATTTTATTCCTAAGGAGTTTGTGTTGTATACTAATTATAAAGCATTACAATACTTGAGAATTCAACATAAATTGAACTAGAGACATATGAAGTGGGTTAAGTACTTACAGAGTTTCACATTTGTTATCAAGCATAAGAGTGGAGCTACTGACAGAGTTACTGATGCATTGAGCATAAGATGTTCTTTATTGACTAAGATGAAGGTTGAAGTTCTTGGTTTTGATGAAATGAAAGAGTTGTATAATATTGATCCTAATTTTTCTGAGGCGTGGAGAGAGTGTAGAGTACCAAATCTAATGAATCACATAAGTAAGTATGATGAATATTTTATTCAAGAAGGTATGTTGTTCAAAGGAATTTAGTTGTGTATCCCTAGAAGTTCTATGAGAGTTAATTTGCTTAAAGAAAAGCATAGTGGTGGATTTGCTGGACATTTTGGAATTGATAAGACATTAAGTTTGTTGAAGGAGAAATATTACTAGTTGAAAATGTATAAGGATGCTTAGAAATTTGTAAGGAGTTGTGGAGTTTTTCAAGTTGTAAAAGGAGTAAGTTAGAATACTGGATTGTATACATCTATTTTTATTCCTGAGAAACCTTAGAGTGACATTAGTATGGATTTTGTTCTCAGATTTCCTAAGAAAACAAAGGGGTATGATTCTATATTTGTTGTTGTGGATAGATTTTCTAAAATAGCTCATTAAATACCATGTAAAAGACATTAGATGTTGAACATGTTGCTAAACTTTTCTTCATGAGATTGTGAGATTTCATGGATTACCAAGAAGTATTATTTTTGACAGAGATAGTAAGTTTGTTGGTTATTTTTGGAAGACCTTGTGGAAGAAGATGGGTACTAAGTTGAAGTTTAGTTCTACATTCCATCCATAGATAGATGTACAAACAGAGGTTATGAATAGAAGCTTGGGTAATTTGCTGAGATGTTTAGTTGGAGATAAGTCAATTAATTGGGAGATGATATTTGCACAAGTTGAGTTTGCATATAATAATTCAGTGAATAGAAGTATAGGGAAAACACCTTTTGATATTGTTATAGGAATGCAACCTAGAGGAGTATTAGATTTGAGGGATGTTGTTGGTGAACAAAAGAGAACTACTATAGGGGAAGAATTTGGTGATTTTATGAAGTTTTTGCATAAGGAAGTAAAATTGAGGATGGAACAAAGTGATCAAAAGTATCAAAAGAATGTTGATAAGTCTAGAAGAAATCATGTTTTTGAAGTTGGTGATGAGGTGATGGTTCATTTGAAGAAAGGAAGATTTCCTGTTGGAACATATAGTAAGTTGAATATGAAGAATTCTAGACCTTGTAAGATCTTGAGGAAGTTTGATAGTGGTAATGCTTATGAAATTGAGTTACCTGATGACATGGATATATCTCCTATATTGAATGTTGCTGATTTGTATAAGTATCATGAGTCAAATGATAAAGTTGTTGTATCTAATGATTATCCTAAGATGTATATTGAAGAAGTTGAACATGTATTGGATTAGAGAGTTGGTAAAAGCACAAGTGGAAAAAATTACTATGAAGATTTGGTGAAGTGGAAGAATAGACCAGTTGAAGATGCTACATAGATTTCTCAATCTGAGTTGGATTTAGCTCAAGTTGTAATGCTTGCATGATTTTGGAGAATCATTTCTTCCAACCCTTGTTTTCTAATGCAAGAGCATCTTGGGTTCCTTTGTAATCCTGCACTTTTTGTCCATTCTACTAGTTATTGCAGAGTGCTAGTTGCTACAGAGTTTGAGCTACTACCGAGTGCCAATTGCTGTCGAGTTCTAGTTTCCAATTGATATCGAGTTCCAACTACTGCTAAGTTATCCAGTATTGGTTGGATGTTCCTTCATGTGTTGATTGAGCCTACTATTTGTTGCTGCTCAATTCTTTTTGTATTTTGGTTCATAGTGGGAGTCAACTCGCGTATTTAATTTTGGTCATGACTTTAATGATAAGATCTTGTTTAGAATGAGTGTTGACCATTTTGGGGTCATCTTTTCTTTGATGTAATATTATAGAATCTATTGTAAGCCATTTTAGCAAGTATAAATAGAGTTCTTAAGCTTAGGTTAAAGGTAGAACTTAGAGGGTTTTGAAGGTGGAATGCATATGTATTAGGAAATGTGAATTTGAAGTTGGATTGTAGATCTAGAAGTTATATTTTGTGTTTGGCCATAACCTAGAAGGCCATATAATGGGACATGTATGTTGATTACTTGATGAATCAATAAAGTATCTTGTTCTCTCTCTCCTTGGTGTTGTTCTCTATTGTTTTCTTCCATTATTTTAAAACTTTGCAAGGTCATTAGGATAGCTGGGTGTGCCCTTGACCCTAGTTATTTCATCTCTCCTTGCACCACATACCTTACATTCCTTAAGGGAAGTAAGATTCTAATGAATCTTATGGAGATCTTCTACTCTCTTTTCTGTTTCCTTTGTACTTCCCTATTTTCTTTGTGTTGTACTTTGTCATTTTGATACTTTTTCTGTTGATTGACTATTCTGACCAATGGCTTCCCTTTTTGGTGTATTCCCATCCTTCTTTATTTCACCTTTACTCTCCTCTACTTTCTTTTCCTTCTAATCTTTTAAACCCTTTATGCTTCCCTTCCTTTTCTTATTTCTTATACTACTTGGTGCTTCTTTTATATTAGATATTTTGTGGTCTATGCTGAGATTAGGTTTAATGATTCCTTTAATTTCTCTTTCATACTTTGTAAATTCTAGCTAGTAGATGGATCTATTTGTAATTAACTTTTTTGTCTTCAATTTTCCTGATCTGGCCCTATTTCTATTTAAAATTTGATGTTGTTGGTTTGATTATATTTTGAATCAATGTCTAATAAGTTACCAAGAGATTTACCAATTTTGACAAGGGTTTGGAGATTTTTAATTTCAAGTGGAAAATTGTTACATTCAAACCAAATAGGTACTTGATTTTCTTTTTCATTATTCCAGTTTGGTTCCCATGCTAGAAATTTAAACTAAGAATCTTTTATAAAAGCAATTCAAAATTGAGATTAATTCATTCCTAATTTCCTTATTTTTACATTAAATATACAATGAAGATTTTGAAAAAGTACTGAGACATACATGCTACTTGCAAATATTTTCTAATTTCTTTAATAGGTTTGCTTGATACTTACTTGATCCACTCCAACATGCATATATGCCTAGCTCTGAGCATTCCATCAATTTTCTTTTACATACTTATCACTAATTATTAGAATATCAAAAAATAATTTACAATTAGATACTTTTACCTTAGATGGAGGCGATCCTCTATCAACAATGTCCTTCCTACCAACTAATATTTTGTGTGGGGGAATATATATACTCAGGTTATGTGGTTTTACTGTGGGAGCCCTAAAAAAAATGTTAGGTAAAGATTGTTGTTGTCTATGACCTAACAAAATATGATTTACTTCTGAGATTGTAACAAGCATTTGTGTCCTTGAAATACTATCTTCATCGAGTTTTACTATGCATGCCCTAATTTGTTTCTTTGCATATGATGTTTTACTAAAAAAAACTCTTTTTTTCTGATATTTCCCTATGCCTCTAATTGATTTATGCTAGACATTGTCATTTTTGGGTTCATCTTTCCCCTCCTAGTCCTTCTAGTTCTTACTTGTTGTTGTCTTTCTTCTTTCTTGTTGATTAACTTCATTTTTCCTGCACTTTGGTAATCTCTTTGTGTCTAGCTTTGTATAGCTTGACTAGGGTGTTGAAAGCGACCCCTTTCTAGGCAATACCTTCCTCCTTTTCATTTGCCAAAATGACATATTTTTTCTAGTAGGGAGATACAAGCTCTGTTGCTGAACATTTTGATGATTTTTTGAAAGGAATGTAGGGAACTAGGATCTAGGTTTTGCCTTGCTAGGTCAAAAACTTTTCGCTTGGAAATTTTAAACAAGAATGACTTCTTTTTTTGTGGATCCTTCTTTTTTCACTTGGTCTACTTTTGTCACCATATTTTTTTAACAATAATGAATATTTTTCAGCCTTTATACTTTACCTATATACACTTCTTTTTTTCTTTTTCATCAATACACTTCCCCTTCAATATACATTTCTCCCTTGTATATGTTTCCCCCTTATTTTTGAACACTATATGTCACTATTTTTGGGGTTGAAAGGGTTGAAGTAATCCATATGTTTCAATGAATTTCTTGTGAACTCTGGTAATCATGGTCAGTGCATGATTCCACGTGGTTGTTGTGGCCTCCAAAATTTGATTATATAGCTATAGTTTTGCAACTAAATCAATTAAGCTCTTAGCCACTGATAAGTTGTGATCTTCTATGATAAGATCCTAGGCTATTTTCAATTCTCTTTGCATGATTTCCAAATGAGGTATTATTATTTCTTGAACTAAGATCAATTTAGATCTCATGAGGTTATTAGTTGCCTAAAGCTTGGCCAATGTACCTTGAGAATTTAGTAGAGTATTATAGTGATCAATACTAGATCCTACTAACTCTAAAATAATACTATTGGATACCTTCATCTCAGCTTGAGTCTTATTTATTTGCACCTAAATATTTTCAATAAACCTTGGCACATATGACAAAATTATGTATAATTGTTGTACTCTATATAAGTTCCATCATCACCTATGCTTCCTCTTGTAATAGCACTTTATTCTAAGCAATAGTTATGGAAAATTTATCCACAACCTTGGTTTCACATCTTCTAGCTAACCAATCCATTAGCTTCTCATTGAATTATAAATTTTCAGCATTTACTTGATTAGTTATATTTACAAGTTGGTCAATGCTTGGTGTCCGTTCATCTAAATTTTGAATGTCAAAAGCATCAACAAAATAAATGCTTTACATCATGCAATACTTGTTTATGCTTTTTCTCTCTCCTTAGCTCTTCTTGTCTCTTCTTCTTCTCCAAAATTTCTTGTAGCAAAATGTTTTGCTCCAAGGTGTGATTTTACATATCAAGTTGTGGCATCTCAATGATTTCATCTAGATTACTTCAATATCTGGTGAAATATCTTTTATTGCTATTCTCTTCTTGCTAAGTGATGGAGTATTTCTTTTGGCACTACCTTAGGGGTTGGTGAGGAGTTATCAACACTTGATCTTGTTGATGTATCTATTCTTGAGAAAAAAATAGTTGCACTCAACTCAAATTCATTTGATTCTTTGCCTTCCTCAATATGAGGTGCTGAAACAATCTTATCATTTTCATTTGTTTCTATTTCTTCACCATCTTCTTCTTCATTTGCGAGCCTTTAATGCTTGTCTTCTAGAGTGTTAGGGGTGTTGGCATGTATAGGCAACATGTTTCCTTATGGATTTTGCATACCTAAGATTTCTCCACTACTATATTCATCATCAATGTTCATAGTCTCTACTTTCTTTATGGTTAGTCCAAAAATTCTTTTCCAAAGTAGCTCATCTTGCTTATGTAAAACTTCCTCCTTATTTTGCAATATTTAAAAAAATTATACATAGGAACAAATCTCCTTCTATATTTCTCTAAAAATGTGTTCATTTGATCTTGTGATAGATCAGGCATGATTCTAACTAATGTGTTAGTTCTCATCTATTTTCCTACTTCCTCTACCTGCCATCAAATTCTCTTTAGTCTTACAAAAAGATCTTGAGGTATCATATCCTCTATTTCACTAGGGGCTAATTTATTATTTTCAATTTATTCCACCATAGCCTCCTCTACCTTATTTCTATCAGAATCATCTAATGTATCACACTTTAAAAATCTAAAGCTAGATAATCTTATTGATGTTTTTAGATCTGAGTATACCTCATCAATTCTCTTAGCCTACCTAGTAGTTGGTCCTTTGACCAATCTCCTTCTTCTAGTTTTAGGGTACTAGACTTAATAGACTCTTCTACTCTCTACTTTGTAGACTGCTTGACACTAGTAGTTACCCTGGTCCTTGGCCTATTTAGTGGTGGAGGTGTCATTGTTGGTTTCTTCTTTGTTCCTTGAGTCTTCTTGTTCAGTGGCATGAAAAAAACTAGGAATTTTCCCTTTTTTACCATCTTCTTCTTCATCTTTGTCATCACCACTTTCTTGTTCTATATCTTCACCAAGACCTTATGTTATTTTCAATGGTTCTTTTCCTTTTCCTAGGGTTCCTAGTTTAGCTTCTAGGTCTGCAATCATTTTCTTCTTTTTCTTCTCCTTGGAAGCTATCTTGATGCTCATAGTTATCCTTGCTTTGGCTTCTTCATATATTCTAAAAGGTTCACCCTCTACATCTATTTCTTCTTTTAGGAGTGCATCAATCTTTTCACTTAAAACATCACTATCTATCTCATATTCAAAGCTTTGTAACCAAGCCTTCCTTGGCTTAACTGCTTGTACAAATGTGTTGTTTATGTTTACAAGAAAACATATGTCATGATAATATATTGTCACCAATTCTTCTAGAATTTTCATTCCCCCTTTTCATCCTTTTCTTAAATTTATCAAAATAAGCATTCATTACATTTTCAAAGTTGTCTCCCAATTACTTAAAAACTCATTTATTTTCCTTGCCCATTGTTTTGTCTTGTTCCCATACAACATTACCTATACCAAGAAAATACTTCTGGATGTAAAAGAATGTACAAACAATTAGGGAACCAAACTTACACATTGAATTATTTTCCTTTCTTATTAATGACAATTTTTTTGGTAGTTGTAGCTTTTGTAGCTTGGCAAGATTATACTCATGATCTTTCATCATAATCTTCGATGCTTGGTCCACATCCATACATGACATACTATTCAATCTACTCAATTGATAGAATTTGTGAGCAATAACTCTCACATAAAATTCTATGAGTGGATTAGATATGTTTGTAATGCATAGACCACCTCCATTCCACTTTGCTCCTATATTCACCCTAATTTCTTCTTAGCTCAAACATCGCATGGTTTTCTTTTTATCTAGGGTTGGATAACCTATAATCCTGTTTATCATCTTCTTTGTGGTCTCAACTAATCCATTTTGTAACCAGTACTTCATCTCATGAACTCTCCTCAAAATAACTTTAATCCATTTGATATTGAAATTCCTCAAAAATTCTAGGGCATGAGTTAACCTTTTCCTCTCAACAATCTAAAACTTGTCCTTCAAAATTCCTTCATTACGTAGCTTCTCATTGTAGACACCTAAATCTGATTACACCATTAGGTAATCATATTTAGTTATCTCCTAGGACATTTCTGATTAAATATTTATTATTTAATTAATTAATAGTCATCCCCTAGTTAATTTATTTATTTAATAAACTATAGCCCAATTTCAATAAAATCCCCATTCCTCTATTAAATTAAATAAATGTCCAAATCTATTTAATTTAATCCCACATCTTTTTTTTATTAAATAAATCATTTAATAAATCATTCCTAACCCCTAAAACATCCCTAAACCCCATCTTTACCCCTAATCCAACCTATTCACCCATACTAACCTCACTTAGCCTCCTAACTAAGCCATCCCATCAAAGCTAAGCCACTTGCCCCCAACTCCCTTTCTAAACTTAGTCTAATCCTGTTGAGATAATGGGTGTTGCACACATTGCATAATATTGTTATTTTATTATTTTATTTTATTATGTAATGTTGTGCCTAGATGGACTTGCAACATGTAAAGATTCCCATAGAATATTCTTGATGAGTTGTATTTTAACATTGTGATAATATTTTATGTAATTATTTAATATTGGGGAAAATAATTAAATGCACAATATTAAATGTGGGGTCAGTGGGTTAGGTAGCACATGGTTTTAGCACATGGTTTATGTAATACCACTTGGTAGTTTTGTGGGACTTGCTACTAGATAAGTAGCCACAAGGGTAGTTGTTGTAGAGTGAAAAGGGTGAAAAAGGCAAGAGTCGAGCGAGACAAGGCTTGACAGGTTAGCCAAGGGAGCATTTGTGAAGGTTGGAAGCATAGCATGGGATGTGTGAATTCATGCTTGTTCACATAGTTTGCTTGGTTGTGGCTATGGTCATGAAGGCTTCCATGGTTGTATGAAAATGGTATTTTTTGCTAAATAATACATGATGATGGATGCTTTTGGAGGCTGGGTTTTTTCCCTCAATGAGGGTTTACTAAGGTATATCTTGTGTCACAATTTCTGGGTATGTTGTCTATTCTCTTGCATGTGGATTTTAATTCTATATTTATTTTAGATCTATTATGGGTTATGTGGAAATAATTATATTCTTTATTGACAAGTTTTCTTACAACTGGTATCAGAGCTATGATTTTATTATTGTAACCCTAGACTGAATCCATGGGAATGCATGAGAGGATAAAAGGAAAGGGCAAGATATATGAGTTTTTTTATTGCAGATTCAAGGGTTTTGGGTTTGCTACTATGATGGATGTTGGTATATTTTGGCATGTGAAATTTTTTGGACAAAAGGATTTTTTGGATGTTTCATTTAAAATGAGGGTTTTGGGGGGAGCTTGCAGAAATGATCTCTTGGGTAAAAACATACCTCACCATTGGATCCGGGTTGACATTTCCATAAATTTTGATATATAATATGCCCTAGTTTGGCCATGTTCAGAGAAAATAGAAGAGTTTTTTGATTTTAGCCCATGATGGCCATCAAATTTAATCCAGTCAAAATTTTTGTCACTGAAAAAAATTAAAAATGAAAAATCGTACTGAAAATGGTAAAAAGATTGTCTTAGTAAAATGGCCATAACTTTCTCTCAAAATATCAGATTTCAAAGTTCTTACAGGCTTTGGAAAGCTAATTCAGAGCAATACAACATGGTATAGGTTTGGTTCTGTGATTTTGAGATTTTGTTAGGTTTTAAGAGCGCTAAAGTCAGATGTTATTTATTTTGAGCATGAATTAGGGCATAACTTGGGCATATGGAGTCAGATTTTGGATTTCAAGTAGTCAACGGAAAGCTCTTGAAAAGCTCTACACATTGGTTCAAATTTGGTGCAGGTTTGGCATGATTTATTTAGTGATATATTGATTTAAAAAGTTTATAGATATATTTTGACTATGGTAACATTATGAGTTTATGGCATTGGAGATTTAAGATTTGATGTCATTGTATACTCGGTTCATATTTTAGATTGGTCTCATGATGATATGGTTATCAGTGTTTGGCTTGGATATTTATGATGACTTGTTCGATCTACAAGTTGTGCAGTGTTGTAAGCGGTCTATACTTATAGGTTGCATTTATAGCTTGGTTATGGGTTGTCTTTGCCAATTGATCTTTCATTATTGATGCATATTTAGATTGGTGGCTTGGATTTGGGTTGTCTATGCCCTAAGTCACATGATTTACTATTTTCTTCATGTAGAAGGGATGAGATGTTGTCACTAGGTATAGTCATGGTGGAGGATTGTGGTTGACTATTTTATGTTGACAGGTTGGACATATTGAGAGCTAGATGCTCGGTTCATGGATGTGATCATGGTGCAAGGGATTTTGGCATGACATGATTGGTTATACAAGTACATCCTTAATGTTCATTAGCTTGGATTTTTGATTTAGTTATAGTGGTATATCTTCTTGGTTGAGGATCATGGTTATTTAGTTTCGTTTGAGGAGCTCATGACGTGCACTTTGAGTTCTTTGATGGTTTGATGCCTTGGTTGATTCTCATGGTTAGAGGATGGATTTTTTTCATCATTATGTCATGGATAGCTTAGATACATGGTTTAGTGGGAGCTTGTGATAGTGATGGGGTGATAATGCAAGATTAGTTCCTGGTTTGGTTTGTATCTTCATTTAAGAGATAAATTTTATGATGCCATAGGTGACTTAGTACCATAGTTGAGTGAGAGTTGTTGGCATTGATATATTTATTGAGTGTTTGCAGATGTTGGAGGTTTGTCTTAGATCCTATTTCTACAGAAGCGTCTTTGACATTTGCATGGTGCACTTATTATCTTCATGGTATGTGGAGATGGTTTTCTTCATGGTGTGTGGAGATGGTTTTCTTCATGGTGTGTGGAGATGGTTGCATCTTGAGGACTCACAGGGTTCTTGGCAAAGGTGTGGTTTATGCTTTTATTTGGCATGTTATCCTTGGTATGAGGATGGTTTCATTATTATGTCATGGTATACTCTTGATACGTGTTTAGAGTTGTGACATGTTATGATAGGTTCATATGGAGCATGTTATCTTTTTGGTTGAGATGGTTTAGATCATGTTGTCATGTTTATGTTCCTGAGGCTATGGTTGGAACTTTGACATTGATCTTGGTTTAGTTTCTTGGTATTGAGTACACTGATCATAAGCTGGATACTTCATGATATTGCTATGTTGCATTTGGAGTTGGCATGGATTGATTGGTTACAGGTGGTCATGGATATTTAGAGACAATGGTGATGCTGATTTCTCTTGGATTAGAGAAGTATTTGTTGGGATGGTTGATGGTTTTAGTAGGAAGTCCCAGGGGCAGTCACCTGATATGGACTTGAGAGGAGATTGTTCTTAGATGAGTCTTGGTTGGAGACTTGGGTATCTTGATGAGCATTCTCATTCCCCACTCTTGGTCTACTTGGAAGTTTTCTACTTGAGAGGTATAGCCCGTTGTTTCTCTCAGTTGCATTATATTTATGCTTGTCTTTCATGGATATGGATCTTGAGCTATGGTACATGAGTTAGTTCTAGAGGGTTCATTTGAGAGATGGTTTAGCATTGGTTATCTCCATGTGCATATGTTGTCATGTTGGTTGAGTTTAGGAGATGGTTTTATATTGGGCATATTCCTTGGTTTAGGAATGGTTTATGAGTTCGATCTTCTTGTGAGAGGCTTACATCCATGATTAGTTATATGTTATGGTTTGGGTGTTGTTGAGGCTTCTTGTTGGGGTTTTATTGAGGAGATCATACTTGCACAGTTTACATCTAGAGGTGTGTGTAGAAGGACATGATACCGGTTATGATTTGCATGGTTTCTTCGGTCTTGGTTATCTTCCTAGATGTTCAGTTTTGCTTACATTGGATTTGAGATTGGTTAGAGATTGTGATCACTAGTTTGTGTTCATGTATGTCATGTGAGAGATGACATGGTTATTCCTTTATCTCTTTCCTCTGTTGGTTGTGGAGAATTTGGGAGACTATTGGAGACTTGTTATGAGAGTTGTTCTTGCAGGATATTAGTTTATGTATTGTGGATGTCCTTGATACTACATGGATTCACTTCTTTGAGATGTTGTGAGTGGATTGGTTATAGATTTGACATTATCTTTTGCAGTGGGAGCTTCTTGGTATATATGTGGCAGGTATTGCTCTTGAAGCTTGTGATTGCAGATTACAGATTGGATATGTTGGTGATATGAGATTCACTTGTTATACCTTTGAGGTATGGATAGTTGGATGGGTTTGGCACTTGCTATGGTTGCTATTTCAGCTATGGATATTTTGACAACTATGGATACATGTGATTACCTTTGGATCAGGTTTTTGTGCTTGGAATTTCAGTTGGTACAAGATTTTATGATCTTCTAATGCAACAGGTTGGGTGGCTTTCTCTTTGCATGGCTTCTATGTATGTCCAGTGGTAGTGGCATAATAGGAGGTGAGATCATTCATATTTGAGATGCTGGATATTTTGATTTTGTTGCGGGTACCAGGATGGAGCACTTGGTGTATTTTGATCCATGATGGTGGATGTACTGGGAGGGATTGTTCCCTTGTTCATTTATGTAGCTACGGATTGACCCTATGCAATGTATACAACAAGTGGGAGATTGTTGAGATAATGGGTGTTGCACACATTGCATAATATTGTTATTTTATTATTTTATTTTATTATGTAATGTTGTGCCTAGATGGACGTGCAACATGTAAAGATTCTCATAGAATATTTTTGATGAGTTGTATTGTAACATTGTGATAATATTTTATGTAATTATTTAATATTGGGAAAAAGAATTAAATGCCCAATATTAAATGTGGGGTCAGTGGGTTAGGTAGCACCTGATTTTAGCACATGATTTATGTAATACCACTTGGTGGTTTTGTGGGACTTGCTACTATATAAGTAGCCACAAGGGTAGTTGTTGTAGAGTGAAAAGGGTGAAAAAGGAAAGAGTCAAGCGGGACAAGGCTTGATAGGTTAGCCAAAGGAGCATTTGTGAAGGTTGGAAGCATGGCATGGGATGTGTGGATTCATGCTTGTTCACATAGTTTTCTTGGTTGTGGCTATGGCCATGAAGGCTTCCATGGTTGTATGGCAATGGTATTTTTTGCTGAATAATACATGATGATGGATGCTTTTGGAGGTTGGGTTTTTTCCCTCAATGAGGGTTTCTCAGGGTATATCTTGTGTCACAATTTTTGGGTATGTTGTCTATTCTCTTGCATGTGAATTTTAATTCTATATTTATTTTAGATCTATTATGAGTTATGTGAAAATAGTTATATTCTTTATTGCCAAGTTTCCTTACAAATCCCCCTCCTAAACATGTGCACAACTTTAAGCAAGGGTTAAGACTTACTAACCCAAGCCAAAGTCAACAAGTCTCCCTTATCCTCTTCCATCCCTACCCAAGAGCATTAATGGCTCTTACATGCCATTAATGCCTCTTACATCCCTCTTACACACTCATCTTCCCTCATTACTCTCTTTGATCCTCCATTTTGACCACTCAATCCCCTTGTGGTACTTGTCACAAAGCTAGAGCCCTGAACAAGCACAATCCATGTGCTCCCTTTTCAAAGCATCCTAGCCCTCCCTCACCATTCTTCCATCCTTGAATCTTGACCCTCCATTTTACTACCTCTTAGCCTATAAATAAACCCTTCCCTCTCATAATCCATTATCAACTTTTATGCAAACTTATAATGCCCCACTAACCACTACATCGTGACCATTTTACACCATCATAATGCTAAGATCTATCCACACCTCCATTATTGAAACCTTCACCCATCTACATGCTTGGTAAAACACCTACCCATTGGAAGCTTGAGCACATCATGAGCATACATCCCCTCTTCATCAGGGACATATCTATGTCATTGTAGGTTACACTCAAAGAGCTTACCATTCTTGGTTTGCCTTCCTTCTTGGTGATAACTTTGTCCTATCATAAGTGTTTCCCATATTTAGTATTGTGAATGCTTAGTTAATATTAGTATTCAATATCACACTACTATATTAGGTGATACTTATGACTTGATATGTCAAGACACTATCAGATATACTGAACATATTATGTTATTTCATGTTGTGTGATGTTTATTTTTAGATATTTAATTTCATCATTTAATGCTTAATGAACATGTATGTTGATAAAGTAAGTGAATGAAAAATTAACACTTTGATTATTCAATTTTAATGATTGAGAATATGTGTAAAATGAGATAAGCAACTGATTATTTGAAAGATGGATGTTTTAATTTATGCGATTTCCCTAATATGTTATATACATGTATGCATGTGATTTTCTTGAGCTATTGATGTGTGCAACAAGTGTGCAGGATATTTTAGCGAAGAAATCTAACAGAGAAA
This sequence comes from Cupressus sempervirens, assembly GCA_028749045.1. Classification (NCBI taxonomy): domain Eukaryota; kingdom Viridiplantae; phylum Streptophyta; class Pinopsida; order Cupressales; family Cupressaceae; genus Cupressus; species Cupressus sempervirens. The sequence continues at coordinate 968,963,353 of CM053787.1, forward strand.
CAAAACTAAACCCTATGTGCCATTTGTGGAAATCCTGTTGTTCATATTTTATTTGTATCGTGAGATTATGAATGTATCATTCTATAATTAGTAAATGTTAATGTTCGTAACAATATTTTTATAGTGTCGCTTGACACTTGTGATTTGTTTATGCATTCCAGCATGGTAGTTAGGGTTAACTGAGTAACCCAAAGATCTAAGTTGGACTAAGTTAGTGACCTTTTTGCTAATTAGTTTACCATCAAGATTAATTACCCCTAATCTAAATTAGTGTTTAATCTACATTTTGAAGGTTATTAGATAGTCCTAAAAATTCCTAGCATTTGTTAGGTCCCAAATTAATTCCTAAGGCCTAAAATCATGAAATCTAAGTACCCAAGGGGTATGGGTATGGGTTGGGGGCATTTTCCACCCCCCTAGCCCCTTTTTTTGACTTTTATGGTCACTCAAAAATCCAATTTTTTCTTTGTTGCGAAAATTGATTGATTTCATCATGAGTTGAATGACCTTAACTCCACCTTGAGGTTAGTCTTAGGTCTAGTTGTGTTAGAAGCCCCTAGAAATTTTGGGCAAGTGGGGGAGTTATTGCTTTTAGAGGCAGTTGAGTTTAGGATCTTATTTAGAGGCAATTTTGAGAGGGTTTTGGGTGTTCACCCAACCTCTAATTTTAGAGGATTTTTCAAAATTGAAGGAGAAAGAGAGAAAATCAAGCTCATCTCAAACTTGTTCATTTGCCATAACTTGAGTTTTTTGAAGGTAGGAATACTTCACCTCTTTTGTTCATGTTGTGTTTCATGTTTTAGTTTTATTGCATATGTATGTATGTGTGTGTGTTGAGTGTGTTGGGAGGGATGGGAAACTAGTTTTCTTAGATGTCTTTCCTTTGTATTTTGTATGGGTGTTTTGGCATTACTCACCCTCAGATAGGGTAGAAGTGGTCATGTACAGGGAAAGGTCTTTAGTTGGACTCTAATAGTGTAGAGTCTCTTCTCAAGATGAGAAGAGGGAGAGAGGGTAGGGTGTAATGGGCCCCTACTCGTCAACAGAAACCATGTATGAGTTTTGGCATATAAGAATGAAAAAATGGAAGTTCTTGAGTTATAGCCTCGATAGAGCACTTGTTTTGGTGTTATATCTGACATCTTCTTTTGAAAAAATCCACCTTCTCCCTAGTTTGGTTTAATGTTGAACCTATTGTGAAAACCCGGTATGGGAGTGAATGTCTAATTTTGTCTTCATGTTATGATTGGTTGTCTCCTGGTTAGTTTTCATTCTCTCCACGATCACCGTGATGTTTGCAAAAATTCAAAATGGATCCCTTGTTAAGGGCCAAGAAGGAAATTCAACTTGTTATTGAAATTCAATTATGTTGAGGAGATTTCTCCTCGAGATTGAAATCTTGTGTAAAATGTATTATAAACTCATTATTGAAGCAACAACGATGTCGAATTTTCTTCCTAGTTCTTTCCCAGTGGAGCCTTTGATTCAGATGGTCAATAAAATAATGTTTGAGTAATATCCTTGCTTATGAGATTTTTGTATTTCCAAGTTATATGTATGTGTATCAAAAAGTAGATAAAATGATGATGTTCAATTATGTAAATTATAAGTTCAAAATATGTTAGGAAAATTTGATTTCATGAAAGTTAGATTATCTTGCATTCTTTTGTAATTACCAAGAAGCATTATAACATCATTCAAAATCACCCAAACTAAATATGTAATCTCCATTCTATAATTCAATTTTTATATAAAAAAACAGAATAATAAATGTTCCCTTGTTATATAAATCCAATTGAAATCTAACACCTTGAAAAAAAAAAAAAAAAAAACCTTAGCAAATTATCTAAGTTAGAAAATTCCTATACTTTAAAAAAGGGGGTGCCTTTAAAAAAAAGTTTTTTCCCAAGAGCAATTATGCTCTGGAATTTGTATGGAATAAAATTTTGAGTGTTTCCTTGACAAAGAATCTCAAAAGATTCTTTAAATATGCTTTAAACTTATTAGAAACTTTATAAAAAAAAAAAGAGGAAAGAAAATATAAATAAAATGATTTTAAGTATTCTAAATACTCAAATATCCTATCTACTGTACACTCAAAAGTGTCCCACTCTAAACCCTTCTATCCATACGATTCCATGAGTTCAGAATATTTGAATGTCAGCTTAGAGCTCCCTATCCACGAAGTGCAAGAGAGTATATTTCAAGAATAAGAAGGCTCTCAGATGAGCCTTAGAGATACTCTTCTTGCTAGTAAACCATGCAATGGGAGGTTCCAAAGACAAGATGCAAGAATGCAAATGTTTCAAGGAGTTCCTCAAGAATGCAATGCAAGTATGGAAACTAAGCTAAGATGAGAATGCAAAATGCAGCTATCCTAAGCATGGATGAGAGTGTTACAAGCCAAATATTAAGCTATGTGAGATAGATTATTGCAAAATAGAAGCTACAACTAACATGCAACATGAATCTAAGCTAAAATGCTATGGTATGAGAGAATGTAGACAAGAAATAGAAGTTCTCCCAAGCTCCAACAAAATCTGTTAGAAAACCTACAACATAAAAATACTCAAAAGATCTATCCTTTAAGGGAAAAACTCTCTACCTTTTAAAGTCATACGGACGGTAGAGATCAAGATGAAGATGGTGGATGATCAATGATGGAATTCAAAAAGAGGAGTAATCCATGTGCACACACAAATTAACCAATAGAATATAAGTTGACTTGTCATATAAGACAAAAGTCACAAAGCCTTTTCTTTTAATTGCAAAATAGAAAAAGGACTTTATGTGTGCACTTTAAGTGGGTTAGAAGAATGGGGTCTTTTATTTTATTAAAAGGGGACATGTTCTTTTAATCAAATAATGAACTTAGGATAGCATAGTCAAACTATAGGTTATAATCAAATAAATTGATTATTAGCAATTTGGTCTAGGTAAATGATTAAATCAATTTAGCCAAAATGTTGAAAAGGGGGCTAATAGTCTAGATGACCATTTTTAGGTGATTACATTTGCCCCTCTTTGACTAATGTGTGATTGATCTGAGAACACATTATGTCAAAGAAAATAGAAAGCCAAGTAGGCAGTGATAGATATAGATATTTGATTTTGAAGAATGAAATGTAGAAAAAGATAGCAAGTCCTAAATGTATAGCCTGATAGTGGTAGTACTAAACACTAGGAAAAGATGATGTCAGAATTCAAGAAGAATGCTAACACTTAGCAAAGTAGATAGATCAAGAACAAGTGAGAAGATCAAACAAATGCTCCTAAGAAATAGATAGCTGTAACAATCAGTGATAGATTATCTCTGCCCCCTCGAGATCAAAATTGAAATCAGGTAAGGGGATGCAGAAACTAGCTAGACATGAGAAAATTAGAATATAGCATTGTCCAAGATGATAGATAGATGATTAGAACCCAAGAATGACTATAAGAAACTGATAAAATGCCCTAGTTTGACTAGAGTTGACCTTGAAGGATATAGGATAAAAATTAGGTCAAATCTAGTAGAAAGATAATTTTAGACATGAAAAGGTTGAATTTGAGTAGATGTAAAGCATAGAAATGATGAAGACATGAAGAAATGAAGACGCCCCAGTGATGATTCAAAGATTAGACCAAAGAGGTAGAATTTTAAAATGTGATTTTGACTACCAAGATGAACTCAAATTTTGATTTTGATCTCGAAAATGAATCCAAGACATCAAAATTATGTAAGAGGTCAAAATGTTATATAATATGATGACAGGATAGAAAATAGATGAAGCAAAAGATTAAGAAGGTGAAAAGACATGAACAAGAAGAAAGTAAAGAAATATATGAAAGGAGTTAGCCAATATGTCCACAAAAAGATGAAGAGAGAGCTCTCCCCATATGAAAGAATACAAGATTAAGCTAGAAAATGAACCTAAAATGCAAGCTAATATGCAAAGTGGTTTACCAACAAGAAGCGCATAACATTTAGACTCTTAATTTCATCATTGAGCATTTATTAGGGACATCATGAGATCATACAACCATCACTAGTATAACTATGAGGATATGAATATGATCGATATCAGATAGGTATATGGAAATCCAATCTAAACATCAGAGACATGTAAGTCAAGATAACTACGTGATTAGATTCCCTAAGTTTAATTTAGCAAGATTACACTTGTATCAAGACATAAGCACCAGGATAAACCCCAAGTGCGGTCTTGCGAAACAATCAAGGATGATACATTTGTAAGTCAAAATGTTGAATAGGTCAATCATAAATGCTTACAACACTATAGACAAACAAAGTATACCCACAAGAAGAAATCAAGAAAACATGCCCCATGCCCTGAGTCTTCTAGTTAATGACATCCTTGAAAGACTATTAGGGATGGAACATATAGTAAAGAAATCATCATAGACAACACACAAAGTAGATAAAGATCAGCGTAGCTAAGTTGTTTAAGTGTTAAAGTGCGTGTGTGTAAGTCACTTGGCCATTTCTTCAAGACTTGATTTTGATAGTGAGAAATATCATGACATCGAAGATTGTAGGTAAACTATCTAAAAAGTGTTAAAAAACACTTGATGTCAAGGTGGAGGAAGTGTTGAGAAACACTATTTTGTGAGTTGTCAAAGAAACCCTAATGCACAAGGAGACCTCAAATAGGCTAAGTAGCTATGCCCTCGAGACAAGGACAAGAAACAATTCCAAGCTAGGAAATGTGTAGCAAAGTAGGTGATTGAGACTGATAGACATAGGTGCAAGGGTTTCAAGTAGTGCATGTTTCCAAGTTTTCACCACTTGACAGATTTTTTTTTTTCAGGACTTTTTTCAATTTTTTTTGTTTTTTTTTTATTTTTGATTTTTTTGGTGATACATCAAAGAACCTATTGCTAGGTTTTCACTAAGATGATCATTTTTTCAGGACATTTTCTAATTTTTAGGATTTTTTTAGCATCATATATGATTTTTTGGATTTTTTAGAATAATTTAGAGATCACTAGTTCTCAAGCAAGATCACATCATTTTCTCCCAATGTCTAGCAAGGTATAGGACACGATGGAGAAACAAGCCAATGGATAAGCAATGATGCATAAGAAAGGAATGTGAAGCAAGTGAAAGTGATCCTCAAGAACTGACTCCTCAAGAGTACCCAAGCTAGGGAAAGAGGTGAAATAGTCATATGAAGCATATTTTGGATAAGCAATGGAAGTAATGAGAAAGATAGCATGTAGGATAAGCAATGAAGCCAACAAGTGAGAGAGCATGAAGTGTGTAGTACAAAAGAGTAGCCATGTCAAGAGACCTATGAGAACCATGTTTCATTTATTATGATCAAGACCAAGGGGTCAACTAGATAGGATAGCGATGGGATAGAGCAATAAAAATAAAGCTCAAGATGGAGGCTATGAGGGAATGAGAAAGCACAAATAGAGAATCCCATGGATAAGATAGCCAATGCAAAGATAGCTTAACATTGTGAAGATCAAAGAGAGAAGAGGGGATAGATGGATGGTGGAAGAATTACACATGATGCTTGTTTGCTAGGTTTTCATCATGGTACTTATCCAAGGTGTCACAAGAAGTATTTTCACCATAGGATGGATTTATTTCTTTTTACTTTTGCTACCAAGGTGCCACAAGAAGTGGTTTTCACCAAGGAACATTTTCAATTTTTAAAAAAAAAATTATTTATTGCATTTTTTGAATTTTTAGAAAGAGCTCAAGCTATTTGAATGTAGATAGTGCTCCTATAGAAAAGATAAGTCATGATAAGCCAAGACCATAGAAAGGTATGCTCAAAGATATTGATAGGGTGATGAAAGATAAATGGTAGTAGGAAGAGTATATGGAGGATAATAGTTCATGTATAGAAAGTAAGTGTAAGCTTTAGAGGATTACATGAGGGTAGTTGAAATATTGGACAAGATCAACATTGACACACACCTTGAAGGGTATTGGAATGATGGAGGAATCATGGATAAAGTAGCTTGAGGTTTAGATGTATGAGGTGGTAGAAGATATTTGGAAAAAAGTGGAGTGGAAGGTTTTGAAATATTTTTAGAAAGATTTTTGGAAGAAGATGGAATGGAAGCCTTTGGAAGCTTGAATGTCAACTTTGAAGTATTTTCAATATTCAAGTCTTTTAAAAGAGACTTGGGAATCCATATAGCTTTAGATTTTCCTTTGGATACTTCAAAACACATTTCTTCAATAATGGGTTTATGAACCCATATTTTCTTTGATTTAGCTTTTTTAATAGTGGACCTTTGTGGTCTCTTTTGTGCATTCTCCTTCTTAGCATTCACATGTCGATTAGATGGGACATAGTGATCTTTCTTTTTCAATGGATTCTTATGTTTATTCTCACTTCCAAAGGACTTGGGATTTGTGGATGAATAAGGATGATATAAATGGTTTAGATGTATAGATGGGTGAAAATTCATCAAGGATGAGTGTCTTTTTTGATCTTGAGGTATTATAGGAGAACTAGGGAATGAGCTAGGAGTGAATGTAGGATATGGAGAAACATAAGGCTCCAATATGGATGGAAGGTTTGAATGCTTTAACTTAGATGGATAAGGACCAAGGATAGATTTAGAAGATGCAAAGGGATAGTGGGAAGGGATATAAACATCTTTAGAGTGAGCAACATGGTCAAAGCCATCAATAGACTCATGAGTACCTTTCATAGGAACAACAGTTATAATAGAAGCACTTGAAGCTTGAGCACAATTTTGAAGTGGATGTGGAGAAGTAGAACACAAGGGAATGCTTTGATCTTGACAAGTAGCTTTGGATAGCATATGAAGAGAACTTTTCTCATAATTTTCAGTAAGCTCAAGGGAGATAATGGAAGTGGTATCTTCATCCTACTTAGGAGGTGGACAAGATATAGGATATGGAGGGGGGAAATCTTGAAAGAGATGAAAGGGTGCTTGATCTTGATCTTTCTTGACATTTATAGCTTTTTCTTTTTGAGAGTCCTCTTGACATAGAGCCACTTCTAAGGACAAGGGAGAATGAAGAGTGAATGGAGTAGTGCTTGGATTAGGCATAGTAGTGCATGAATGTTGAGGATGTTTAGGATTAGTAGCATGGAAAAGATTTTCCGCCAAGTGAATGTTAGCTTGAGTTTCTTTTAGAGGTAGCCCTTGAGGATACATGTAGTCAATATGGAAAGCATTAGATTCTTTATTTGATGGAGGCATGTTGGAAAGCTTTGAAGTGTTGGGAGATGCATGAGTGTTGGAAGAAGTGGAGGTATCAAGGAAACCATTACTATATATAGGTTCATTAATATGATCTTTCTCAAGAAAAGTATCCTCATCACATGAATCATTAGAGGTATCAATAATTCCATTATCAATAAGATCTTGGATTTTATGTTTTAGCTCAATGCAATATGAAGTACTATGCTCATTATGTTGATGATAAGCACAATAGATATCCAAGAATGGGTTTCCATATGATCTAGACTTAGGTAACATAATGATCTTATTGCCAAGAAGTTTTTGCAAAGTGTCGTCATAAGAATCTTCCAAGGGAGCAAAAGTTCTATTAGAAGTATGTCTAGAGTCCTTTTGTTGTTTCTCAAGTGAATGGTATGCATCCATGTCTTCATTATTATCTTGGTCAAAGATAGGTCCATCATGAAATTTTAGCATAGGCTCAAAGTAGGTATCACTTTCTTTCTCTCAAAGGAGGTCTTTAGATCTAGAAGATGAATACATTTGATGTCTTGAAGTAGAGCATGTAGACCTAGAAGAAGAGGATGACCTCAAAGAAGGTGACTCACATGCATGTAAAGGCCTTAAGTAAGATTCATGTAATGATGCAATATTCTCCTCTAACTTTTCTCAAGTTTAGACTTCATTTCTGTCATGCACTTAGAGAGATGAAGGTAAGAAAGATCATTTGTCTCTTCTAGTTCTTTGTGTTGCGCATATAGATCTTGAAACTCTTTAGTGACATGGAGGATATCATGATCATCTAGATTTGGTTGAGGTTTGTTAGCACAAGCTTTGAATTCCATAGTGGTAGATAGATAATCAAGCATGAAGGAGACTAGAGGAAGCTAATAAGGTGACACAAGATAACTTGATGTCCAAACTAGAGAGGTAGATTATTCATTTGCCAATATAGTAAATATAGAGTAAAGTGACTTGTCAAGAAAGTGTCCAAGTTACTTACGACACTAGTGACTCAAGTCAAGAGCTAGGCAAGATGCCAAATAGCCAAGTAGATAGAGCAAGTGGGGTAACAAGTGAACAACTTTCCCAACCCAAGAGTGTAGTCAAGAAATCAAGGTAACCATTTTAGCAAAAGGATAATTAGCAAGCATGCATAGACCATGAAGACAAAAAGAACAAGAGAAATAAGACCAAAGAGCCACTTTAAGCATGTTTAAGCACTAGAGACATAACAAATCATAGAAAAATGATGAACCCCCCCTTAGTAAGTAACACAAGAAAATGTTTGCACTTGACATTTTGACATAGTTGACAAAGTTTGACAATAATTGATAGCATAACAAATTTGATGTTCAAAAGAAATTTCCTTCTAAGAAAGATAGTGACACATGGAGTATTATCCAAATAATCAAGCAAGGGACAAAGTAACCTTGCATGATACAAGCATATGTGAGGTCTCAAAAGAAATCTCTAGAATTATCGTCACGTGTATGTTCAAAAGATTTTCACAAGTATACCACATTTGAGAACACATCAAGCAATATCTACCTAAAGGACATGGTTCATTACTCAAAAAATTGTCTCACACTTGATGCTCCTTTGCCTCACACCAAGTGGTTTCCCACAAGAGATATTGGCTTTGTCATGGAAATGCCATAAGCATAACCAAGGGAATACAGATGGTGAGTGTAAAATGTTGGGGTGATCCGAGTAGTCCACTAGGATAGATCCTTGCACCAAGAATTTGAATGGCTAAAAAAAGGTAGTTACTAACTTAGGGTGTTTAGATAGGGCTTCCATTCATAGTATTCCTCTTGCTCCCAATTACAGGACAACTCACCTTGCAATGAGTAACCGATCTCATGACCACAAGAGTACCTTAAGCATTCTTGCCTAGTGATCTCCCTATGGTCAAAATCCCATACACGATCACACTAGTCAAAGACAAACACTACGTCTACCAAGGTTTTGTGTCCTTGATAGCCTTGAGTTTATAGTGGGTTGGAAGACCTAGGTAATTTGCTTGTCCCCACTTGGGTCGTTCCTCTTAGCTTGTCCGAGAGCAGGCCCTCTAAATTTTTTTAAACTACTCAAAGAGTGGATCAACTTTTTGAAGTCAAGATTTTTGATTCACCACAAGGGTGAAGAGCATACTCTCCTATTCCAATAATTTTCTCCCAAACATGCCAAGAAGATTCAGTTGCCTCTTACTCTTGAAACCAAATGGTAAGTCAAAATTTTTGATTCACCACAAGGGTGAAGAGCATACTCTCCTATCACCAAAAGATCCCAATTGTAAGTTTTAATGTGCGTAAAAATAAATAACTAGTATATGCCGCACATGTAAAATTAGAGAACAAGAAAAATTGAGTTTTTATGCATTGGGAACCTTGCAAACAATCGTTAGTAGCCCTTGCGCATTTGAAGCTTTGACATGCGTTCTTTTTATGCAATGTTTCAATTTTTTTCACAAGGATGGCAACCTGCAATCACAAAATTTTAGCACCATAAGTTAGTGTGAAATAACATAAAATAATACAATAAAAATTGGTTAGTTACCTCAAATATCCAAGTTATCTTCGGACTAAGTGTATGCAAAGAAAGTGCAAACTAATCACAAATGCTCTCATTTTTACTCTTTACTTTTAACCTAGTCAACATGATTAGATTTTTTTTGCTATGATTTCAAATCTAAAAATAGAAATAAAAAGAAGAAACCCCTAATAAAAATTAGAGAGCTTTCCAAAAATGTAAGAAATTCAAAAAATCCTCTTCATTTGTGCCCTAGGGACCCATTTTGTCAAAATAGGCCAGATTTATCGAATTGGATTTTTGATCCCTAATAAGACCTTAAAAATCAAAACAAAAAGAAAGTACCCCCCTTATAATTCAAATTTTTTTTTTTGAAAATGTAAGTTTTTCCAAAAAATATGCTAATTTGCGATAAAAAATGACTTTTTATGAAAAATAAAGAAAAAATCATAACTTTCACAAATCACATCAAAATGCTCTAAAAATTGGACTGATACATATGAACACATAACCAACCTACAAAAAAAAAATTAGAACCACAATCTAAGTATTTTAAAAGATATGATCAAATATTTAAACCAACTAGATTTTTGGCCTTCAAACTAATCTACTTATGGGTTGGCCTTAAAACCAAAGTGATAATTCTACAAAAGCACTTGATTAGATCCAATATGCTGCTATAAAAAAATTAGAGATAAGAAATGAAAGCAAATGGAGCTAGAAACTTGATTCATGCCCCACGATGGGCACCAAAAATGTACACTCAAAAGTGTCCCTCTAAACCCTTCTATCCAAATGATTCCATGAGTTTGAAATATTTGAATGTTGGCTTAGAGCTCCCTATCTACAGAGTGCAAGAGAGTATATTTTAAGAATAAGAAGGCTCTTAGATGAGCCTTAGAGATACTCTTCTTTCTAGTAAACCATGAAATGGGAGGTTCCAAAGACAAGATGCAAGAATGCAAATGTCTCAAGGAGTTCCTCAAGAATGCAATGCAAGTATGGAAACTAAGCTAAGATGAGAATGCAAAATGCAACTATCCTAAGCATGGATGAGAGCGTTACAATCCAAATATTAAGCTATGTGAGATAGATTATTGCAAAATAGAAGCTACAACTAACATGCAACATGAATCTAAACTAAAATGCTATGGTATGAGAGAATGTAGACAAGAAATAGAAGTTCTCCACAAAGCTCCAAAGAAACCTGTTAGAAACCCTACAACATAAAAATACTCAAAAGATCAATCCTTTGAGGGGGAAAGCTCTCTCCCTTTTAAAGTCATACGGATGGTAGAGATCAAGATGAAGATGCTGGATGATCGACAGTGGAATTCAAAAAGAGGAGTGATCCATGTGCACACACAAATTAACCAATAGAATATAAGTTGACTTGTCATATAAGACAAAAGTCACAAAGCCTTTTCTTTTAATTGCAAAATAGAAAAAAGGACTTTATGTGGGTTAGAAGAATGGGGTCTTTTATTTAATTAAAAGGGGACATGTTCTTTTAATCAAATAATGAACTTAGGATAGCATAGTCAAACTATAGGTTATAATCAAATAAATTGATTATTAGTAATTTGGTCTAGGTAAATGATTAAATTAATTTAGCCAAAATGTTGAAAAGGGGGCTAATAGTCTAGATGACCATTTTTAGATGATTACATCTACTATCATAACTCCTCACCCCTTTTCTATTCTTACCTAAAAAACTTTTAAACTTAATTACTTCTCCATCCTAGGCATATTGCTATGGACTGGCATGTCTGACATAACATTCTTTGCAAGTCAAATTGGAGGGGGGCAAGGTATTAAATGGGTGCCAGGTTTGTTTGAAGTTTCAAACCCCTTTTCACTCACCTTTTGCTCTCCCCCATGCATTTTCCTTCCAACACCTTTGACCACGTGGTATGTCAAACCAAGGAAGGAGCAGACTTTGGTGTGTGTACTAATTTAGTTTTAAAGTTTTGAACTCCTTCCTTACCTTTTTACCTCCACCCTTTCTAGTGCTTACCTAAGTGTTGGTAGGAAGTATTAAAAAAGAGGTCTGGGCAGGAGTTCTTAACACTTAGGGCAGTATGTAGGGGTAATGTTTTAGGCATGGGTAGGTGCCACGTGGGATGACTAGTGGGGTAGGATGGGGTTAGTGGGAAGTTAGTGTAGGTTAATGTGTTTTTAAGTTAGTAAGTTTAGTTTTTTATAAAGATTGTTAGCTTAGTGTAGTTAGTGTATAATGTTAGTTTAGTATTGTTTCCTTTTATATATGTAAAGTTTTTAAAAAAATTTAGTTAGTTTAATTTTTTTAGAAATTTTAATTTATGTATTAGTAATTAATGTTTTAAATTAATAAATTTGGTTGTTTAGAAATTAGTTGTAATTAAATTAGTTTTAGTTTATATATTAGTTATTTGGTATTCTTATGTTTAGTAACTTTATTTGTTTAGTTGTTAGATATTTAAATTGTATGTCTTATATTATGAATTAGTTTTAGTTTTATTTATTAGTTAAATTAAGTTTAACATATTATTGTTTAGTTTTACTTTAATTTTAGTTTTAGGTTAAGAGAGTAAAGTATAAATTAGTGTGTTAGTTTCTTTATTTTTTTCTTAGAAAATTGATTAATATGTTTTTATTATGAGTATTTGTCTTTAGATTAGAACAAGTAGAGTTGGTTAAAAAGTTTAGTTGTTAATTATAGTAGATTTCTATTTAAGTTAATGGTGCTAATGTTTTTACTTAACTATATGTAAGACGTTACCTTAGTGAGTGTGTTCTTTTATTTCACATTTCGAATAATTAGGTTTACATTATCTTATTGGTCATCCTAATCAATTAGTTATAATGTTAATGGATATTTTTCCTAATAGATTTATTATTGATTAAAGTTAATAGGACTTAAATTTATTTTAAATTATGTCCTACTATTGTTCTATAGATGCAATATAAAATGAGTAAATTAAAAACTTTTAGTGTTGAGTCTTTTAATTAATTGATTTTTAAAAAAAAAATTGTGTATTTTTGCCTTGTATTTTTGAGCATGACTTTTTTCCCTTATTTTGTAACCTCTGACTTCTCCAATTTTTCACATATAACAATTTCTAACATCATGAATCTTAATGAATATAGATGGTATCAAGGATAACACACCCATTGAGTCTCCTTTTACAACAATCTCTGGAATAGCACAAAATTTAGGTGGAGGATAGGAGTCACTCTTCACCAGTTGAATCTTACTAACCTTTTGGCTAATTCTAGTGGTCAATGAAGCTTCCATGATCATAATTAGGGTTTGATGATCTTCCTTCTCTGGATACTCAGCACTTCGTTCACACTCTTTACTCATTCAAACTTCTTGATCAAATCACTCTGAAATCTCTACTAGTTGCTTGAATTGCTAATTCACTCTAAGCTCTTCAAAAATATGAATGCAAGGTATGAAATAATGTCTTCAAATTTTTTTATATACCTTAGTTTTTATTAATTAAGGTCTCCATTACTATTGTGTACTTCGTTGAGTGAAAGGCAATTGTCTCGTTGATACTAGCATAACAACTTGGTCTCTTCCATAACCTTTGGTTTATATCATATCATTTGGTCTTTATTGTAGTGCTTGGTCTATGTTGTAATTGTCGATCAACATAGACAAATTTGTTGATACTAGACAACCTTTTAGAAATTTGTTCTTAGACATCTTGTATATGCAGATATGAACTTTTGGCACATTTTATTTAAGGAACTAATGTATGGTATATCAATTAAGTATACATTTCCATACATACCTCTCTTATTTAGACATGGCATGATCACCTTTTCCATTAGATTGGGTGACCTCAGCTCCATTAGCTCCACTATTTCTATATTCTTTTATCCTTTTCCATTTCCAATTGATTTGATTCCCACTTTCTCAATGTCCACTTTGCCTTTGTCTTTATCCTTTGTCTAATTTTCTGAATGTACTTGAGTCCTACAATTCTTGCTTTTATGTCCAAACTTGTGACACTTAGAACATGTATTTTTAGGTGTATAATTCTTCTTCCTCTGATTTGGCTAGTATGGTTTTGTCTTTGATCTACATTCAAATTCTCTATGCCCAAATTTTTGATAGTTGTAGTAGTATCCTTCAAATCTAGGTGCAGTAGGTGTATTCCCTAGTCTTGACCTATACTCATGTATTTGATGTCCTTATTTTTTGCAGAAAAATTAGTAACCAATAAATTTAGGTTTAGAATTTTGTATACCAACTTTTCTTTGGAAGATATTTTTAGTATGACCAAATTTTCCATAGTGATAGCATGTTGGTTTGTTCTTTGACTTTGCATTTCTCATTTCTACATTCCTGGATGATTCTCCTTTCTTGATGCATGAATTTCCTAAACCATTAGAACATCTTGATGATTTCATAAGTTCTTCAAAGTACTTCATTTCTTCTTTTGGTTTTCTGAATTTCTCCATAGATTCCTTTTCATTCTTCAATTAATTCTTCAGTATGTCATTCTGTGATTTGAGATTTACAATTCCCACATCCTTGTGATTCAGTTTTTGATTTGTAAGCATTAGTTGATTCATTAGATCCATTTGTGTATTTGTGAGCTTCTACACATCTAATATCCTTTCTTCAAGTTTGATAGCCATTACCCTTTTGTCTTCTTCTACCATAGCCTTGTTTTGTTCAACTTTCTTTCTTTGTTCAATCACTTCATATAGTCTCATTGATTGAATTTCATGTTCTATTTTCAACACTCTTATTTCTTCATTTAGGATTTTGTTCCTATCTAGTAGATCAACAGATGCTTTGTCATTTGTATTGATAGATTCAAATAGTCCTTCAATCTCAACTTCTTCATAAAAGTATTGCTTTATCTAGATGGCAATTTCCTTTCTCCTTTTTAGTAAAACCTTTAGATCTTGTCTTGCCTTCTCAAGTTTCTGTAGTGTGAGTCTTATCATTTGGATTGTTAGGTTCAAATAGTCCTTCAATCTCAAATTATTCATAAGAATATTTCTTTATCTAGATGGAAATTTCCTTTCTCCTTTTTAGGGAATCCTTCAGATCTTGTCTTTCCTTCTCAAATTTTTGCAGTGTGAGTTGGATGTCAATCACCTAATTGTCAATAGTCTTGTCCAGTTTGAAAGCCTCCATCTTCAAGATCTAATCTCCAAGCCTTTAAGATTCTTTTAGAGAACTAGTGCTCTGATACCAATTTTTTATTTATGGAGGTGGGGGGAGGGTTTGAATCAGAATCTATAACACTTTATACTTTTAACAGATTCATCCACATCTATCAATAACTTGTGCATGCAAAATTATTAATGTACACTTGTTATAACATGTAAATAAATTCAATCACATGAATGAAATAAAAAACACATACCACAATATTTGTTACCTAGAAACCCTCCAAGGTGAAAATAAAAATAGGGTGAGAATGACACCCACAAATCTTCACCATTGTAGTAATAAAGTTAACTAGTTAAGGTTAAAATGTTTGAACATAAAATATGATCTACCCAGTAAGGAGTCTATCTTGTTAAAGACTTAAGAAAATTTTAGTTTTCACCTTGTTAAAAGATTTGACACTTATAACTAAGTAAGGACTCTGTTAAGATATTTACAAAGATTTGTTAAGACCACTTTGTTAAGAAATTCACCCTGATTCAAGTCTATTAGAATTGATTCAGTACCCAACTCTCAATTTTCTCTACAAACTAATTTTGAGTCATCTCCTTACTAACTAATCCTCTCCTCTTTGATCTAATAACACTTGTTTTTCCCTTTCACTTCACTGCTTATGAATAGGTCATTCAATCTGTTAGATGATTACAAACCTCTTGAATATCTTCTGGTATTCTCAATCCTTCATTGTATGATACTCCATGTTCATACATGTACTCTTCTCTTCTTTGACCATATGATCTAGGTTAAGAGTATTGCTATTTAAAGATTTCCATACAAAGTTTTTCTAGACGTTTCCATGTTTTTCCTCTTCATCTTGATCATTGAACATATACATAGGGATATGTGATCCACGTCATGTAAATATTTTGTAAAAATATCTTCCAACATTAAATGTTCTATAACAACCGCTTCAAAACTTAAATAAACCTTCCAAGTCAACTTGACAATCATTTAGCCAACAACTTTGTTTCTATAAGGAAACTTGCAAGAAAGAATGTAACCATTTCCACATAATCCACAATAGATTTGAAATAAATAAAGAATTAATAATCTACATGCAAGAGAATAGACAACATACACACAAAACATTGTGACACAAGATATACCCTAGGAAATCCTCATTGAGGGAAAAACCTAGCCTTCAAAAGCATTTATCACCATGTATTATTCAACAAAAATACCATTGCAATACAACCATGGAAGCCTTCAAAGCCATAACTACAATAAAGCAATCTATGTGAACAAGCATGAATCCACACATCCCATGCCATACTTCCAACCTTCATAAATGTTCCCTTGGCTAACCTATCAAGCATTTTTCTACTTGACTCTTTCCCTTTTGTCTTCTTCTTCTCACCTCACCAACAACTACCCTTGTGGCTGCTTATATAGTAGCAAGTTTCACAAAACCACCAAGTGGTATTACATAAACTATGTGCTAAAACCATGTGGTACCTAACCCCTTGATCCCACATTTAATATTAGAAGATCATAAAATAATATAATATAATAATATTATGCAATGTGTGCAACACCCATTATCTCAACAATCTCCCACTTGTTGTATACATTGCATATGGTTAATCTGTAGCCACACAAATGAACAAGAAAAATCTCCCTCGTAGCACATCCACCATCATGGATCAAAGTACACCATGTGCTCCATCTTGGTACCCACAACAAAATTAAAGTATCTAGCATCTCAATTATGAATGAAGCCACCTCCTATTATGCCACTGCCATTGGACATACATAGAAGCCATCCAAAGAGAAAACCATCGAACCTATCACATTAGAAGATCATAAAATCTTGTACCAACTAAAAAGCCAAGCATAAAAAACCTAATCCAAAGGTAATCCCATGTATACATAGTTTTCAAAATATCCATAGCTGAAATAGAACCCATAGTAAAGTGCCAAACCCATCCAACTATCCATACCTCCAAAGGTATACCAAGTGATTCTCACATCATCAACATATCCAATCTATAACCTGCAATCACATGACTCAAGAGAAATACCTACCACATATATACGAAGAAGCTCCCACTGCAAAAGATAATGTCAAATAGTAACCAATCCACTCACAACATCTCAAAGAAGTGAATCCATGTAGTCTCAAGGACATCCACAATGCATAAACAATAACCTGCAAGAAAAACTCTCATAAAAAATCTCTAGTAGTCTCTAGAGCTCTCTATAACTAATAGAGAAAAGAGATAAAGGAATAACCATGTCATCTCTCACATGACATACATGATCACAAACCAATGATCACAATCTCTAACCAATTTTAAATCCAATGTAAGAGAAACTGAACATCCTAGAAGATAGCCAAGACCAAGAGAAACCATTCAAATCATAACCTGTATCATGTCCTACACACACCTCTAGATGTAAACTATACAAGTATGATCTCCTCCATAAAACTTCATCCAAGAAGCCTCAACAACACCCAAACCATAACATATAACTAATCATGGATGTAAGCCTCTCACAAGAAGATTAAACTCATAAACCATTCCTAATCCAAGGAATATGCCAATATAAAACCATCTCCCAAACTCAAGAAACATTACAACATATGAAAATAGAGATAACCAATGATAAACCATCTCTCAAATGAACCCTCCAAAACTAACTCATGTACCGTAGCTCAAGATTCATATCCATGAAAGAAAAGAATAAACATAATGCACCTGAGAGAAACAATGGGCTATACCTCTCAAGTAGAAAATTGCCAAGTAGACCAAGAGTGGGGAATTAGAATGCTCATCAAGATTTTCAAGTCTCCAACCAAGACTTAACTAAGAATAATCTCCTCTCAAGTCCATATCAGGTGAATGCCCCTCAGACTCCTACTAAAACTATCAACCATCCCAACAAATATATCTCTAATCCAAGATAAATCAACATCACCACTGTCTCTAAGTGTCCATTAGCACCTATAACCAATCAATCCATGCCAACTCCAAATGCAACATAGTAATATCATGAATAATCCAACTTATGATCAAGATCAATGTCAAAGTTTCAACCATGGACTTAGGAACATAAACATGACAACATGATCTTGCCATCTCAAAAGAGACCAAATGCTCCATAAGAACATACTATAACATGTCAAAAATCTAAACACATATCAAGAGTATATCATGATATAAAAATGAAACCATCGTAACTCCAAGGATAACATGCCAAATGAAAGCATAAACCACACTTTTACCAAGAACCCCATTAGTCCTCAAAATGCAACCATCTCCACACACCATGAAGAAAATCATCTTCACATACCATGAAGAACCATCTCCACACACCATGAGTATAACCAAGAACCCCATGAGTCTTGAAGATCTCACCATCTTCACACACCATGAAGATAATAAGTGCACCATGCAAATGTCAAAGATGCTTTTGCAGCAATAGGATCTAAGAAAAACCTCTAACATTTGCAAACAATCAATAAATATATCAATGCCAACAAATCCCACTCAACCATAGTAATAATGCATCATAAAAGCCATCTCCTACATGGAGATCATCCAGGTCTACTCTCATACAACCAAAGTGTCAATATCAAGTGAAAACAAGATCTCCAAACCCAAGAAGATACAAACCAAACCATGAACTAATCCTACACTGTCACCCCATCACTATCACAGGCTTCCACTAAATTGTGTTTCCAAGAGATCCATGACATCATGATGAAAAAAAATCCTCTAACCATGAGAATTAAGCAATGGCATCAAACTATCAAAGAACTTAAAGTGCACATCATGAGCTCCCCAAAAGAAACCAAATAATCATGATCCTCAACCAAGAAAATATACCACCATAACTAAATCAGGAATCCAAACCAATGAACATCAAGGATGTACCTATATATCAAATCATGTCATGCCAAAATCCATGGCACCATGATCACATCCATGAACTGAACAACTAACTCTCAATATGTCTAACTTGATAGCATAAAATAGTCAACCACAATCCTCCACCATGACTATACCTGGTAACAACATCTCATCCCTTCTACATAAATAAAAAATTAGAAAATATTGTAACTTAGGGCATAGAAAACTCAAATCTAAGAGACCATTCTAAATATGTATCAATAATGAAAGATCGATGGGAAAAGACAACCCATAACCATGCTATAAATGCAATCTGTAAGTATAGACCACTTATAACACTGCACAACTTGTAGACCCAATAAGTCATCATACATACCCAAACCAAATACTAATAACCATATAATCATGAGACCAATCTAAAATATGAACTAAGTATATAATGACATCAAATCTTACATCTCCAAACATACAATTCCATACACTCACAATGCTACCATAGTCAATATATACCATAAACTATTTAGATTAATATATCACCAAATAAATAATGCCAAAATTACACCAAATATGAACCAATGTATAGAGATATCCAAGAGCTTTCCATTGACTACTTGAAGTCCATAATCTGACTCTATATGCCTAAGTTATGCCCTAATTTGTGCTCGAAATAAATAACATTTTAATTTTGGGCTCTTAAAATCTAACAAAATATCAATATCATAGAACTAAACCTACACCAAGTTGTAGTGCTCTGAATTAGCTTTCCAACATCTATAAGAAGTCTGAAATTTGATATCTTGAGAGAAAGTTATGGCCATTTTACTAGGACAGTCTTTTTACCATTTTTTTTTGTGAAAAAATTTCTGATGAGATTAAATTTAATGACCATCATAGGCTAAAACTAAAAACTCTTTCATTTCCTCTAAACGTGGCCAAAGTAGGGCATATTATATATCAAAATTTATTCAAACATCAACCAGGATCCAATGATGAGGTTTGTTTTTACCTAGGAGGTCATTTCTGCAAGCTACCCCTAAAACCCTCATTTAAATGAAACATCCAAAAAAATCCATTTGTCCAACAATTTCACATGCCCAAAATCTACCAATATCCTCTAATAACAGCAAACCCAAAACCCTCATATCTACAATAAACAACTCATATATCTTTCCCTTTCTTTTATCCTCTCATGCATTCCCATGGATTCAATATAGGGTTACAAGAATAAAACCATAGCTCTGATACCACTTGTAAGGAAACTTGCAAGAAAGAATGTAACTGTTTCCACATAACCCATAATAGATCTAAAATAAATATAGAATTAATAATATACATGCAAGAGAATAGACAACATACACACAAAAAATTGTGACACAAGAGATACCCTAGGAAACCCTCATTGGGGGAAAAACCTAGCCTCCAAAAGCATCATTCACCATGTATTATTCAGAAAAATACCATTGCAATACAACCATGGAAGCCTTCAAAGCCATAGCCACAACCAAGCAATCCATGTGAACAAGCATGAATCCACACATCCCATGCCATACTTCCAACCTTCACAAATGCTCCATTGGCTAACTTGTCAAGCCCTATCCCGCTAGACTCTTTCCCTATTGTCTTCTTCTTCTCACCTCACTAGCAAAAACTCTTGTGGCTACTTATATAGTAGCAAGTCCCACAAAACCACCAAGTGGTATTACATAAACCATGTGCTAAAATCATGTTCTATCTAGCCCCTTGATCCCACATTTAATATTGGAATTTTAATTCTTTTCCCCCAATATTAAATAATTACATGAAATATTATCACAATATTACAATACAACTCATCAAGTATATTCTATGGGAATCATTACATGTTACACATGCATCTAGGTGCAATATTACATAATAAAATAAAATAATACAATATAACAATATTATGCAATGTGTGCAACACCCATTATCTCAACAATTCTAATCCTAACTTTTATGTAAACTCTGCATTGCTTGGTCTTTACTATTTCTGATGCTCGACATTGTTGTTGCTTGGCCTTTGTTAACATTTTTATACTTGACATATATTATTCTTGACACATGTTATATCACTTGGTACTTGTATACTTGGAATCCACTACATCATCGATGAGCTCAGTATATATATAGAATTACTCTATGACCATACACTTACTTGGCTTCTATAGAACTACTTAGTACATACTAGCTTTTGTACATGACTCGACCTATGTAGATTAGCTCGATCACAGTGATGACTGTTTGAATTTGCCTTATAAATGGCTAAGTGATCAACAATAATAGACAACAATGGTTTAGAGATACCAAAAATTCATGCTACGTCATCTATTTTATCTGGTGGGAAAGAAACAAATGTATATTTAGGAAATTTAAGTGTTTAGTTCAAGTAGTGCAAGATAATATCATTTCAATAGTTTGTGAAAAAATGAATGTTATTATTGTGAGGAATATATCTATCACTTCTAAATTTTATTCTTGGGATAATGAGATTCTTAAGGAATGGCTTGTATTGCACTTACCACTATTTCAAGTTGACAACCCCAACATTAAAGCTAACACAAATGACATTAAGTAGCATAAGCCATTAGCCTTACTAGTCAAGTTAAACTTTGACAAAGCTTTATAGGGTAATCGTGGGACCTCAGGTGCTAGGGTGTGCATTAGAAATGCAAAAGGAGATCTTATTATTGTTAAAGCAATCCCACTTCCACCTAGAGCCAATAATCAAGTGGAAGCTCTAACACTATATTATGGACTGTTATTAGCTATCTCAGTGGTATTATTGAGATACACATTGATCAAAATATAGTCCAGGAAGATGCTAAGGATGTTTTCATAAGAAAAAATAGGAAAATACCCAAATTTATTTTTTTCATTATTTTTTATATTCTAGTATATTGCATTTTTTGAGGCCTTTGGGGCATTTTTGGGCTTCCACTGATGCTCAGATAATTAGACACTAAATGTAGAACTTTAGAAGATCTTTCTAGAAATTTTGATGGTTCATGATTTTGAGCTATGAGTAGAAAGTTATGACTTCTACAAGTAGACATAATTTTTAATATAGATTTTTGTAGTTTTATAGTTGTTAGAGTTTACTTTGTAATTAATTAGCTTGTGGACTTTTCATTTTTATTTCCAAGGGATAATGGTGACTGTTGGGATCCATCAAACTTGTATAAACTCTATTTTTGAAAGGAATGGATCACTTTTGGCTTGCAAAAACAACTACTATCATATTTTAATTACTTTCAATTAAGTTACAATACCGTAGGTTCTACACCAAGTATTGCAATATGAATTCCTAATTCAGATCATGCATCAAGGGAGACTTAATGATTATAGTTAAGGCCTTGCATCAATGTTCATGGAAAAATTAGAAATTAGATTATATCTTGCTAAACATGTGGCCTCTTATGGATAAATATGACTACTACATAATATCTCATACATATCATGAAGGAAATTCTTTAGAATATTATTTGGCAAATCTAGTGATTGATGAGGGATCATAAGTATTTCTATCAAATGCAGAGTAAAAAGTTCTAGTTGTTAGCCCCAAATGATATTAGAATTAAAAATGAGAGATTTTTAGGTGATGATACTATGAGTGTATGTAAAAGAGTCATATCAATTGTTATATTGTCATTGTTGTCAACATCTTAGTTGGCTAGACATCATGCTAACTTGACAAAGTATCATATCATTTGATTGATGAAGATGATTTGAAGAAAGTATGATGAAGTCAAAGTTGATATTTAAGGTATTAATTGGGTACTTGAATGAGCTAGATAGTAAGTATGTAATATTGATTTACTTTTTTTACAATCATGTATTGTTACAATGAATTGAATATCACAAGGTTAACTGAGTCACATGGTTAATGAAGGGAATTTGTATTCACCAATTGACTACAATATTGCTCGAGTGATTATAAAGGAACAAGAACACAGTGTTACCTAAGCGAGTTAGTATTGATCGAGTTATATGTTGTCCAAGTAACTATTATGTTTATTGAGTGACAACAAAATGGACAAGATTGGAAAATTGGAATCTAAAGCCAAGTTTTGATGAAAATATCAAAATTTTGATAAGGTCTAAAGTGAGAGTTAGAGTTTGTTGCAAGGTATATGGCTAATAAAAATCAATAAGGATGTTATGAAGGAAATTGAAGAAGGATAAGGATGGACACAAAGTTCTATGTAAAGTTATATTTTTTGAGTTTCTAAGTTCATTGTATGAAGGAATTCTATTGTAAACCTAAGATCAACAATTTTGATTAAGAGACAAAAGATGGAAAAATCTAGAAGCATTGAAAAAAATATTTAAGGAAGAGAACAAGATAGTTTTAGGCCTTTGTTGTTGCTATTGTTGGATGATGTTATTGATTTTTCTATTGATCATATTGTCAAAGGAAGATCAAAGTGCGAAGGAGAAGAAGGAAAAATGTAATTATTGAGCTAGGTGAACCAAGAAGTGAAAAGGAGAAAGAGAAGGAGTTATATAGCCAAGTCAAAGAGAAGAGTGAAGGAAGATCCAAGAGAGAGATCAAATAGAGAAAGAGCAAGAATAGAGATTTGAACAAGAAAAGGTAGTTGATCTTTTGTTCTTTTATCTCTAGCATCCTGATGGATCATGTAGTATGATCTAAAACATTGATGCTAAAAAACTATACACAATCAAATCTAGAAATTGAAAGTGTATTAGCATGGATTGTGGAAATCTAATAGATCTCACTTTATACTATTACTATTTAATCATTGTATCATAAAATCTTGGAAGTACTAAGTGGACCTAACAAGTCTATGAAATCCTATATGGTAACATCAATCAGTGGTGTTTGTAAGTCCTTTAAATAAGGCCACTCTTTTTAGTCAAGGATAGGGAGTGATCATAAGGTCTAGTTGATCTTTTGGTGAAATCCTCCAACAAGGTCACTTTAACAAAGTGTAAGAAACTTGTAACAAGGTTTTATCCTAGAAGAGATCACTTTAGAGGAGTGAATTTCTTGGTTTGCTGACCCGAAGAGGTTTTTCCCTTAACAAGGTTTCCATGTTAAAGTTTTTGGTGTCAAATTGTGTTAATGTTATTTGTGTTGCAAGTTATTTTATATGTTTTACAATTCACTACAACCTTATTGATAGTCTATAATTCAAGGAATAATTTGATAACAATTTGAAAAGAAGTAAATGAATAGATTAAGTATTGAGTTGGATGTGTATATTGAGTAATTGAAGTTATTTGTTGTTGGTGTTTGTGATGCTTTGATGGTCTTTAAATGTTTGAAGGAATTGTGAGATAGATAGACATAATTGATTCACCTCACCACCCCAACCCCCCCAGTTATTTAAGAATTTGGTATCAGAGCTTAAGTGCTTGAAGAAAGAAGTTTAAACAAACTTGAGCTAAAGATCAAGATGTATAAAATAGAGCCACCAAGCTGAACAATGAGAACTTATCCCAATGAGAAGACTGAATGAAGCTACATCTTTCTAGTATTAGAGATAATATCACACATTGGTTGGAGAATGAATATGTCACAGCTATTGGTCCCTTGATTGTGGAACAAATGAATGAAAAGAGGAGTCATAATAGAATGATGATTGATAATGCGTATGCTCTCAATGATGATGGGTTTGATGATTCCAAGAACTATGTCAACACTAAACAAATATGGAATAAACTGAAGCTTGTATATAGAGGAGATGACAATATAAGGAGAGCCAAAGTTGAAAATCTAAGAGGTCAGTATGATGATATGAGAATGAGAGAAGGTGAAAATGTTCTAAAATGTGTGAATCAAATCAAAGATTTTGTGAGTGCAATCAGATTTTCTAGAGGAGCCATCTTGGATTTTGAGATTTTAAGTAAAGTGTTAAGAACTCTTTTTCTTGTTTATGCTATCAAAGTTTCCACTATTTAAGAAGTAAGAGCTATGCCTAGAAATGATTTGACACTTGATGGTCTAGTTGGTTGATTGACTACATTTGAGTTGAGAAATTATGATAATAGTATAATTACAATGGGAAATTCTTATAAATCTTCACTAACCATTAGTAATTCAAAAAAAAGAAAAGAAAAGAAAACAAGAAAGTGAGTCTGAAATCGGAGACAATTTGGATGAGACTGAAACATTACTTGCAAGAAGGTTATTAAGAGGTAAAGGTAAATACAATGGTAAACTTCTCTTGATCTATTTAAAATATAATGAAGTTAGTCACTTTTCTGCTAAATGTCCCAACAAAAGCAAGTACAATAGAAATGATAAGAAATATTTCAAGTATAGGAAAAATAGGGACTACAAAGACAAAGACAAGAAGTCATGTTACATTGTTCAAGAAGAGCACACCAAGTCAATTTTTGATGATGACAAGGAAGTATTTGGAATGATCTATGTTTTGATCAAAGAAGATACAAATGGTGAAAGGTATGAAAGTGAAATTTCCCTTATTTCACATGTTAGTAAGAAATACTCATGGATTATTGATAGTGGTTGCTAACATCACATGAATAGTGATCTAAGTAAGTTTGATAAATTTGAAGAAATTAATGATGGTAGAACTATTAAGTTTGGTAGTGATGTTCCATATTCGATAAAAAGTAAAGGATCACTAATGCTAAATGACAAGATTAGATGTCATGATGCATATTGGGTTCAACGACTTAAATATAATCTTTTGAGAGTTTCTTAATTGAATACCTTAGGTCACAAGCTATAATTTGAGAAAAGGAAGATCAAGATATTTGATGATGAAGGTAATCTGATTAGAACATGAATGCAAATTAAAGGCGACATATTCTACCTTGATCATGTAGTTGAGACTTGTTAATTTGCTAGAGTTGAGTATGTTTGGTTATGGTATATAAAGTTGTGTCATGTAAACTTTGAAAACATGGTGAACATTGGTAGAAAGAAAAGAGTGAGGGGCTTCTCAAATCTACAAAAACCTAAAAAATGCTATGTGTAAAGAAGTTTAGTAAGATGACAAAGTCATGTTTTTATATAAAGACACACACTTCAAATGATACTATGGAATTAGTGCATACTAATTTATGTGGTCCAATTGGAGCTTATAGTTACTATGGTGATAGATACTTTATATTATTTGTGGATGATTATTCAAGGATGATGACTGTAATGTTCATGAAAAAGTAATCACATGCTTTTGATATGTTTAAATGGTACAAAGCAAGAGTTGAAAAGGAATCTAGTCAATCATTGAAATGTTTGAGATCTAATAGAGGTGGTGAATTTATGTTTTCTAAATTTACTAACTTTTGTGTTGAGAATGGTATCAAAAGATAGTTATAGGCACCAAGGACACCACAACAAAATGGTATTGTTGAAAGGAGAAATAGATCTATCATGGATTGTGCAAGGATACTAATAATTGAGAATGAGATCTCTCATATTTTTTGGAGGAAAATAATCAATACTATTGGTTATAATCTCAACTGATTTCAATTAAAGAAAGGAACAAACAAGACACCATATGAGGTATGATATGGTCATACACCAAATGTAAGTTATATCAAAATCTTTAGAAGAAGATGTTACATTCATAAGGATGCTAGGAATGGAAAACTTTGTGTTAAAGGAGTTGAAGGTATATTCCTAGGATATTCATGTAAGAGAAAAGATTATAAACGTTTGAACAAGGTTGTTAACAAGATGATTGAAAGTGCAAATGTAAGATTTGATGAGTTTACAAAGAGAGAGATGATTTAGAAAGAAAGGAAGAACTTGAATATTAAAATAAATTTTTTTATGTCTATGAAGAGACACCTAATACTCTACTCAAGTTACAACACAAACCTATTGAGTATTAAACACTGGCATCTAAGTCTTAGACAACTACACCCAGGAACCTAATAAAAAAACCTAAGTAGGAAGCTGACCTCTATCGAGGAAACACCAAAAATTAGAGATCGAAACCTATATTGGCCAAATATGTGAGGAAGAACCATTCACCTAAGCAAATAATTGGAGATAGAAGTGTTACAAGAAGAAATACAAGACAAGGTACATGCTTAATAGCTTATTTTGAACCTAAAACAATAAAAGTTGCATTGGACGATGAATGTTGGGCTAATGCTATGAATGAGGAGATTGATCAAATTGAGAAGAACAATACTTGGACACTTGTACCAAGACTTAATAATATGAATGTGATTGGAAAAAAGTGTATTTTCATGAATATGGTGAATGAAAATGAAGTGGTAAGAAGCAATGCTAGATTGATTTACAAAGGTTATGCACAAAAGGAAGGAATTGACTACGGTAAAAATTTTGCACCTGTTGCAAGATTGGAAGGTGTAAGAACATTGTTGCATTTTGCAACCTACAATATTTAATTCAAAGTATATCAAATGAATGACAAGTTTACATTTCTAAATGTAATACTTGAAGAGGAAGTCTACATTGACCAACCTAAAGGATTTGATGAACCTAGAAAGTAGGACGTGGTCTACAAGTTGAACAAAGGATCGTATGGATTGAAAAAAGCCCCAAGAGCATGGTATGAAAGATTTCACTCTTATCTAATTAAGATTGGATTTTCTAGAACAAGTAAACAATAGTGATATGTATTTGAAGAATGAATCAAAAGACAAGGTGTTGATTGTTGAAATATTTTATGATGACATAATATTTAGAGGAAATGATATGTTGAGTGAGATATTTGCTGATCAAATTAGTATTGAATTTAAAATGTCAATGTTTGGTGATAAAAAAAATTATTATTGGATTACAAGTCTATCAAACATTGAAAGGTATTAAATTACTCAATCAAAGTTTGTGAAGTCTAAGGAATAAATTTCTAATATATTTACCAAGCCACTACATAAAGATGCTTTTGAGTATCTAATAGGTAAACTAGGGGTCCTTCCCCTATCCAAAATTTGTTAGATGAAGTTGCATGTTGCATCAATTCATGGATGAGTTGAAATATCTTTATGGAGTTGATGCAGAAGTCTTCACACTTTTGAGATAATGGGTGTTGCACACATTGCATAATATTGTTATATTGTATTATTTTATTTTATTATGTAATGTTTCACCTAGATGGATGTGCAATATGTAAATATTCTCATAAGATATACTTGATGAGCTATATTATAATATTGTGATAATATTTGATGTAATTATTTAATATTGGGAAAAATAATTAAATGTCCAATATTAAATCTAGGGTCAACGGGTTAGGTAGTACATGGTTTATGTAATACCACTTGGTGATTTTTTGGGACTTACTACTATAAAAGTAGCCAAAAGGGTAGTTGTAAAAGCAAGATAGAAGGAAAAAGGAAAAAGTTGAGTGGGACAAGGCTTGGTAGGTTAGCCAAGGGAGTATTTGTGAAAGTTGGAAGCATGACATGGGATGTGTGGATTCATACTTATTTACATGGATTGCTTGGTTGTGACTATAGTTTTGAAGGCTTCCATAATTGTATTGCAATAATGCTTTTTTTGAATAATACATAGTGATGGATGCTTTTGGAGGCTGGGCTTTTCCCTCAATGAGGGTTTCACATGTTTGTGGGTATGTTGTGTATTCTCTTGCATGTGGATTTTAATTACATATTTATTTCAAATCTATTATGGGTTATGTAGAAATGATTGTATTATTTGATCCAATTTTCCTTACAAATGGTATCAGAGCTATGGTTTTGTTGTTGTAACCATAGATTGAATCCATGGGAATTCATGAGAGGATAAAAAGATAGGCCAAGATATATGGGTTTTCTAGGTTGTGTATTGTAGATCTTAGGGTTTTGGAATTGTTGTTCTGATGGGATGGTGGAAAATTTTGGGCATGTGCAATTTTTGGTCAAAAAGATGTTTTTGGATGCTTCATTTAAATGAGGGTTTTAGGGGGGAGCTTGCAGAAATGACCTCCTGGACAAAAATAGACCTCACCATTGGATCTGGGTTATTTTTTTTATAAATTTTGATATATAGTATGCCCTAGTTTGGCCATGTTGATAGAAACTACAAAAGGGTTTTAGTTTTAGCCTATGATGACCATCAAATTTAATCCTATCAGAATTTTTGTCACAATCATTGGAAAGATAATTCTGAGCACTACAACTTCATATAGGTGTAATTCTATGATTTTGACATTTTGTCAAGTTTTAAGAGCTTGAAAGTTAGATGTTTATTTTGAGTACTTATTAGGGCATAACTCAAGCATACAAAGTCAAATTTGGGACTTCAAATAGTCAACAAAAAGCTCTTGAAGAGCTCTATACATTGGTTCATATTTGATGCAGGTTTGACATGAATTATTTGGTGATATATTGATATGAATGGTTTATGATATATATTGACTATGGTAGTGTTGTGAGTTTATGACAGTGTATTTTGGATTTTTGGATTTGATTTTATTGTATACTTAGTTCATATTTCAGATTGGTCTCCTAATGATATGGTTATTAATGTTTGGTTTGGATATGTATGACGACTTGTTGGGTTTACAAGTTGTACAGTGTTTTAAGTGGTCTATACTTACAGGTTGCATTTCTAGTTTGATTATGGGTTGTCTTTGCCCACTAATCTTTCATTATTGATGCATATTTAGATTGTTGGCTTGGATTTAGGTTGTCTATGCCTTAAGTCACATGATTTTTTGATTTTTTTCTATTACAGTGGGGTTGTTTTTGCACCAAAAGACCAATCTGTTAATGCCCAATACAACCACTCAACTTACAGTATATAAGAGTTAAGCCCTTATCACAAATCCCAAGGGGAGCACTGGGAAAATTTCTATCAATCTTCCCCTTAGTATTACCCGAGGGTCTGAGGATTCAAACTTGTAATCAAGCTCTGATACCACTTGTTAGAGAGGGACTGTCATTGCACCAAAAGATTGATCTATCAAAGCTTGATATAACCACTTATAGTACACAGGAGGTAGTTAAGCCCTTGTCACAAATTCAGAGGGGAGTGTTGAACAAATTTCTAACAATTTTTTCATGTAGAAGGGATGAGATATTGTTACTAGGTACAATCACAATGAAGGATTGTGGTTGACTATTTTATGCTAATAGGTTGAACACATTGAGAGTTAGTTTCTTAGTTAATGGACGTGATCACAGTGCCATGGATTTTGGCATGACATGATTGGATATAGAGATACATCCTTGATGTCCATTAGTTTGGATTCCTGATTTGGTTATGGTGGTATATCTTCTTGGTGGAGGATTATGGTTAATTGGTTTCTTTTGAGGAGCTCATGATGTGTGCTTTGATTTCTTTGATGATTTTATTCCTTTGTTTATTCTCATGGTTAGAGGATGTTTTTTCATCATGATGTCATGGATAGCTTGGATACACAGTTTAATGGGAGCTTGTGACAGTGATGAGGTGGTAGTGCAGGATTAGTTCTTGGTTTGGTTTGTATCTTCTTGGTTTCACTTGGTAATGACACTTTGGTTGTGTGAGTGTAGACTTGGAGGATCTTCATGTAGGAGATGGATGTTATGAGGCCATTGGTGATATGGTACCATAGTTGAGTGGGATTTTTTGGCATTGATATTTTTATTGAGTGTTTGCAGATGTTGGACATTTGTCTTAGATCTTGTTATTGCAAAAATGTCTTTGTCATTTGCATGGTAGACTTGGTTATCTTCATGGTGTGTGGATATGGTTCTTCATGGTATGTGGAGATGGTTTTCTTCATGGCATGTGTAGATGGTTGCATCTTGAGGACTCATAGGGTTCTTGGTAAAGGTATGGTTTATGATTTCATTTGATATGTTATTCTTGGTGATATGATGGTTTCATTTTTATATCATGGTACTCTTGATACATGTTGAGATTTTTGACATGTTATAGTATATTCATATGGAGCATGTTGTTATGTTTATGTTCCAAGGTCATGGTTGGAACTTTGACATTGATATTGGTTTAGTTTTTTGGTATTGAGAACATTGATCATTTGCTAGATACTTCATGATATTTCTATGTTGCATTTGGAGTTGGCATGGATTGATTGGTTATAGGTGCTCATGGATACTTGGAGATGGTGGTGATGTTGATTTCTCTTGGATTAGAGAAGTATTTGTTGGGATAGTTGATGGTATCAACAAAAATTTTGAGGGGTATTTATTGGATACAGACTTGAGAGGAGATTATTCTTAGACAAATCTTGGTTGGAGACTTGGATATCTTGATGAACATTCACATTCCCCACTCTTGTTCTACTTGGCAGTTTACTACTTGAGAGGTATAACCCATTTTTTTTTCTCTCAGGTGCATTATGTTTATGCTTATCATTCATAGATGTGGATCTTGAGCTATGGTACATGAGTTAGTTCTAGAGGGTTCATTTGAGAGATGGTTTAGCATTGGTTAACTCCTTATGCATATGTTATTATGTTGGTTAAGTTTGGAGATGGTTTATATTGGGCATATTCCTTGGATTAAGAATGGTTACTCCTTGGTTAGAAATAGTTACGAGTTTGATCTTCTTGTGAGAGGTTTACATCCATGATTTGTTATATGGTATGGTTTGGGTGTTGTTGTGGCTTCTTGTTTGGGGTTTTATGGAGGAGATCATAATTGCACAGTTTCTATCTAGAGGTGTGTGTAGAAGGACATGATACATGTTATGATTTGTATGGTATCTCTTTGGTCTTGGTTATCTTTTTGAATATCCAATTTCACTTTCATTGGATTTGAGATTGGTTGGAGATTATGATCACTATTTGTGTTCATGTATGTCATGTGAGAGATGGCATGGTTATTTCTTTATCTTCCTATCTTTTGTTCATTGTGGAGAACTTGGGAGAGCATTGAAGACCTGTTATGCAAGTTGTTCTTCTAGGTTATTAGTTTATGTATTTTGGACATCCTTGATACTACATGGATTCACTTATATGAGATGTGAGTGTATTGGTTACAGATTTCACATCATCGTTTGCAACGAGAAATTCTTGGTATATATGTGGCAGGTATTGCTCCTGAGGCTTGTAATTATAGGCTACAAATTGGATATGTTGATTATGTGAGATTCACTCGGTATACCTTTAGAGATATGGATATTTGGATGGGTTTGGCACTTGCTGTGGGTGTTATTTCAGCTATGGATATTTGACAACTATAGATACATGTGATTACTTTTGGATTAGGTGTTTGCACTTGATATTTCAATTGATATAGGATTTTATGATCTTCTTATGTGATGAGTTGGGTGGCTTTCTCTTTGGATGGCTTCTATGCATGTCCGGTGGTAGTGGCATAATAGGAGGTGGGATCATTCATATTTGAGATACTAGATACTTTATTTTTTTGCAGGTACTAGGATGGAGCACTTGGTGTGCTTTGATCCATGATGGTGGATGTGCTAGGAGGGATTTTTTCCTTGTTCATTTATGTAGCTATGGATTGACTCTATGCAATGTATACAACAAGTGGGAGATTGTTGAGACAATAGGTGTTGCACTCATTGCATAATATTTTTATATTGTATTATTTTATTTTATTATATAATGCTATGCCTAGATGGACATGCAATAAGTAAAGATTCCCATGGGATATACTTGATGAGTTTTATTGTAATATTGTGATAATATTGGATAGAATTATTTAATATTGGGGAAAATAATTAAATGTCCTATATTAAATATTGGGCCAATGGGTTAGGTAGTACATGGTTTATGTAATACCACTTGGTGGTTTTGTGAGATTTCTTGCTATATAAAAAGCCACAAGGGTAGTTGTACACGTAAGACAGAAGGAAAAAGGAAAGAGTTGACTAAAACAAGGCTAAATAGGTTTGCCAGGAGAACATTTGTGAAGGTTGGAAGCATGGCATGGGATGAGTGGATTCATGCTTGTTCACATGGATTGCTTAGTTGTGACTACAGCTTTAAAGACTTCAATGGTTGTATTGCAATGGTGTTTTTGATGAATAATACATGGTGATGGGTGCTTTTGAAAGCTAGGTTTTCCCCTCAATGAGGGTTTCCCAAGGTATATCTTGTGTCATGTTGATTTTAATTACATGTTGATTTAAAAACTATTATGGGTTATGTTGATTCTAGAGCATCTTGGGTGCAAGGGCAATCTTGCATCACCCAAAAAAATTTTATTTTCAGTCTTTTTTAATAAGGACTAGTAGACAGGGTGGTTACTATTTATGGAAACTTACTATTTTTAGTAAGTTTTTCATACGAGCTTAGAATGTTCTTATTTTCTACAAGAAGGTTCATTTTAGAGTTGTAAGCCTACCATAAAAATCTCATTGCTCAATCATTAGTATCAAAGAAGTTATTGCAGATTTTCAATGAAAAAATTTGCAGAAAAATCTTCAGGCTCACCATTGGAGCCTTAGAATACCTGGATGGGGTATGAAAACTCAATAGAAGAGCACTAGTATAGTTTCAAGCCTATAGATTAGGAGCTATCATTTCTAAAAAGTGGTTATAATAGCCAATCAGAGGAACAATTCGTGAGTTATGGCCTTCGAAAGTTGGGCTGCCAAAATTTCTAAAATAATTTGTCAAAAATATATTTGGTTGACTCTATGTGTATTGTTAGGGTTTGTTGGCCCTAGGTATTAAGTTTGAGCATCTAGAACCTTCTCAAGTGGCATAAAATTACCTATTTAAGAAAGGCTCAAACATTGTTTAGGACAACTCTGGCGATAGTTCACAGCTTATCTTGCAAATTATTATACTGAAGGTGCCCATGTGGGTTAGCATATTGTACTTATGAATTTTATAATTTCATATTTGTAGTGAAAATAAGAAATCCATATTGTGTTCACACATTTTCTATTGTTTCTTTGTTTCTGTTATGAGTTTATGGTATTAAGGGGAGCACCTTGCATTAAGTGGTATTAGAGTTAGAGTTCTTGAGTGTGTGGATAGATCACTAATTGTGAGGCAGTTTGCACTAGGTCAGTGGTTTGGGCTGAGTGTGTAGATAGATTGGCGATTGTGAGGTAGTTTGCACTAGGGTTTTAGCAGAAGTACTAAAATACCTCTACGAAGTGAGCGCAATGGAAGAGTTGTAGATGTTACACCTGAGGGTTTTCAAGCCCTCCAAAGGAAATGCAAGCATTGGAAGAACAAATGTGAAGAAGAATAAATCTTCCTATAAGAGATGAAAGCAAGGATGAGGACGAAGTAGAAGAAAATTTTGAAGTAGAGGTGGTTGTAAATCTAGAGGAAGATAATCTTTTTAGGGCCATCCCCAAGATTGGAAAAAGATCTAAGTTTGAGGTGCGCACATTTTTAGGAAATCTTAACCCAAAGGAGTTGATTGATTCAATCAATGAATTAGAGGAGTACTTTGAGTATGAAGATATTGATG
Organism: Cupressus sempervirens; assembly: GCA_028749045.1. Taxonomy (NCBI): domain Eukaryota; kingdom Viridiplantae; phylum Streptophyta; class Pinopsida; order Cupressales; family Cupressaceae; genus Cupressus; species Cupressus sempervirens. The sequence goes on from CM053787.1 coordinate 968,997,437, forward strand.
ATCTTGATAGGGTTAAGTTTGTGAAGGCAAAACTAAAGGGACATGCGAAGATCTGGTGGCAAGAGGTTTAGTTACAAAAAAATAGAAAAGAAAAGGACAAAATCACAAGATGGAATCAGATAAAAGATAAACTAAAGCGACAATTTATTCCTGTGGATTATGAGATTGATATATTGAAGAAGATGCAAGGGTTGAAGCAAGTAGGAAAATCTGTTCAAGAGTATACTGAAGATTTCTATAGAGTTCTCATTAGAACCGGCCATGTAGAAGCTAATAAGGAGAAAGTTGCCCATTATCTAAATGGGTTAAAGCCTAACATTTAGGATGAGTTGAGTCTAATTAGAATGATCTAGTATTGAGGAGTCATACTAGTTTTCCCTAAGAGTCGAGGATAAACTGAGCAAGAAGTTTGACAATAAGAACAGTGGAAGAGGTCACAATGGAAGATCTAGTGGAGGATCTTATGGTGGTTGTAATGATGATCAGAAGAATAAGGATGAGGCTAGAAGTAGTAATTAGAACCAAATGGGAAAAAATTCCAATAGTTTCCATGATTAGAACAATAGATATCAGAAAGGAAGAGGCAGAGGACAAGGATCTAGAAGAGGAGGCTTCTGTGGAAAATGTTTTCACTATAAAGAAGAAGGGAATAGAGCATTTGAATGTACCCAATGCCAAGGAAGGAAAAATCAAAGAACTAAAGGCCCAACTAGAGCTGCACATGTTGATAAAGATGCCAAATCCTCATAGTCTAAAGATATTGAAAGAGGAGAAGTCCTAGTTAACCGAAGAGTCCTACTGAATGGTGAGAATGAACTTGAGCAAAGAAGGAGCTTGTTTTGCACAAGGTGCAGATGTGAACATAAGTGTTGTGATGTGATCATTGATGATGGAAGTACTGACAATCTGGTGTTAGAAACAATGGTCACCAATTGAAGCTAAAGAGGTAGAAACACCCATGTCCATACCATATTACTCAAGAGCAAGATAACCACAAGATCATGGTCAATGAGTAGTGCTTAGTGAAGTTCAAGATTGGAAGCTACTAGGATAAGGTACTATGCGATATCATACTTATGGACATATATCATATGTTGTTGGGTAGGCCATGGAAATTTGATAGGCATTTGTACACAATGGGTGAGAAAATACCTATACTCTAACTAAGGATGGAGTGAAACATAAGTTGAAGCCATTGAAGGATAGAGAAGAAAAGGTATGTAGTGTTGCCGAAATATGTTTGGTTGATGGAAAAGAGTTTCTTAAAGGTATGAAACATGACCATATGTGTTTTGCTATAATTCTTAAAGATTATAAAGAAGTAGTAGAGGAGGTACCTATAGAAGTTACAGAGATGTTGGAAGAGTTTTATGATATTATATCAGATAATGTACCTAATGGATTGCCTACAATGAGGAAGATCAGTCACCAGATGGATTTGGTTCTAGGACCCAGCTTGCCAAATAAGGCAGGGCACAAAATGGCACCACCAAAAAGTAAAGAGTTGAATAGGAAAGTTCATGAGTTGTTGCAAAAGGGGTTGATTCGAGAGAGTTTGAGTCTATGTGTTGTACCAATAGTATAAGCACCAAAGAAGAATGGAGAATGGAGGATGTGCATAGATTCTTATGCTATCAACAAGATCACAATAAAGTATAGATTTCCATTGCCAAGGATGAATGATATTATGGAATATTTGAGTGGAGCTAAGTATTTCACAAAGATAGATATGAAGAGTGGGTACCATTTTATTTGTATCAAAGAAGGTGATGAGTGGAAGATTGCTTTCAAGACAAGGGAAGGATTATATCAGTGGTTAGTCATGCCTTTTGGGCTAACCAATGCACCAAGCACTTTCATGATGCTCATGAATGAGATACTAAAGGAGTTTCTAGGTAAGTTTATCATTGTTTATCTAGATGATATATTGATCTTTAGTAAGACATTAGAGGAGCATTTGATTCATATTCACAAGGTGTTTGATAAGTTGAGGGAAGAAAAGTTGCTAATAAATTTGAAGAAGTGAAACTTTGTAAAGAAAGAGTTGGTGTGCCTGGATTTGTAGTCTTAGGAGAAGGTCTAAAAATAAATCCAGAGAAATTGAAGGCTATCCTTGAATGGCCTACTAAGATCTTTTCATGGACTAGCTACATTTTACAAAAAGTTTATAAGAAGTTTTAGCAGTATTTGTGGACCCTTGAATAAAACAACGAGAGGGGATAAGAAAGAGTTTAAGTAGACTATAGGAGTAGATAAGAGTTTTAATCTATTGAAATAGAAAGTTATCGAGCAACCTGTTTTAGCACTTTCTAATTTTAACAAGGTTTTTCAAGTAGACTATGATGCTCATGGTACTATAGTAGGAGCTATTTTGAGTCAAGAAGGTAGACCTGTTGTTTATTCTAGTGAGAAGTTGAATGATGCAAAAAGAAAACATTTATTTTTGATCAGGAATTTTATGCTATAGTTCAAGCATTTAAGAAGTGGAGATGTTATCTTCTTCCTAAGGAGTTTGTTTTATATACTAATCATCAAGTTTTGCAATATTTGAATAGTCCAGGAAAATTGAACCAAAGGCATTTAAAGTGGGTTGAGTTTTTGCAGAGTTATACATTTGTTTTGAAATAGAGGATTGGGAAGTCTAACAAAGTTGTAGATGCTCTTAGTAGAAGACAACTTTTGCTGGTAGAAATGTAGATAGAGGTGGTTGGGTTCAAGGAATTTAGTACTTTGTATCCAAATGATCCTAATTTTGGTGAAGCCTGGAAGGCTTGTACATAACCTATTACACTTGACAGGACAAAGTGGTTGGATTTCAAGATCCAGGATAATATGTTGTTCAAAGGAAGCCAGTTGTGCATTCCCAGAAGTTCAATGAGAGAGAATCTAATCAAGGAGAAGCATAGTGGAGGATTGACTAGACATTTTGGTAGAGATAAAACCATAACATTGGTTGCTAGAAATTACTATTGGCCATAGTTGCAACAAGATGTGATGAAGTTTGTACAAAGTTGCAGAGCATGTCAGATGGTGAAAGGAGTGAAGCAAAATACATGGTTGTATTAGCCATTACCTATACTAGAGAAGTCATGGGAGGATATTAGCATAGATTTTGTTCTTGGCTTATCGAGAGCACAACATAGGCATGATTCTATTTTTGTGGTGGTTGATAGGTTTTCAATGATGGCACATTTTATTCCTTGCAAGAAAACTAGTGATATTGTTCATGTAGCAAAGTTGTTTTTCAGAGAAGTGGTGAGATTACATGGTCTACCAAAAAATATAGTTTCAGATTGACATACCAAATTTGTTGGATATTTCTGGCGTACATTATGGAAGAAGTTGAAGATAGATTTAAAGTTTAGTTCATCACATCATCCTCAGACTAATGGACAAATAGAAGCTCTGAATCACAATTTGAGAAATTTTTTGAGATGCTTGGTGGGAGATAAACTAAAAGGATGGGATATGATTTTACCATAGGCAGAATTTGCATATAATAATTCTATTAATAGGAGTATTTGTAAATCACCATTCTAGATTGTATATGGGAGTAGCCCCAGAAATACTTATGAACTAAGGTAGTTGGATAAAGGAGAGATAAGTAGTGTTGAAGCAAAAGATCTTACTAAACATTTGAAGAACATCCATGAGGAGGTGAGGAAGCACATCATAAAGATGAATACATAGTATAAGGCTAAGGCAGATGTGAAAAGGAGATATAAGGAATTTTAAATTGGAGATGAAGTCATGGTTCATTTGAGAAAGGAGCATTTTCTAGTGGGTACATATAATAAGTTGAAGATGAAGAAGTTTGGACTATGCAAGATAGTGAAGAGGCATGATTTTGACAATGCGTATGAAATGGAGTTGCCTACTAAATTTAATATGTCACCAATATATTTCAGACTTGATAAAGTATTATGAAGGAGGTGATGGAGATGAAGTTGTAGAAGCATAGTGTAGCATTCCAACAGCTAGTTTGACTATAAAGGAGATCGAGGAGATACTAGACAATCATGTTAGAAAAAGTACTAGAAACAAAACTTATGAGGAATATCTAGTCAAATGGAAAGGGAGATTAGTTGAGGATTCATCATGGCTATAAAAGGAGGAGGTTAACCATAATGGTTTTCCTCTAAACACCTAAGACGTGATAGGGTCACTTCTCAAATTACCCTGGGTGTTTGATGTAGGAGCATCCTAGGTACAAGAGCAATCTTGCATCACCCAAAAATATTTTTATTTTAAGTCTTTTCTATTTTAATAAGGAGTAGTAGATACGGTGGTTACTATTTATGAGAACTTACTATTTTTAGTAGTTTTTCCATACAAGCTCAGAATGTTCTCATTTTCTATAGGAAGGTTCATTTTAGAGTTTTAAGCCTACCATAAGAATCTCATTTCTCAAGCATTAGTATTAGAGAAGTTGTTACGAATTTTTGGTGGAAAAATTTGTAGAAAAATCTTCAAGCTCATTGTTGGAGGCCTTAGAGTTCCTGGATGAGGTCCGAAAATTTGATGTAAGGGTGCTAGCACAGTTTTGATCCTGTAGATTAGGAGCCAACATTTCCAAAAAGTGGTTATAATAGCCAATTGGAGCAACGATTCATGAGTTATGGCCTTCAAAAGTTGGGCTACCAAAGTTTCTAAAATAATTTGTCAAAAATGTATTTGGCCGACTCTAATGTGTATTGTTAGGGTCTTTCAGCCCTAGGCATTATGTTTGAGCATCTAGAACCTTCCCAAGTGGCATAAAATTGCCTATTTAAGAAAGGCCCAAACATTGTCTAGGACAACTTGGGGATATTTCATAGCTTGTGTTGCAAATTATTGTACTAAAGGTGCCCATGTGGGTTAGCATATTGTACTTATGAATTCTGTAATTCTGCATTTGTAGCACAAAAAAGAAGTTCATATTTTGTTCTTGCATTTTCTATTGTTTCTTTATTTTTGTTAGGAGTTTATGGTATTAAGGGGAGCACCCTACATCATATGTGGAAACAGTTATATTTTTTGTTGCAAGTTTCCTTACACACACTTTAGGAGCATTTATGAAGTTACGAAGTTAACTATAATGAAACTGATATAATTAGTACATGTAAGGTACAAGGATAACTACAAGTTTTTACAAGTTTCATGATCAAATTCATAATAACCTTTGGAGTTATTGTCAAAAGGGGAAAATACATTGGAAAAGGGAGAGAACACAATGAAAGGGGAAAAGATAATCAAAATAGTAAAATAAGAGAAATTACCTAAAGGGGGACTACTACAGAGATGAATATGATAAAAGAATGAGCCTAAAATAATAAATCACAATCAAAGGGAAAGGAATATTGAAGAAGATGAAGAGTTTGTTGATGTTGAAGATACAAACCAAGTACTAGTTTGAAGAACCAAAATTGAAAACTTTTCTTGATGTTAATGCATACATTTGATTATCTTTCATAATGCTTTCTAATGTAAAATGTTATGTTATATGTTTCCTATTGATTTATGGAGGAGTAAACTAGATACTGAGAGGGAGTGAATTAGAATCTATAACAATTTATACCTTTTCACAGATTCATCCACATCCAATAATAACTTATGCATGCAATACAATAAATCTAAACTTGTTGTAACATATAAATCAAATTAATCACATGCATGAAAATAGTATCACATAACATAGTGTTTGTTATCTAGAAATCCTCCAAGGTGAATGTAGAACTGGAGTGGGGATGACACCCATAAATATTCATTACTATAGTAATAAAGTTAACAAGTTAAGGTTATAATGTTTGACCATAACATATGATCTACCTTGTGAGGATTTTTTCCTATTAAAGACTTAAGAAACTATTAGGCTTCACCTTGTTAGAGGATTTGACACTTACAACTAAGTAATGACTATGTTAGGTGACTTACAAAGATCTACATGACCACTCTGTTAAAACTGACTCGGTACCTAACTCTCAAGATGATTTTGAGTCTTCTCCTTACTAACTAATCTTATCTTTTGATCTAATAACTCTTATCTTTCCCTTTCAGTTTCACTTCTTACGAATAGGTAACTTGTTATGTTAGATGATAACAAAACCCTTGAATTACTTTTGATCTTCTCCTCTCTAATTTTCACATGCATGTACACAATCACTTTATTAGCTCTCACACACTCCTAATCTAGGTTGAGATCATTTCTATATAAAGATTCCATGAAGAGTCTTCTAGATGGTTCCATGTTTTGCCTCTTCATTTTGATTGTTGAACAAACACATGGGGATATGTGATCTACATCATGTAAATATTCTGTAACAACCTCAAAAAGTATTAAATATTCTATAAAAACCTTTTCAAAACTTAAATAATCCTTCCAAGTTGGTCTGATAGTCATTTTGCCTAAAATTCTATTCCATTCTTGACTTTTGTGTAAACTTTGTATTGCTCAGCCTTTACTGTTACTGGTGCTCGACATTACTATTGCTCAACCTTTATGCTTGGCATATACTATGCTCAACACATAATATATCACTCAATACATATACTTGGAATATGGCTCAATTGCTGAATGAGCTCAGTCCATATAGAAAAGTTCTCTATGACCATACTTTACTCAGCTTTCATAGAATTACTTGATACATACTATCTTATGTACATGATGTAGCCTATGTAGAGTAGCTTGATCGTAGTGATGACCATTTGGCTTTTCCTTTTAAATGACTAGGTGATTGAAACTAATAGACAATAATGGTTATAGATACCAACAATCTCCCCCTTTGACATTAGTTGAAAAAATATTTACACTTTGTCATATCAATACAAAAATAAATGAGCTCTCCCCCTAAGTCTTATGACTTCTGAAAAATGAATACAAAAATTCATTATAGCATTTATTCAATACTTGTACATGATACTCCTTCTATATACATTTCTTTACATAGATTTCATTTCCCCTTGTCCCCTTGTATACATTTCCTCCTTGATTTTGAACACTTGATGTCACTATTTTTGGGGTTGAAAGAGTTGAAGTAATCCATATGTTTCAATAAATTCCTTATGAACTCTAGTAATCATGGCTAATGCATGATTCCATGTGGTTTTTGCTGCCTCAAAAATTTGATTTTGTAGTTTTAGTCCTATAGCTAAATCTGTTAAACTCTTATCCACTGATAAGTTATGATCTTCTAAGATAAGATCATGGGTTGTTTTAAGTTCTCTCTACATGATAGCCAAATGGGGTATCAACATTGCTTGAATTGAGATCAATTTGGCTCTCGTGGTGCTGTTAGCTGCCCAAAGCTCAACCATTTTTCCTTGAGAATTTAGTAGGATATTATAATGATCTATGCTAGATCCTTCTAACTTTGAGATAGTACTGATAGATGCCTTCATCTCAACTTGAGTCCTATCTACCTGTGCTTGAGTAGTATCTATGAATCTTGGCACTTATGAAAAAAAAATATGTACACTTGTTGTATCCTCTATATAAGACTCATCATTTCTATGCTTTATCCTGTAATAACACTTTATGCTCAACTATAGTTATGAAAACTTTATCCATAACCTTGGTCTCAACTCTTCTTGCTATCCAATTCATCAACTTATCATTGGATTCAAAATTTTGTGCCCTAACTTGATCAATGATACATAAAAGTTGATCAATCATTGGTGTCTCTTCTTCTACATTATGTATGTCAAAAGCTTCAACAAAAATATATTTTACATCTTGTAATGTTTGTTGCTACTTTAGCTCTCTCTTGAGCCCTTCTTGTCTCTTTTTCTTTTTCAAAATTTTTTGTTTGAGATTTGCCAAATCAAATTGTGGCATCTCAATATTTTCATCCAAACTAACTTCACTATTAGGTGAGGGGGTGTCACCACTCAGTCTTACTTGTGCATTTTTTCTCAAGACAACAACAATAGCACTTGGTTCATCCTTATTTGATTCTTTACTTCCCTCAATCTAAGGTGCTAAAATATATCTTCACTATCTTCTTCTTCATTGGTAAGCCTTGATTTTTTGGCTTCTGGAGTGTTAGGTGAGTCAAAATGTATAGGGGACATGATGCCTTGTAGACTTGACACACCTAAAATTTCTCCACTATTGTTCTCATCATCAATATTCATAGTTTCTAACTTCTTTGTTGTAATCCCAAAAATGATTTTCCACAAAAATTCACTCTATTTTTGTACAACTTCCTCTTTATTTTGTAGTATCAAAAACATTCTATATTTAGGAACAAATGTTCTCCTATGTTGTTTCAAAAATGTATCCTTTTGTTCTTGAGTCAATCCAGACATAATTCTAACTAGTGTGTCAATTCTTATCTAATTTTCTATTACTTCAACATGTTGCCATTTTCTCTCTAATCTATAATATAGATCCTTGGATATCTTCTTTTCTATTGCACTAGGAGCTAGTTTTTAATTTGCAATCATTTCTACCATAGGTTCCTCAACTTTATTTTTATCATCATTATCTAGTGTATCTTATTTGACATGTTTGAAACAAGATAAACCTACATATCTTCTTAGGCTACCACATACCTCTTCAATAGTCTTGATCTACCTGATAGGTGGTCCTTTGACCAATTTCTTTCTCCTAGTTTGATGTTCACTTGACTCAGTAGTCTACTACTTTCTGCTTCACAGACTGCTCAACAATAGCAATTGCCATAGTCCTTGGCTTAGTTGGTGGTGGAGGTGTTGGTGCCTTCTTCTTCTTTGATCTTTGAGCCTTCTTTCTCAATGGCATGACAAAAACTAGGGTGCCTAATTTAGCTTCTATGTCTTTGATCATCTTATTTCTTTTCTTCTCTTTGAAAGCTATCTTGATGTTCATTGTTATTCTTGCCTTTGCTTCTTTATATCTCTCAAATGGTTCTACCTTGGCATCTATCTCTTCTTTTAGTAATGCATTGATGTTTGCACTAACATCATCACTCTCTATTTCATATCCAAAAATTTGTAGCCAGGCCTTCCTTGGCTTTACATCTTGCAAAAATGTATTGTTTTTATCAACAAGAAAACATATGTCACTATAATATTTTGTGACCAATTAGTCTGAAATTCTCATTCTTCTTTTTATTCTCATCTTGAATTCATCAAAATATGTATTCATTGCATTATCAAAATTGTCTCCCAATTGAGTAATAAACTCATTTATTTGTCTTGTTATAGGTTTATCTTGTTCCCATACAAAATTTCCTATTTCAGGAAAATACTTTTGAATATAAAAGAATGTACAAATAATTAGGGAACCAAACTTGCACATTGACTTCTTTGCCTTTCTTATGGATGATAGGTTTTTTGCTAGTTGTAATATTTACATCTCGATAAGATCATACTCATGATCTTTCATCACAATCTTCCATGTTGGTCCATAGCCATACATGACACACTATTCAATCTACTCGATTGATAGAATTTGTGAGCAATGAATCTCACTAAAAATTCTACGAGTGGATACAAAATGCCTATAATGGACATGCCACATCTATTCCACTCAACTCTTGTATTAGCCTCAACTTCTCCTCAGCTCAAGCATCACATGGTTTTCTTCCTATCTAGGTGAATAAGATAAAAAGGGAGAGGATATGTACCAAAATGAATAGGAAGGAAAGATCCAAATGGATTAATTTGAAAGAAATTATTAATGCACCAATGAATCAAATGATAGAGAAAATGGAGAAAAGAGGAAATCCTATAATCTATTATAAAAAGTATGTACTTGAAATCTTGAATCAATAGAAGACAAATACTAACCTAAAAGTAGAGAAAATATGAAAATGATGATTTCTAATGTCTGTATGTAGTTTCAAGATATTTTGCAACCTGCTCCAGACTGGAAATGCTGAGACAAAGTAAACCCAAAAAAGTTTGTCCTTCCAAGGATAAGTCGACCTTGACCTAGATAGCGGGGCATAATCTTACCCCAAAAAGTTGACCTTGGCTTGCACTACTTTGACAAAAAATTTATTTGCAAATATTGAAAGTTCATCAAAAAGGGCATCCAAATATGTACTTCAATTCATCATCCTATACTTGTACTTGCAAGAAAAATGTTTTTTTTGGATGGGGGATTTTCCCTAGTCAACCCCAGTTTGGAATCAACCTTGAAATGTAATTGAAATTACAATATAAATAAACAAAGTAAATTGAACTATTCACCATGCTTATGTTGAAATCCTTGTGGAGCATTCAAATTCTTGAATCCACAAATATGGATGCTCCTAATGAATGTAGAATTGTTTGTAGGATGTCTTCAATCAATTGCATTAGATCTTCAGCACCAATCTTGAATTGATCTTAGCAGAGGAAGAGGCTTGAATGAATGTGAATGGAGAAAGCTTCAACAAGAGGGCTCCACAGAGATTGAATCCTTCAATGTCTAACAATGGATCTCCTTGATGAGTTGGATGCTTGAATGCTTTAGTGCTTGATAATGGATCATCCGATATAATGTCTCCTCATGAAAAGTAGATGTCAAAACTTCATAATAAGTGGATTGTCAAAATGAGAGAAGAAGGCTTCCTTATATAGTGATCTAGGGCACAAACTTCTAGAGAGGCTAACATTGGAGAATTAAATCCCAATTAACCTCAACCCTTAGAAATGGATCAATATTAAATGCAATTTAGGAGTATACCATTTTGAAACCCAAAACAACCAACTTGGAAGTAGGAAAATAAAATTTTCTAAAGCCCAACATCCTAAAACCTCCAAAATTTGAAATTTGGACCTAGGGTCAAGGTTGAGGTCAACTTTTACCTAGGTCAGAGTTGAGGTCATCCTTGATCTAGGTTAGGATTGAGGTCGACCTTGACCCTTCAGGTCATCATTGATCTATAAAGTCAAATTCTTCAATTTCTTAGAGAAAGTTATCAGAAAGAGGTTGGAAACAGGAGGAGAAGAGTAGAACAAGGGGGAAAATAGCAAGATCCATGAAAAGACTTATTCAAGGTTCTTGACATGACCCCAGATCACTTACTTAGAGGGCTGAATTCTCTTAACATGCAAGTGCTTCCATTTTAAGATGATACATTAAGCCCCCACTTTAGCAAGAGTATGGACTCAATGCAAACTCTTGGTAAAGGAGATCATAATGAAAAAATAATCTTATTAAAATCAAAGTGACAAAGGGATCCTCAAGCCCCCAAAAACTTAAGTCTTTGTCAACTCCAAGATCACAATAGGAGATACATCTCTAGAAAAAGAGTGTGATTTTCTTGCCCAATGAAAACTTATGTCCCATTGTGAACCACACAAGAAAACAATGCAATTGGAAAGATGGAACTGAACCTCCTAGTGAATGTGGCTACTCACTAGTCAACCCATCAAGGATTTATCCTCAAGAATATTCTATTCCATAAGATTAAAACCAAAAAGCAAAAGAATTCAATCTTAAGGACACCTTTGACCTTAAGGGATCAAAAATTTTGAAACTGGAGGGATCAAGAGATCCTAAAATATAAATCCATGCTTTAAGGATTAGTCACTAATCCAAAAAGGGAGAAAAGGTATCCTAACAAATAATATATGTGGTTTTGAGAAGTGCATGTGTGAAATAAGCGAGCAAAGCATATGCCCCCTTGTTAAAGTCATTTCTAACACTTTAATAGGAGCAATGGCTTTAATAGAAACATAAACAACTCCACTAATTACATTTCTACTATGAAATGCCCAAAGACAAAGAAAAATCAAGGGAAATAACACATAAACATACAAATAACATAGAAGGGATCTACCTATTGTGGGGTCATATGATCATAAGATTTTATATATATATATATATATGATATTATTGCAAATGAATTGACATCATTCCCCAAAGAAAGTAGAACTACAATCACAAGGGAGGAAAGATCACATAAGAGATACAAAGAAAAATATTTTTGGACCATGACCTAGAGACCGAAAAGAATCAATGCTACCAAGTCACAAATCCAAGTAGATTACACAAGGAAACATTGACAAACAATATCACCATTACAACATAACATGAAATGACATATGGAAGAATAAACATACATATAGAGGAATATTAGAACATGTTCAATTATTTTATCACCTTGCACCAATAGAGCAACAAGGATCATAGAAAATAATCTAACAACATTTAGCAAACACATCATGGGAGAAGCACAATACAATAGACAAATACACAAAAAGGCTACCATAAAGGAAAATCCAATCAAACATGCCACCTACTCTCCTCATCTCATTCTATATCATTTAGGGAAGGTGAGTAACTTGTAAGAGGGACTATATCCAACATGATAGGAATGATATTAAGTTCCAAACAAGGATCCTCTTGAGAATCACAATTTTTGATACTAGGTGTAAGTATCAATCATGATGAAAGCATATTAGGTAAATAGTTTCATATTCATCATTAACATCATCAATATCATCAATCATATCTTCATCATCTAAATTAATCAAAATAAGATCTAAGATATGAATGGAATCATCATAAGCATGCATCTTAAAATCATTATTAGCAACAACTTTTTCTAACACATCATGCATAGTTGTATCCAAAGAAGGTAAATATTTTTGAAGAATAGAATCAAAAGCTTTGTCTTGAGCATGAATCTTCTTACGGTGTTCATTAGCAGATCAATTATTTTTTGTCTTGTTTGAAATGTGTTAATAACTAGGAGGAGCAATTACATGATCCTTCATAGGTTATATATGAGGATTAATAGGATTATCAACAGACAAACAAGCAATAGGAGGATCTTGATTAACATATATAGAAGCTATATATAAAGGAGGTATGGAAGGTGTAGGAAAAATACCATGATTAAGATCCATAGGAGGTAAGATTAACTCGAGAATATTATAATGCTTATAGGCTTTGATAAGAGTGGAAAAGATTATCAAGTTGAGAAGGACATGAATTAGGTAATGAAGGCCAAAAGAAGTCAAGTGTAGCACAATCCCTAGGCCTAGAAGGGTGATATAAACTATGATTAGTCATCTTCATTTCTTCATCATGAACAAATTTAAGACATTTATGAATAGGTGAAGCAACAAAATGCATGGCATTTAACCATGACAAAACCAATTTTACTTGAAACTGATTAGAAGTAGGAAAAACAATAAAGGTAGTGTTCATAATTTTTCCACAAAGTTCAATTGGTAAATTAACAAAACCAAATAATGGATAAAGAAATCCATTACAATTTTGAATCCACACATCAGAGTGTTCATAATTTTTCCACAAAGTTCAATTGGTAAATTAATAAAACCAAATAATGGATAAAGAAATCCATTACAATTTTGAATCCACACATCAGATGTATCATAAGAATCACATTACAATATTTTCATAAAAGGATTTTTTTTTATTTAGTAAAAAAAATAAAGGTAGTGTTCATAATTTTTCCACAAAGTTTAATTGGTAAATTAATAAAACCAAATAATGGATAAAGAAATCCATTATAATTTTGAATCCACACATCAGATGTATCATAAGAATCACATTGCAATCTTTTCATAAAAGGATTTTTTTATTTAGTAATAACATTGACTAAGGATGTAGGATCAACAAAACAACCATGAGTAGGTATGTGAGAAATACTACCATAAATATAAAGGGGACCATCAGGAGCTTTACTAGTCTCAAAATCATTGAAGGTAATCAAAATTTCTCGGGGTCTCGAGGTTTAGGTCGAGTCTTCAATTTAGGCTTAGGTTTTAGTTGAGGTTGAGATAAAACTCAAGCTTGAAGCTGAGGTTGACATAGAGACAAAAATTTAAGAACATGCTCCTCTTGATTAACAATGTGATTAAGATCATCCATCTTTGAATCATACAAAATATCCATAGAAGATGACTAAGCAATGGTATTAGTATCATGTTGAGGTAAAGGATTCATATAGATTATAAGATTTTGATTAGGAGGAGAAATAAATTCATTCCCACTACCATCCAATTATCAACAAATAAGGCATTAGAGTCAATTAAATCTTGAACCTTATGTTTTAAAGAATAACATTTCTCAGTATCATGACCATTCTGACAATGATATTGACAAAAAGCTTTAGAATCAAAAGATTTAGATTCAATCATAGTAGGTAAAAGAGGTTGAATAGGAGGTAAATTAATCATATTAGTTGTTAACAACCTATTCATAATAGAATGTTAAGATTCATAAAGAGGAGTAAATGTATGATTTAATCGAAAAGTAGTGGATGCAAAAGTGACATTGTGAGATGCAACAACAACTTGATCAGCAACTGCACTTACTTTTTTGTTTATCTTGAAATAGTTGTTGAATTTTTCAAATTTATTAGGATTAGGAGAAACATCACTTTTATCAACAAGAACAAGAACAAGAACTATTGGAGTGTTGCTCTCAAATTGACTCACTTGTAATTGATAATGATGAAGTGTTGTACAAAGTTGTTGAAAAGAGGTAAATTTAGTACGCATAATCTTATCTCTAATATCCTTTTACAACTTTGAAGTAAACATAAATTGAATATCAATATTAGGAATAGGATAGGAAATTTGAGCATGTAAATGCTTGAATCTGCCAATAAATTCAGCCAATTTTTCCTTAGCACTTTGTTTACAATGCATCAAATCAGTCAAAGACACTTGTGGGAAAATATTGTTTTGAAATTATTGAATAAAAGCATTGGAAAGTTGTGGAAATGAATCAATAGGATAAGGAGGCAAGGAACAAAACTATTGTAAAGCACTATCATGAAAGGTTCTAGGAAAAAACTTGGCTAAAATCTTATGGTCATGAGCATAATTACTACAAAGGATTTGAAATTTTTTAACATCATGAATAGGGTCTCCCTTACCATTGTAATTCTTAAGATGAGGTATATCAACTTGCTAAGGAATGGGAGTATGAATGATATCCAAGGACAAAGGACTTCCCATGTCACATGTAGGAATACTAAACTTGTTTTCAATCAAGGATTTAAGTTGTTGTTGTAAAGATGATATAGTTTGAGCCAAACTAATAATTATTAAATCATGAGAAGAAATAGGAGGAATAGCAACATTAAAAACACTAGGTAAAGTGTACGAAGCTACAAGAACAAAAGACACAACTAGAGAAACACTAGGAACTACAATTGGTAGAGGATTAGAAAAAGTAAAAGGAACATTATGATAAGAAAATTGTAATGTAGGAAGGGACATAGGAGGAACACTCATAGGAATAGAGGGAACTGTCATAGTCACCAAAGAAGGAGTATACATACAAATGCTAGGTAAAGGAATAGAAGAAGGATCTACACTAGTGACAGGAGGAATCAACCCTAAATCTTGAGCTTCTTGAGCTAAAGGTTTAATATTTGAATGCATAAGGTGAGTAATACCATGTAAGAGGTTAACACCTTCATCACTATCATGAAGAAATTTCTTAAGATCCTCTATAGCTTGAATAGAATATTGATTATGGTTTTCTTGCATAAGCCAATTACCCATTTTATCAAGTCTAGTTTAAAGTTTTTGGACTTGTTCAGGAGGAATTCTTAAAGCATCATCCTCATCATGAGATGAGTCAGAAGATTTTTTCTCCATAATAGAATTGAAATCATGATTAATCAAATTATCACCTAGAATCCTAAGGAAAGGAGAGGAAGACTCAAAATCAAAGGTACCCATAAGTCTATGACTTCATCTAACTAGAATACTAGAAGTAGGGCTAGAAGTAGTAAAGCTCATAAACCAATGCAATGCAAATGAACTAAACTAAGAAAACATAAAACATGAATATTTTTGTATTGTGAAAGAGATTTTGCAATTTTTTATATTTTTGAAATATAGACACAAGAAATCTAATTAACATGCAAGATTCATCATAAAAGACAAATATAACACCAACAAGATAATATAAAAGAAAATCTAATGCCACAAAACATAATAGCACATCTAATTCCACAAAAGAAAAGAGGGTAAGTGTTAGAAACAATAGTCCATCAAGATAACTAAGATAGGTTGGGTGGGGGGGGGGGGTGAATCAATTATCTAGTAATTAAAAAATTTACCCACCTTAAATAATCTTAACCATTCAACCAAAGTAAACAACAACCATATAAAGATGCACATACACAATTATACTAGATATGTCAACTAGGGAAACCATTGATCAATGGGAAAACCCTAGTGGGAATGATGCCCACAAGATGATGTACTAATATAAATATTCGTTGTTAAAGGATGGACCCTATTAGGAGTCTATTATAACATTTAGTACATATTATTCCCTATTAGGAGACTTTGAATCCTTGTTAGGAGTTGTGCCAACACTGTTAGGAGTTGTAGAAGACAAAAGGACCTACTATCCAAACAACTTCTGGGGCAAGATTATTGAACTCACTGTCAAATTGATTTCTCAACTATTCCTTGTAGAATAATTTTATGTACTGAACTTTAAATTCTTTACTGTTGGACCTTGTAGACTAGGTCACAGACCTTAGATCCAAGTATTGAACTTCAAATCACACAATAAAACTTTGGAAATGAAGTTTCCTTAACATTTTCTCTGCTCTGCTTATCTTCACATTCTGCTCTTTGTGCTATTTATAATCATTCATATTCATCCATACCCATATCATCATGATAAAGGAAAGTGTCCTTCCTTTATATTGAATCCATAAATCAATTCCCTGAGTCAGCTATCACACCTTCTCAATTAATTATTACAGGACCTCATTAAGAACATGTTACACTTCGCGATGACATTATTGTTCCACCTTGTAACTTGAATAACTTTTTGTACATGCAATATTATGATGAGCAAGCGTAGCTACATAATCTCTAGAATGTCTTCTTCATATCTTTAACTTCTACTTCATAAAATAACAAATTTTCTAAGAGATATAACAAGTTTACCAAAACATACCCTTGTGAACTCTATCTCAAAATAGTCTCCACCAAAACTTGCATAACTTCTTCCAAACATAATATCTTGTGTTTTTGAGGTTAGCTACATATACTAGAAACTTATTAGTATCTCCCTCTAACCTCACTTAGTGGAAGTACTCAACTATCTATTCGTACCAACTTGATCTTTCCACCATTCTTTTGTTAGATACCACATAAAACTACTATGTTGACGTCAATGACAAACACCATCACAAATGTAACAATCATCATGATAATGATCTAATCATGTTTCTACAATACTACCCCATAAGAATATCATCAACATTCATGCTTCCAAAAATCTCCCCCTTTGGCATTGATGGCAAGATAGATGAAAAATATCTAGTTCCAAAAAATACCAACTACAAAAGATTGTTAACCTTTCTTTTCAAGTCCTCTTCATTAATCATTCTTCCCTTTGATATACCTCAATGTGCTCTATGTTTTACTTCTCCCAAATTGTTTATGCTTCTTCCAAACTATATTTTCCACACTATTTTTCATGTTGTACTTCTCTCCCCCATTAACATCAATGCCAAAGGTTTCAGCAACTAATAGTCTCTATAACAACTATCTTTAACTTGCTCAAGTGTCCAAAGACACTATTAAAAAAACATCCAACCAGAATCCTAGATGACTTTGTCATCCATAGATACTCCCCTATATAATAAGCATCAACATTCAGTCTAGAGAAATAATAGTTCTCTGTTACACTAGATTGATGCACTCTTGCATCATCTACTCTAATGTAGAAAGGAGCATAACCCCTAACATACCTCACGAATACTCAAAAGTCTCTTTGGGAAGAGGTTTAGTGAAAGTATTTACAATCTTCTCTTTAGTTCTTATGCACTCCAATATAATTTCCTTTTTACATGTGATACTTAATAGAAATGTTCTTAGTCTGAGAATGAAATACTAGATTCTTGGACATATTCACAGTTCTTATGTTTTCACAATGTATAACAATAGGCTCACTAAATTCTATCCTTATATCCTTCAACATTTGCTTCATCCAAACAACTTGATTACAATTATTTTCTACTACAACATGTTCTACTTTAGCTATACTTTGTGAGGTACAATCCTACTTCTTGCTTAGCTAGGAAACCAATCTTCCTCGAAGAAAGAAGGCTCCACCACTAGTGCTCTTTTTGTCATCCATAATACCTACCCAATCAACATCAGTATAAGTTAATAGAGTAAAATCATTAGACTTGTCATACCACAATCTAAACTTTGGTGTTCCTTTCAGGTATCTAAATATCCCTTTGGCTACTACATAATTTTCTTCTCTGGGGTCAGCTTGAATCTCACAGCAAGTCCAACTACATTTTCTATATCTGGCCTTATGTGAGTCAGATATTGCAATCCTCTGATCATAGATTTGTACTTCTTTTTCTCAATAATAGGTGTCTCATCCTTTGTAGATAACTTATGTTCAATTACCATAGGTGTTCCAATGGGTTTACACATTTCCAAACCAAACCTTTTTAGTAAGTCTTTCAAATACTTAGTCTAAGAAATAAACACTCCTTTGTCCTATACAATTTATAATCCTAGAAAATATTTCATTTCTCCTATTATGCTCATTTCAAATTCCTTCTTCATTTCTTTTGCAAACTTGTCACTTTCATCATTATTTCATCCAAATATGATATCATCAACAATTATTACCAAGATCATCAATCCATCATCAATTTATTTCTAATATAGATTACTATCTATCATACCTTTTTTATATTCAAGCTTTGTCAAATGCTTGTCCAACCTTGCATACCAAGTTTCGGGTGCTTACATCAAGCCATACAACACTTTCTTCAATCTACGTACTATGTCCTTGTCATCTATTAAAGGACAACCTTCAGGTTGTTCTATGTATACCTCTTCTTCAAGTTCTCCATTCAAAAATGCTGACTTGACACTAGTACATTTGAGGTCATTTTTCAACCAAATTTGGTCAAAAATTTTGACCAAATTTTGACCAAATTTGTCAAAAAATTTCTCATCAAAATTTTGACCAACCTACTGGTTGGTCAAAATTTTGACCAATAAGTTGGTCAAAACTTTTGAAATTACTGGCACATTTTCTGCCAAGCATTGGTCAAAATTTTGACCAATGCTTGGTAGAAAACTATTAGGCTTTGATTGAAATTTCAACCAATACTTGGTAGAAAAATGTCAGGCATTGATCAAAATTTTGACCAATGCTCGATAGAAAACTGCCAGGCTTTGGTCAAAATTTTGACCAATGCTTAGTAGACAACTATCAGGCATTGGTCAAAATTTTGACCAATGCTTGGTAGAAAACTATCAAGCATTGGTCAAAATTTTGACCAATGCTTGGTTGAATTTTTTTTGAGGCTCACAGTTGTTGAGGTCCACTTCAGCAATGGCCCTTCTTGTGAAATTGTTGTCTAAAACCTTTCTGATGAGATATTGTGTTATGAATATGGGTGATAGGGAAGAGAATTCAATAATAGAGGATCTTAACTTTAGTTACAGTCATGATATGGGTGATGCACAACTACCTCCTAGATTCATGTTCCATCCCACTGATGAAGAGCTCATAACACATTATCTCATCAGAAAGGTTTTAGATAGCAATTTCATAGGAAAGGCCATTGTTGAAGCAGACCTCAACAACTATGAGCCTTAGGGAGGGTTCAATTCCCTCCTTTATTATTCACTATGCATATAACACCACACACCCATTTGATCTCAAATGATGATATGTGTTGAATGCTGAGTGTCTATGTCAAGTGCTCCAAAACCATCCATTTCATGCCTTCATTTGTACACAATGTCTTTCTAGTTTCTTTCTACTTGCACACCCATTTCATTTCATATGATCATCTAAAAATTGTGTCACTCTAAGCTCTTAATTGTTTCCTCTTGATTGATCATCTCATATATAACTATTGAATGAGAGCTTTGGGATAAGCTATAGACATCCATCAAAGCATAAAGCCCTATTGTAGCCTGTATAGCTCTAAAGGACACTGTCCATCTCAGCAAATGTTTAGAACAAGCCATCAAATCTATTAACATGGCAGATTATGGAGTAGTTGAGGTGGAAAAAAAATAGGTATGATTTCAAATGAAAAGAAAAGCCAAAATTGGGTGAAGCCTAGTCTGACTGTCACACGGTCGATGACCCATACTCTAGAGCTTCGACCAGTGAGGCATTTACCATTGTTTATTCATAGTTGAAAGTTGAAAGTGTATTAGTAGAATGGTGAAATTATTTATTCCATTCCTAATCATTCCTACCTATCAACATGAGATATTGATCACACAAATGAATGATAACATAACACTAATGTAATTTCTTTATGAATTTACCATTTCAAAAGTTAATTCAGAAAAAAATAAAACAAATCTTCCACATTAAAATTGTTATGGAAAATCACTATTACAGAATTGATGTTGAGCTATTACTCAAGCCACTAGGTCATAACCCATCATCCCAAAATCTGTCAAGGTTGTATAAAATTCTTGTAACATTGCCTCAAAAAAATAGAGATTACCTAAGCTTGTACACATTGTTTACATGTTTGCATTTAAAATAAAATAAAATCATTAGAGCAACAAGAAATAAGATCAGTTTGTGATTGGAGTGGAAAAATCAGAATATTGCCACCAAAATCAATCCAAAAATATGCATTGCTTGCCAAATGTGGAATCAAAGAGATCCACACCAATCGTTCAAGAAAATGTCTCAAAGCAATGTCATTGTTGCATGATTTTCAGAAAATGATTTGTTAAAAGACTTTATAAAATTTCTAGAATTTTTTTTTGTCACATTGAAGGTGGTATCCTCCATTTCATGCCAAGATGAGAACTTTGAAACAACCTATAAATATTAATCATAGCACATGGAGTTGTGGACAAAAAAAAAACCCAAGTTATTTGAAAGAGTGTCAATGTTTTAAAGATATTTTAAAAAACCATAACATATAATGTAACTTAACCTGCACATGACTATAGACATATATACATTTTGAAGACAATCATCCTTAATCAACTTAATGTTATATTCATCCCCAACTTTCCAAACCTTGACACAGTCTTAAGGAATCTATTAAATAGAAAGATTCCTAATTTTTTTTGCACATCCATTCATATCTAATCACTCTTTCACAAAAGCCTCATTTTAAGGGTTTCTAGCCTAGGGCTCTCTAGAAAAGACCCTTCCCAGACTTTCAAAACCATTCAAATGGTTTAAGCACCTTACAATATTCTCCCTCAAATGTTTCCAATCAGTATTTAGCCAATCCAGCCCTCAGTTCCTTTTATCCAACCTATGGTGCTCTCCAAGTGCACCTTCATTGTTTTGTCCACTGGTCACAATTCTGCCAGTCTATTCTTCTCTATCTTCTCAAAGACCTACACTCATTTCATAGTAAAATACATATTAAAGACATTTTAATCCTCTCTCACAAGTTATAGTGATAAACAGACAGTGGGAGAGATATTATTCCATTTTCTCACAAACTACTAAGTGACTGTCACATGTTTATGACAGACAATGTATTATTTAGCACTGTTACAATAAAACTTTTACAATATATTTAACTCCAATGCTAAAGAGACTCTTAAGAAATGATTGATAGCCTCTTATGAACCTTAAATCTTACAAAACACCAAAATTTTCATGCAAAGAAAATTGGAAATGTAACAACAGTTATGGACAACAACTAACAGTCACAATGTGACAATAAAAACAAAGATTTCATTGATTTTTTCTTCTGAACTAGCTTTCTCTTTGACCACCATTTTTTTTCATAAATTTCAGAATAAATTCTTTTAAAGAACCTTTTCCCTCTAACTATCTTCCAAACCTCTTGGATCGAAATGACTTCCTTGTAACTGTCATAGGACAGTAATCAAACAATTTTTTTTATAACATTTTAATGATAGTCATTACTTTTTGTTACCCTTTGTGACTTTTTATGACCAAGGACTTATGAAACCTTTTATTTCATCCCTAAGGAATTCTAAAAGACCTTTATACACTTATAACCTTAACTAACCCAATTCAAGCCTTATTTGGCTTATGTTGCCAACATTGGCAATTTACAAGATATTGCACTTTTAGTGCCTTTTACACCCTTTAGAGGCTTTGATAGCCTTATTACATTATTTTGGACATTAATATAAACTTGTAACACCTAAATGACCATCTATATCTCTCACATTACATTGAATGACTCTTAACTCCTCACTTGTGCCATTTGGCCTAAATTTGCCCATTCTTGGCAATAAATTACAATTTTGACAATTTCATGCTTCCCTTACATTTGATTGCTTCAATAGCCATAATTTATCATCAAATGAATTGACATGTCTTCATTAGGCATTTATTTCCCTTGGTACCTTCATTGTCTCCTTATAGCTCTTGTTGTACCTTGTAGCTTCATGTGTCCATTGGGTGCCCCTGCACCATCTACACCCCACAGATAAATCTACTCTAATAAAAGAGGCAATCAAAAACTAGTTCACTTTGCATTTTTAACCTTGGGTAGGCTCTTAACAACATGCTCGCATTGAACCTTTGATGTAAAGGAGAAATAGACAAGCTTACAACCCTTAAGAAGGCTTTCTTAGATAAGAAGTTTTTTAGCAGACACAAATCCTCACTAATAATATTGTTGTGATTTTCTTATTTAAATCCAAACAAAGTTGTATTATCTTGGGCAGAGGAGACTACTATTGTTTTTGGTTAAGGATCCTTTAGGTCAATAGAATCACATGTATTGTGGAATACCGTCTGCATAGAAAGAAGCAACAAATTAGCCGTAAAAGCTACAAAGTACTCTAATAAATCCTTTTCTTCTTTAATTGTGCTAAAAACATCTGAGGCACATACAATCCTGCATGCCCAAAGAGATTTCTTCAATCAATTTTGGGATTCAATTTTTCAGGTTCTCTGTGTGTTTGTTCTGATCTCTATCTGCTGAGCATAGCCAGTCTTCATAAATTAACTTGCAAGTTTTTATACTTTTTGTGTTTACTTATCAAGCATCACATGGCTATCTCAGTAGTCCCCTGGTGACATTATAATATATTCTATTTCTTGATTATTAGGATTAAAAAATAACTAGCTACAGCTGGGCCATTACCATGCCCTTCTCTACTATGGTAACATCACTATAGCAGCTGTTACTTTCAGATTTAATATTTACTATTTTAAATAGCTTTAAGTAGTCATTACTTCAACCATATAGGGTGAAAAGGAATCTTGAGCTTTTGGAGCTCTTTTTAGTACTCTCTAGCAGCTCTAATACATCTCATTAAAAAATCTTCTATAGTTCCCTGCATGAGCCAGTATAGTTATCTAATAATTCACATGCTTTAGTTTGATGAAACCACTACTTTGAGATCATGGGAAATAGTGGGCTATATCCATCCATATACAATAATACAAGGTGGAGGTCTCAAAAGAAAGTTAGAAGCTACTACTTCCTTAAGTGATCAGAGAAGAATTCAAATATGTGTGATGAGGCAAACCCTTGACTTTGGAATGAATTCTAGATCAATATTAACACTATTGTTGGCATGTTTTAAATTTAAATTATTTTTTTGTGCAATTGTTACAAGGCTTGCAAAGCTATACTTTTGAATGTTGTTGTGTCAATAAAGTTCTATTTTCATGATTTGGATTCTGAATGTGCATTTCTTGATAATAAAGAATTATTTCTTGCATTTCTATTTCTCAAGTTAGAAGTTGCTACTTCCCTAAGTGATGAGGCAAACCCTTGACTTTGGAATGACTTCCAGATCAATATTCACACTATTGTTGGCATGTTTTAAATTTAATTGGTTAATTTTTTTTGTGTAATTGTTGGGAGGATTGCAAAGCTATACTCCTCAATGTTGATGTGTCAATAAAGTTATATTTTCTTGATTCAAATTTTGAATGTGCATTTCTCAATAATAAATAATAATTTGATGCATTCATTTTGATAGGTAGCAGTTGTTGCAACAATCTGAGGGCATGTTAGCTACTATAATTAGCTATCATTTGGGCAACACATTTCTATATGCATCAATTATTGTAATGGATTCCCTAATATTACAACACTACACAAAATAGAAAAAATAATTATTTAAATTATAACCAAAGACATCTTTAGTGCAGGGAGAGAATACCTGTAAAATGTCCATCTCTCGTTCTCGAGCACGCTGACATGTAACTTTCAAAAAGATAGTAATTTGCCTTTCATTCAAACATTTTGAATAGCATTGGCCCTCTACTATTTTACAAACCTATTTAGTTAAATCAATGAGTATTCTGCATAAATAGACAGAAACATAGCTAACTTCTACAAAGCACTTCCTGTTCCAAAAGATTTTATTTGAATTACAAAAGCATACCTCCATTGGCAAATAGTTTGGCTTCTACTGATTTCCAACTTGTTGACATGGAAAACTAGTATGTTTTATGGTAAATCCATACGTCTCCTAGAAATACTCCACCACAGATTTCATTGTTCCTTTATCATCTGCAGGAAACCTATAAAAATAATATAATTAGCAACAAGATGTTGTATACCATATATAGGTAACTTGTAGCCTCTTGTAATAAGAATATTTCTATTTTCATATTACTAATATTAAGCATCCTAAGAATCTTATGTTAATTCCTGGGTGGGTTGAGAAGTCAACCCAAAAATACGATATTTCCTTCGCATATTTGCTCGATGTGTGACCTCAAATTTTACACCTCTCAAGGCCTTCTTAATTTGTCTCAACAGAGATGTCATAATGACTATATTAGACTAAATTCATTATTTACATCCACATTTTAAAATTATCTTATATAATCCAATTGGGTGTTCATGAAACCTTATACCTTGATATGATCAACATCAAAAAATGGTCTAGATCCCGTGTCCCTATTTAAGAGTTGAGCCACAAAATCAATAACATTCAGTGGCTCAATGAAGGTAGTCAATGACATATCTGCAACAAGGGAGATGGTTGTAAATTGTTATATGTAGGTCACCATTCAAGTGTAAACTTAATAATTAAACTTTCCTGATACATAATATAATATAGTGATATGGGAAACATTTGCTAATAGAGAAACAACACTTATCCTAATTAGTAAAAGGTTAACAAATAACAGAGAAAAAAAAATACAAAGAAAAAAAACTTCAAAAAATATTGGACTTCTATTCCTTCCTACCAATATTAAGTGATAATGCCATTTGAGTTGGTATTATACTTCGGTAAAATCCTCACTAGCTTTCTAGACCCTCACCAAGCTGTTACCTCCTTCCCAAATTAGGAAAGTAAAAAGATCTTCCAATAGGAGAATACCTACAATGCAAATCAAACTTAATAACTTCCCTTCTCATCCAACTATTCAACCTCTGTGAAAATAAATTAAATTAAGTAAAGGCACCTGTGTGTAGGCAACTTGCACAACACAATATCCAGGACTTGTAGAGCTTCTTGAGGAGCATCTGCTTGCCTGCTAGATAAGAATTGACCTAAATGATGAAGGTCTGCATGAGCCACAAACTTTATCATCTCTCTAGATAATGATATCTCTTTTTGCAATAGTCTAGTATGTAGTTTGCCTAGTTGTGAAAGTTAACAGCTAAGCATATCTTATGTTTTTTTCAGCAGTTGAGAACAGGGACTTTCAGTTCTTATCCAAGGCAATAAAAGAATCATACAATGTTGTAGAATCTAAAGATGGTGAGCCTTTTGGTGCTATTGTGGTCTTTGGAGAGGAAGTTGTTGTGAGTTGTCATAACATGAGTTTGAAGCAAACAGATCCAATTACACATGCAGAGGTTGTGGCTAAAGAGAGGTTAGTAGAAATAATATTGGGGAACTATGCCATTTCTATATTTGGGTATGAGTTTTCTTATTTGATTTTCTTTTTTCTCGATCATTCCTTGCCAAACTTAATTGAATTATATTTTTACAATTGGATTAAACTGTTATTTGACTGATTTCTTACTATTCTAATAATCTTATCATTTGAGGAATATGTGTTGTCTCACTTTGGAAGACAATAGTGAAGCCTATTTTATTTTCAAAAATATTATTCTATTAAAAATTAGCATCCTTGAGGTTGTAGTTGGAAAACTCCAACTCGGCAGAATTTTGCCACAATCAAAAAACTTGACATGGCAACATAAAAAAATGTTGAAGTTTCTTTAAAAACTTATACAGATCCTAACACATCATGTATACCAAGAGACATTAGAATAAGTTGTTTGATACTTAAAAATGGTCTTTTTAGAGCTATCAGATTTCAACAATTCATCAATATTATTAGTCTGTTTTCTCAATTTGATTGTGTGAACATCTTCTATCATCACCATTTTGGATCATCATCAAGATGTAAATGCAAAGGAGTAGAAGAAATGCTAATGATGGATTAAATAGTATAATCTAACACACTAATAATAAAAATTATTCACACAATCAACTCCTAAAAAAACTAATAACAATGGTCAGTTTGTTTAAATAAGCTCTAATAGAGTATAGTAGTTGCATTATTTCCAATTGATGGAACTGTCCATAAGATATAAATCCAAACTTTATTTTAGTTCACAAATGAATGCATGTTAATTTATTGTAGGTTAAGACTACTTAAGACTATGAAGATAAAAAAAACATAAGCAGATGAGTTGCAACATTTTCTTTTTCAAGAACATGCTAGGCCCACTATCTACATGACACACATAATTGTATCCAATTGGAAAAATATTGCCAGTAATTTAAGGTTTATACACAACTACACCTTATTTTACTTAACAACCAATCATTTTGGTAAGCCTTCAGTCGGTCATAATATGGGTTAAGAAGTTAAACTTGACATAATTTTTGGGAGTCAAATTTGTATTGGGATGGGTGACGTCTTGGTCTTGATGTAGTCTACAGTTGGTGAAGGCTACTCAAATTAACTCTTTGAAATTAAAGGGCTGCAATAAAGATGCAATGATTGTCCTTTTCAAGAACATGCTAAGCCCCTGTCTATGGCTCACTTCATTTTAACAAGTTGAAAATGGTGCCACAACAACTATACGACCATTAGAATACACTCAACAACCATTGGAATACACTCAAGTACTAGATCCTTTTCCCTATTACTTTGCTGAAATATAGAATCATAAATTCAACCTAAATACCACTCATTTGAATCCAAATGATATCATAATGAAACAAAATAATGCACTGCAACACTATTCCTATCTAAGATATGACTATGGTAAAAGCAGAGCATTAAAACTTTTACCTTAACATCTCTATCATTTTCTAAGCTAATAGAAAGAGCATTTTAAATGTACATAAATGTCTCGTCTAGAATCATTGTGATACTTCATAGCCAATTCCATTTTAATGTCACAAACAGCTTTGCACTATCTATATCTCTAACATGTGAGGCCTTTTAAAACTAGTAATACTGTAGTCATTCATCAATGCTCTGAAGATTGGAATAGTAATTCTTAACCATACCACATAAATGAAAATTAAATGCAAGCCCCTATAAATTAAAATCTTAGGACTTTTAAAGTGAAACAACCATCGTCTTAATAGATTGATAGTATTAGATCACAAACTTTGAAAATTAAAAAATGTCATCAAGTCAGTCAAAATCACGACAGTTCACATCAATAACACCAATAACAACCATTAATGAAACAACATGGATCAGGGTTAGGGTTTGAATATCTTACCATAATGGAGCCAATACCACTCCTAATTAGAAGATCTATATACTAAGGAATGGTATAGTTCATACACGGTTACTGTTAACATTTCCTATATTGAAGAAATAATTAACACCCCAATTAGCATTCCCTGTAGCCAAGTAGTAAAGCACATTGCTTACAATACTCGAAGCATGCTTTGCCCCAATAATGACTATTATTCAAGATTTATATTCCCTAAAATACTGCACTTGCTTCCACAATGCTATCACATTCTACACAACCCCCAAAAAATATAAAAGCTCTCAGCCCAAACAAAAAATTAGGCACATTACATGTGCTGGTAATGTAACCATTTTAATGCTTAAATGGAAATGCTTTAAAAAGACTTATTTATGCCTACCCCACTCTCTATAGCAAAATTATCATAGCCAAAGCTAGCTAAAGAAAATCTTACTCCTGTAAGCAAATCATCTGAGGTGAGACTATCATCCAGATATGCTAGAACTGCTTCTTTGATGCCCAGTGCAGATGTTGTAGAAAAGATCCCACATGATCAATACTACTGTTGGTGTTTGAAAACGCTAGAAGGTTTTCAATTATCCCAATGAGAAACTGATGCATCTAGGGTTAACTAACTCCCATTATCAACATATCACTTCAAACACTGGGCCAACTATAAGGCTAGACCCTTCTTCTTCTTCAGGCTTTGCAAAACCTAGGTGGGTAGACCTGAGATTCAATTGATACCATACCAGTGCAAAACATATCCCTAAATCTAATAAGTAGATTGAAACCCTTTATATCTCCTAAAGACTTAATGCAATAACAAAGATCTACAATAGCTAAATGAAAATCTATGGAATGCACAAGCTGAGTGAGGGTTTGACCATTCTAGCTCTTCAACATAAAACATAAAGATGATTGATTATTGATGTTGATCTTAGCAAAATCTCAAATATGCAGTAGTATAATAGGTGATCCTATAAGTGATTAGTGCCTTATCTATTGGGAAATTCACACAAAAACCTAACACACATCCCTGAATATTACTGACATATGCCATACATTAGGACTTCTTGATCTATCTATCCACTTTGTGAATTAGACATCTGCATCCTTCTAAACCTCATACTCGACTTATCCCTTCATGAAATCTGCAATCCTATGATGAAGAATCAAGCATTTACATAACTCTTTGAGTCATAAGAAAAATAAATCAACATATACAACCAATAAGTTGCAACTGAGTTTCATATTCTTTGTTTACAAAACACAAAAGATCACAAATAGCATGAATGGGAGACAAGATATCAGAATGAAGATTGACTTGCTGCTACCTTATCATTCATTTCCTTGAAACAAATTACAATAAGATGCATGAAATTTAAATGCAAAGCTACCTAACAGATCAAACTATCTATATTCTTATTTCTTGCTGTTCATTACATGAGAAATTTGCTGAAGAATGGTGTCACAGATCTGAGAGAACTCAAGATTGGAACCATGAATGGTCTCTCAGTTACAAAAATTGGAACCCCTACGATAGAGAAAGAACAGAAAGATATAGGAAAGAAGCAATTTCCCAGATCGAATCTGAACAAGACATCTATCAATCTAGAAAAACCTTCTCAATAGGTTAAAACATCCTTCAAAACTTTTCCCTTCAAATGCTAAATCAAAGTCTTCAATTAGTTATGGCTCTAAAAGCCTCAAATATCTGAAACTATGATTAAAAGAAATAACTGATTTGATTCTTGATTTTACTCATGGTAAAATGAAAATCAATTAGAATTTACTTCTAAAAGCCAAGAAAATCTTTTGGAACCGATTTTCCTCACATCCATTCTTCACCGAGCTTTCAAAACTGCCCTGAAACAAACTTTGATGCTTCATGATGGATTTAGCCTATTTTTTCACCAATGCCTCAAAAAATACAAAATGACCTACAACATGAACCATTGAATACCTGTGCAAAAAATGACTTTAGATTCAGAAATTTTAGGTTCTCCCAGTTCTGACGGTATATTGGAATGCCTATTTTGGATAAAAATTGCTCCTATTATGCCCATTTGAAGTTCAGGGCTCTGCTCATGGTTTCCACATATATTTTGCAAAATTTAAACTTTTATAAAGTTTAAACTATGTAAAGTTTCAAATTTTATTTAAAACCTAACTTGCACATTGAGGGAAGACAATAAAATAATAATAAACCTTTTTCCTTTGATAATTTGATAATTCCCTGTACTTTTTATCTGGGTCAAACTTGTTAACTAGATTGATGACATGTGGCAGATCTTGATTGGTTCTCTTCCTACACTTTTGGTGCCACATCATCATCTTACTTGCTGTATAGTCATCATCACTATCTTGCTACGTTAATTGTTGTGCACCTTCCTCTTGGCGACATTATGATGATTGCCAGATTCGCCACATGGCGCAATCTGGTGTGCCCCTGACATTTGCCTGCCACATCATTATCTAATCATTCTATCACTGCCACTTGTCACCACGTAATTCATTCCTTGCATCATACACGAGACCAACATTGTATTCTGACTTTCACCAGTCTTCGCAATTTTTTTGGCTAGTCACTACCTCGCTAGCCAAAATTTCTTGGATTTTCTGGCTAGCGAGTAGCGACTAACCAGATTTTCTACCTTTTCTGATCACCTTCATTCTACTGATTCATCCTACTTATTATGCATGTCTGTTTAAAACTTATTCTTATGTCACAATTGCACTGGGGTCCACCTCACAGCAAGCGGCTTCCAAAATGGCTCGTGTCTTAAGACACAATGTAAATTGAGTGTTTTGGTATTTAAATAGCTAAAATATCTTGCTCACAAAAAATGTGGGATTAAAGGTTTTGAAAAACCTTTACTCTGCATTTTTAATCTCTGACTTCGTGCTTCTTCCTATATTTAGCATGTATATCTAGAATTGTAAGAGATGAGATTGCTCTCAACTCATAGATAGGTAGAATATTTTGCTGTTGGCAAACATTCTGGGAATCTGCAGCTGTGTAAATTGTGCTTAAATTGAATGTGCTTGCCATGTGATGCTCAAATTTTATTAGGAGTTTTTTGCACTACTTCTCCTCCTCATCACGAAGATGGTCGATCTCCTTAATGAAATGCTTCAGTTTCATCTTGGAAACATCAACATATTTGAGCAGATTTTCCTCCTTCTCCAAACAACTATCAATGACAATGTCAATCAAAGTTCTATCTATGAGCATTTCCTTAGCTAGAGATCATGGAGATTGAAGAGAGGAATGAGGTAGAACACTGGATTGTCCAGGTAAGGGATGATCTAAAGATAGAGGAGGAAAAATGAGAGGAATTGTGTGTCTCTGTTTAAAAGTGTTGATCTCCTTTTGACTTTGCAGGCTGCGTTGGAGTGAGATCTCATTTGTGGAAAGCGTGACTACCCTACTCTGATTGCGGCTTTCTTTATGCGTGAAGCAAACTTCAAAGCCTACTATGTGCTCCTCTTTCCATTTAGTTGTGTACTCTTTCTGTGACTCTGGAGTTCTGCTCTTGGCATGAGCTATCCCCAAAAACGTGGGTTCCTTCTATCTATCATGTCTTGGACATGGGTGCTCGACTGTCGTGAACCACTCAAGTTATTTCATTATTGTAGATGCTTTCCAGCTCTTGAAAGCCATGGGTATCCATGTATACTTAGCAACTTCATGTATAGAAATTGCCTTGGATCTGAATACCCCCTCATTTGACATCTCAATAACTCAAGCAAATGCTCTCCTTTACAAATTTGTATGCACATGATAATGGAAATTAACAATATAAAGTCCTTTCTATGTCACTGTGGCTTGATTAACTTATGGCATTTCATCAAGCAAACTCTATTTCTTCAAAGTCCACCTGGCCTGGAGTATCCATACTACTGATCTTTGCATCCTTGTATATTATTTTTTGCAAATTCATTGAATCCTTAATTTAATGAAAAGATCATAGCATGTTGTTATTCTGATGGAATCAGTCAGGCCCCAAAGTGGGTCCAGCTAAAAAATTTTTTGTTTTCGAACAAATGATGGGAAAAATAATCAACTAAACATCTCAAACTGATTAGAATAAAATTTGAGCACCGAAACGTCAACTGAAAACATATTTTAATCATTTTTGCATCACTGTGAAATCTTTGTTAGGAGGCCTGCTACCTGGCTTTGAAAACTGATTCAAACATCTGACAAAGATCTGAGACTCAGGATCCTTGTTCTCTCTGACACATTTAATAGGTCTGCCTAATCTCATCACATGACGACATCAGGGTCAAAAGATATCGACCTCTGAAGTTGCTCATTTGAAATTACCTGCAATTAAACAAGTCAGCAAGCTGGAAATTGCATTTGGAAATGACCTGAAAAACTGGACGAATGGGCACATGAGGTTCTGAAAAATAGGACACAAGTAGATTTTCATGAGGAGAGTATAACTATGTGATTTGGGCTCATGAAAAATAACAAGATACAAATGGCAGACATTCAAAGTGGGCTACTTGGAAATTTGCAAACTAGAAACATTGACAGAAAGCATTTTTTCCAAATGGAATTGACCTGGTAAAGTGTGAAGATGGATTCGTCAAGTTCTAAAAACTGGCACACTTGTGATATTTTCAAAGGAAAACACAATGGTACAATTCATTCAATCTTTCCAATCACGAATTTCAAGTTATAACGCCACGAATAGGGGTACTGACAAATCTTCAAATGCTAACACCAGTAAAAAGTTACAAATTGCGTTTGGAATCACGTTTGAAAACTAATCAAACAGATTTGTCAAAAGCAAAAACTTGAAACATAATAATTTTTTGACATCTACAATACAGTGCAATAGGAATTTCAACATTTGGGTCAACTGGGTCAAAGTTATAGCATGTCAAACAGGGCTTCCCAGAATTGTGTGCAAAGTGCATCAATATGAAAACAGTAACTGACCAACTTTGAGGGATTCAAAACCTAGTCAAACAAACTCAAAATTTGAAATATAGGTTCTTGAGTATGGACACTAGATATTCCAAAGTGGCAAATCATGAAACATTTTTGGGTGTGAGATATTCAGATGCAAACAAGGCCTCCTTTCGCTATTTGACACTTGGGTAAAATGCAAATTTGAAACTAGCTCAAAATGGAACTTCATAGAATGACCCAAGATATCAATTTAACATCATGGAACATGTAGACACTCTGAATGCAGGGTGTTAGAAACATTGAACACCTCTGGGGCTTCAATGGAATAGTTGGGTACAACCAGGTACATATGCATTTTAAAAGCATTTAAGGGCTTGATTTTTTTAGTAGTGCTGAAAATTGACCATGCAATTTTTAGCGCCAACAACTACAAGGGAAAAAAAAAATATCATTTCAAGTAGGAATACAAAATTTTTTGATGACATGAAAGAGGAAAGTATTTCAGCCACTATAGCTAGTTTTTGAATTTGAATACAAGGATTAGATTTTTAAAACAGACCATCTAAAAAAAACTAAAGGTGGTGGTTTTGCTATGGATCTGAACATTGGATATTGATATCTTTACTGGTCACAACTTAAATCATTTCAAGAATACTATATAAAGCATTTGAGGACCTAAAAAATAAATTATTTCAGCCATTGCCATTTGCTAAACATATATGGAGAACAAAACAATTTGGAGTGTCATGCAAATAGTACATATTACAAACTTTATATAGATTAGACTTTGAAACTAGATAATGTGAAAATAATTTAAGGATGTTGATTAGTAAATGATCTATAGATTTGAACACTGAAATTTGATACATCTACTAGTAGTGAGCTGAATCATTTCAGGTAGAGCTAAAAAGATAAACCCAAGCAAAATGAAAAAATCATTGTAGTGTCATGAAAAAACAAATCAAGGATTAGAAAACAACATTATTTCTGAGGTTCAAAATGATATTATTCTTGAAGATAGTCATGCAGATGGACATAGTTCTATTGGAGGTACGTTAAGTGCAGCAACTACTAAGCTACCATCATCATTTCTTGATAGTGGAAAGGAAGGCATGCCTGATCCTAATGTACCTATATCATCTGAAAGACATTTGCAATCTTTAGAAAGAATGAGTGCCAATCCTTTTCGTGGCATTGGTGATGCCTTGAAAGACTGGAAAGAGAGGGTAAAAGTATTAGATATGGCATCACAAGATCCTAATAGAGATGGCCCTTCTAAGCAAGTGGATGAGTTGGACATGGATGGGGGAGAGGAGTTTCAATTTGTGTGTGAAGGAGATTAGGGTCACGCCCAAGTACTAGGTGCTGCTACTACTGATCAACTTGACCAGAACCTAAATACAAACAATTCAATTATGGAGGAAGAAGATGTTAGTGTGATGGAGAATTCATACTTTTTAAATGAGACTAAAGAAATAGAAGTAGAAGATAACCTTATCTTAGAGAAGAGTCTTAAAAGAACCAAGAATAAATCAAAGACAGAGCATGATATAGTTATTGGAAATGAATCATCATTTTCAACAAAAAGTGTGAATGTTGACATGGCTTTAGATCACGAAAATCAAGCAAGGGATCAACTTGGAAGTTTTGTGTCAATTGAAAGACAACATCAACATAAAAATCTATACCCAAATAATGTGTCAACCATTAGTGACTCTTCTTGGACTGAGGAAGATAACAAAAAATTGAGGAAGGACATTGAGATGATATTCAAGGAACATCACAATGCTTCTAAAAATGCTTCAGTAGTTTGGGTAAAGTATGAACAACTTACTACAAGGCTTTCACAAGGCTTGGCAGAGTAGTTAGGATTGATCATCTAATTACATATAGGTAAGAGAGTATGATGGGTTAAAGGTGAATAATTAACAAATTCCAAGACATAATAACAAAGAAATTAGATTATAGCAAACTACCTTCAAACTAATTAACTAATGGTATGGTCCACCTTAAGATCATAGACTGGTAGATACTAGTTAAGGTTTCATTTTCTAAATAACATAGGTTATTGATAAGCTAATTAAAGGTCTAGAATTGGGAACAGGTGAATAATAAACAAATTCCATGAGGTAATAGCAAAGAAATTAAATCATGGAAAACTTCCTTTAAACAAGTTAACCAAAAGTTTGGTCCACTTAATAATCATAGACTAGATGGTACTAGTAAAGGTTCCAATATCTAAATAATTGAAGAATGATAATGCACAATTCAGAGGTCCAATTATAGAACAAGTCACTGAGTTATTGGCTAATCTATTCATTGTTTCCACCACCCTATCTTAGAATGACCACTTGAAGAAAAGTTCTGAGGTTTGACACCATAAACCTCCTTCAAAAACTCTCATTTCTTGCAAAAATTAAGAAATGTAAGAGTGTATTCAGATGGTTCAATTCTTGGTTCTTTTGGCAAAAAAGTTGAGTATTGGTCCCTAATTTAAGTTTTAAGTTTCCAGATTCATCCTGGTGATGTTGACACAAAAGAAGGCCAATGAACTTGTATTGCATAAAAATGTAATAAATGGAATAAACACTAAGAAACTAATGCATATTCCTACATGATTATGAAAGCCTCAAAATAATGTAAGATAAACATGTAAAAAGCATAACATGAAATCAAAATAGCACTATGCAAACCTCACAAATCACCAAGTGGTTGATGATTTCCTTGCTCATGGGATGTGGTTGCTCAAAAATCCTACAACATAACAATGAGGTAGATGGTAGATGTGGAAATGAGGAGAGGGCTCTCCTTTTATAGGAAAATAGATGCAATGGATGGCTAATATTGACTACAAGATGAAGGGCCAGGATCTCTCAGGATTGATGAGGTGTCCATGAGGTGGAGGCCAAGTAGACTCCAACTGGATTAGGGCTTTGACCATTCAAAGGGGGAAATATGCTCACACGTGTGAGAAACCTTTGATGGTGACATGATCAATGACAAGTGGAAGAGGTGTGAGAAGCATGGCTTCTCACACATGTGTGAGACAACTTGACTCTCATGCAAGAGGACAAGTGTGCAAGAGGTGTGAGAAGCATGGTCTCTCACACATGTGTGAGACACCTTGACTCTCATGCAAGAGGACAAGTGTGCAAGAGGCATGGAAGATATGAGGGATGAGGAAAGTGTGAACATCCCTCACACGTGTGAAGATTCCTCACACATGTGTGAGCACATAGTTAGGATTAAAAGGTGATTAGCTAAGTGATTAGGAAAAGTAAGCATGATTAAGGAAGTGGGCAGGTTTAGAAAGATGGGTTAGGTTAGGCAAGTGAGGTTAGGTGAGGGTTAAAGGTAGGAGCCATGTGCTCAAATAGGATTAAATGTAGTATTTAATTCCAAGGGGGATTAGGCAAGGAGTAATTAAGTAAATGAAGTACTTAATTAAAGTGAATGGGTTAGGATGTAAGTGGGAAGGCTAGGATTTATATAAACCTTAGTTTATTTAAATCAAGGAAAGGTGAACATAATTAAATAAATGTAAATTTATTTAATTAAAGGTATGGGAATTAGATAAATAATAAATATTTATTTAATTGGTCAGGAAATGGGTTTTGGACAAATTTAGGTGTCTATAGAACCAAGCTACTGTTGATATTCAAATAGAGAAGATATCATTTCCCACATTAATACCTTGATACTCAGGAAAGACACTAAGAAACTTGCAATTTTAGGTTGCATACCATATTTAGTTACATTTAAAATTGAGGCATGTGGATAGAGAAAGCAACCAACACACCAACAAAATACACTTTTTAGAGTACATCTATGTCCTAAAGTCCTCAAAAGTACCATATCCATCTGTATATCCACCTTGATAACTTATGTATTTGGCTTCAAAGTTTTGATATTAAAAGACATTAGAAAGATGCAAATTACTCCATATATTGCAAATTTTCACCTTTATAACATAATTGTTTTGTCTAATTCCTTCCCTGAATAGTTGTAGCTTCAGATTTCCATGCATGTAGTAAACCCATTTTGACTCTAGAAGATCTTTTCAATAAATCCAATACATTCAGGTAGTAAGCTCTATGAGGTATAGACTGGCAATACAACCAATAAATTTTTGATTCATTTTACCAACTAAATGAAAATGTATGTCAAATTTTCAAACACAAAAACTAAGTAGTTCTCAAGTTAAAAAAAGAAGATATTAATGGTTTCATACAAAAGTAAATGCAAGATTAGAAGATTAAAAAATAGTGCCATATTGTAGAATAGGCTGAAATAGAAATTGTGCACTCAAGACCCTCAAATTTCAGAACTGAGCATCATTTTCTTTTTACCTAAAGTAGGTTTGGAAATAAATCAAAATATATTCTATATTGCTTATTCACCAAGAATTATGAAATGTCATCAATTGAAGCCATTCAATTTTGTGTGCAAGTGAGAAAGTTAGAAAGTGGTTACCTTGTCAATTGAGGTATTTTTCCTACAAACAATATTTGCACTTCCAATATCACCCTTGGTAGAGAACTTCACCCCTTCCTTGGTCACGAAAATAACAACTACATGAAAAATAATAACAATGTATTAGTACCTCTACAAATTTTTCAAATATAGAACTCACATAAAAAGCCCATTTTTTTCTGTCCAAAACTTCAAAAACTCCAACATCAACAATAGGGCAGTGCATGATCAAGGTTGTATAACCATACAACATCAATGTTCCTGCCCTCTCACAAATCTTGGTACCAATTCAAACAAAAATTTCACTACCATAAATTAAATAAAAAACTAGATTCATTCAGTGCACAATATGATGTCCCAAACTAACTAACAAAACTTGTAGAAGTATAGCCCCCAACAAAGTGTGGCTCTATGAGACATTTCATTTCAGATACTAGCAAAATCAAAACAATCAACACTTTAGTTCCTTTGCAAACAAAGAAGCAGTCTAATAGAGGTAAAAAAGAAAGAATTAAAGAAAGGGTAACTGGCATAAGTAAAATGAGCTATAAATGCTCAGAATCACCAAATTTCTTCTATTTCTACAGTACTTCCCCAAAAACATAGACAATCACACTTATTAAATAAAATTGTCATACTACAAACATAACAATAAAAGGAACAATTTGGCAAGACAATTTTAACTGGCATTTTTGGCAAATTCTACAAGAATGCAGATGAGAATAGTGAAGTACAAAAACCTGGAACCTTGAAATAGATACAAATTATCTGAACAAAGTAAAATTCCTTTCCTATCTCGCTTAATATGAAAAATAGGCCCATCATCATACCTGTGTCACCAATGGTGCTCAAGTCTTTGTAGATACGAGCAAAGTCTTGTGACAACATCCTCACAATGGATTGATACTTTGACTCAGGAATACCCAAATGTTCAGTGTCAATATCCATTAATTTCATTTCAAAGTCAGAGATCTTATCCTGGTCTAATTCGAACATATAAACAATTTGTAAGAAAGTAGTCACATTTATTTCTCATTTAGTTTTTAGAAGTATAAATTCAGAAACAACAAAAATTACAAAATAAACTTTGCAACATATCATTAGATATATCAAGGAACAAAAAATAACATGAACACTTTATTTCGCACAAGGAGACACAAATCCAAATCCAATTTTCTATTTTAAGTAGTGGGGCCATTCCTATACAAATACTATAATAACATAGAAAAGTAGGAAAAAAGAGAAAAAAGTTGACAAAAAGGGGGCTAAAATAAGACAAAATGATAGATGACACCAGAAAACACAACATCACAATTTAGTTTTGCTCTTATTTTTTCTCCTATTTTTTATTTTTAAATATAATTCTAAACTGCTAAAACAAAAAAGCAACAAAATATAATGGTGATACAGCTATTACCTGTACTATTCACTCATAGAAATTTTAATTTATCGTGAAAGACCTCTTTGAATCCTTGTACTCTTACTTTCTTTGATAATCATTTGTATCGAATAATCATTTGTATGTAATAGTATTTTTCCAAATCTCTTTAGAGATATTGTTTATTTAATATATTTTAATCATTACCACAAAACTTAAACCTACTACTAGCACTGGCCATCAGAGGTAGACACATAATAGCTATGGGCTCTACCAGCAAAAACCCATAGTTGATTTGGGTAATTCTATTGTTGTTCATGCAGATCAACCAACCCTTTAGTAAACATCGCTAAACAGAAATCAACATAGAAGAATAATCAAATATTAGATTAGAAACAAAATTGATGCGCATATTACTTGGTGGAGGAGGCAACAAGGTTGAGCTATAACGTGCCATGCAACTTCCCAAGCCAGCCACAGCTCCAAGACAAGTTCCATTCTTAGTCGCACCTACCACTTGGTTAATTGCAGTGGATAAGCATGAGCTACAGTCACTAAGATTCATGATATCTTTCTAGCATAGGAGGAAATCGAACATTTGGTAGGTCATGGAGGCATTTGTTTGTCTAGAAGAAAATAGATCAGGCAAGCAAAGGGCTTCATCTGACAAGTTTTTGAGAAGTGACTTAATTGCCACACTAAACAAATTAGGGTTTGGATCCGCTTTCAACACCAACGCTACCCTCTGCAAAAACTATGTGAAAATTGATAGAAAACCCAACTGAACTTGCACAAAAGACATAAAGCAAGAAATGTGTTTTTTTTGAGATGTATAAGCCCCGTGTTGGTCGAAATTTTGACCAACATGGGCATGGATTTTTTAAAAATGACATTTGTCCTTGTCTATTCTGACCAATTTGATCTCATTTTAATAGATTGTCAAAAATTTTGGTCTAAAAATGGGGTCAAATGTACTAGTGTGACATCCGTCTAATATACCTTGAATTTCTTATGTGCTGCATATGCTAAGAATAACCTTACTACTATTCATGCCATAGGAGCATAGGTTTCATCATACTCCATTCCTTCTTGTTATGAGTAACCTTTACATACCAATCTTGCTTAGTTCCTTACAACTTCACCTTGTTCATTCAGCTTGTTTCTGAATACCCATTTCGTTTCTATCACATTCTTATCTATTGGTTTAGGTACCAATTCCCATGTCTCATTCTTCACTATTTGATCCAATTCTTCTTTCATAACTTACTTCCAATAGTCATTTTTACATGCTTCATCTACATTATTTGGTTCAACTTGAGATATCAAACATAGTTCTTCATTGATTTTGCTTCTTGTCATCACACCTTTATCTCTACTTCTAATGATTTTTTTGGGTGGATGATTCTTTGTCATATTCTTACCCAAAGTAGGAGTTGTTATCTCAACTCTTAGCTCTATTGAAGGTTCCAAGCTTTGTTCTTGCCTTAGGTCTCCTTCATTCTGCAAATCATTGTTAGTCTCAAAGAATACTTCATCATTCATTGGTTTAGTAACAATATTCTCATTATCTACATTGTAGTCAACAATTCTTTCTTATATCCTGAATTTATCATCAACTCTTACAGTTTTACTTTTCATAATAGTCTTAGTTCTTATATTATAACATCGATAGGCCTTTCTTTTCAATAAATAACCAAGAAACATACCTTCATCACTTCTAGCATCAAACTTACCAATATCATCATCTCTTTTGATATAAAATTTACTACCAAATATTTTGAAATACTTAACTGTAGGTGAGTGACCAAACCATAGTTCATAAGGGGTTTTGTTTGTGTCTTTCCTAACTTGTACTCTGTTCATAGTGTAGACTGATGTATTCATAGCTTCTCTCCAAAACATCTTGGATACATCATTCTTAGCTAACATAGCTCTTGCTACTTCTATTACTAACATGTTTCTTCTCTCTACAATGCCATTTTGTTCAAGGGTTCTTAGAGCTAATAACTATCTTTTGATTCCATTAGCTTCGCAAAAGATGTTAAAATCCTCTAAAGTAAATTCTTATCCTCTATCTAATCTTAAATATTTAATCTTCATATTTGATTCATTCTCAACTCTGTTCTTGAATATCTTGAACTTATCAAATGCCTCATATTTTTCTTTAAGAAATGCAACCCACATCATTCTAGAAAAATCATCAACCAAAATCATGAAATACCTTTCACCATAGAATCCTTTAGTCTTTGTAGGACCATTGAGATCTTTATGTGTAATCTCCAATTTTTCTATAGTAGTAAACTTCTCGTTGGGAAAAGAAGTTCTATTATGCTTTGCCAAAACACACTCTTTGCAAATTGTGTTAGTAGGCTTTACAATCTTAGGAAAATATCTAATTGCAAACATACTACTAGTCATCACAATGCTATCAAAGTTTATATGAAAAAATCTCGCATGCTATAACCAACTGTCATCTACCTTTGCAACCAAACATGTCATTTTAGTATGGTTCAATTGAAATACATTACCTCTAGATCTGGTTCCTATTCCAATTACCTTTCCATCTTTGTCTCTAATCACGCATGTCTTCTCTGTGAACTATAACTAATAACCTTTATCCATTAATTTTCCAACACTTAAAAGATTGTGCTTCAAACCATCAACAAAATATACATCCTCAATGTTAGTCTTACCATTAATAGTTATAGATCCAATACCTTTAACTTGATATGTTGCATTGTTTCCAACTCTGAAAATGCCTGCATCATGATTTTTCAAGTCAATAAACTTGTTCATATCACCAGTCATATGATGTGAATAACCACTAATGATTATCCAATTAGATTTCTTTTCAACCTATGATACCAAAGACATTTTCTCCGGACTTTCTTCTTTAATAGATACAAATATTATTTTATTGGAATCATTTTCTTAATTTTCATATAAACACTCTCTATCTCTTGTAGGTTTGAAATTTCCTCTATAATTTTCTCTCTCTTTTAGGACACATAGATGCATGATGAAAAAATTCATTACAAGTCCAACATTTAAATATTTTATTACCATCCTTTCTCTTCTTACCAAAAGGGCCACTCATTCTTCTATATTTCTATCCTCATTAGTTCTGCTATTGCTAGCAAAGTCTCCTCTAGCACTTGTGCTCCTTGATAAACTAGGTTGAATATTCAGGGCACTGAAAGTTGTTTCAGTTTTGGTCAATTCTCTGGACCATCTAATCTCATTATCAACTACTTCAAGTCTCCCAAGTAATGTTTCTTTTGTGAAATCTTTGGTATAAGAGATCAACAACTATATCATCAATTTCAGGAAGTGCAGATAATCGTGCTTCTCTAGTTCTCATGTCACACATGAAAAGTTCCCTTTCTTCCTCAGTACAAGTTTCCAAAAATTTCTTAGCAATGATTATCTTTTCTAATTTTGTTAAGATCCAATATCCTGAACCTATACACAATAGATGTATTTTCATCTTTTCCTTCCAACTATCATAATTTGTTCCATAAAACTTTGGCCTATCTTTTTTGAATATGTTTACCATGGATCTCCCAAAGCTATTAAACTTTATCTTCAAGGATCTAATACTCTAATACCAATTGTTAAAAACAATAGTCCACCAAGAAAACTAAGAGGGTGGTGGGTGAATCAGTTATCTAGTAATAAAAACATTTATCCACCTTAAATAATCTTAGCCATTCAACCAAAGTAAACAACAACCATACAAAGATGCACATACACAATTACACTAGATATGTTAACTAGGGAAACCTTTGATTAGGGGGAAAACCTCGGTGGGAATGATGCCCACAAGATGATGTACTAATATAAATATTCCTTGTTAGAGGATGGACCCTATTAGGAGTCTATTGTAATATTTAGTATATGTGAGTCCCTATTAGGAGACGTTGAATCCTTGTTAGAAGATTCCAACCCTGTTAGGAGTTGTGCCAACCCTATTAGAAGATGTTAAAGATAGAAGGACCCATTTTCCAAAAAACCTCTAGGGCAAGATCACCCTACTCACTATCCAACTGATCTCTCAACTATTCCATGCAGAATAATTATATGTACTAAATTTTAACTTCTTTCCTATGTCCTATCAACTGGACCAATCACTGTCAAACCTTGGATCCAAGTATTGAACTTTGGATCACATAATAAAACTTTGGCAATGAAGTTTCCTTCACATTCACTCTGCTCTACTTATCTTTGCATTCTGCTCTTTATGCTGCTTACCCATCTCATCATGATAAAGGAAAATGTCCTTCCTTTATACCAAATCCATAAAACAATTCCCTAATTCAGCTATCATAGCTTCTCAATTAATTATTATAGGAACTCATTAAGAACACATTACACTTGGTGATAACATTAATCTTTTGCCTTGTTACTTGAATAACTTTTGGTACATGCAATATCAATACAAGTGAGCTTGGCTATGTCATCTCCAAAATGTCTTCTTTACATCTTTAAGTTCAACTTCATAGAATAACAAACTTGCTAAGAGATATAACAAGTTTACCATAGCATGCCTCTGTAAACTCTATCTTAGAATAGTCTCCAACAAAAGTGCATAACTTCTTCAAGACATCTTGTGCTTCCAAAGTTAGCTACATATACTATACACTTAGTAGTATCTCCTTTTAACCTTTCTTAGTGAAAATACTCAACTATCTATTCATACCAACTTGATCTTTCTATTGTTCTTCGGTCAAATACCATAGAAAACTACTATGTTAACATCAATGACAAACACAGTCATGAATGTAACATATCATCATGATAATTATCTAATCATGTTTCTACAATACTCCCCCATAGGAATGTCATTGGCATTCATGCTTCCAACACTAATCATATCAGGTTCACCAAAATTGATAAGATAAAAATGGAGAGGGTATGTACCAAAATGATTATGAAGGAAAGATCCAAATGGATTAATTAGAAAGAAATGATTAATGCACCAGTGAATCAAACAATGGAGAATATGGAGAAAAGAGGAAATCCTATAATCTATTATAGAAAGTATGTACTTTAAATATTAAATGAATAGAAGACAAATACTAATCTCAAAGTAGAGAAAATATGAAAAATGAGTATTTGTAATGTTTGTATATAGTTTTGAGAGATAGCAAGGCACAATCTTAACCCAAAAAGTTGACCTTTACCTACACTACTCTAACAAAAATTCTGTTTGTAGATCTTGAAAGTTCACTAAAAAGGGCATCCAAATCTATACTTCAATTCATTGTCCTGTACCTCTACTTGCAAGAAAAATTATTATTTTGTTTGGATGGGGGGTTTTCCTTGGTCAAACCCCAATTTGGAATCAACCTTGAAATGTAATTGAAATTGCAATATAAATAAACAAAGTAAATGGAACTATTCACCTTGCTTATGTTGAAATCCTTGTGGAGGATTAAAATCCTTGAATCCACAAGAATGGATGCTCCAGATGAATGTAGAATTGTGTGTAGGATGTCTCAAATCAATGAAATTAGATCTTCAATGCCAATCTTGAATGCATCTTAGCATAAGAAGAAGCTTGAATGAATGTGAATGGAGAAAGCTTCAATAAGAGGTCTCCATAGAGATTGAATCTTTTAATGGCTAACAATGGATCTCCTTGAGATCCCGGCTCCTCAGGAAGTGGAGACATAATAAGGAATGAAAATTGTGATGGTATTGCAGCTTTTTCCCTCCTACTAGGATTTCAAACCAACCACTTTGAGAAAGAAAATGCTGCATGTAATGCTATCAAACTAGCATTTGAAATTGGAGTTACTAACCTTTGGCTTGAAGGGGATTCGAACAATATTATAAAATGTATTAACGACAACTCTCAACCATCATGGTCAATTGCAAATCTTATTGATGAGACTTGTGAGACTCTTACCAAATTTGGTAGAGTCCACGTCACTCATATTTTTTGGGAAGCTAACCCAGTTGTTGATAGATTAGCTAATATAGGGGTCGGCGCAAACCAAATGATGACTTGGCATCCCAAAAATATTTTGTCGGTGGATGTCAAAAGCATGATCGAACTAGACAAGATACAAGGAAGTATAGAGAAGATCAATGTGT
Source organism: Cupressus sempervirens (assembly GCA_028749045.1). Taxonomy (NCBI): domain Eukaryota; kingdom Viridiplantae; phylum Streptophyta; class Pinopsida; order Cupressales; family Cupressaceae; genus Cupressus; species Cupressus sempervirens. Next base: position 969,041,883 of record CM053787.1, read on the forward strand.
AATTATGAGCATGAATGGATCAAGGGGAAAGGGTACTTCCCAAAAAGGAAGCATGGGAAATTGTAATTGTTGTAATTTATTACAAACTTTTTGACATGCTTTCTGGGTATTTTTTTGCATTTGCAATAGAATCTATAGATAGGTTATTTCTTTCTATATTTTGCTCAACCAAAGAGGTTCCTATCAGTCACAATGTGAGGTGCATATGAGAATTAAGGGTGTGCAAAGTGTAGATATGGTTGGTGAAAGGTGCAAAAAGGAGCCGGTTGGTGAAATAGAGAAATGGAGGAGTAGGGAAAAAGTTTGGGAACAACTGGATCAGGGCAGGATTACTAGATACCTTGTAAAATTGCATGGTTTTGATCAAGAGGTGACTAATAGTATGGTTGGTTCATGGAAGGATGAAAGAGTCAAGGTGACTGGGGTATCATTCATGATCATAGAGGAGGTGATATCGATAGTCTCTAAAATCTCGATTGAGGGTTTTAAGTTTTTCAGGGACAAGAAGCTCTCGGCTAACGCTATGTAGGATTTTGTGAAGGATATGGAGGAACTAAAAGCCCTGAAGAAGATTGACACATACTATGTTCCTGATACCATGAAGAAACTATGGACATAGCTGTTATCAAGTACTTTACTCTGGACCCTAGGTTTGATCGGGCTCGTACCCACCACTTTGTTCTTTTGAATCATTTTTGGCATAGTAGTAAAATTTCTTTTCCTTTTTACTTGTTAACTTCCATGAGCAAGGCGGTGGTTAGCTTCAAAAACAAGCCCATTAATAACCCTGCTTTGCATGAGGGGCTTTTGTTGCACATTTATGAGCACTTTAAGGCTCAAACCATAAGTAATGCCCCCCCTTAGACTGAGAATGTGACCTTTGGAAGCTCTAGCTTCTCTTCAGACTCGAATAATATGCAGAGCTTTAGCTCTGATGATGGCAGGATTTCTTCTGCAGATAAAATTGTCACCCTTCAGGTCAACAATTCACCTTCTTCCATTCCCCCAAGTAGGAAAAGCCCTAAGGCTCATGGGCAGAAGCATCATGTGGAGGATGTGAGGGTTGATAATGACAATGAGGAGGATGTGGAGACAAAAGAGGAGGAAAAGGAGATGTAGGAGGTAAATAAGGAAGACCGGGAAGGGAAGAAATGCAAGAGGGAGGGTCTGGAGGATGAGAATATGCAGCAAGAATGGGATATGTCTTCATTGTCTCTTTCTCCTATCCATACTCAAGCCCAACCTGAGGAGCAAAAAATGGATTCTGAGACTGAGGGTGGGGAGGTGCAGGCTAAAGGCAGGAGGAAAGCTTGGAAAGACTTTAATGTTAGGACCTCAAAAATGGACATTTTTAGAGAGGCCATGAACCCGCAGGTCCTTGTGGATAACCAAGTAGAGGAGCAGCTTGATGAACTCATAGACCTAGTGATTGTGGCTATTTTTTATAATGCTAGGGAATCTGGGCTAAACCTCTTGAACAATGCTCGCAACAGTATGATTAATAACTTCAGATCAATCAAGTGGCTTTTCCATGAGCTAGAGGAGGTCAAAGAGCAGGTGGGTCATATGGAGGATAATAGGAATGGAGCAGATTTTGATAACAAAGATGGCAATGGTGAGAGGCTTAGTCTGGCAAAGAGAAGGATTAACAACCTCAAAATCTACAATCATAATCTCTTTAACTAGATGATATCACTACTAAGCTCCATTAACAACAACATTATTTCTTTAACTAGCTGGATCAAAGATAGAGTTATGAAGGAAGAAGAGGATGGAAAAGATAGGGAAAAAGCCAGACTGGTGGTTGACACTAGAAAGGACAACATCAACAATGGTCAGGACCAGGAGGATCAAAGGGAGCTCCAACAAGAGGCTAAGGAGAACTAGATGGCCTATGAGGCTGCTCAGGCCATGCAAGACCTGGAGAGAAAGAACGAGGACTAATCTACTACCTGTTCTTTTCTCTCAATCTATTTTTTGGCTTTTTGTTAGAGCTTTTTCCTTTGTCATTTCTATGTAGTTTATGTTCTTGGTCTTTTCTTTGTTCTTTGTTTCTAGGCTAGGCCTTGGGGCTTTTTATCAACTTTTGAACTTGAACTCTTTTGGCTGGGCTTTTCACACTTATTATCAACCTTGTTATTTTTTTAACTCTTGGGTTTTAGGGTCCCTGTAAAACCTATTTATCCAATAAAAAACAATGGATCTCCTTGATGAATTGGATGCTTGAATGCTTGATAATGGATCGTCTAATCTAATGTATCCTCATGAAAAGTAGATGTCAAAACTTCATAATAAGTGGATCATCAAAATGACAGAAGAAGACTTCCTTACATAGTGATCTAGGGTACAAACTTCTAGAGAGGCCAACATTAGAGAATTAAATCCAAATTAACCTTAACCCATAGAAATAGACCTATATTAAATGCAATTTAAGAGTATACCATTCTGAAACCTAAAATAGTCAACCCAGAAGTGGGAAATTAAAACTTTTTGAAGCCCAACATCTTGAGACTGTTGGTCTAAATTTTTGAATGATGGAAATCCTTTGCCTAGATATAGAATCTTTAGATTGTCTCCATAAATTGATAAATGAGTTTCTAGCTAAGTCAGTCTTTTGTTAGCCTTTAAAAATTTTGTGAGAACCCTATGTTTCATTCCATTCTTGAATGGTCAGGTGCAAAACTTTTGAATTTTCAAATAAGAAAAATATTCTATTGTCTTTTATCCTCTACGCCCCCGAGCTATTTTTTCTCCTAGATTTCCCAGTCGTCTGATCTAATTAGATCAACCATTGTCATTTCCTCACTATAAAAACATGGGCGTTCTTTATGTATAGTGAGGTAGCGAGTGCTAGAAAGTTGTAAAATGGGACCGCGAAATGAAACATGGCAATCAAAGTTTTGTTTTTTGGCCAATCATTTAGTCGTAGACACTTGGCAACTGTTGTCAAAACAAAAAAAGGAACCCAATGGAAGCAGTCAGAAGTTGGCACTGAAATGATGATTATTTCGATGTCTCGCTACCTTGCTATCAGAAAAAGTTTACATCTCACTGTTAGCGAAGTAACGAGGTGCCGCGAAATCAAAGGCATAATGGCATCAAAATTTATCAGTAACCATGATTTGTCCAAGTGACATGATCAGTAATAACTGATGTTGTCAGAAGCAGTTGGTAGGAGCAATAACAATTTGATGGGTCCTAGTATTTTATGACGTTGAGATTTATTAAAATTGCCAGTGCTCACTACCTCACTATTAGAAAATTCTAGCGTCTCGCCGTTAGTGAAGTAGCGAGGCACCATAAAATCAACTGTCGGTGGGATTCTAGTAACACGAATGATGACTAGGACTAAAGTAAAGTCATGTTGGGTACCAGTAGTGTAGAATCTCCTACATCATCAATACTCTAGACCCATGCACCACTGATCAAGTGTACAAGAGATCCTGATCATCAGAGCAAAGAAAAATCAACAGTCCTCGCTATCTTGCTTTGGAAAGTTGCAAGTTGTTTAAGCTAAGCGACATAGCGAGTATGGGACCCACCACCTTTCAGGAAACTTGGTGCAGTTTCTCCACCTTTGATGTAACCTCAGATCACCGACTATCGTTGTCTCACCATAAAAAGTTGCTCAAACAATATGTATAGCGAGATAGCGAATGGGGGCCCACCACTATCTTCTAAGCAATACAAGCAACATATCATCCACAAGATCGAGAGTGAATCAATGGCTATCACCACTTCACTATGGAAATATGCTCATTCTTTATGTATGGCAAAGTAGCAAGCTATTGACACGTATCCTCAGTCGCTAATGGATCCAAGCGGATATGCCATCAATGAAAGAGCTGTGTACGTGGGAAATTTTCATTGGATTAGAGGGCCAACTTGTCGAGTGCAACACCTAGTTGTCTTTCTCTGTACCCCATGATCATATGATTTTTCAAGATTGACAGCAAAGTTTTAAATACTGAAGGTGGTGGCACTTTGCACATTAATAAGATGTGAAAAGTTTCACATGTGAAGTTAATAACAAAGTATAACAAGTAAAATTTTCCAAGTTCACCTTGCACAAATAAAGATTTTGAAATCTTTTCTGAATGAAGATAATTACTGCAAGGATTGAGATAAATTTGGCACAAATGTGAAGCGATTGGTTCAAAGATAAATTGTAGATTTACGAAGAGCAAAAAACTCCAAGTAAGTTCTCATGCCATAGTTTCCAAAAAAAATTCAGTCTTGTATGGTTTAATCAAAGGATGGTTCTAAAGAGTTCATTAGATCCTGGGTAGAGGGATTACTAGGTAAAGATACTTGGGCGTGGGATTGTAATATACCACATACTAGTTCAAACTACTTTGCATGAAAGAAGTGTTTTGTCCCGTATAGAAGTATATGGATTTTTGATAGAGGAAAACTAGTAATCCTGAGTGTTTTCTTAAAGTTTCATCTCTGTGAAACTATGGTAAGATGTCGTAGTCAAGTAACCAAGGTTTTGAGAAGGATAATGAATGAACCTGGTAAGATAACAGCCCTCTTAGTGGTAACATCATCCTTTAAACAAATTTTCAAGATATCATAACCGGATGCCAAGGTAACATAAATGTGTGGGATCCTGTGCATAGTTTTTAAGGAAGGTGAAGAAGATTTCATACTCACGGGTATGGTCATTCTCACTTTTTGTTAGCATGCACCTTTTTTGTGTTAGTGGATGGCAAATTTTGGTCAAAAGGTGGTTAAGAAAGTAGACGTGGCTGGGAAGCAGAAGTTACCCATTTTGTTATATTTGACAGCCACATTGTCTCCCTGCTCAAGCGTTGCACACTAAGTAATTTTTCCATTATTTTTTAAGCCTGGCATGATCAGTGAAGAGTGGGAAGTAAAGATAAATTTCACAAAGCAGTTATCTTGACAAAACCCATGGGTCGAGGATAGAGTGCAATCATCAAAATAGATTTTGTCAGGGACAAGCTTAGTAGTTACATATATGACAGAATCACCGTTGGAGCAAAATCAACGAAAGGAGGTGATAGACAGAAGCCCGCAAGAGAATGTGTGATTGGCATAAATTACTATTAGTCATTTTCTTTTTGACAAATGTATGCATTTTCCTCTTGTAAAGACACCTGTTAGTCACATTTTCCCTTTGCTTGTTGCAACTCACACCTATATAAGTGAGTTTTCAAGGCAATGTGATGGTCCAAATTCTATTTTCTAAGTGATATACTTAGTCTATTTTTGGTCCATTGTTTTGAATGAATTGGTGGTGTATTTTCTTTGTTAGATCTTGAGAATACATGAATATAGAATGAGTTGTGTTTCTTCTGAAGGTCATTCTGAGTCTATTGTAAATTGTATACAATTTTCAAGGAAAATGAATACAAATTATGAACTATCCCCATATCAGTTCTTTTTGAACTTTGTCTCCTTTTGATTACTTGGTTATCTTGATGTTGTATAGGTAAAGGCTTGTGCAATTGAATGCAATCTAGTTAGGTTGTATATCTGTTTATCACTACTATTAATTCAATGGATTAAGTAAAAGCTCTGATGAATATGATAAGATTACTGTAGTAGGGGAAAGGATTTTGAATGATGAGTTCTGATAAGAATTGCTGATGAAATTTTTTGTAAGGCAACAAATTAGATCTAAGAATTTTTTGTAGACTCTGAACCCTAATGGATTAGGCACTGATCAAAATTTGATCCAGCTGTAAGAGAAATGTGTCACAAAAGGTTTTCAAAAAATGCAGAATTAAACCAATTTTACTTTATTTCCTGTAGATCTTAAAAGTTGGCCAGTACTTGTCTGCATGGAATATTTTAGCTTTAGTTAGCCACTATTGCTGAGAACACCTGCAGATCTATAGAAGAATTTTTGGCCATATCTATTGTATGGGATGTGTTTATCAAGTTATCAAGAATTGTGTATGTATTTGAGGATTTGAGATGAGAATCAGAATGAAACTAAAAATAATCCTCATATAGTTTTCATAGTCTTGAATCATCCTTGGGTATACCCACCTTGGTTTTGCAGAGCCAGAAGAGTAGAAAACCACCCTTGGTTTTGTTGAAGTTGGGCCCAAATGGTTTTGCACATAGAATTGCTAATAAGAATTGGCTAATCTTTAGATTGTGTGAGTATTATCACCTTGGTATTAAGCATTTTGTTGCTTGGTAGTTTTAAAACACCAATAGAGACCTCCATAACTTAAAATTTGGAACTGGTGTCAAGGTCAAAGTCAACTTTGTCCTAGGTTAGGGTCAAGGTCATCCTTGACCTAGGTTAGGGTTGAGGTTAACCTTGACCCTTTAGGTCATCATTGACCTAGAAATCAAAGTCTTCAATTTCTTAGAGAAAGTTGTCAAAACAAGGCTGGAAATAGGAGGAGAAAAGTAGAATAGGGGGAACAACAAGATCCATGCAAAGACTTATTCAAGGCACTTTGTTGATCTTAGATTGGTTTTGACAAGTGAGTGTCAAAACACTTAATTTATTTACTTATTTCATGCCAAAAAAAGTAGTACATGCTGAGCACAACATGTATATTATAGAGCATGTTGAGTCATAGTAAGTGTCGAGTCACTCAGGTACCGAGCAAATAGTGTATGCTGAGTAACATAGGAGCTGAATAAATAGTGGATGTTGAGTGATATAGATACCAAGTCACAACATAGAAAATAGTATATGATGAGCATCAAAAAATTCAGATGTCAAGTGACATAGTTTTGACATATTTTTTTATAATGGCACAAACAATTATGTAAGCCATTTTTTAGCTAACTTAAGATTGAATTTAAATATTTTGGAGATAAGGATGAATATCAAGTTGGATTCCCTATACAATTACATGCATCCAATCAAAAAAAGGGAAGGTTTAAGTGGAAAAATAGATAAATCTAAGCCATGGTTTCATATCTAACCCTAAGTCACCAAAGTCTTCTTAATGAAGAAAAACCCTAAACTCTCTAGCGAGTGAGTAAGGCATTGAAGGAGCTAAGAGAGAAGTTTGCATGTAAAAATAGTGCATTCATGGTGGCTAAGGAGTTATGAAATGATATTACATTGTAGAATCAATTAGAGCATAACAAAGGAAAGGAAAAGGATACAACAAAGAGACATCTAATCAAGGAGGATCAAGAAGACATTAGTTTAGAGGTGATATGTCATCAACCAATCAAGTGCTAACCATAGTATCAAAGTTGAGACATTCTAATAGGTGATTTTAGTCAAAATATTTTAACAAAGTAGTCCTAACAAGTTGTATGAAATCCTTTAACAAGGTGCTTACTTAATTGTGAGTTGAAGTCCTTTAGCAAGGCAGAATTCTAATAGGGTGTTGAAATCCTCTAACAAGGTGAGAACTAATAGTCTTTGTAAGCCTTTAATAGGATAAACCTTTCATAGGGTAGATCATGTTTCATGGTCAAAAAATTGTAACCTTTATTGCATACACTTTATTACTACAGTAGTGAAGATTTGTGGGTGGCATTCCCACCCCAGTTTTACCTTCTCATTGGAGGGTTTTTGGGTAATCATATATGGTGTTGTATGTGTGTGAATGCTTATATGTTTACATGATTTAGATGTACATGCTTTACATGTTATTTCAGTTTATTAATTGAATGCATGAGATGAAGGTGTGGTGAAATTTTTATGGGTCCAAGTTTAAACTATTGATTCACACCCCCCAAGAAGATTACCTTTCCTATTGTAATTCTAACATGCTTGAAATGAACCGAGACCACTTAGAGGGCTAAAAGCTCTTAACATGGAAGTGCTTCCATTTTAAGATGATACACTAGGGTTGGATAACCAGTAACCCTATGCATCATCAATTTTGTTATTTCAACCTATCCATCCAATAGCCAGTACTTCATGTCATGAATTCTACTAAATTTTTTTTTAATCCATTCCATTATGAAATTTATCATAAATTATAAGGCTTGAGTTAACCCTTTCCTTTCAATAATCTAAAACTCATCCCTTAGATTTCCTTCATCACATAATTTATAAAGCTTTCCAGATTTCCTAGTCTCCTACTTCGTTGATTTTGCTCATGCAGTAACTTCTGACATCATGAATCATGATGAATTTAGGTGGTATCAATGATAACACACCCATTGAGTCTCCTTTAACAACAATTTCTAGAATATCTTGAAATTTAGATGGAGGACAGGTGTCACTCATCACCAATTGAATTTTACTAAACTTATCACTCATTCTAGTAGTTGATAAAGCTGACATGATCATAAATAGGGTTTGATGTACTTCCTTCTCTAGATACTCAACACTTGATCATGCTCTTTATTCAAACTTCTTATTCAAATCATTCCTTGAAATCTCTATTAGTTGATTGAAGTTGCATAATTGCTTAATTTCTTGTTTGCTTGAAGCTCTTCAAAAATCTAGATGCAAGGTATGAAGTAATATTTAAATTTTTTTTATATACCTCATCTTTTGATCAATTATATTTTCCATAAATGTTTTCTTTCATTAAATGTAATCTATATATCACAATAGCTTGTTCTCTTCCATACCCTTCAGTCTCTATTGGAGTGCTCGATCTATGTTACAATACTCAGTCAAAACAAGTAGTATTTTTATACTCGACAACCATTTACAAACTTTTATTCTTATGTATCTTATATATGTGGATATGAACTTTTGGCACACATTTTGTTGATCTCATTGTGGTTTTGACATATGAGTGACAACACACTTAAAGTCATTACTTAGCAGAATTAGTACATGTAGAGCAAGTAGTGTATGTTGAGCATAAGTTGTCAAATAATGCATGCCAAGAAAAATATGCAATATGTGTTGAGTCACTGGTATGTTCCAAGTAGAAAATTAGTGCTAAATCACTCCAGTGATGAGCAAGTTAATACATGCTAAGTAATTCAGATGCTGAGTGAACAGTGGATGCTGAGTCATTTAGAGGTCATTTTATAGCATTGAAGATATAGTAGATGTTGAGCATCAGAGGCTTCGAGTTCTGAGTCAATAGTATTGGACATAGTTGTTTGTAATGGCACACACTCTTGTGTAAACCATTATTGGGTAGAATTAAGGATTTTTTTGCAATTCAATATGATAAGAATGAATCTATAATAAGAATCCCTATGTAGTACATGCAACCAGTCAAATTAAGGAATGAATTAAGCAGAAAAATGGGTGAATCATAGTCATTGATTCCTACCTTACCTTAGGTCACCTGAGTCTACTTAAGGAGGACAAACCCTAAAGGAGTTATGAGAAAAGATAGAAGTTTTCATGCATAGACAAAGCATTCATGGTGACTAAGGAGTTGTGAGAAAGGATTGAATTAAAAAATTAGTTAGAGAGAATAGATGAAAGTAGAGAGATGACAAAAGTGATACATCTGATTAGAGAGGATTAAGTATAAATTAGGAAAGAGATGATGTGATATCTACCAGAGAGGTGTTATCCAAAGGATCAAGTTTGAGATATTCTAACATGTGAATTAATAAAATCTCTTAACCGAGTAGTCCTAGCAGGCTTTTGTAAATCCTTTAAAAGGGTGCTTACTTCATTGTAAGTTGAAGTCCTTTAACAAGGCACACTTCTAACAAGGTGTTGAAATCCTTTAATAGGGAAGACCTTTCATAGAGTAGATCATAGTTTATGATCAAACATTGTAACCTTCACTGGATCCACTTCACAACTACAATAGTGAAGATTTGTGGGTCTCATCCCCATCCCAATTTTACCTTCTCATTGGAGTGTTTCTAGGTAATTAAATATCTTGTGCCATATGTGTTGAATGTTATTTTTTTTCATGCTATGGATGAGTGTGTTTAGTTTGGCATTTCAATTTACATGCAAATTATGAGATCGATTTGTTGTGAATGTTTTAATGGTTAGAGATTTGAAGTACTGATTCACCCACACTGCCCCCCGCTCCTTTAAAATTTTACTTTCCCTATTATATTTCCAACATATTTATGTAAGAAACTAATGTATGATATATCATTTAGGTATTTAGTTCCATACATACCTCTTTTTCTTAGTTAGAGATGACATGATCACTTTCTCCATTAAATTGGGTGACCTCAGCTTCATTAACTCCACTACTTCCATCTTCTATTTTCTTTTTCCATTTCTAGTTCATTTCATTCCTCACTTGCTTAATATCCACTTTGCCTTTTCCTTTTTCTTTTGTCTAATTTTCTAGATATACTTGAGTTCTATAATTCTTTCTTTGATGTCCTAACTTGTGACTTTTGGAACATGCATTGTTAGGTGCATAATTCTGCTTTCTTTGATTTGGCCAATAGAGTTTTTCCTCTGATATACATTCAAATTCTCTATGTCCCTATTCCTAATAATTGTAGTAGTATCCTTCAAATCTATGTGTAGTGATGTTGATGGCACTCAAAATTGCATTCCCATTTTGAGTACCATTCTAAACATTTGAGTCAATTTGAGCCCATATAAGTGCATTTATTGCATGTGTACTCGACTATCCTTTCAAGGCCTATGATATGTTTTATGTTTCTAACACCTTGCATTCAATATATGCATGTCTCTTTTATTGATAAATTTCCATTTCGAGTCATTATGTGAAGTTTCATTTTGAGCAATGTTCAGATCTGCATTTTTGCTGAAGTGTCAAACAACAATAGGAAGCCTAGTTTGCATTTGAATATCTTGCACCTAGTTAAGTTTCATGACTCATGTCATATCCCCTTAATTAACCAAATTGTAATTATAAATTGTTTAAAAATATTTAATATTAATACAAAATATATTGACCATTTTATCATTGATACAAAGGTGTTGATCATTCCTCTCTTATAATTATATTACAAATATTTTACTAATCCAAAATACTCTAATCAATTAACTATAAATACTTTTCAATTAAATATAATATAACTCTTATAAATTACACTAAAAGCAATAAATAACATAAATCCAATTAACATACATAACTAAGCAATATAACACATTTAATAAACAATGGATAAAACATATATTGGGACACATCCCCTCACTCATGTTTATTCCAACCGAGTCAAGCAATATTTATTAGGGTAAGGGAAGACTTCAAAGGTATCAGAAGATTGGGCATTAAAAGCATAGGATGAAGTATCAACACCAGACATATGCACTATTCTCCATCGAATTTTAAGTCAAGATCCATCGTGGGTTTCAAACATAAAGCGTGGAATGAAGGTACACACTAATCTTCTTAGGTTTCTAAATCAGGGTCTACACTAAGCAAACACACAGGTCTTTGTCAGGCTTCACATCGAAGTACAGACCAAGGTAAGGCAGCCATATGTTTAAAAGTTAATAGTATATGTTCTATTTTCATAAAAGGGGGATAATTATCCAATCTAATATAAATTAAATTAAATAAAAAGTAACTAATATTAGTTTCTTACCAAAGGAATATATATATTAAGATGATAATTGAATAAAAGGGAATTAATATTAATTTCTCAACTAAAGGAATATATTAGGACAATGATTGAATAATGGTAATTGATATTAATTTCTCTATTGAAGAAATATATAGTAATTGAATAAAACTTAAATCTAATAAGATCATCATTCTCCAAGATGAGATAAGGCCTGCGATGGAATGGGTTGGGTGATACCACTTGAAGGTATTGGGTAAAGCCTATGGGTACTGGGTAAGGCCTATGGTGGAGCAAATATCTCAAGGTATATCATATAAGGGTGCCATCTTGGGAGTGATGATTGGAGAGAGGTAATGATAATGAGGGAGACTAGTGAGGCCCACTGGTTGGGTAATAGGGCACCCTATTATGGTTCCTCCTCCTATATTTTTAATGAGAAATTAAGTTTCTAACACTATAAAGAACCATGTTTAGTTTGAATAAGAATTATCTTAAGATTAAATCTCTTTCATTCTCTAAAATTAAAAGTATAAATACTTTATTAAGGTTTGTTATAGGAAGTTTCAAAAAGGGGACATTACAAGTGGTATCGGAGCATCTTTCTTACCAACCTGTGGAAAGTAGTTAATGCAAAAATACCAAAGGGATCAAAGGGCATTAGAAAGGGAAGGAAGGAAACATTCCACCAAAATGAACAGTCAAATAAGTAATGAATTAAAAGCCTTCATAGAACAAACGAACCGAACTACTCAAGCACTCATAGAACAAACTGAAAGAAATGCTTGGGCTATAACCGAGCAAAGTGAAACAAACAGACTCCTTTTAGAAGTCCTTCCTAATAAAAAAAAGAATGGGAGAGATACAAATACTCACTAGTCTAAAAATGATAATAATCAGTTGCATACACTAGAATCAGAGCGTAGACCCACTAGACCCCCCTTCCTACTAGGGGAAGAACAAGAAGATGAGGATGAATAACGAAGTAAATAATATAAATGATATTACAAATGAGTACTCAAAAATTGATCGTGAACTTAGAATGGAAATACCTTTTAGAGACTATTGTGATGCTTATATGAAATCATTCAATAAAAAAAGAAGACATCTACATCAAGAAAAAAATCTAAAGGAAGAAATAAGTAAGGTGAGTCTCCCAAAATTTGATGGATAAAAAAGAACCACTATGCACTCATGGGTACAAATATTGGATACTTATCTCTCTCTAAATCATATGTTAGGAAAGGGGGCTATCAAATTTATTGTCCTTCATTTAAGGGGAATAGCACAAGATTGGTGGCAACATGGCCTTAACAACCAAGGGCATAAACAAATTAAAAGTTATGATGAATTCACCCAAAAACTCATAAAATGATTTGATCAAGTAGATCCAGAATGGTACTTTAAAAGGTTGACCCAAATTAGACAAGAGGGATCAATATTGGAATTCGCTAGAGAATTTGAAAAATTATCAGCTATGGTACCAAAATTATCACAAAAAAGACTTATTTATTTATAGATGGACTAGAAGAGAGAATCAAAAGTGCAATAGGTGCTCATGAACCAACCAATTTGGAAGAAGCAATACAAAAAGCCCTAAAATTTGGTCCCTCGGCCAACAATACATCAAAGATCTATCCTAAGCATTCCTTTAGGGAGGACAAAAGTGGGAAGAAAAGAACCTTTATTCCTAAATGGGAAAGAGAAGAATTAAGGCAAAAAAGTTATGTTTCAAATGTAAGGAAATATGGGAACATGGACATATTTGCAATAAAGGAAAGGATCAAGATCAAACTAAATGTTATAAATGTAAGGACCCTTGGACACCCAGGCACAAATGTAATTAGAGGGATCTTATTAAGAAGAAACTATGCTTTGTTTGTAAGGAAGCATGGGAACTAGGGCATTTATGTATTGGTGGGTCACCTAACTAAGTATGCACACTTCATGGCCATATCAATAGACTTCAAATCCCCTCATCTAGCAGAAGTATTCTTCAAAGAAATCTTCAGACTACATGGACCTCCTCAAAAAATTGTCAGCGATTGAGATCCAAAATTCCTAAGCTTATTCTAGAAAGAAATATTCAAGCTATCTAGGACAGAGCTTACATCTAGTAGTAGTTACCATCCACAAATTGATGGTCAGACAGAAATTGTTAACAAATGGATAGAAGGATACCTAAGAAACTATGTTACATGGTAGTAAAATAGATCAATCAAATGGTTGCATTTAGGAGAATATTGTTATAATACCACCCATCATATGTCAATAGGGATGACCCCCTTTTGAGCACTATATGGATATGAAGCAACAACTTTTGGAGACTTGATCTGAATAGAGAGTCGAGTACAGGGCACCAGAGACTTCATACAAGAAAATATAGACATCATGAATTCACTCAAGAACAACCTACATCAAGCACAAAATCAACAAAATATTTACACTAATAAAAAGAGAATGGAGTGGACATTTGAAATAGGGGATATGGTCTTCTTAAGACTCCACCCATATAAACAAACTTCCATCAAAACTACTGGAATCGAGAAACTCAAACCTTGATTCTATGGGCCCTATAAAGTGATTAAGAAGATAGGTGAAGTATCCTATGAATTAGAGCTCCCTTTTGATAGTCAAATTCATAACATATTCCATGTGTCAAGATTGAAGAAGGTTTTGGGGCAACATATTACTCCATGCTTGGGACTACCACCACTAGATGATGAAGGAAGATTAATCTTAGAACTAGAGACTATCCTCAGAGTATGAGAGAAAAGACTAAGGAATAGAACCATTGAAGAATACCTAATTAAATGGAAAGGATTATAGGTGGAAGACACAACATGGGAAGGGTCTCAAATATTAGATCACCCAAACCTTAGAGTAACTGCTTGAGAACAAGTAATTTTTGAGAGGGGATGGTTGTCATATCCCCTTAATTAACCAAATTGTAATTATAAATTGTTTAAAAATATTTAATATTGATACAAAATATATTGACCATTTTATCATTGATAAAAAGCTATTGATCATTCCTCTCTTATAATTATATTACAAATATTTTACTAATCTAAAATACACTAATCAATTAACTATAAATACTTTTCAATTAAATATAATAGAACTCTTATAAATTATACTAGAAGAAATAAATAACATAAATCCAGTTAACATACATAACTAAGCAATATAACACATTCAATAAACAATGGATAAAACATATATTGGGACGAGTCCCCTCACTCACGTCTGTTCCAACCAAGTCAAGCAGTATTTATTAGGGTGAGGGAAGACTTCAAAGGCATAAGAAGATTGGGCATTAAAAGTGTCAGAAAAAGTATCAGCACCAGACATATGCACTATTCTCCATCAGCTTTTGAGTCAAGCTCCATCATGGGTTTCAAACATAAAGCATGGAATGAAGGTACATACTAATCTTCTCGAGTTTTTGCATCAGGATCTACACCAAGAAAACACACGGGTCTCCATCAGGCTTCACATCAAAGTACAGACCAAGGTAAGGCACCCATACATTTAAAAGTTAATAGTATATGTTCTATTTCCATAAAAAGGGAATAATTATCCAATATAATATAAATTAAATTAAATAAAAAGTAACTAATATTAGTTTCTTACCAAAGGAATATATATTAAGATGATAATTGAATAAAAGAGAATTAATATTAATTTCTCAACTAAAGGAATATATTAGGACAATGATTGAATAATGGTAATTGATATTAATTTATCTATCAAGGAAATGTATAGTAATTGAATAAAACTTAAATCTAATAAGATCATCATTCTCCAAGATGAGATAAGGCCTACGGTGGAATGGGCTAGGTGACACCACTTAGAGGTACTGGGTAAAGCCTACGGGTACTGGGTAAGGCCTACGGTGGAGCGAATATCCTAGGGTACATCATACAAGGACGCCATCTTGGGAGTGATGATTGGAGAGAGGTAATGATAATGAGGGAGAATGGTGAGGCCCATTGGTTGGGTAACAAGGCAACCTATTATGGTTCCTCCAATATTTTTAATGATAAATTAAGTTTCTAACACTACAAAGAACTATGTTTAGTTTGAATAAGAATTATCTTAAGATTAAATCTCTTGCATTCTCCAAAATTAAGAGTATAAATACTTTTTCAGGGTTTGTTATAGGAAGTTTCAAAAAGGGGACATTACAACTCACCAATTTGGGAGTATTTAGTATGAATTAAAGAACCTATGTTTCTATTTTCAAGTCATTTTGATATGTTTTGACTAGGTTTTGAATCCCTCAAAGTCAGTTGCTTAATGTTGTCATGCTGATGTAAATTGTTCAAAATTTTGGGAGGCCCTATTTGACCAAGTTAATCAAAATGAGAAATTTTCTTTTGCATTGCATTTTAGAGGTCAGACACTTGTTGTTTTCTAGATTTGAGCTTATGATGAATCCGTTTGACTAGTTTTCAAATGCAATTCCTAATGCAATTTGTAAAGTTTTACTAGTGTCTTAAAGTGCAGATTGATTAGTCCTATTTGGGATTTCATAACTCTAAACCTGTGAGTTTTCAAGTCATGAACAATCCATCTGCACACTTTCCTAGGTCCATTCTATTTGTGAAAATCATTTTTTTTCTAATGTTTCCAATTCTACAAATCCAAGTACCCCACTTCTTATGCTTGCCAAATGCACCCAGTTATTTGTCATTAGCCCAAATCAAAAATTTATACTTTCCTCTTGACAACGAACCAATATCCCAATTTTCAAGCCCTCAAGTGTCTATTTCCCCTATTTTTGAACCTGAAACCAAACACACTATTATTTTTTGACATGTTTGCTTGCAGACAATTTCATGAAGGCAACTTTGATGGTCAATATCTTTAGACCCACATGTCATCATGAGACAAAATATGATAGGGTAAAAGAATGTGGAATACAAAATCAACATGTTAGTTTTTAGATCCCAATTGTTGAATTTAGTCAATTTTTAAGGCTAGTCAGAGGACCCCTTAGCACAAAATTGGCAGTTTGAAAGAAAGAGGTAAAGTGACTTTTTAACAATGATTCAATGGTAAAATTTGATTTTAATTAGTATTAGGTGTACAATTTATTAGTTTGAAGGGTTAAGTGTTTCGATTCAAAAAAAAATTAGCCGAACTTAGTTTGGAGCTCGACTAGCTTCAACATATTGACAAGGATTAATAATATTTTAAGCTATATGAGAGATGCAATTATTTTAATAATCACTTCACTTGTATGAAAGTAAAGTGTTGTTTGAGTGTGTCTTTTGGATAAAATGAAATAGATAAAATGGGGGTGTTTTTAATTTTTAAAGTCAAGACCAATTATGCAAGAGTGGGAAATGATATAAACTTAGAAAATGATAGTGTTTCTATGCTCTTGCTTGAAAGTACTAGAAAATATTAGCATTCTTACAAAGAATCAAAAATAAGGAAGCCAGTATTTGGCATAAAAAACTCCAAAATAAAGCATGTAAGTGCAATACATCAATATAAAGATCAATAGTGATGGATTACTTTTGGGGACTTAAGTGGTAACTCTAGAGAAAATTAGTTAGTGACTAAGCACACTTGTGTTTTACTGAATAATAATTCTAGGAAGCCACACTAAAATACCCCTCTATTCACTCCTATTGTGAAGGAAAATCCTATGCCCATTACCAAGTTTAAATGCATGATGGAGGATCAGTCAAGATAGTGGATTACTATGTAATTACCACTGGGCTTGGTGCAACATTTGTAGTTTTTTTTAAAGATTGACAGGGGAGCCTATTCTAGCAGCTACATGTCACCCTTATATAAGCAAATGGGTGTCCAATCAAACAAATAGGGCCTAGGGGAGTTTCAACCACTGAGAAGCCTCACTTTAAAGGTATATGGAAAATTTGTAGAATGAGAGTCTTTCACCTACCTTGAATGACACCCACTTATACCTTTCATAACATTTGCTATGTTCTCTCTAACAAAGTGGCTGAAGTGTATTTTTACCAAGTGATGGACATGTGTTGACCAATTTTGAAAAGAGGAATTGTAGATATGGTGTGTCTATGTAGATGCATGGTTAAATTTAGATCATACAAATTTTTGCAAAGGGGGAATGCCTTCTTCAGACTTGTGTGAGTTGTAATTGTTCAACTACAACATTTTAACTAGTGTAGATGAAAGCCTTTATAAAAATTTGAATCAAACATGATGATCATACCAAGAAATGTTTACTCTCCCCATTCACATGACTAATCTTCCCCTCTACTTTTTGATGCATGATGAATATGTATTCATTGAAAATATAGCAAGAGCTTCTGAGGTTTCTCTAACTGGGCATGGCTACCTAATAAGGAAGGAGAGTAGTGTATGCATAGGATTTGAATGCAATAACAAAAGAAATATTATTACATATTCATTGTACTGGGGAGTTTTATGTATTTAAATACATGAGTGCTCAAAGCTTAAGTGTCTAACAAGATAAAGTGTTTTTGAAGTGCAAGGCTCATATACGAGGGGCCCTCTTCTAGATAGCTAGCAATGTAGCTGTACATTAATTTTGAATCAAGCCATAGATGAAATAGAGAGAAGTATGGTACCACCATGTGACACATGACAATCAGGTATGGCTTTGTGGGATTAACCACATGGTTAAATGATAACCATGTAACAACGTCAAATAACTAGTTAACTATCAAGCACACCATCACAACAGTAAATGCTAAGTCCAAAGAAAGGATCCTGACCTTGCCAAATAACCTATTTCATAGCTTCACACTAGTTAACCATAGTTAAGGAGATGGAGTTCTAATGATGCCAAATGCATGTTTCACATGATCACTAGGGTTAAGAGGTGGTTAGGAGTTAAGGGCAAGAAGATGACACATGATAAGGTGCCCAATAAGGCAGTGGTGAGGTGGCAATGATAGAGTGAGTTTAGCCAATCACATACTGACACATGGCACCTATGTGGCAGTCAATTGGGATTTGATCCAGATTGAAAAAGGGGTAAAAAGATGAAATGATATAAAGTTCATTTTTATTATTTTTCTTTCAAAATTTGAACGTGCAAACCTCTGAGTTGAAAATTTTTAATGATTTTAAGGATATTATATAGTTTAAACTATATACAATTTTAAATTTTAAATTTTTTCATTTAATGCTTTGTTTAATGAGTTGGGGCTTGGAACTTTAAATGCATGCTAGAGGGGCCTTTTTTATCAGAGATGTAGAGTGCAGTATACCATTGGAATCATGAGAAGATGAGCTTTCTAAATATGTAGTTAGAAAGTGTATAATTATTCAGTGGAAAGAGCTATAGATAGATTTGTACAATGGGGGCATTGTCAACAGAATGAGCAATTTTCATGATTGAGTTTGAAATTTAGTTAGAGAGCAGATATGGAAGTTTGTTGGCTCCAGAATTTGGGGAAAATGTTTTTGAAAGTTACTTTTTGCCTCTAAAAGTCATTTTGGCAGGTGTTTTTGCCCTTGTTTTAATATCAAATTTGACATCTTAATTATTTACATGTTTTTATCAATCTAAAGATATTTCCAATGCATTCTTTAGCAGTAAAGATGAGATCTAATTTCTAGTTATAGAAAGAAGGGAGAGAGAGGTTTTTAATCAATAAGTGGACAACTGAAAACATCCAATCCGATCCAAGAATTCTTCCTATCTTTATATTCTCTTCTCTTCTCTTCTCTTTCTTTAGGGCTGGTTCCAGTTCTTGGACATTTCTTATTGTTGTGATACCACAAGGATGGTTCCAGTTTGGTTGAAATTTATTTCATGGGTGTGATTCCACCATTCTTCAGCATTCCTCTATAATGAACAATAGTTAATGAGAATACAAATAGTTCTAGTTTATTCAACAATTTCAAAAGTTTTTTTAATGCATCCTTTATGTATTTCTTTCAAGGAAATGAATAAAAGTGCAACAACAAGTTTATCTTCAATCTAAATTTTGTCTCCTATTCATGTTGTTTGTGATCTTTTGTGTTTTGTGAACAAAGAGCATAAGACTTAGTTGCATCTTGTTTTGGGTTGTATGTGTTGATATAGTTTTCTTGTGATTCAAAGAGTCATGTAAATGCTTAGTTTATCATCACAAGGTTGTATACTTTATGAAGGGACAAGTCGAGTATGAGAGTTAGAAATGATGCAGATGTTTGATTCACAAGGTGAATGGATAGATTTGAAAGTCTTGATACATGAAATGTCTCAATGATTTCCAATGATGTATGTCAATGATTTGTGGAACTACCCAATAGACAAGGAACTAATTAGCTATAGGATTAATGTGTTTCATTGTGTTGATATTCTAGTCATGTTTTTTATTAGTGACATACACCTATTCAAACTATAAGCTTATACTAAGCATATTGTATAGTTAATAGTATTAACTAAGCATTTCAGTTGTTACCAAGTTCTACAATTTCTACCGAGTTCTATGGATAGATTTTAGTTTGCATTGAGCAGTTACTATAGAAGTGATGATCACCAGTGTAAACTGAGCATCTTAGTGTATGTCGATTTTACTAGTGCAAACTGAGTTGTGTAGTACTTACCAAGTTCATAGTTGATGTGATGAGAGTCTAGTGTTACCCAAGATACTCAATGTTAACCAAGAGACTCAGTTTATACCAATATCAATGTAATAGTGTTGACCAAGCTATACAGTAAGAATTAAGTATTCAGTTTATATGCTGAGTTTTGTAGTATTCGCCAAGTCACCAGTGCAGACTGAGTTCAAGACTACTTGGAAGTGATCAGTATGGACTAAGCTTCTATGTATATTGAGTGCATGACAATACCAAGCATTAACAATGGATTCCAAGTATCAGAACCTCACCAGGTTAGTGTTCAGAGCTTGAGTTTCTACACTTTGGCTGACTTTGTAATATTTGTGTAAACTTGTATTTTGGTCAACTTTATAACTATGTAATTGGATTGATATATATGTAATGTATTGTATCACATCCAAATGTGTGTATGGAAGTAATGTAATCATCAAAAAAGAACAAAAGAGATAATTAAAAAGGCTATAATTGTATAAGGAGCAACAAAGATTCATCTATCACAACAAGGTGATTTGTTCACTCGAAGGAATCGTATTCAACAAACTAAGTTGTGGATCAAATTTTAGCTACTACTTCATCATAACAGGTGGATTAGTCAAATCCTTTAACAAGGTAGACCTAACAATCTTATGTAAATCTCTTTACCGAGTGCATACTTCATTGCATGTTTGTAAATTCTTTTACAAGGTGGACCTAGCAATCCTTATTGCTCCTAATAGGGTAGATCATTAGAAGTGATCATTGTAAGCCTTAACAAGCCAAATTTATTCTACAAAACTAAAGCTTGTGGGTATCATCCCCACCCTATTTTAACTTTCTATTTGGAAGGACTATGGGTCACCAAATCTTGTGTTAAAGTGTTCTGTATGCTTTCATGTTTTTTAGTTTCTCATGCATGCAATTAGAATTCATATAAAGGATTAATTGCTAATTAGAATTAAAAAAATTGAAGTTAACCTTGCAATAACTTATCTTGTCATAATATTTCCAACAATTGGTATCAGAGCATTGTGGTTCTCAGAGAAAAGTTTAACAGTTTGGACAAAGATCAAAGGCAATGGAGCTATTCAGTCTTGACAAGGCTATTGACAATGAGAAGCTAGATTTGGAATTGGCCATTGGACAACTCAAGAAAGCAAAAGAAAAACTCTCCCAATCCCTGAAAAGAATAAAATATCTTGCAATCTAGATGAATGATTCACTCTACATTAAAGAAAGAATTGAAGACATCTATTCAAGCAATTTAGATGAAGCTGATGAAGCAATCAAAGAACTATTGGAACAAAATAGTACTCTTCAAGAAGAAGTAATAAAACTAAGAAGAGAGCAATAAATTCAGTCAATAAGATTGTGTGAAGTCATGGAAGAGAAAAACAAGATAAGATAAGAGATACAAGGAAAGAACAAAGAAATTCAACACTTATCCCTTTAGCAAGCAGACTTCATTGATCAGTTGACAAATGCAAATGAAGAAATCATGAATCTAAGATTAGAGAATGAAAAATTCTAGAATGATCTAAACATTGAAAGGCAAACCAATAAAAGAATAATGAAATCCCAAGCAGACATGAATCAATTGAATGAGCAAAGTCATTACAAAAAAAAGGGAAAGTAGGAATTGGATATATAGAGGAAGGTGAATCATCTAGGCAAGGAGCTCAAAGGAATCAAAAACCTACTTGCAATCACTCTGGTACGATAGGTCATACTTCAAACAAATGTTGGAGCAATGGAAAAGAAAAATCTAATGGAAAATGGTATAACTGTAATTAGCATGGTCATAGAGAAAATGAATGCAATAAGAAACCAAGATGTGAAGGAAAATGTCACAAATGTAAGAAGCATGGGCACAAATCATTAGAATGCAAAACTAAGATATTGAATCCAATAGAAAAAATTGTGAAAGCTATATTTAGTTGGGACTATAACACTTGGTGCAGATGTCATTACTGTGGAGAATTTGGACATATTGGAATGAATTGTGTAAAGCATCACATGAGGAAGAAAGATACTACCAAAAGATGTTTCATTTGTACAAAACTTGGTCATCTTGCCAAGAACTATATGAATATTGGAAGAATAGAAGATTAAAAGAAGGAAAAAGATGATAACATCGGAAAAAAAATGAGACAACAATGGGTTCCAAAGTATATCAAGGATGCAAGTATGAGAAATGATGATCAAGTCACTCACAAATTGGGTGACTCCACCATTTCCACTTGATTTCTCAAAGGAGGACTGAAACTAGGCTACAAAGAGGACATCTAAATTAGTTCCAGTTGATAGGACAAAAGATCCATAGATCAACATTCAAGATGCAAAGGGATCACCAAGTAAGAGGTACTAGTTACTACCAAGTTACCTTCCTTACCAAGTGAAGTCATGTTATAGACTCTACTAAGTGAGGTCGGGAGTAACTAAGTCTTATATGGTTACCGAGTCACAAAAGACTACATCAAGTAATCAATGTAAGAGAAGTGGATGACAGTCTGTCAATTTGATCTAACATTCATACCAGGCATTTATGGTGAAATTTGATAAAAGGAATGAAATCAAAGTCATTTTTACTATGAATTTTCAAGAGCTATTTGTGCAGAGTGATCTTCAAGAGCATTCAAGAAATTTTTCACCAAAAGTTTTCAAATTCTCTCAAACCCTACTAAGTGAAGGTGGCAGCTACCAATAATAAAGAAAAATGAGGTTCAGACAGGTTGGTTTGTGGTGTAGAATGGAAGGCACCAAATTTCAAGTTCATACCTATAGTTGTAGAAACCCTAGATCCAAGTGGAGTGCAGTCAAAAATCCTTCCCAAGGATCACTGGTCTCCCAATGTTGGCAAAAGCTAAAATGACTAAAACCCTAGGTCAGGTTGAAATAGAGAAGAAAACCCTAGCCAGGTGGGATAGTAGGGGAATGAAGATTAGCAATGTCAGTGACATGGAATTGAAGTTCAGTATTCACGTCATTGCACACAAAATCTATAGTTCAAGTAGATTGAACAATGTGTCTTACAAAGTAGTTGACCTGGCATACCAAGTTGTCAAGAATAACCTTTCTCTTGACCTTGCTAATCTACTGTTGAAATAGTTCAACAAAAACATGGAGAGCATCAAGACATCAAAGAAAAATCCATGTAAGTTTGGCTCATTATTGACTTGTTTATTCTTCTATGTTCACAAATTCTTTCCATCAAAAGGTACTATTGTTTGGAGGAAAGATGTGCCAGTACTCTATCAAGTTAATGAATAAATTGTTGAGATGGGAGAAAATTATACTAGTATCATGGACAATTATTTTGATGCATTCAAGGAGAAAATTAATAATAGATTTTGAATCCCCAAGAAACTAGTAGAGGATTATAAAGATGATGTTTGTTTTATGGTGGATAGTGACATGATATATATTCAAACAGTTAGGCCTAGAAATGCATGTGTGAAACCTCTATGATATGAGGTAAATATTGATGAAATGAAGGATAGAATTGAGGCACTAATAAATGAACTAGTTGATCCCAAAGCAACTTATTTTGGCACATGTGATGAGGCTAATGCCATAATAGAACTAGAGATCAAGCTCCCTTAGGTGGTCAACAAAGGAAAGAAGAGGATTACTAAGTTGAGAAAAAATTATACTCTCTTGCTAGGCAAGGGCAAAGGTGAAGATAAAGAAGTAGAGGAAGAGGAGAAACTAAAGCAAAAGGGCAAGGTAATCATTAGTAAGCCTACCAAGATGTCCACTGCAGTGTTCACTGGAAGATCCTCCAGGGAGAAAGCAAACAAAGAAGGAGGAGACATAATTTTCAAGAGGTCGCCACCCACATTTGAGGAGAGAATGAAGCAATTGGAATCAAGATTAGGAATAACAAACTTCAAAGAATTGAAATATGAGACTAGAATAGTTGATCAGTAGAAGCAGATTGAAGACAGATTAACTAAGATTGGTAAATGGAAATATTCACCTGATCAACTTACTTAGCAGATTCCAGATGCATTGATGAACAAAATAAAGCCAAGATGGGAACATTCAATGCAACCTATTCCAAATTTGGATGACAAGGAAGTAAAAGAATCTTTAAAGAAAAATGAAGAAAAATTAACTTTAGGATTCAATACTTGTCTTTTTTTGTTGAATGAAATAGAGCATGTTGTGAAAAATGCCACAAACAAATTGAAGAATGTCTATCTTCTCCACAAACTGAGTGATTTTCTAGTTAGTATAAGTGACAAGGATGATGAAGATGATTAAGAAAAAGATGAAGAGAAAGATGATGAAGAAGTAACTCATTTTGATAATGTAGATGATGAAGAGGAATAGGAGCAAGAGGCTACCAAGGAAGGTACACAAGATGTTGAGGAAATTGACCTAGTTAATATTTTTGCAATAGTTATTGCCTCACTTCCTCACTCTCCAAGAAAAACATTGATAACATCAAGCATGACGAAAACTTCAACAGGATTGATTGTGACTAGCACTATAGGCACAAGCATTCAATCAATCTTTGCACTAGTCCAACTTAGTACATCATTGACTGAAGTACCAAGCACTTCATCTACCAAGCTGCATGTTCTACCCTCTACATCAATTTTGGCTACAATAGGTATTTCTACTAGTATTTCAACAATGAGTGCAGTATCCATTTTTGCAGCAAGCCCTACTATTTCAACTATTGTTTCCATTCCTAGTACACAAGAAATAAGTGCAAGGATAGTTGAGACCAAGCCTCAACTGAGCACAAAATTTTTGGGTAAAGGTAAAGAAAAATAGGAGGATATAGATCTTGATGAGGAGATTGTCATTCCAAAATAAGACATCTCAAATCTAACTCTAGATCAGATGCAAACTTTTGGTGAACTTCTACAAAAGAAAGCCAAGCAGCAAAGGCTAAGAGAGGAAAAATTAAGGAGTTCAAGATCATTGAGGATGCAAAGAACATTCTAGCAGAGGTAATAGGTATAGAGGTTGATACTTCTCAACCAATTTTGTATCTATTAGCAGAGGTAGTCTAGAAATACAATGAAGATTTGAATGGATAGGATAAATTATTACAGAGAGCTAAGAAAAAATGAGAAATTTTTTTTACAACTTATTACTCAATAAATTTCCATTCATCAAGTGTAGTTATCTACTATTTTGGGCTCTCTAGAAACTTCTTGTATTAATGTATCATTACTTTTTGGAAAGTTATATGACACATTAATTTTCATAAAAGAAATAAAAGAAATTTTTTGTAAAATTGATGAAGATCTAGAGGGAAGTGCACAACAATTGCAGCTTGATCCAAGGTCTAGCTCTACTCACTTCAACATAATTAGATTTCTAATAGATATGTAGGTAGAACTACTCAGAGAAGAAGCAAGGATCACATTAACCTTGATAGATATCTAGAATATGATCTCCCTAACATGGATGCACTTCAAAAGCATATTGCATATTCAAAAACCCTCATCCATGACAATAATTTCTCTATTGCAAACCATATGATTGAATTGTTAACAAAAATTCAGGTTACATTACATACATGCAAGGTCTTGCAAGAGAACTAGGATAGGACTTTGGTGCTCATACTGAAGGTACATTCAGACTTCTTGTCTCATTTTGGCATTACTATGTAAATACATATAGCATAAATCTTTAGCATTAATGTCAAAAAGGGGGAGAAGATGTAAAAATGTTGCAAGAAAATGGGGGAGAAAGATGTAAAAAGATAGGGGGAGAAGATTGTAAGAAGAGTGTAAAGAAAATATATATTGTATATAGAGAGAAGATGTATTTAGAGATACATATCAAATGTATATATTATACTATGGAGGAGCATTACCATGAACAAAAATGTATCCTTTACAAAACTAATTTAGAAAAATCTCAAAAATAGTATACTCTACCAAGTTGAAGACATAAGGTGATGGATAATTCAGTTTTGATTGATAAGAGTTTTAGTCACTAATGCCAAAGGGGGAGATTGTTGACATTCTAGTCATGTTTGTTATTAGTGACATACATCTATTTAGATTGTAAGCTTATACTGAGCATATTGTATAATTAACAGTGCTAACCAAGCATTTTAGTTGTTACCAAGTTCTAGAGTTGCTACCTAGTCATATGGATAGATTTCAGTTTGTACCAAGCAATTACTATAGAAGTGATGATCACCAGTGTAAATCGAGCATCTCAGCGCATGCTGAGTTTACTAGTGCAAATTGAGTTGTGTAGTACTTACCAAGTTTGCAATTGATGTAAGAGAGTCTAGTGTTAACTAAGCTACTCAGTGTTAACCAAGAGACTTGGTTTATACTGAGCTTGAGGTGATAGTGCTGACCGAGCTATACAATAAGAACCAAGTGATTCATTTTATATGCAATGTTTCATAGTATTCACTGAGTCACCAATATATACCAAGTTTAAAACTACTTGGAAGTGATGAGTATGGATTGATTTTCTATGTCTACCGAGTGCATGATGATGCCAAGCATTGACAGTGGATGTTGAGTATTAGAACCTCACTGAGTCAGTCTTCATTGCTTGAGTTTCTACACTTTGGCCAACTTTGTAATATTTGTGTAAACTTGTATTGTGGCTGACTTTGTAATTATGTAATTGGATTGATATATATGTAATGTAATGTATCACATCCAAATGTGTGTAAGGAAGTAATGTAATCATTAGAAAAGAACAAAAGAGCTAATTACAAAGGCTACAATAGTACAAGTAGCAACAATGATTCATCTATCATAGCAAGGTGATTTGTACACTTAGAGGAATCTCATTCAACAAACCAAATTATAGATCAGAGATCAGCTACTACTTCATCCTAACAAGTGGATCAGTCAACTCTTTTAACAAGGTAGACCTAATAGTCTTATGTAAATCTCTTTAATGAGTGTATACATTATTGTATGTTTGTAAATCTTTTTGCAAGGTGGACCTAGCGGTCCTTATTGCTCCTAACAGGGTAGATCATTAGAAGTGATCACTGTAAGCCTTAATAGGCCAACTTTATACTACAGTACTAAAGCTTGTGGGTATCATCCCCACCCCAATTTTACTTTCTATTTGGAAGGTTTTTGGATCACCAAATCTTGTGTTAAAGTGTTGTGTATGCTTTCATGTTTTTAGTTTCTCATGCATGTAGTTAGAATTCATATAAAGGATTAATTTCTAATTGGAATAAAAGTGTTTGAAGTTACTGATTCATCTCTCCCCTCTTAGTAACTTAGCTTGTCATAATATTTCCAACATGTTCTTCATATCTTGGTTATGCTAAAATCAATATTATAATCAAAATCCTTTCCTCTTTTTGTTGAAGAGCTAAAAAGAGATACCCTCACTTAACTTATCAGGTTCATAGGTCATGTCATTAGCTATTTCATGTCTATGTTGTTGGCATAAGCATAGAAGATTAAGGGTATTATCTTCTTTAGGAGATTCAGTTGTATGCTTTGATACTAGTACCATATGAAGAATCTAAGGTTCACCTGCCTAGCTCTTATAGAGCATGAAGTAGAAGGAGGGATATAGCCTTATAGGTGGCCCCAGTGTCTAAATGGGTATGTTGTAGATGGGAAGTAGATACAGCTAGATGTATTTTGTTCTTATCATTGGGTTTTTGAAACATGATGTTTTGAAACACCAACAAATATATTTCTCAATTTTGACCTATAGTCATGTGTTTGATGACCTTGTTTCTTGTAGTAAAAATAGTAACCAATAAAACTAGGTTTAGGATTTTTCATACTATGTTTTCTTTGACAAATATTTATAGTATGACCAATTTTTCCACAATGATAGAAAGTTGGTTTGTTTTTTTGCTTTGTATTTCTCATTTCTCCATTCTAGGATGATTCTCCTTTCTTAGTGCAAGAATATCCTAACCCATTAAAACAATTTGATGACTTCATAAGTTTTCCAAAGTACTTTATTGATTACTTTGGTGGGTTGTATTTCTCCATATATTCCCTTCCATTCTTAAGTCCATTCTTCAATATCTCATTGTGTGATTTTAGATTTGCAATATACATATCCTTGTGATTCAGTTCCTAATTTGCAGTCATTAGTTGATTCATCGAATCCATTCATGTATTCATGAGTTTTTGCACATATGAAATCCTTTCTTCTAGTCTCGTAGCCATCACCCTCTTGTCTCTTTTGCCATAGTTTTTTCATCTTCAACTTTCTTTCTTTGTTCAGTCACTTTACATAGCCTTACTAATTAGATTTCATGTTCTCTTTTCAATGCGCTTATCTCTTCATTGAGGAGTTTGTTATTTTCAAGTAGTTCAATAGATGCTTTGTCATTGGGATTGATTAGTTCAAGTAGTTCTTTAGATTCAACTTCTTCATAAGAGTATTTCCTTATCTAGATGGTTATTTCCTTTCTCCTTTTTAGGGAATCCTTTAGATGTGGTCTTCCCTATTCTAGTTTTTGCAGTGTGAGTTGGATGTTGATCACCTCATTGTCAATAGTCTTGTGCAATTTCAAAGCCTTCATCTTCCAAGACCTAATATCTAAGCCTTTAAGCTTCTTTTAGAGAACCATAGCTCTAATAGAAATTTTTGATTTATGGAGGAGTAAACAAGATACTTGAGGGGGGGTGGGGGCGTGAATTAAAATCTATAATGATTTATAACTTTTCACATATTCATCCATATCCAATAATAACTTATGCATGGAACATAATAAATCTAAACTTGTTGTAACATATAAATCAAATCAATAACATGCATGAAAATAGTAACACATAACACAATGAAATTCTCTAAGTGAGGGTAAAATTGAGGTGGGGATGATACCCACAAATCTTCACTACTATAGAAATAAAGTTAAACAATTAAGGTTACAATGTTTGACCATAACATATGATCTACCATGCAAGGATTTTGTCCTGTTAAAGACTTAAGAAACTGTTAGGTTTCACCTTGCTAGAGGATTTAACACTTACAACTAAGTAAGGACTCTTTTAGGAGATTTAAAAAGATTTGTTAAGACCATTCTGTTAAGAGATTTACCTTGATTCAAGTTTATTAAAACTAACTCAATACATCACTCTCAGTTGTCTTTGCAAGCTGATTTCAAGTCTTCTCCTTACTAATTGTTCCTCTTCTTTGATCTGATAACCCATATGATTCCCTTTCACTTTCACTACTTATGAATAGGTCACTTTTTCTATTAGATGATAACAAAACCCTTGAATGAATTATGATCTTCTCCTCTCTGATCTTCACATGCACACACATGATCACTTTCTCAACTCACACACACTCCTAATCTAGGTTAAGATCATTGCTATATAAATATACCATGAAGAGTCTTTTATATGGTTCCATGTTTTGCCTCTTCATCCTAATATTTGAAAAAACACATAAAAATATGTGATCCACATTATGTAAATTTTTTGTAGCAACCTCTTCAAAACTTGAATAATCCTTCCAAGTCTTTGTGATAGTCATTTTGCCTAAAACTCTATTCCATTCCTAAATTTTTTGTAAACTCTATGTTGCTCAGTCTCTATTGTTATTGATGCTTAGAATTGTTGTTTGTCAACCTTTATTAACTTACTAATGCTTGACATAAACCATGCTCAACACATACTATATCACTCAATACTTATACTTGGAATATCACTCGGTCACTAATGACTTGATCAGTCACTGAATGATCTTGATCCATATAGAAAATTGCTTTGTGACCATACTTTACTCGGCTTCTATACAATTACTTGGTGCATACTATCTTATGTACATGACTCAACCTATGCAGAATAGCTAGGTCACAATGATGACCATCTCACTTTACCTTATAAATGACTAAGTGATTGACAATAATAGACAATGGTGGTTAGAGATACCAACATTGTCATCAATTCCAAAGGGGGAGATTGTTAGCCACAACTAATATTGTAATTAATAGTGGGAGATTTAGGTGATGATGCTATGAATGTATTTAAAAGAGACATATTAGTTATTATATTGTCATTGATGTCAAATTCTTAATTGGTTAGACATTATGCTAACTCAAGAAAGTGCCATATCAATAGATTGATGAAGAGGATTTGAAGAAAGTATGATCAAGTTATAGATGATATGTAAGGTATTAAATGGGTACTTGAATGAGTTGGGCATTGATTATGTAATATTGGTTTAATTTATTTATGATCATGTATTGTTCCAATGAATCGAAGATCACAAGGTTAATCAAGTCACATGGTTAATGAAAGGAGTTTGTATTCATTGATTGATTACAATATTTCCCAAGTGATTATAAAGGAAGAAGAACATAGTGTTGCCTGAGCGAGTTACTATTAATCGAGTTATATCTTCCCCAAGTAAATTTTTGGTTTCCCAAGTGAGAAGCATATGGAAAAGATTAAAAAATTAGAATCTGAGGCCAACTTTTGATAAAAATATGAAAAGTTTGAGAAATTCTAAAGTAAGAGTAAAAGTTTGTTGCAAGATCTATGGTTGAGAAAAATAAAAAAGGATCTAATGAAGGAAATTGAACAAGGATGAGAATGGACAAAAGGTTCTATGTAAAGTTTGATTTTCCAAGTGTCTAAGTTCATTGTATGAAGGAAATCTTTTGTAAACCGAAGATTGATAATTTTGATTAAGTGACAAAAGATGGAAGGATCTAGAAGCATTGTGAAAACTATTTAAGGAGGAAAATGAGACAATTTTAGGGTGTTGTTTTTGTTTCTTTATTTCTAATTGAGTTTTCCACTGATCATATTGTCAAGAGAAGATCAAAGTGTAAATGAGAAGAAGGAAAAAGGAAATTGTTGAGCTAGGTGAACTGAGTAGTGAAAAGGAGAAAGAGAAGGAGTCATACAACCAAGTAAAAGAATAGAGTGAAGGAAGATCCAAGAGAGATATCATATAGACAAAGAGAAAAAACATAGATCTAAATAAGAAAAGGTAGTTTCTATTCTTAACAGATCACTTTATATTGTTACTATTTAACCATTGTAGTAGAAAATCTTTAAATTACCAAGTGGATATAACAAGTTTGTGAATTTGTATATAGTAACATCAATTAGTGGTTTTTTCAAGTCCTTTAAATTAGGTCACTCTTTTTAGTCAAGGGTAGGGAGTGATAAGGTCTAGATGATCTTTTGGTAAAATCCTCTAACAAGGTCACTTTAACAAAGTGTATGTAACCTGTAATGAGCTTGTCTCCTAGTAGAGATCACTTCAGAAGAGTGAAATTTTTGGGTTGCCAGTCCCAGGTGTTTTCTTCCTTAATAGGGTTCCCATGTTAAAAATATTGGTGTCAAATTGTGTGAATATTATTTTTGTTGTAAGTTATTTTATATGTTTTAAAGTTTATTGCAACTCGATAATAACTAAGATATCATTAGGTAATAACTGGAAATTTACTAACAATTGCTAGTTCAAGGAACAATTTGAAAAGAAGTAAATGAATGGATTATGTATTGATTTGGATGTGTATATTGAGTAATTTAAGTTATTTTTGTTGATGTTTGTGATGCTTTGATGGTGTTGAAATGTTTGAAGGAACTGTGAGATAACTAGATATAATTGATTCACCCCCCACCCCTCAGTTATCTAACACAAGTATCCTAGTTTCTTTGAATTGGTTGACATTGATATTGATCCTTCCACAAGCTCTAAATACTCTTAAATTTATTGATAACATTGGTAGATTGGATGATATGAAATTCTCTATGTTGTCATGAATTTTCTTTTATTACTAAATCTAATCTTCTAGAATTAAAACTTGATAGGTTGCATTGATTTCGAGGTGCTAATGATTTTTTCAAATGGCTATGGAAATCCCATCAATTCTAGATTTCCATTGCACACACTTTAGTGAATGCTTGCTATGTCCTAGCAATGGTATTTGATTCTTGGTGGTAGAAAAATTTGTGCTTTGGGAAGAACTATGATTAAGGGAAGAATTATTCTGATTTGTGTGATGTCATACTTTCTAGTTCAGTCCCTAACTTTCTATTTTTGATGGTTGTGCATTCATATCTTTGGGTTTTATGGTTTGTGTTTTTTAATCCCAATTTAGCATGAATTTGGTTTAGATGTATTTTTCCAGGTGTGTTTGGGGTTATGTGATACAATGTTTCTCTACAAAATACCTATATGACTTTTTGTATGCTATGGGATCTTCTTTTTACTGGCATGTTCGAGCTTCTTGGGTTATTAGGTTTTTTTATTCAACATTCCATCAAAACTTGAAGTTGTCCTTTAGTTTTTTGACATTTTACCATCCATTTTACATATATATCCCTTCTTCAATAGATTATATGGGTTTTGATCTACTTTAAAACTTCAATATCCTTTCATTTAAGGTTCTTTATAGATTATTATCTATTCATATCATAATGAGCTCAAGGGCTTCATCTCCTGAGGTTTCACAAGCTAGTGTTGATCTTAGATTGGTTTTGACAAGTGAGTGTCAACACACTTAAGTTATTTACTTAGTTCATGTCGCACAAGTAGTACATGCTGAGAAAAACATGCATATTATAAAGCATGTTGAGTCACAATGAGTGTCAAGTCACTCATGTGCCGAGTCACTCAAGTGTTGAACAAACAATGTATGTTGAGTGATACAGGAACCAAGTAAGAAGTGCATGTTGAGTAACTCAAATGCCCAAGTCACAACATAGAGAACAATATATGCCAAGCATCAGATACTTTAGATGCCAAGTGACACAGTTTTGACATATTTGTTTGTAAAGGCACAAACAACTATGTAAATAGTTTTTGAGCTGACTTAAGATTATATTTGATATTTTTGAGATAAGGATGAATCTCAAGTTGCATTCCATATGTAATTACATGCATCCAATTAGAAAATGGGAAGGATTAAGTGGAAAAATAGATGAATCTCAGCCATAGATTCATACCTAACCCTAAGTCACATAAGTCTTCTTAAGAAGGACAAACCCTAAACTCTCTAGCGAGTGAGTAAGGTATTGAAGGAGCTAAGAGAGAAGTTTGCATGCACAAATAGTAATTTCATAGTGGCTAAGGATTAATGAAGTGAGATTAAATTGATAAATTAGTTAGACTAGAATAGAGCAAAGGAAAAGGATACAAAAAAGAGACATTTAATCAAAGAGGATCAAGAAGACATTAATTTAGAGGTGATCTGTTATCAAGCAATCAAGTGCTAACCATGGGATCAATGCTGAGACATTATAACAAGTGCTTTCAGTTAAAGTCTCTTAATAGAGTAGTCCTAATAGGTTGTATGAAATCCTTTAATAGGGTTCTTACTTAATTGTAAGTTAAAGTCCTTTAACCATCTACACTTCTAATAGGGTGTTGAAATCCTCTAACAAGGTGAGACCTAATAGTCTCTATAAGCCTTTAATAGGGTAGATCATGTTTCATGGTAAAAAATATTGTAACCTTCATTGGATACACTTTATTAATACAGTAGTGAAGATTTGTGGGTGTCATCCCCACCCCAGTTTTACCTTCTAATTGGAGGGTTTCTAGGTAATCATATCTGGTGTTATATGCGTGTAAATGCTTATATGTTTAAATGATTTAGATGTGCATGCTTTACATGTTATTTTAGTTTACTCATTGAATGCATGAGATGGATTTTTGGTGAAAGTTTTTTGGGTCCAAGTTTAAACTACTAATTCACCCCTACCCCGAAAAAGTTTACCTTACCTATTGTAATTCCAACAGCTAGGTCATAAGGTTATGATGATTGTTTTATTTGTCTTTGTAGGCACATGGAGTACTATCCAATCAATTCTCATGTTCACATATGCATTTCATAGGGCTTCAACCTTTTATTCAACATATATTATACATATATTTGGCTATTATTTTCAATTTTAAGTGTGTTAAGTGTAGTAGGGATATTTGAATCATTATTTGGGAGGGAGTGTTGTCTCCCATTTCTCTTTAATTAATTCATCCTTGGAAGCTTCTATCTATCTTTGTTTTGAATATTTATGATCTTAGCTAGTCTCTTGTTTTGGTGGTCAAAATGTGTGCTTTGTATTCTATTCTTGGGATAGTTCTTGAGGAGACTCTTCATAAAGCACTTTTGAGTTATAAAATGGAATGGTCGTGGTTTTGTTGGTTAGATCTTCAAACAAATTTTCTTAGGGAAAAAATAGCATATACCTCAATATTTGACAACACAAAGATATCCTTTCAAATACGAGATTTTCATTTCATTTGGGATGCTTTATTATGTTATCAAGCAGTTCTAACAACAATAATTTCAAATCAGTTAAAGGTTCATGTGGGTTCAATTTTTACAATTTTTTTTCAACATGAAGGGAATCACATCTCTCCAGGGACTCAAGATATTAATTTGGATGTCTTTGTGGATCCTTCTCCTTTGGATGTAGTTATTACTTCATGGGGTGGTGGTCATGTTTCAATTTGGATTTCAACCTCTTTGGTTGAAGTTCATATGGATGCTCCCCATCTGTTTGTCTTTTCTACAGATCTAAGTCATATATGAAAGTGGGATAGTGACATTATATTTGTCTCTAGTCCTTTTTAGGTCTTTCTAAATAAGGTCCTTGAGGGTCATCTATGTTTTTATATAATATGTACCTTCTTTATTTATAATAATAATTTGTATAGGCCTTGGCCTTTTGTTTAAAAAAAAAAATTGATTATGTTGGTCTGATTTTTTACGTATTAATTTTTTTTAGAATTATGGTAAGAAAAATAAGATGTGAGTCCTCTTGTTAGGCCCTAGGGTTTTAGGTTTTGGTCTCATATTTTTTATATCTTTTTAAATCTATGTCAAACCCTAAGTCTTGCCTTTACAAAAAATTTCCTGGTGCAAAAGTTTTAAAAAAGGATAAGCAAATATTATGTTCCCGCCTGCTTTCAGGTCTTTGTGAGTCCTTTTGATGAGGTTTTATCCTAACTGTTGGATCTTTTTCAAATCTACAGTTGTTCCATACTCACTATGAAAAGATGCTTGAAGATTATTCATAGCGAGGTAGCAACCATCAGATATGTGTGTCTGTGATACTAAAAAATGAAGTTAGATGTTGAGAATTGTGATAACGTGAATACATTATGACACGTGCTATGTCCCAAGCTTTTCAGTTTTAAAAATAAATGCACATGAAGAAGCTCGTAAATGGTGTCATTGACATCCAAGTTTCTCTGGAAATTCACTAAGTCGCTATCAGAAAATCCATGTGACTTGTTGGTGGTGACATAGCAAATGCTCAGATTTTGCAAAAGGCAGTGTCCTTTTGAAAGTTGATGTGATCGCAAAAATTCCCATGCAAGCTTATAAATGTGCACAACTTCCTTCTATGACACTAGTTTTGATTAACAAGGTCCCAATCAATACGTTTCTATTTTTCGTCACCAGAATTGTGAACCTATCAGAGGTTGTTATATCGCTAGATGCAAAATCACAAATTTCTCAGTAGCGACATAGCGAGGGCCCAATCATTGCAAAAGATGACATCCTTTTGAAATAAGAAATGATTTTAAAGATCTTGAGGAAAATATTATGCCAGTTGTGTTTTCTTTAGTACAAGTCATGTCACTCATGCTTTTATTCCCCAGCGCAGGTTTTTGATGGTTACTAGAAAATCACTATATCGCTAGCCAAATATTGGTAATGTTGCCAGTAGTGATATAGCAACCTGCCTAAAAATAATAAATGTGACCAGGCCAAGGACATGAGACATCACCAAAGGTTTTTAAAAATGTACATATGTGTGCTAGCGTGTTAAGCCAACTCAACGACAATAGTATCCTAGACCCATTCCCCATGTATAAAATCTGTAAAAAAAATTGATTGTTAGATCAAACCAGGATCAATGACCATTGTTAACTCGCTATGGAAAGATGTGCAAGGGTTATGTATAGCGAGTTAGCAAGTAGGGGCCCACCACTATCGCAGTAATGTGTCATTCACAAGATCAAGTATGGATCAATGATGCTCATTAAATTTCTATGGAAAGGTGCTCAAAAGTTATGTATAGTGAGTTAGTGAGCAAGGGACCCACCATTGTTCTCTTAAAAGTTGTTTCAAATATCTACCACACGATCAAAGAAAAATCAATGGCTGTCGCATACTTGCTATGGAAAGGTGCTCGAAAGTTATATATAGCGAGGTAGTGACTTGATGACACATGTCCCTAGGGTAAAAGCATAGATCTGTGTCACCATTTGTGATACAAAAACCTGTTTTGGTCAATTCTCTTTTCTCTATCAAAACTCAATTTTTTTCAAAAACTAAAAATACCCTTTTATAGATCTTAGGTTCAATATCATCATTATATAAATTTTGGAGTGTTTTGATTAGTTATAATATGTTATAATCTCAAAATATTATAAGTCGATATTTCAACATTTTAGAAGATGCTCTCTCAAAAAATGAAAAAAAAATAGTAAATCGTATCAAAAAAAAAATAATAATAATATTTATCACTAGAGGAGAGAATCCTCTTCACGAATATGTAATTTTTTTAAAAGAAGGTATAGATCTGATAGGGAAGTTTTGACGGGAGGAAAAAACTGTTGGATTCTGAAAAGGTCGAACTTGAGTACTTATAAAAAAGAAAATATACATAAAAAATAATTATTTCTTTTTTTGTTCACTAGCTATACATGTCATCTATAAAATATTTTCAAATCAGAACAAAAAAAGATGATTTGCACATACTTGTTTGACGAGAACTACATCCTATATTTTTTACAGTTAAAAAAGGGAATTCAAAATAAAATAAAATGAATAAATTCTTAGTCAAAAAATTTATAAAAATTATAGGCATAAAATTCATACAATTCTACACATTTCATCAGTTTACATCATCTTCATATTTTAAACACAAATACCATTTTTTTTTTCATTAATGTTGAACTGTCACATTCTGATATCACGTTTCTTTATAAAAGGTGACATAGGTTTGTGCTTTTACCCCCTAGTCATCGATGGGCCTAGTTTTTAAATGTCAGCATGTACAAATGGAGGCAGTTTATTGGTTTGACTGCTAGCATGTTAAGAAGAAAAGTGAGTAAGCTTAGTTTTCATTCCTGGATCATAGGATTTTTCAAGGATCAACGACGCAAATTTAAAAGGAAGTGTGATACCACTCTATTTTTCTATTCTGGCATTTATGATGAATGAAATCTTTGCATGTGGGAGAAATAGAGTATAATATAGAAGATTTCATTAGTTCCAATCCCACGCAAACAAAGATTTCATAATTTCAAAGCACAAGAGCCTGTTGATCATATTGTGTTTAGCCTGGTACGAACAAGAACTAACTCTTCATTTGTTTGAGAGCAAATGCAGAGGTTCAAGGAAAGATAAGTTTGGCAAGTCAGGTAAGTATTCATATATAATTTTTGTAACTTCCTAGTTCTTATTATTATGTCCAAGATGCCTCCAAAGAAAGCATTCTCTGGGCATGTTAATTATATGGATAGGAATGTTCATGATGATTTGTTAGAATTACTCCCAACATCCACCATTGAACTTGCACAAGTTAAAAAATTGATTTCCTTAAACCATAGGCTCAAAATTGCTAATGGCTTATATGATAAGGGGAATTGGGTTAGGGATGCAACGACTACTCAAACTAGTCTTGTTTTGTTTAAAAAGTGGTTTTCAGAAAGGAATTTGTTTTCCCCACATGCTAATGTTTAGAATTTTGATTTGGGAAAGCTGGTAGTCCCAAGTGTTTTCATGGATTATGATTTGCTTGAAGCCATTACTAAGAATTATGACCAAGCCATTAGGGTGGTGAGAAGAAATGATGGAGTCCCTCTAATCTCAATTAATCCTAAAGAAATTAGAGAGGTTTTTCACCTAGAACCATTGTCAGATTACCATGTGCCAATCAACCTACCAGAATTAGAGAATGAATACAAAGCAAAGAAGGATGTAATCAGGGAAGGTACACTGAGGGCACACATTGGTACAATAGGAACTCTTCTAGTAATTACTGTAGCCTCTAGAGAACCTTTTAAGAAGAGCCTTTTCACTTCCCGGGCTGTAGAGATATATATGACCTTGTGCCATGTTTTTGGTGAAGATGAACAAGATTTCATGCCCATTGGCCTTATGTATATCATGGTTCAAATTGCCTCTTTTGGTGTAGATGTTATTTTCAATTTTGCTTCCTTTTTGGCTGAATAAATTCATACTGGTTTAGTTGGAATTGCAAAAGGGAAGGTCGAGAAAAATTTTGGACACTATTCTCTATTGATGCACATGTTCTTGTTCAAAGGGGTGACTTATTTTGGTGAAGAGATGGATTTGAGCAGGGAAGAAAATGGGGAAGCATTACCAGTCTAGTTGTGGAGCGCAGATATGACCTGGGATGCAAATAATGCTAGTTTTGTTAGATTTGATAGATAAAAGAGACAATCCTAGAATCCCTAAGGTATTTATGAACCTCCTCAGACCTATGGATAAACCCCATAACTTCAAAGTTCCACACAATTGGGGAGATATCATTCCTTACCCTGTTTCTATAATTTTTAGAATCTATGGTTTTAAAGGGAATCCTCATGTCTTGCCTTACCAAGTACCTTTGAAGGTAGGAATGGCTAAATTTTTGTGGCAATTAGGAGGAGTGGAAGAAATTTTTTTATTGAAAAGGCAACTAGGGTCATTTTTCCCTACCTGCACAGTGGCCCATCAGTTTGTGATCATCAAAGGGGGTTGGATCGTTTTGCATAAAATTTTGGACTAGTATATGATGGTTGTCTCCCATCCCCATTTTTGTGATTCTAAGGTATTTTTCAATTAGACCTTGAGGCATAGGATTAAGCTGGGATAGGTCAAACATGATTCATATTACCCAGAGGACATTATAAGGAATGAATTCTCATTGCAAGAACATGAAACTAAAAAAGAAAAATGGAGAGTTTACTCCCAAGTCCTAGAATTCATTCATTGTTTTGATCATAAATATAATCCTTTAGATAATGCTAATATAGAGGCTGACAGAATAAATAAGCTCATGAATAACTTTCCTGAAATAATGGAAGTTATGAATGAGAAGAAATAATTTTTTATTGATTCTTATCCTGATAAGGCCAGAGAAGTCATGAGGAGGTTGGCTTTCACTCCTAATATAGGAGCTAGTCAAATAATTGTACAAAAGAAGCCTGGTTACACTATAATTCAAAATAAAAGGGCTCCTATAGACAAGGGCAAGAAAATAATGCGATCCACCAGTACAGCCCTAGAGGAGAGACCTGATGAGCCTAGTCCCAAGAGGAAGAAGGTAATGAAAGAAGAAAGACCTCAAGTTGAGGAATATTCACCCACTCAATCCCCTTTGAGGATTGGAGAAGAACAGCTCACTGATGAGAAAATTGAATAGATGGGATCACAAGGAGGCATTTTTATTACTCAAGTAGAATTAGATGAGGGTAACCCTCCAGAACCTCCCCTCCCAAGTTTGGATCTAACAATAGCTAATTATATAGGCAGGGAATTGGACCCTGTGTTAGAACAGGCAAATCATCAATTTTTGGCTGATGACAATTTTGTGAAATCTAGGTCTTTTCAGGAGTTTGCATGGAGGGCAAACATGAACACTTTTGAAGAGAAATGTCAAAGGTTGAAAATAGAGCATCCAAAAATGGATGAAACTTCCATGCAAAACAAAATTAAAGAAGAAATGATGAAAGAATTGTAGAATATAAGCCCTGAGGAGGGGAGGAAAATGGTAAAGGCATCTAACATTTTATTATTGCCCAATTGGGATATTGCAGATGCATTGATTTTTAATTCTGTTTCTAATAAATTGGAGTTGCAAGACCCAAATAAAAGAGACTTCCAAGGCACTGCATTCATTGAAGATCAAGCTGCATTAGTCAGTTGGTCATTGAGAAAAGGATCTAGAGCCACATCATCGCAACCAGATGAGTT
Source organism: Cupressus sempervirens (assembly GCA_028749045.1). NCBI lineage: Eukaryota > Viridiplantae > Streptophyta > Pinopsida > Cupressales > Cupressaceae > Cupressus > Cupressus sempervirens. The sequence goes on from CM053787.1 coordinate 969,081,718, forward strand.
TGGGTTGATGGGAAATGTACTTGTAAGAAGGGTTGTTGATACCTCACATATGCAGGTAGCATATTGGAATGTGGATTTTTCCAAGTTTCTTTTGGCCACTACTAAGAAGGAGGAACAAACTATGTTTGAGTTACAAAATAAATATGAAACAATTCTTGAGGCCTATAATAAGGAGGTAAAAAGGAGAATTGAGCTTGAAAACAAGCTAATGGGGAAGTCCACAAGGCTAAGAATAACATACCCCCGTCCTCCAGTGGAACCTTTTAAATCCACCCCCATTGTAGAAATACCAAACACACCTCAAAGGCCAGAATACTACATAGCTGAGGATTTTGAAGAAGAGAAAAGAAAACTATGGGCCTTACATGTAGAGTTAAATACATAGTATGAGGATAAGCTTAGAAAGGCTCTAATGTATTTAGCGGATAAAATTGAATGGCCATTATTCTATGATTAGTTGGCAAGAGTAATAAGTGTATGGGAGGAACTGAAAACCCATGATGAAACCCTTAAGCCTATTGTTAATAAGTGGGGAAAAAGGGAGAAAGAAATCACCATTTTATGTTATTCAGTTATAAGGTCTTCTCATGACCATGTTGAAAAAATGTATGATATTGCTAATGACTTGTCAAATTTTGATAACATGAGAGTTGCTCTGCAACTAAAAATTGTTTCTTATTTGAGCAAGTACAAGAATAAAAAATTTGATTTGTTTCCTTGTGCCTTGGATAGAAAAAATAAATTGAAGAATAAAGATGCATGCAGTAAAGAATTGGATGACCTTTTTTGCATAAGGATAAATAAAGTCATAAATGAAGAAGGGCATGCTTGGTGGGCTACCGTGATATAAGAATTAGTTAAAGTCTAGTTATTTTTTGATTCCTTGATACAAGAGTTTGTTAGTTTTGAAAATGAGGCTAACTATATATTGAAGAAGCAAGATGATATCCTGCATTTCAACTAGCCTGATGATGCACAGTTTAACACCTAGTTAATAGATACTCCTTATGATGAACAGTTAGAAGAATTTGGTTCAAATGATGATGAGGAACAAAAGGATGAGGTGCAGATCATTGACACATCAGCACCAAATTTGAAAAAGGAATAAGGTGAAAAGGTAATATTGCCTGCTCAAGGTGAAAGTAGTGAAAATCCACTGGAAAAAATTGATTTGGAAGCACCATAGGATAACCCTTCGCTGGCTAATTTGATAGCCACGTATTCTAAAGATCTAAAATAGTAGGGGACATATCATAAGTTGATGATTTGTAGCAGTAATAGAAATGGGCCTACCCAAAGAATTTTTGATGCACTTGGCATTCTGTTGTGCTCATTTTTGTCTCTTGTATGATGTTTTGTTTCTTGGACACTTGTCAAATCACAATTTCCCTTTGCTTGTTGCAACTTATGTTATATAAATGAGTTTTCAAGGCATTGTGAGGGTTCAAATTTTGTACAATAGAATACATTCGGTCCAATAGTGTGTAGCTATTTTGAGTTTATTTTCTAGTTGTACTTTTTGAAGATATATTGAAATGACAGAACCAGCAAGTTGTTCTAGGCTATCCTTTGAATTCTATTGGTCATTGTATTAGTCATCTAAAAGGATATTACAAAGGGGTATTTACACTATATTTGTGTCATCAATTTTTGTCTCCTTTTTATGGGTTTGTTTACTTTGAAGTCATTTTAAATAAGGTTTAATTTGGATGAATGCAATCTGGATGGGTTGTATGCTGATATCACTATTGCTTTTAATTCAAGGAATTATAGAAATGCTTCAATGAATCAGTAGGGTTTATGAGTTTATAGAAAGGATACTTCATAAGAATGGAAATGGGTTATTACAATTGATTAATTCATTTACAAGTTAATTGAATTAGATCTCCCACCAATAGTCAATTTTTTGCCCAATGGATGAGGCACTGGTCATATAAGTTAGAAGTGAACAAGGATAAATTATGCTACTGCATATCATAAAAATTATAAAATCAAAATCATTTTTCATTCAATTTTGTTCAAAGTTATAAATGTTGGTCAGTACTCATTTATATCTATTCTTTGAGTCTTAGGTAGCTGCTATTATCAGGGATATTTGTAAATTCAAGGAGAACGATGACCAGATCTGCTGATAAGGGATGCATACAAGTTTGAGAACATTAAAAGATGTGAAGTAAACTACTCATATGTTAGTGGGTAATAGATGAGAATTAGAATGAAACTAAAAGAATCTATACACATTAGTTTGCACTAGAATCATCCCTAGGTATACCCGCCTTGGTTTAGCAAAGCCAAAATATTAGGAAACCATCCTTTGGTTTTGTTGAAGTTGGGTCCAAATGGTTTACTTATATAATTGGTAATAGGAATTGGCTGATCCTTAGGTTATATGAGTGTTATCATTCTGGTATTGAACATTTTGTTGTTCAGTAGTTTTCAAACACCAACAGATTCATTGCTCAAAGTCTATGTTGGAGTATTTTTATTATCTTTGGATAGAGTTGATGTTGTTATTTTGTGTTGTACAAATTTGAAAAAATATTATTATATAACTAGATTGATATTTTATTTCATAGTTATAATGTTTTACAAAATTTTGGAAAAATACCATTTGGGTTTGTGATATTTGCTTTGTTTACATGTCAAATTAGTAAACATTAATTTAATATCAATGCATGTGTCATACAATTTGGAATACAATTTTAAAATTATAATATTTGTGCAAGACATTGTATGTTATCATCAAAATAAATTCAAATATGTTTACCATTGGCTACTAGATTATGCAATGACCCTAAATCATAAAGTAATAGTTGTCGAAAACAATTGGTTAATTTTGTATTGTCTTTGATGTTACACAAAATGTCATATCTTTACCAGATAGTGTATACTCAGTTCACTCAAGTGATGAAGATAGTTTCATGTGTCTATCAAACATTCCAATGTTTTCCAAGTTTAGAAGAAAGTGACTACCAAGTTTACTCGGGTGTCAAAGAGAAGTTTGCAAAACTTGAGTATTAACCAAGCTCACTTGGGTAACAAAGGAAAGTTGGATGGAACTAGTGTAGAGCTCACTCGGTTACCAAAGGAAATTTGTGAAGATGTAGTGTTAACTAATTTAACTTGGTTAATACAAGAAAATCATTTTTGAGTTAGTGTTACCAAGCAGGGACGGCTACCAAAGGATTTTCTTGTTTTGACATATTGATTTTAATGGATTTTTTTGTTGGTTCTAGCCAACTAAGGAGATGAATATTAATTATTCTAAGTTATATTCAAATTGACTTGACAATGGATATGATATATGTATAAGTTCAAGTTGAGGATTGAATGTGAGAAAGTGTATGAAAGAATAGAAGATGCTAAGCGAATTAGAAGGATAAGTAGAATATCCTTGAGGAGCTACAAAGATACTTTCGATTAGAAAGGATCAAGTATTTGAGCCAAAATTGAGATCTATAATCAGCAATTTAATTGCATCAAAAATCAAGTCATCTCATTATTACTCTCTAACCATTGTAGCAGTCATCTAAATCTCTTAAAAGAGTTGGCTTAACAACTATTTGCAAATCCTCTAACAAGTGGCACTTCTAGATTGAAGTGTCTAAAGACCTCTAACAAGGCCACTCCCAATAGGGTGATTAAATCCTCTAACAGGGTCACACCTAATAGTGTGTTTTTAACCTTTAATAGGTTTGGCTCCTAATAGGGCTCACTTTAGAAGAGTGAAAATTAGTAACTAGTTGCAATTGGTGGTTTTTCCTAAATTGGGTTTCCATGTTAAGTCTTGGTGTCACTTGTGTTCATTCTATTTCTTTCATGTGTATGCAACTAAGTTAATTAAGGATAATCATAGATAATATTTTAAAGAGCATAGTTATAGTTGTTGTTTCAGTGGTTGCCGAGTTACAACATATTATCAGTATTAACCAAGTTCCTGTGTGTTTGTTGAGCAACAATATTTTTCAATGAAGTTTATGTTCTATCCTGACATCTAAGGGATCTGGGATTTATTTTAGTGGTAATTGATTCACCCCTACCCTCTTAGTTACTCCTCTTATATTTCCAACAATAGTTTGTATGCATTTTAATTGAAAAACACATAATATTTGTCACTAAGCAATAAGAAGTTTATGAACAAATATATTAAAATAGGTTGTTGTACTCAATATTTGTAGAACGTATCAATTAATACTACACTTTTTAGATTCACGTAATCTCATTTTTTTGCATGTTTGTGCTGCCCCAAGGCTTGGATTGAGAGACACAATGCAAGGACAAGAACAATTTGAAGTAAATCCACTCATTGTTCTTGCTCCAACATGAATAAATACATTTGTAGAATGTATCAATTAAGGTTACCTTTTTTTAATTCACACAATATCTTTTCTTCTTACATATTTGTGCACCCCCAAGGCTTGGATGGATAAATATTAGGTGTGAAAGGTCTAGCAAAGCATGGGAAGAAAGAAGTACCTGCATTAATCGAAAATCAAGAAAGTTAAAAATTGTTTCATAGAATGAAAATCTAAATGGTTGTATAAAATGAGGGGAAGCTTGTGGTGGTAGCTACAATGCATAATATTTGACAAGTCCAATGTGTAAAATTAGTAATGACATTATTGATCTTTAAATTCATAGACCAAGAGGTAGATTGTATATGTCATTCCATTAGAGGAGTTGAATTGAGCATTAATTGTAGTCTATTAATGTGAATTAAACATTCTTTTTTGGGGAGAGCATGGTCTAAAATCCATTGTCATAGTAAGCTACCTATTTTTGGTCATTCCTAATATCAAATTGGATAGTGCCTTATTACGAAAAAGTCATCATAGGCTCAAGGATGATATTGTCTCAATTTCCACATGACATTTCTCTATTATTAGTCAAGTATCAATAACCCTAGTAGAGTTACCTACATTACCTAATTTTATCAATTTTTTATTTTTTAGTTAGTTGTCTTGTAGAAATACAAATTGTCTTAACACTCTAATTCACCTCTCAAACGTTGCATGCAATTATAATCTTCACACACACATGCCCATATAGTTGAACTAGGTCATAAACCCTCCTTAAATAGATGTTTGGCTGAACCTTCTAGATCCAAATCAACAATCTATAATCAATCCTTTTTTCTCTTAATCCTTGCATTTTTTTGATTAGTGGATTGCCTCACATAGGGATTAATGAACTTCCTTTGAACACATAATCACCTCCTTGATTATCTCCTCAATCTTAAAAACATAATTCCAGCTTGGTAAAAATGGTTAAGACAAGATTTTTGTGTCATTCAAACCAAATATGTTAAATTGTGTTACTTGACACTTACATCACACTGACACTTGACATAAACTATTTCTCCATGTTATCCATTGGCCTTAACTATTCTTGGCATAAACTAAATGACTCGACCTTTGTATCACTTGACATCAACTATTATCCCTGACAAACTTGATAATTACTAAAGTACTTAATGATCATTAGCTTTCTTGGTAGTAACTACTATTCAGTACATGAATTGGTATATTTACAAATCTTTATTGCTTATCTTTCCCTATATAGGATGACTCGGTTATAGAAATGACTAAATATTCCTACCTTGTGAATGACTAAGTATTTGACACTAATAGATAACAACACTTAGGGATCAACAATCTCCCCCTTTGACATTAGTGGCAAAAACATTTTGCCATGATAAAAAACTTTTGAGTACAAAATGAAACACAAGTTCTCCCCCGTAGAATATAATCCATACCTTAACTTGGTATATACATGTTCAAAACTTTAAAACTTAATTTTATTTTACAAAACTCCAATCTATCTCCCTTTATTACCTTCATATACCCCCCTCATTTTTGTCACTTATGTTTACCGGGGTGGGATGTCAAAGCAAACTTGTCCTAAAATGGTTTATGAATTTGCAAAATGTTTCTCAAAGTATTATCCCAATTAGTCCTTATGGATTCAATAACCACAATCTCTAGCTCTAGTTTCACTATACGATCCACCAAACTATCAACAAATAATAAATTTGGATCAACATAGACTATCTCCTTTGCATTCTTCAAATGCAACTACATAACCTTGAGTTGAGGTGTCATCAAGGCTTGTATAGAGATAAATTTTTCTCTTATCTTGCTATACTCAATAGTCAACTCTGTAAGCCTTACCTATTGAAAATTCACCTTAGATAAGTGCACAACACTAGAATTGGCATCTGTGGTTAGTGCATTTTTAGTGTAATGCAAATTAATTTCTGCCTTATCCATCCCCTCTCTAATATCCTTTGTGTAAGTGGAGCTATCACACAATTTTCTAAACATTATATTTACATTATTTGAAACTTGTTCCAAATTGCTCACAAGTTTAGACAACTCAACCTATCTTATAGCAATTTCTATTGCTACTTTTTCCATTTCTTTATTTTCAAACTTCTTTTCTGACCATTGCATCAATTTTTCATTGGAGTCAACATCAGGTTCATTCATTTTCTCTATAATTTTAATCAACTACACAACAATGGTAACATTCTCATCCAAATTATCAATAACAAAAGAATCAAGAAATATATCTTTTTATATCATATAGCACCTATTTTGGTGCTTATTTCTATTGGTTATATCTTCTCATCTTAGCTTGTTTTTCTTTTTTGGCAAATATTTCACTCAAAATTTTCATTTTCTCTTCAACAAAATTTGACTTGTCCCAATTTGGTATAACTATATCATATTCAAGCATAATAGGCTTAGATTGAGATGAAATAGGGGACTAGACTTTCTTCTTCTTAGTCTTTTTACTTGGAGTGGTGGAGCTTGGCATGGATTCTTACAAGCTTTGTGTTTGGATCTCTAGACTTGTTCTCTAAATAATTGCTTATGTACCCTCGACACCTTTTGACTCTTCTCTTGATCTTTGTTCCCCAATCATTGTGAGTTCAATAGTTGAACTTGGATAAACTATCTCCTTTGCTCCCTTATTCTAAGGTCTTGAGACATTTGACCAATTGCTCCTAGTAGTATATTTCTCTACTTGTTCATTTCAGCTCTCTTTCTCCTTGTTCTCATCTTGATTTCCCTTATTGGAAACATCTGTCTAATCTCTTCCTTTATTTTTCAACCCACTCTATTGCTAGACAATAGCAACATATTTTTCCTCTCCTGGCATTTTTACATTAGTGTCAATAGTAATTGTAGATATATCAATTAGACTAACTGTTACCTATTGAGATTGTTGTTGCTCACTAATCTTAGGATATTCATTGATTTTCACAATCACTAGATTGGTTTCCATCAATGCATCTTTGATTGATTTAGGAGCTTTCTCCTTCTTTTCTTCCTCGACTAACTCAGTCCTTTCTGACTTTTTCTTAGCAGTAGTCACATTTGGCATTGTGTTATTTGGAGTTTCATCTTCTATGGTGACAATTTTTTCCCCTTCTCTTTCTTGAGGCATCTCATGAATTATCTATACTAATTTCTCAACATCATCATAGATGTCTTATTTTTTGTCTAGCTCTACTTCTCATGCATCCTTCTCTTCCTTGTATTATTTCTCCTTATTTGTAGGCACAAGACCAAATCACATCCTCCATACTATATTACTCTTATGTATAACCTCTTCAATTTTATTTTTCAAAATCTTATATACCCTTCTCTTTGGCACAAACTTCTTAGCATAATCCTTCATGGCTATTGACATGTGTTGTTTGCCTAAATCAAACACAACTTGGGCTAATATAGCCTCTCTCATTTGTCTTTCTCTAGTTAGTTCCCATTTCCATTTTGTATATATCTTATTATAAAATTCCTCAGCTAATTCCTAGACTAATTATATTGGTGTATACTTAAAATTTTCCATAATGTTAATAAAATCTTGTTCAACCTTTTCTTTATCAATTTTCTCTAAAGTATCAAATTTTATGTAACTAAATCCTACTAAACGTGGTGGACTTCTCAAGTTTTTACATACCTTGTCAACATATTGAGGTTTTTTCCTTGGAGCAATTTGTAATTGACTCAATTCATTAGAATTAGTTTCTTCTGCCTTATCTTCCTCATCATCAGGTTTAACTACCAATTTTCTTCCCAGATTCTTCTTCTATTGGCTTTTCTAGGTCCCTATTGCATCTAATGTCCTCTTCCTTGGATATTTTTCTTTAATTATCCTTGCATTCTTTGCAATTCCTTTCTTTAATAGCTTGACAACTATAGGACTTGCAACTTGTTATCTTGGATCTTTTCTTAGTGATCCTCTATGGCGTGGTTGTGCGCTTGGCAACCACCTTCTTCAAGCTTTTCTTCACTTTAGTCTCAACCACAATGATTTCTTTTCCTTTGTCTATCTTGGGCTCAAAAACTAATAGTTATTTTCATTTTCCTTCTTCTTCTTCATCACCTTCATCTCATTCTTCACAGCTGAGGTCTTCACCTTTACCCTCTATAATCTATAGTGGTGCTTCTCCAAGTTTACCTTCTAAATCTTGGATCATCTTCTTCCTTTTTCTATCCATTTTGGGAACCTTTATCTGCATCATCATCTTGATCTTAGACATCTCATATGTGTCAAAGGGTTCAAAATTCTTATCAATCTCTTTAGCTAACAATTTTTTAATAGTAGCTGATACCTCATCAATATTTACCTCATAGTGTAGAGATCTTAGCCATGCCACTGTAGGCATTACACCCTGAACATATGTATAATCAATATCCAAAAGAAAACATATGTGATCATAATATTGGTCCACAATTGACTTAGGGATTCTAAATCTATTCTTCATCTTCTGTTTGAAATCCTCAAAATAGCCATCCATTATCATTTCAAGATTTTCACCTATCTGATTGATGAACTCATTTATCTTCTTAGTTACTAGCCTATACTTGTCCCATACTACATCTCCAACAGTGGGAAATGATTTTTGTACATAGAAAAATATGCATACAATAAGTGAACCCAACTTACATGAAGTATTTTTTGCCTTCCTTATCGCTCCTAGGTTCTCTACCACTTGAATGAGCTACAACTCCTCCAAATCATAACTATGATCCTTCTTGAAAAGTTTATATCCCATATCAATAACTATACATGACACATTGTTTAGACATGTCGACTAATAAATCTTGTGCCCAATAACTCAAACTACAAACTCAATCACAAGATCTTCGATGGTGTTGATCAACATACCTCTATCATTCCATTTTGCCTTTGTGAGATTTTTAATTAAATCTATGCCTTGACATTGAACTATCTTCACTTGGTCTAAAATAGGGTATCTAATCACATGATGGATGATTGACTTTGTGATCTTGACTCATCTGTTCTCCAACCACAATTTTATGTCATGTATTTGGCTCAACACAGTTTTTATCCATTTCAACCTTAAATACCTTTGGAAAAGATAGGGCAAGAGTTAACCCTTCCTCGATCACAACCTTGTTCTTGCCTTTCAATCTTTCATTGTCACACAACTTATCATAAGCACTTCTCCACTTGAAATTGCCTATCTCTCCAATCTTGTACATATAACATGACCTAACATCATGTACCATGAGACAGTGCTCATGAACAATCTCATGTTAAAATAATATCTTTCTATGCCTTAAATTTTGGTTGAGAACATTCATTATTACGAACAATATGTGCATTGTTATCCCTTAATACCTCCTTCTCACTAGAAAATGTGGATGATGTCATTTTCATAATCTAGGGTTTGAAATCAAACAACTTCACAAATCAACTCAAATAACTTTGCACAACTTACTCATTAAGTCAATGACACTCACTTGAATCTCTTCACAACTTTGCATAGATCGCTCTACAATCACCTAAATTCTTTCGCTCTATAAATTAGAAAACTTGGCAAGTCAAAATAAACTTCAAAATCCACTATATATATTCAAATAGTCAAATGAGTCTCTGTTAAATGTTTTGTACAATTATTAAGTGTACATTGAGTGCATAACAATTGTCTCAGCTTACACAATGAAACTCAACACACACACACACACACATCCTTCAACTTCACTCGGTCAATATCTTGGCTCGGTTTATATTGACATTGAAAAATAGCACTTAGTTCTTACCAAATTTTCAATTCGGTTCCATAGTTCTCTTCAATTCAAACATTAATTTATGTCCTTATGCATCTTTCATTATGTTGATTTGCACTTACATGAATATAGTACGAGGAACTAATATATGGTCTATCAATTTAAAACATAGTTCCATAGATACCTTATCATTTAGTTTGAGGTGGGGGAATCACCTAATCCATTGGACTTGGTGATTAGCATAGACGCCTAAATTTGATCACATAAATTTGTAATCATATTTAGACATTTTCTAAAGAATATTTTAATTAAATATTTTAATTATTTTAGCACTATCCCCTAATTAATTAATTATATTCCAATTAATAAATTAACAAACAACCAATAGGCTAATTTATTAATAAGATCCCCCTTCCTCTATTAAATTAAATAAATCTAAAACTCATTTAATTTAATCTCCAAAATAATTAATTAATTTAATTAATCAAATCCCTCGACCCACAACCTCATCCTCTAAACCAATAGTTATCCAGACTCAACTCATGCACCAATAATTCCTCTTTTAATCAAATAATTCATTTACTTAATTCAATCACATGCACAAAATGTTCCTCTTTTAATTAAATTATTCATTTATTTAATTAAATCTCATACACCAATAATTTCTTTTTTAATTAAATAATTCATTTACTTAATTCAATCTCGTGCACTAAATATTTCTCTTTCAATTAAATAATTCATTTATTTAATTAAATCTCATGCACCAAATATTCCTCTTTTAACTAAATAATTCATTTATTTAATTAAATTTCATTTACCAATAATTCTTCTTTTAATTAAATAATTAAATAATTCTCCTTTTAATTAAATAATTCATTTATTTAATTAATCTCACCCAACAACCTTTTTCTCTAACAAATCCATCCACCTCCCACATCCTTCAATTAACTAATCTACCTCACCCACTTAACTGAAACACAACACGTCTTCTTCCATGTCTAAAATCTCTCTCTAGATCACTTGCATAAATTAAGGCACAATTTATTTTGTCTGACTCGAACCCCAAGTCCACTTCTGTGCCACATCTCTCTCATCCACCTCCAAACACATAAGTCCATCTCCTCCACCTATCTCAGTCAACTCAAGCCTATCTCACATCTTACTCATTTAACTATCCATCATGAATTCTTATCTTCTCCTCAACTAATTGCCTATAAATTGAACCCTTTCCTCCTCATAAATCATCCACCTTTTGAGTAGAATTATTATATCATTTTGGGAGCTAATTACTTTCAAAGTACTATTTGGCGATATTCAGATTTTCATGCATCCATCTATCAAATCCATCCATTGTTGAAGCATTAAGCATACAATTGAGCACACATTTATAATCACAACCACGTCAACACATCAAGGAGGCTACAAAGGTATTCAGGTTTTCATTATTGATTTATCATAAATGTTTTGTTAATTGATTTAGTTTGTTAAATTTTTGGCTTTGGTTTTATATCTTTTGCATCTTGATTCCAACACATACATTTTGGCAAGCTCAGTGGGACCCCACAAAATGGGTCATATCACTATCCAAGATTCGATTCTCTTTATTATAAGATTAACTAATTATCTAATGTTTCTATGTTTTTGGGGTTCCCTTGTATAGTTTCTTAGGCTTCACATCTGAAGATTGATATCAGGAGCCTATTATAATCATAAAAAATCATTTTGGGAGCAAAGAAAAGAACTGGATGATGATATATTTTTTTGTATATATTGTTGATGTCCCCAGCCTATAGTAAAAAATTCAAAAATTTTGGATTAATTTTTTGATAATTTATTTTTTTTCATGATATTTCATTAAAAATATTTTGTGAGCAAATTAAAGAATTAGTTAATGAATTGTTTTTTATAGGTTGTTGTTGATGTCTGCAACCTATAGTAAAAAATTCATAATTTTTGGATTAATTTGCAATAATTTATATTTTTTCATGATTTTTAATCAAAGAGTTGTTTTCAGACCAAATAAAAGAATTAGATGATGATGAAAAAATTGTAGGTTGTTGTTGATGTGAGTAGGCTAGAGTAAAACATTTAGAATTTTTGGAGCAATTTGTGATATTTTATAATTTTTGCATGAGTTTTCATAAAAAAAACATTTTTAAGAGAAAATAAAATAATTGGATAATATTTTTTTGGTAGGTTGATATTAATGTTGACAACCTACAGTAAAAAATCTAGAGTTTAAAGATCAATTTATGTCAACTTATTATCTTTTCATGATTTTTCATACAAAAATAATTTTGGGAGAAAATTAAAGAATTGGTTAATGATCTTTTTTTTGTAAGTTGAATTTGATGTCATAAGACTATAGTAAAAAAATCAATTTTTTTGCATCAATATTTTGCAATTTATAAAAATTTCATGATTTTTCATAAAAAAAATCTTTTGGGATCAAATAAAGGATTGTTTAATGATTTTTTTTTTTGAGTTGTGATGGAACCTAAATTTTCAAAAAATTTAAGGTCTCCATTTAAGCAATAATTTTGGAGATTTGATAAAGCCTTGTCATTGATCCATGTTAAGATGCTAAAGTACATTCAAAGAGTATATGCATCTTGAACACAACATTAAATATCTCTTGCATTGATATGAATCAAATTCTGAAAGTGCACAGCTCATAGTGAATGTTTCATGTGTCACAACTTGATAAGTGAGAGTCTAAACAAAGGGATATGCAGTTAGATGTAACCATGAAATCATATTGAGAAGATGGTTTTCAAAAGAGTTAAGTACACATATCAACTAGAAGAATTTGCAGATCTGACAAGCAAAATATGAACAAGTATGGGATGCTTTTGTTAGGATTGGTTGTATGTGAAGCAAGAAGAAAATGGTAAATATGTTCAAGATCTGATGCAAATATCTAACATGTAATTAAGAATGAAGTAAGTAGCAGAATGTAAGAGAATTTATTTTTTTGTCTATTTTGAGGAGTACAAAAAATAGATATGATGAAAAGCTTTCAGACAAATGCACTCAAAAAACATAGAGAGATTTTTTGCAACCTTTACTAGCATCTTCCTTGTGTAAGGATGTAAAAGCACAAATTGTGAATTGTTAAAAACATAGATGGAATCACCTATCAAGAAAAAATATGGAATCCCTAGAAAGCTACTCTTTTATATGATCCTCCTTCTATAGGAAATACTACACTTGGGGCAAGGTATGAGTCACAATTGTTATAAGCTTATGTTGGAAGTCATTAATATCTTGTGCATTATTAACCTAAGATGTTTGAACTAAAGTATCCACATCTCTCTGCCTAACTTGAAGGTGAAGCACTTTGTGTTTTAAATATCTAGAATAAACTTTGGTGAGGCATGTGAAATTCAGAAGTGATCAAAGTATTTTCTAGTATATTTATGGGAAAATCGTTAGACTTTTTGTTCTGTAATAGCATTGATTGGGCATGTGGTGTCAAGCCATTCATTATTTACATTTGTTGTATGTAATCATGTGCAAAATGTAATAACTAGAATTCATGGAGCAAATATGGGATCTCTATCACATGGATTAAAAAGCACTCCAAACAATATATGTACAAGGTAAACATGGACATTAATATGAAAGTAAGCATGAGCCTTAGTTGTTGAAGAATGGTCTTCCAAGTGATTTTTGAGTGTTTCAGTGTGATTCCATCTATGCTCTTCACTTTGTGAGCATTGAGATTTTAGTCCAAAGTTGTATGAAAAAGAGGAACTTACTTGTGATTCCATGATGAATTTATATCTGGCATTGCTTTGTATTGGTTTCAAATAAGGAAGAGATGATTGAAGCAAATACGAATAGATTGATGTCTTCAGGCACCCGAGTAGAGGATGGAAAACTTGAACATACTGTTGAAGATTATTTGTGAACCTAGGCACAAGAGAAAGAATGATGCATTAGGTGACCTTTTCACTTTGTGGTGTCATCAAGTTTGAAGATGCATGCGTGAACTGAAGAAATGCACCCAACTCCATGGAGATAAAGGATCGAATCATACAAACTGCTAATCGCACACCCAAACAGATGTAATCAAAACATGAGATGATGGATGATTCAGAAGATGAATGCAGACATCAACACCCTCGAAGACACATCTATGAGGGAAAAGTGAATTTTGGAGATTGTTTTATTAGCATTGATGAGATGCCCCTCTTTGATTTATATGATCCATTTCACAGTTAGTTATTATGAGAAGTTTATATATTAAATATCTCATACAAGTTGGTGATTAGTCATTAGTTTTGAAAGGATATGACATTAAAATATGATTTTTCATAAAGACACAACTATTCAGATCGTGACTCTTCACATATTATAAATAGATGTAAAATCAAATTCAAGGGGGATTCATATACATATTAATTCTTATATTTTAAAATTTTACCTATCCTATGCTCTATGATGTATTATATTTTTCAATGGGTGGAGAAATGAATTTTTGAAATAAGCCCGTGGATTTGAGTTAATGTGTGGATTTTGTGCGACCTGAAAATGTTCACAATAGATGGATCATTTGTAAGGGATGTCTTTATTGTGATTTTATTTTTGACATTATTATTTATTTTAAATTTTGGATTTTTAAATTATTAACAAGTTGTGTCCTTTATAAATGTTTTTTATTATTTTCTATAAATATTTTAATATTTGGATAAGTGGATTGGGTCGTTATTGCATTTTAAATTAGATAAACATAAATATTATAAAATATTTAATTATTTTCATATTTATGTCTAATTTGTCTCTATAGGAATTAAAGTGCATTTTAGACTAGTTTAAATTGTGTTTATAATTGATCCGTTGTGTCTAAATTATTAAAATTGTTTATAGTTAAAATATATTAAACTTTATAAAGTTGTACGTTTCAACTTATAATATTGACTCTGATTGCCCATTTAATTAAGCACTGGTCTTTTACTCCTGATTCATAATCCATATGTTGGCAACTATTTCATTTCTTTCCATTGAAGAATTAATATATTCATTTGTTGCAATCATCTGTAATAATCACTTTTTTTTTTTTTTAAACATTCATACAATTATTTACTTTTATTCTTAATTCTTACTTTGCAATTTTAAAGCTTTCTATAATTCTTGTTGTTTTGAAAGCTTTCATTGAATTCATGTTTTAACTAATCTACTTTAAGCATCTTGGATATAAGGTTGTTGTCCAGGATCAAGTACACCCACCTCAATTTTGCAGAGCTAGAAGTGCAAGAGATTTAGATCACGTCGATCGATCTTGTCGAGTTGGCCTTAACCAGTTGGATATCCCAGCATCAAGCAGGCAAGGCTTGTAGGATTCCAATCTCTAGTTTTGGGAACCAACAAGTTGGATATGTTTTTAGGAGGCTACAAAAAAAATAGATAGGGAGATCAAGGCAGGGATACTACCACCAGCAGGTTTAGATCATTTTCCAGTAAAAAAAGATATTATAGAAAAATCTAAACCGATTAGAAACCCATTTAAATGTGAAAAAAATGTGGTTCCTAGATAAAAATTTCATAGATAACATAAAAAATTAGTGGCAAGAAGGACAATTCCAAGGATTAAAAATGTTCTGCTTTGTGTTTAAACTAAAAATGTTCAAAGGAAATTTTCTAAAATGGAACAAATCAAACAATTCAACAACATATTCAAAGTAAAACTTGATATAGAAGAAAAGCTAGAAAAATTAAATAAAGAAGTTATTAAAAATAGAATGAATAATGAAAAATTCACTCAAGAAAAAGAACTCCTATCCAAACAAGAAGATAATTTAACAAAAGAAGAAATATTCTAGAAACAAAAATCTAGGGAGAAATGGCTAGCACAAGTAGATCAAAATACAAAATACTTTCATACAAGTACCATACAACATAGAGCAATTAACAAAATATCAAAAATTAAAAATAAAGAGGGAAATTTAGAAGATAATCCAGCCAAAATCATAGAAACTTTCGTAGATTACTTTAAAGATATTGTAAGTAATTATGAATCCTCTAATCGAGTAGCACAAGAGGAGATGCTCAAAGCAATCCCTAAGATAATCATAGAGGAAGATAATAAATCTCTCAATAAACCTTTCTCTCTACATGGAATCAAAACAACTCTTTTTAGCATTAATCCAGATAAATCCCCAAGACCGGATGGGTTCCAAGCATTCTTTAAAAAAAATGTTGGATAATTATAGGGGAAGATCTATAGAAAGCAATTGAGGCATCAAGAAATGGAGGGACACTACTAACAGAAATTAATCACACATTCTTAACATTAATCCCAAAAAAGAGTAAGGACGAAGAACAAGAGACTTTAGACCAATATCTCTTTGCAACATGATTTATAAATTTTTATCTAAAGCTCTAGCAAACCAATTAAAAGAATTTCTTCCTAGACTTATATCAAAAGAATAAATAGGGTTTGTTTTATGGACAATCCATTCTAGATGTCATCTCATTCATTCAAGAAACCATTCATTCAACATCAAAGAATATGGAGGCATGCATGTTGTTGAAACTAGAAATATACAAAAAGCATACGATAGGGTGGACTGGAGATTCCTATGCAAAACCCTTGAAGCATGTGGATTCTAAAAACAATGGATTAACATCAATTATCAGTGTATCTCTACCCCCAAAAATATCACTCCTTATAAATGGAACCCCAAAAGGTTTCTTTAGTATTTCAAGGGGGATCCATTAAGGTGACTCCATTTCATCATCTTCATCATTATGGCTGAAACCTTTGGGAGAATAGTTAAAATAGCTCAAACTAAAAGGAAAACTAAAGGAATTAAGGTAACCAAGAATGTTGTAAATACCACACATCAATGATTTGTAGATGACACAATACTAGCTAGATCAAGCTCTAAAAAAGAAGTAGACAACTTTTAAAAAATCTTAAACTACTACACAAAAGTATCAGGCAAAAAATTAATGTACAAAAATTAGAAATTTTCTTCCTCAATACACCATTAGAAAGAGAAGACTATATTTGCAATGAAATAGGATATAAGAAAGGAACTTTCCCATGCGATTATTTAGGAATATATCTAGAAAAAGGAGCTAAAAAGAATCAAGGCAGGGAGAAAATATTGGAAAGAATAAATTATCACACAGAAGCATGGAAAGGAAAATGGTTAACCAAAGCTGGGAGATCAACAAAAAATCAAAGTGGTTCTATCAACAATACCCATTTACCAAATATCATGTCTTCAACTACCCAAGAATATTAATAAAAAAATAGAAATGAAACTAGAAATTTTTTTTGGAAAGGCATAGAGGATAAAAAGAAGGTAGCTCTAATACTATGAGACAAAATTTATAAGCATAAAGAAGCAGGGGGACTGGGAATCAAAAATCTAGATTGGTAAAATGAAGCATTAGGAGCAAAATAAGTGTGGCGAATGTATCAAGGAAGAGACAACAAATGGGCAAGAATAATGTATAATAAATATCTAAATGCAATATAAAACGCATCTTTATTGAGAACAAGGAACCTCCACCGTGCACCCCCCCAAAAGGACCCGTAGCATGGAATTTTATGCTAAAGTGCCACCCCTTGATTTCTAAATTTTTAACTTGGGATATAGGTAGAGGTGATATAGCCTCATTCTAGGAAGATTTATGCAATGGGCACCCCCCCATTGATCTATTAAACATCTCTATTAACACTAAAACTCTACTTAGCTTAGTATGGGGAATGAAGGTAGTAGATTATATCCTATATAACCCCTCTATAGAAAATATGGGTCTAACACCAGATGACTAAGAGAAAATAGAATCTATTCTTAGAGAGCGTCCAATCAACTACTACAATAGGGAAGATAAGCTCATTTGGGTAGCTTCCAAAGATAAATTTTATAAGGTGAAGGATGGTTACAAACTGTAAGAATTTTCCTTAGGGAAAAATTTACCCAAGAACTAAGAACTCAAACACAAGCACAACTGTAGACCAGAAAGGAGTATGATTAGAATAACAATGTATTCTATTCAATATTCATCAAAGTACACTAGGAGTACCTATATATAAAGGCCTTTGAGATGCATCTAGAATGCCTAAGAATCAACTACATGATAAGTCATACAATCAGACACATGTCCACCAGATATTGGTTATCCTCCATTAAGCACAGAAGTAAGTGTGATTATGAGAGGATAAGCCTGCAATGCTGTAGCACACAAATCAGTGTTGTAGACAACATGTGCTAAAAAAGGAGTTTGAATAACTGTGTTGTCAACATGACAACCTAGTGAATGATGCAAACTCTAGTGTTGTAGACACCATGTGTTGAAATAGAGTTGCATACTTCGATGTTGTCCACATGACAACTCAAAAAGGTGCACAAACTCCTAAGTGTCTCACAAAATAAAATAATAAAATAATGCATTAACCTAAGTAAACTTAAGTAAGTGTAAATAGTAAATACATATTTGCACCAACACTCCCCCTTAAGTGCAACTTAGGGAAATTCCTTTAAGCTTACGAAAACTAGAGTGAAATGTAGAATGGGTCCCCGCTACAAGGCCATGTTAGGTACCCATGTACATAATGAAATGAAATCTCTCAGAAAGTGAAGAAAGAGGGAAAACCTCATGGGAAAAACCCTCCCCTAAAAAGAGAGATGAATAGGGATGCATAGATGGATGGAATAATCAAGAGCCCCCCATTACAACATACATCCAGTATATACAAAAGTGAAAAATGTGAAGAACAAGACCTCATAAGAGGAAAAAGTCCCTCCATAAGAAAGAAGAGGTAGAGAGACAAGGTAGTCTCCCCCTCCCCCCCCCCCCCCCCCAAAAAAAAAAGAAGAATACCAACTATTGAGTGCTACTTCAAGGAAGAAGTTGGTCCAAGAGTGAAGAATGATGTTCCTCCCCTTTGGAAGAAACAATGGAAAAGGTACAATCCTAAAGATGTATCATGGCCTTGAAACCTACTCAAGTATCCCCGCGTTGATGTTGATGGTTGCCTGTTCCAACTATGTTGAAAAGAATGAATGCAAATCTAGCAAGGATGTCTATCGAACCTATCCCAACGAGCCATCTATCTCCTCAACTGATAAAGAGCCCTCTGACAACTATTGTTCAGAAGGATCCACAATCATGCCAACCTGTGAAGATTGATCATGTAGAGAATGGACATGAGGGTTAGAGTGAGCACTCACAAAAACCATAGAAGGATCATCATCATCAATGAGAAGATGTAAATCATCATAGCTATCTCTCAAATATGCGGTGTATGACTCCACAAACAAACTTGAAATGTTTTCCATGTAGTCATCCCCTATTTTTAGGGCTAGAAGATAATGTGTACCCTATTGTGTTGGACCTATCACTGTGGCAATATAAGCATGTGGGCTATACTGATGGTGTGACCTCTCATTGCAACTGTCGATAGAACCCCACATGTCTAAATCTATTGAAGCACTATAGTTGGTGTCACTATTAGTTTCCACGGTGTATGAAGTGCAAAGAAGATTAGAGGATAAGGTAGGTGAACTTTCCTCAAAGTGAACATCCTTCTCCACAAAGATCTCATGTGTCTCTAGATACATAAGTCTATAAGCCTTCACATTGTCTTCATAACCGATGAAAGTACAAGGCCTAGGTGCTAGTGCCTTGCATCCCCTAGAAGATTGGTTTGCCCATGATGGACAACCAAAGACTCTAAAGTGACTCACAACTAGTTTTCTACCACACCATGCCTCAAAAGGAGTCTTTCCATCTAAGGCATTATGAGGAGACCTGTTAAGTATGTAAGTGACACCACTAATGGCTTCAACTTCAAGTTTAGGATCAAGAGACTTGGCATTTATCATGCAATCTGTCATAGTCTTGAGAGTCCTAATCCTTAATGTTGCAACATCGATCTTGTGTAGACTAAATTTTGGTGGATTCTGAAGATCAATTCCCTCATGTTTGCAAAAATATTTGAGTCTTTTGTTCACATATATTCTTTCATTGTCCATTCATAGAACCTTGATGGCTTTCCTTGATTTGTGTTCAATATGACTCTTAAAGTCTTGAAGCTTATCAACCGCTTCATTCTTGTGATAAAGGAAGTAGACCCATAGGAAGCGTGAAAAGTCATCAACAAAAATAAGGATGTAGTGACCCTGGCTGACTAAAGTCACTACAAAAGGTCCTACTAAAACCATGTGAACCAACTGGAGAACAACTGGTGCTCTAGAAGACTTGGCTTTATCATACTTTTCCTCAAGATGCATATCCATTGAACATGATGAAGACTCACCCTTAGAAAAATTGATGTTAGGTAGAAATTTGACCATGTGTTTTGAGAAAAGTTGTTGAAGATGGCGAAAGTCAAGATGACCAAACTACTCATGCCATAATGTGGTTTATGAAGTAGAGGAGTCAACAAGGCTTGAGAAGGAGACTTAGGCACAAAGTGGGAGAATGAATTAAGCCTCTTGTCATGATTGAATTTCCCCACTACAACCAATGAATCATCTTTTAGACTTTGCACCATCATTGAATCTGGAAGGAACTCAACTTTATGACCATCTCCAAGGTGAGTGATTTGGTAAACTGGTAGGAGATTGGAGTTAAGGTTTGGAACATAGAGAACATATTTGAATTTCCCATTTTCTATTTCCACATGTCCTTTCCCTTCAACTTCCATTTTAGTACCATCTCCCATGAAGATGTGGCACCTGTGACTACTTCAATGAAGAAAAGTCTCCCTTTGAAGAAACCATATGGTAGGAGGCACCTGAGTCAAGTATCCATTTTGAAGAAGAACTTGTGTTTTCCATGAGTTCTTTCTCTTTCTCCTTTGAAGAGGTTGGAGTTGAATCCTTGGAAGTACCTAGCACTTGAATTTTTTTCTTCCTGAGTAGGTTTTCCAACTCATCGATTATTTTAGTCTTGTAATGATACTCATCATGATTTGGCTTTTTGCAATATGCACTAAATAGTTTATCCTTCTTTTCATTACTTCCCTTCTTGTTGGAAGAAGAATTGCCTTGTTGTGAGGAGGATTGTTGTGTCTCAAATTATGATTTCTACTTCCACTACTTCTTCTTCTTGTTGCTAGAACTTTTCCCTCCTTGACTTGATTGGTGCTCAACACTAGCCACCAATGCTTTGGTCTTTGAATTTTTGGTGCCCACCATGGGGCTCTAACCCATGCCTTGTTAATCTTTTAGTCACATACACTTCAACATGCAAAATTGGGGCCCTCTAATCCTCACATACACTTCAACATGGTCATTACCTATGAGATCATCCCGAAACAAACATTGTATTATTTATTCAAAAAGTATAACAGAGGGACCTATTGCCTTCTAACTAGAAGGATTATGCCTTTGCTCTCAGAATGAGAAGCAGGCAACCAGACCTCTAGAATGAAGGATTTATGTAGCTAAATGAAAGTGCAACTAATCTAGATGAGAGATGCAATTATCAATCTAAGAAATGAAGAAACACGGTATGCTAAATAGATGCATAGTTAAAATCTAAATGATATTATAATGAAAGAAATAAAGCTATGCAAATGTGAAAAAAGTGAGTATGAATTTCAGCATAAATTTGACGCAAATTCCAAAATCCATCCTCTGTAATAAGGAATGGAGAGCTTCTTTTATAGAATCCAAGAGGTGATCGATGGTCAAGATTGACCGAAATGGACGGTCAAGATTGAAGAGGAGAGCCAATCATAAAGGTAACTTCCTCATGAAAAGGGAGTTAACTAGTTGCTTTTGAGTGATAAAAGGAGTTAACTAAGTCCTTTTTGAGTGATAAAAGGAGTCAACTGAGTCCTTTTTGAGTGATAAAAGGAGTTAACTGAGTCTTTTTTTAGTGATAAAAGGAGCTAACTGAGTCCTTTTTGAGTGATCAAAGGAGTTGACTAACTGTCTTTTGAGTGATAAAAGTAGCTGACTAAAAGAAATGTATCCTCTTCAATCTTGACCATCCATTTCGGTTAATCTTGACCGTCAATCACCTCTTGAATTCTATAAAAGAAGCTCTCCATTCCTCATTATAGAGGATGAATTTTGGAATTTGCAACAAATTTATGCTGAAATTCTTGCTCACTTTGCTCACATTTGCATAGCTTTATTTCTTTCATTATAATATCATTTAGATTTTAAATATGCATCCATTTAGCATACTATGTTTCTTCATTTCTTGGATTAATAATTGCATATCTCATCTAGATTAATTGCACTTTTATATAGCTGCATAAATCCTTCATTTTCGGGATCGAATTCAAAATCTGACACACTTAAACAGCTCAAAATCACATTTTCAAATTTTGGGATGGGCATGATTGAATACTTATGTATTCCATTTTTTTCTAATACTTTGTGAATCTTGATATATTTTCAAATCACACTTTCTTCAAATTTTCCAAGATTTCTTCAAATTGGCTTCTATATTTCTTCTAATCATTCTGATCTCTTCTAAATTCTTCTAATCATTTTGATCTCTTCTAAATTCTTCTAATCATTCTACCTCTTCTAAATTCTTCTAATCATTCGGATCTCTTCTAAATTCTTCTAATCATTCTGATCTCTTCTAAATTCTTCTAATCATTTTGATCTCTTCTAAATTCTTCTAATCATTCTACCTCTTCTAAATTCTTCTAATCATTTTTATCTCTTCTAAATTCTTCTAATCATTCTGATCTCTTCTAAATTCTTCTAATCATTCTAATATCTTATATATTTATTCTGATCATTCTGATCTCTTTTACATTCTTCTGAACATCATATTTCTTTAGTATCTTTTAACATACTATGCTACATCACATTTTTGGTGTGTCATCTCTCAATTTCACTCCCAAGGGGGTAGGATGATTACATCATTGAATCTGAAATTCAACTCAATTTGAATCTTATGTCTTCATTGCTTGGGGCATCTTCATTGCTCAGGGCATCTTGTCTCCATCTTATGTTCTCACCACTAGAGGCCTCTTGTTCCCCTTGATCTGGCATCATTTGTCATCTACCTCATCTTTTCATCAGTTGATCACATCTTATAACATTTCTAGTCAAAGTTTGATAGACATGTATCAGGACATTCTAAACCCTGACTCCTGAGGATCAAGCCTCATTTTGAGGATGATTCTATGACTAATGATTGGATCATTTTTTCTTTTATGCTTAGATATCTAGGTGTTCTATCGAGATCTTTAAAGGTTAAGCTTCGTTCTAGAGGAAACCTTTAAAATGCTTATTCAACTTAGGTATCTAGGTGTTCTATCTAGATCCCTTAAGATTAAGCTCCATTCTGGAGATAATCTTTAAAATCTTTTCAACTTAGGTATCTAGGTGTTCTATCTGGATCTCTTAAGATTAAGTTCTATTCTGGAGATAATCTTTAAAATCTTGTCAATTTAAGTATCTAGGTGTTCTATTTGGATCCCTTAAGATTAAGCTTTGTTCTAAAGATAATCTTTAAAATCTTTTCAACTTAGGTATCTAGGTGTTCTATCTAGATCCCTTAAGATTAAGCTCTGTTCTAGAGATAATCTTTAAAATCTTGTCAATTTAGGTATCTAGGTGTTCTATCTAGATTCCTTAGGGTTAAGCTCTATTCTGGAGATAATCTTTAAAAGCTTATTCATCTTGATATCTAGGTGTTTTATCTAGATCCCTAAAGGTTAAGCTTTGTTCTGGAGAAAACCTTTAAATTTCTTATCAATTCAGGTATCTAAGTGTTTTGCTTGGATTCCTTAAGGTTAAGCTCCATTTTGGAGATAATCTTTAAAAGCTTATCAATTGGTCTTTGTGTCATCAATTTTGGAACCAATCTCATTTCTTGATCTTCGCATCATGCTTTTTGATTTTCTTTGAATTGAACATGCTGCTCACACATTCATTCAAAGAGGGGCAAAATGTAATACCCCAAAATTGGGACATTGCCATATTAACCAACTTTGGTTTATTCAACTATTCCTAAGTCCTATTTTACTAGGCAATTCTAATTCTAATAATCGCTACTTGACCTAGGTGTCAAATGCAGAAAACCATAATTTGCATTAATCATATTATTTATTTAATTCCTAAATATTGACTCAAATTAGCTACAAAAACCTATCAATTTAAATTAATTTAATTATAAGTGTTCTACTTTAATTAAATTAAAATTACCTCTTTAGCTAATATACAAAGGAATTAAATACATTTAATTTAATAAGATACTCCTCTTTTTAATTATTCAATTAGTTAAAGTTATCTATTTATGAGGTCATATTCTATTTTATTAAATTGAATATTCACTCAAAAAAAAGAAGAACCAGTCAGCCACTTTTATCACTCAAAAGGTAGTTAGTTAGCTCCTTCTTCACTCAAAAAGGACTCAGTTAACTCCTTTTATCACTCAAAAAGGACTCAGTTAACTCCTTTTATCACTCAAAAAGTACTCAATTAACTCCTTTTATCACTCAAAGGCAACCAGTTAACTCCCTTTTCATGAGGAAGTTACCTTAATGACTGGCTCTCCTCTTCAATCTTGACTATCCATTTCGGTTAATCTTGACCGTCAATCACCTCTTCGATTCTATAAAAGCTCTCCATTCCTCATTATAGAGGATGAATTTTGGAATTTGCATCAAATTTATGCTGAAATTCTTACTCACTTTGCTCACATTTGCATAGCTTTATTTCTTTTATTAGAATATCATTTAGATTTTAAATATGCATCCATTTAGCATACTATGTTTCTTCATTTCTTAGATTAATAATTGCATATCTCATCTAGATTAATTGCACTTTCATTTACCTGCATAAATCCTTCATTCTAGACATCTATTTGCCTACTTCTTGTTCTGAGAGAAAAGGCATAATCCTTTTAGTTAGAAGGCAACAGGTCACTCTGTTAGACTTTTTGAATAAACAATACAATTTTTATTTTGGGATGATCTCATAGGTAATGACCATGTTGAAGTGTATGTGAGGATCAGAGGACCCCAATTTTGCATATACAACATGGTTTTGTTGATGTGTGACCTTCGTAAGCAAGTGCAATGAGTAGAGGTGGTTCTGACTATGTTTGAGGACATGGCACTGAGTTAGAGTACAAATCTTGTGTGTCACCTTACTATGCAAAATGATGGGTGACATGGTGGCTTTCCAAATGTCAAAGTGCTGCAACATCTAGAGTTGTCTGCATGGTGACAATGAACAAAGGCCCTGTTTCACTGTTAGAAGAGTCCTACGTGGCTTTCACTGCATGACTCTAATCACAGTCATTTATATATGTCTTCGCAACTACAAAAATTTCATTCAGAGTCGGTAGGTTCAAATTCTCTTATCCAATATTAGGTGGGAGAACAACCTATGGGTTGTTTAAAACCAAATTCACTTGTATGTTAACCAAAAAAATCTGCAGTAGGTTATATGTGATGGCCAGTCTGGTGAAGGGCTTGACACCAATGGTGAGCTTTGTGTCGATATTATGAATGCTTGGTTATGTTATACTAACCAAAATTTGGATAGTGATGCCTACCAAATGGAATATGCTGCTTGTAAAAAAAATATACCTCCTTGTAGGGCTAGAGTGTGGCTGCCCGATTTTGCAAAAAAAATTCTCTGCAAGGCTGCCTGGCCTAAAAAAAATTTCAAAAAAATTCCAATAAAGCAGAGAAATAAAAAATTATAGACCCAAAAAACAATTAATTAGATCTGCAAAATGACCATACCCGAATTGAAAATCGGGGCCTTCGAGTGCTGATTTGCAAAAAAAATTTGCCTCATGATCGACTTTGTCCTAGGGTAGCCAAAGTTATAGCCAATTTTCATCAAATCAGCATTTCGAACACAATGGTGAGGTGAGATCTAGCTCTAAACGCTCCCAATCTCTATAGTACTTCAGATTCAGGTTGAGGTGTTGAAGCAACAATGCTCTCGAACGACTATGTGAAGATAAAATCTCCAAGCTTTGATACCATGTAAGAATTTTTCTTAGGGCAGAATTCACCCAAGAACTAAGAACTCAAACACAAGCACAATTGTAGACCAAAAAGGAGTATGATCAGAATAACAATCTATTCGATTCAATATGCATTAAAGTACACTAGGAGTACCTATATATAAAGGCCTCTAAGATGCATCTAGAATGCCTAAGAACCAACTATATGATAAGTCATACAATCAGGCACATGTCCACTAGATATGGATTATCCTCCATTAAGCATGGAAGTAAGTGTGATGGTGAGAGGATAAGCCTACAATGGTGTAGCACGCAAATCAATGTTGAACCAGTGTTGTAGACATGTGCTAAAAAGGGAGTGCGAATAAATGTATTGTCAACATGACAACTCAGTGAATGATGCAAACTCTAGTGTTCTAGACACCATGTGTTGAAATAGAGTTGCATACTTCTGTGTTGTCAACATGCCAACTCAAAAAGGTGCACAAACTCCTAAGTGTCTCACAAAATAAAATAATAAAATAATGCATCTGCCAATAGTGGCATGTTGTGATGGTTAAGTTGTTGCATTGTTATCCTTGCCATCAAGGTTCAAATTTCATGGGGATGAGGTCCCCCGTTTGTGGCCTCACTGGTTCATAGCTCTAGGTCAAACCGTTTACCCCTCTTTAGTAATAATAATAATAATAATAATGCATTAACCTAAGTAAACTTAAGTAAGTGTAAATAGTAAATATGTATTTACACCAACACAAACTAATAATTAATTCACAAATATAGGAAGAAATAAATATCCAATTAAACCTCTATTGGGACCCGATGGAGCTACCTAAAGTAGGTATTTTCTTATGGGCAGCTTCTCAAAATCAAATTCTAATAGTAGATAGATTCAAGAAAATGGGTTTTGAAGGCCCATCTAGATGCACCCAATGCAAAGAAAAATTATAAACTATAAAAAATCTCTTTTATCAATGTAGATATACTAAGGAATGTTTGGAGTGGCTTAAACTTAAATTGAACTAGATGGCCCCACTCTCGGGGATGTGGCATGACCACTTGATAGGGTGACCTAAAGTGACCAATAAAAAAGTGTACACAAAACTCTTGTATATCACCCCAGCAATCCTAGTATGGGATATATGGAAGGAAAGAAATATGTGGATCTTCAATAATGAAGAACTCAAAGCTACATCTCTCTTGAAAAAAATTGAAGTAAGTATTATAGAAATTATAAATTGCAATCTTAGAAAGATGACAATAGAAGAAGGTGTTTTTTTAGAATGGGATGCAGAAATGAAAAAGAATTGGCAACATCTAACTAATCCACCTCTCATTTATAAAAAAAGAATAATACAGCTAGAAGAGAATGCAGATGGGAACCCCCATCTAAAGGATGGAAGAAACTTAATTTTGATGGAGCCTTAAGAGGAAACCTGGGGGTAGTAGGAATTGGATTTATAATCAGGGATGAATTTGGAATTTGGACCATGAAATGAGTTAAACCATTGGGCATAGTTTCAAACAATATTATGAAATTAGAAGAAGTACATGAAGGAAAAAAATAAAGTATTAAATTAAAAATAAAGAAGATTATTATAGAAGGAGACTCTCAAATTGTACTAAATGCTCTCAGGACAAGGAAAACCCCAATTGGATTTTGTATTCAAAACTAGCAAAAAAACCATTGATCTTTTGGACAAATTTTAAGAAGACCTAAACACATTTATAGAGTAGTATAGAAGCAGATCTATTGGCTAACAAGGTAGTGAATGGAGAGAATATTCATCTAGTTTATTATAATCAAGTTTTTTTAGGTAATCATGAATCTTAGGCCTCTTGAAAGCCTTCACCTTTGGAACTAGGATACATGATTAATTTATATCATGTATACTTAGTTACACTCAATACTCATCACTCTAAGCACCTATGATAATTAGGAATCACTTTATAATAATAAAACTTATGCACTACCTAAAGCTTACCCCGAGTGTTATTAGATTTTATCATCACTTTTTTTCTTTCTATATCTTTCCTAACATCCTAGATAACTCTTATAAATCAGTGATATGTCTTTTTATCTCTGTGTTCTTTATGAGGTGTCTAGTTTTTTGGTCAAGGTAGGTGTTAGTATGATTACAAATATTAGTTTATGTCATGCTATAGAGGTCTATTCTATGGCTTTTTGAGGTAACATGAAGCTTGAGAGATGGTCTCAATTGCTCAACCCTATAGATGATATGAGCAGGGTAGCCATTAGCTGTGTGATAGGTGAAGGTGTCTTCAATTATGATTTTTCCTGGAGAACAAATAATGACATAGTAGGAGCATGGATTGGGAGCCTAACTAGGGCTAGAGTTGGGAAATGGGATATTATCTAGCTCTACTTCAATGTCTTTGACCCTATATGGTTGGTAGGTTTAGAATAGGTAGTATTTAGTATTAATGAAAAACTCAAGATTCCTATGCCAAAAACTTACATGTCTCACCCATTGGGGAGTTTTGAGTTAGCAATTGTGCCTAGGCACCCTACTTTGGTCATCCAGGATAACATCCTCTTTTTCCAAGAATGGTTGAGGATGGATGTTGACATACATTTCCTCCTTTGATGGAGAGGTATTGTGGAGGATCTCTCCAAGGATAGGCTCCTACATTACCTACATACCTTCAATGCTTACATTTATCTAGGAGTGGAATTTGCAGCCATTGAAGCCATGGAGTTCTATCTCCCAAATTTAGACAAATCAAGTAAAGCTAGAAACAAATTTGAATTTTCTCTAGGATCTAGGCCTAAAGATCTAAAGGAAGTGGCTAAAACCCTCATAGTATTCTGGAAGAAGGAAGGAGGAACCTAGATTGTGATTTTGGCTTAACAAAGATGGTTTTTTGGTGCTTCTTGATTTTTATGTGCATCTAACTTATTTAGTTTTGTCTTTTTTTAGGGTTACTTAATTAGTATATTATTAGGGATATGGTTAGGTTCATGGCTCATTATGATATTTGCAAATTTGTAGATTTATGGCTCACAGTATTCGGTCTTGGATAGTTTTCTCCATAGATAGTTATTAGCTGGATGCATTTTGGCAATCCTGGGTCCAATATTTATGTCTTGGAATCAATTTATCCCTATTATAATATTAATATAAAGTAAATATTATGTCTGATTATATCTTGTTTTACGATGTTTTGGTTTTAATCTTCCTAATTCTAGCTCGATCACATTTAGATGGGTTATGTTCATCTTATAGATCTCTTTGACAATTTTTAATCTGACTAAGTTAGCAATACAATAATTAATTCATTAAAATTATTTATGTTCCCTTGTTGTTCTTTGCCTTCTTTCTTGAGTTCGCCCTATTCAGATTGTTTGATCTTCTTGATACGCATAATTATGTTATGGTTTAATTGAACCATGAACTTGGTTTGACTATTTTTAGACTTAGTTTGACCACTAAATGGAGTATAAAAAATAATTTTTTTGAACCATTTCAAAATGAATATGCTTTAGTTTAGTGCTATTATATCTTTATCCTTAATTTTGGCTTTATAAAGCAACACTAATCAGTCAATAGATATAATTTCAATTAAGATGAACTAAAGAATCTTAAGGACATCTAGCTAGGTATCAAGGGTTATAATCTTTGACATTTTCTTACTAATATAACTAATATTACTTTAAGTTGTACTACTTATCAACGAGTAAGCAAGGAGTAACTAATTTATCCAAAAAGATAGAAGAGTTTGTTGCAAGTTAACAAAGATTAGGATGATTTTGTCATCCTTACCCCTATTAATGAATAGAAAATTTGGACCATGATATTGTATTGTAACTTTAAAATAGGAACTCAAGCATTGATATTGACCATTTTACCCCACCACCCACCTTTTGAATTCCAAAATATTGCCAATCTCATGAAAACCAGGGAGTATCCATGTCCACTATACTATTCATTTACTACCATGCAAGCTAATAGGGATACATGATACTTTGAATTTTCCTTATATATCTAAGTCCTTTAATTCCTTTGCATCATATGAGAAAATCCAACTTGTGACGATGTGATCATCCATTTTCACTTTGTCACTCTTGTATGTGTGAATATGTGGCCTATGATAACACACACACTTCAACATGGTTCTTATTTGCAGATTCATCCTGAAATGAACATTGGATTGTTCCTTCGAAAATCAGCCAGCAAGGCGACCTATTGCCTTCTATCTAACGAGAATTGCTTGTTAGATATCCTCATATTTGAGGTGTTAAGCAAACAGACCCTCTAAGAACGAAGGATTTAAAAGAAAATGTGACTAATCTATATGAGAATGCAGATTAATCTAGAATGGAGTATGCACGTTTAATCTAAGAACATGTAAAAGAAGATTATGCTAAAATATATGCATATTATGCTAAATGAGATTAAACTAGAAAATGAATATCTTATGAAAATAATGAGCTCAAATGAATGCACAATCCAGCAGCAATTCAATGCAAATTCTCATTCAACCTCTCCAAAATGAAGAGATGAGGGTCTCTTATATAGATTTTTCTAAAAACCTCTGACGATTGAGATTGATTTCAATCAACAGTCAGGATTGAAGATGAAGTTTAGTCATAAAGGAAGATTCCCAAATTAGAGGGAGTTAACTGATTTCTTTTGAGTAGAATAAGGAGTTAACTGATTTAATTTGAGTAGAATAAGGAGTTAATTGATTTAATTCCTTTTTGATCAACAGTGAACTGGGAATTTCTCTTTTTGAACTGAAGAAGGATTTTGGAGAGATATTTAATTTAATAAAATGAGATATGCTCTCATAAATATATTTTTTATTTAATTAAATAATTTCATTTAATTAATTAGAGACACTTTCTTATTTAATTAAATAACTTTATTTAATTAATTAGGAATTACTCCTATTTAATTAAATAACAATATTTAATTAATTAGGAATTACTCCCATTTAATTAAATAACTTTGTTTAATTAATTAAAGAATAGTCTTCCATTTAATTAAATAATTACATTTAATTAATCAAGATAGGTGTATTTATTAAATTAAATAAATTTAATTCCATAGTACATTAGCCTTAGGATATAATTTAATTTAATTAAAGTATAAATACTTAATAATTAAATTGAATATTAATCAATAGGTTTAATGTGACTAATATGATTAAATATTATAGGAATTAAATAATAAGCATGATGAATGCAGATTAGGGTTTTCTGCATCTGACAATTAAGTCAAGTAGCGAGTAGCAGAATAAGAATTTTCCTAGAGAAATAGGACTTAGGATTGATCAAAAATAGACTAGAATTGGTATTATGGCAATGAGCCAATTTTGGGGTATTACATTTTTCCCCTCTTTGAATGAATGTGCAAGCAGCACGTTCAATTCAAAGAAAATTAGAAAGCATGATGTGAGGATCAAGAAATGAGATTGGTTCCGACATTGATGATACGAAGACCAATTGATAAGCTTTTAAGGACTATCTCTAGAACAGAGCTTAATCCTAAGGGATCCAAGCAGAGCACTTAGATACCTAAGATTGATAAGCATTTAAAAGACTATTTCCAGAATGGAGCGTAATCTTTAAGGATCCAGACAGAACACCTAGATACCTGAAATTGATAAGCATTTAAAAGGTTTCTTCAGAATGAAGTTTAACCTTTAAGGATCCAGATAGAACACCTAGATACCTGAGATTGAAAGCATTTAGAAGATTATCTCCAAAATGAAGCTTAACCTTCAAGGATCCAGATAGAACACCTAGATACCCAAGAGTGATAAGCATTTAGAAGATTATCTCCAAAAAAAAGCTTAACCTTCAAGGATCCAAACAAAATGTCTAGATACCTGAGATTGATAGCATTTAGAAGATTATCTCCAGAACAGAGCTTAACCTTCAAGGATCTAGATGGAACACCTAGATACCTGAGATTGATAACAGATGACAAGGTCCAATCATGAGTCATAGAATCATTCCCAGAACAAGGCTTGATCCTTAGGAGTCAAAGTCTAGACTATCCCAATATCTGCCCATCAAACTCTAAGAAGAGATGTTATAAGGTTGATCAATTGATGAAAAGATAAGATAGATAGCAAAGATGCCAGATAGGAGGGAGCAAGATGACCTGAGTGATGAGATGCCCCAAGTGACAAGGACATAAGATAGGAACTAGATGCCCCAAGCAATAAGTATTCAATGATGTAATCATCCTGCCCCCTCAGGAGTGAAATCGAAAGATGACACACCAAAAATATGATGTGAAGCAGTATATCATGAGATATAGAAGAAATCTGAGATTCAACAAAATGTAGAAGAGATCAGAATGATTTGAAGAATAAAAAAGAGATCAGAACGATCTGAAGAAATATAAAGAGATTGGAACGATATGAAGAAATATGAAGAGATCAAAATGATCTGAAGAAATATGAAGAGATTAGAAATGATCTGAAGAAATTTGTAAGTTGATCCAAAGTGATTTTGAGGTCCAAAAGTCCAAGTTTGAGTTGAAAAGAGTCTAAGAATCACAAAGTATCAAAAGAATTTGGATTGTACAAAAAAATTTAAATGCATTTTTGAGCCACTTAAGTGTGTCAAATTTTGAATTCGATCTTGAAAAATGGGTTTTGAGTAGCCAAAGTAGCCAAGAGGTTGATTAATCAATCATTTGTGCAATTCATGAAAGAACATGATTCTTTGAAGAGATCAGCAATCCCTCATCAGAGAAGGTGAAAGTAGATTTTCAATTGAATCGCATGCTTATGCAAGTGAAGTATGCAATGTGAAGATACCCCCCAATCCTTCATTACAAAGGTTAGGAACAGAATGACCATCGAATTGTGTACTTATGCAAATGAAGTATGTAATGGAAGACTATATTAAATGCAACCCTAGGTCTGGTTATCAAGCCTCAATATTTAATCATCACTGGATATAAAACAAATCTCGTAGGTCATACAATTCCCACTAACATTGCAATCATAGAAATATGAATATAACATACGTTATTGGTTTGTCGAGATTAAATGTAAGCATTCAGGGCACAAGAAGCCAGAATGACCAAAACATTTGTCCCTTTTAATGTAGCAAGTTAACATAAGCGTCAAAGCATAAATGCTAGGATGATCAGAATGTTGTTTGTATGACAGACACACCAAACACATGGGAGATCCATCTTATGCTAAGTATTTAGTATTTATTCTGTCTGCAATGACCCTTGCATTCGTAACCTGAGACAGAAGTGTGCTAGGTATACTTGCAGTGACCCATACGTTCACTTAGTAGGACGAGTATCAGTATTTACTGTAGCATGAAGAGTTCACTCCAACAAACAATGAGAAGAACCAATTTTATTGACGTATTCATACAAAAGGAGTTGAGGTACACCCGACCATCCAATACGAGATGGAGGATCTTATAGTGGACACCCCTCTTATAGGAATACGTCAACTAACTGGAACTAAATCACAAACAGAAAGCAAAGAAAAGATCATGCCCCCAGTCATTACTTCTCTAGTCAAAGATGACATCATCGAGTTGCTCGAGGAGATATGATAAAGAAAAAAAAATCAAACAAAGCAAATGCTTAGCATATCCAAACAAGTGTGTCCTTTTTTTGAGTTCATTTTTTTGGATTGATGTCAAGTATTAGTGTCCAGAACATGTTTGAAAGAAATCTCTTTAGTAAGGTGACAACAATAGGCAGACACAGTCAGAATGACTGGTGACTGAGGTCAAAGAGGAATCTTCACGATGAAGAACCTAAGAAGGACTAAGCGATAGTAGACAGACATAGCCAAGACGACTGGTGACTGACGCAAGAGAGATCTTCCATAAAGGAATCTGGAGACATGACCTTAGCAACAGTAGGCAGACATAGCTAAAACAACTGGTGACTGTTGCAAAAGAGATTCTATGAGGAGAATCTTGAAGAGAGTGACACTAGCAACAATACGCAGATGCAGTGAGAACCACAGGTGACTGTCACGAAGGAGATTCTATGAGGAGAATCTCAAAAATAGTGGCACTAGTGACAGTAGGCAAACATAGTGAGGACCATTGGTGACTGTCGTGAAGGAGATTCTATGAGGAGAATCTCAAAAATAGTGACACTAGCGACAGTAGAAAAATGCAGTGAGAACCACTGGTGACTGTCACGAAGGAGATTCTATGAGGAGAATCTCAAAAATAGTGACACTAAAGGGGGAATGCCCCTGAGCTGTAACAAGACTCAATCCATGGATACATGAGCAGAAAGTAGGAAAAGCAGGAAAGCAAAAGCATGAAAGTGACTGTACAGAATAGCCAGAAGATGCACTACAAGATGGAGCATTGGGAACAAGAGGCACCTGTTTACCAGGTTTTCACCTTCTTGGAAAGATTCTCTTTTTTTGCTACCATGATGCCTATTTCTAGGTTTTCACCAATGGCACTTTTCTATTTTTTCAATTTTTTTGTATTTTTCTCTTTTTGATTTTTTTTTTTTGAATTTTTAAGATTTTTCACTTTTTTTGGTGTTACAAAGGCGCCTATTGCTAGGTTTTCACCAAGGTAACAATTTTTTTCAGGACTTTTTCTGATTTTTCTGATTTTTTTCAGGACTTTTTTCCAATTTTTAGATTTTTTTAGAGATTACTAGCTCTCAAGAAGGATCACCTTGATTTTGTTTCAGTTTCTAGCAAGGTGTAGGACAAGATGTAGTAGCAAGCGAGTGGATAAGCAGAGATGGATAGGCAAGGAGTATGAAGTGGTGAATGTTACCCTCAAGGAAAGCCTTCACAAGATTACCCAAGCTAGGGAAAAGGATATAAGCTCATGGTTTAATGAAGGGTATCGTGTAAGTAATCAAAGAAAATGACCATGTCAAGAGATTGCTAAGAACTGAGTTTTCTTCTTTCTTTCATTTATCAAGACCAAAGGGTTAACTGAATAGGACAAAAAAGTTTGTTATAGAGGTTATGAGTGAATGACTTCAGGAATGAGGACATCTGAAGGATAAGCAAGATCATGATAGAATGTCATGGATGGAAGAATTACACAATGCCTATTTACCAGGTTTTCATCATTGTACTTATCCAAGGTGCCACAAGAAGTGGTTTTCACCATAGAATGGATTTATTTTTCTTTACTTTTGCTACCAAGGCGCCTGTTTCTAGGTTTTCACCAAGGCACATTTTTTTCTTTTTTTTTCTTTTTTTTTTGGATTTTTAGATTTTTTGGAAAGAATTCAAGCCTTTCTCAAATGAGATAGCACTCCTATAAGAAAGATAAGTTATGATAAGCCAAGGCCATAGCAAGGTATGCTCAAAGATGTTGATAAGGTAATGGAAGGGAGATAGTAGAAAAGATATATGGAGGACAAGGTTTAGGCTATGGATGAGATAAATGGGATGGAAGGATAAATGGTGGAGAATAGAAGGTGGAGTGGATAGGGTAATGAAAGGAATGTGCAAGGGGAGAAAAAAAAGTGGGCAAGATCAACATTGACACACACCTTGAAGGGTAGTGGAATGATGGAGGAAATATGGATGAAATAGTATGAGGTTTAGATGTATGAGGTGGTGGAATAATTTTGGAGGAAGGTGGAGTAGAAGGTTTTGAAACATTTTTAGGAAGATGTTGGGAAGAAGATGGAGTGAGAGCCTTTGGAAACTTGAATGTCAACTTTGATTTGTTTTCAATATTCAAGTCCTTCAAAAGAGACTTGGGAATCCATATAGCTTTTGATTTTTCATTAGATGCTTTGGAACACATTTCTTCAATAACAAATTTAAGAACCCATACTTTCTTTGGTTAAACTCTTTGAATAGTGGACCTTTGCGGTCTCTTTTGCATATTTTCCTTCTTGACATTCACATGTCGATTAGGGGAGACATAGTGAACTTTTGAGGATGGATTCATGCACTTGTGTTTGAGTTGATCATCCAAATTTATTCCAAAGGACTTGGGATTTATGGATGAATAAGGCCAATATGACTAGTTTAGATGGAAAGGTGGATGTGAAGAGTTCAAGTATGTGTATCTTTGTTGATCTTGGGGTAGGGTAGGAGGAATGTGTAATGGGCTAAGAGTGGAAGTAGGAGATAAAGGAACATAAGGTCCCAATATGGATGGAAGACTTGAAGGTTTTAGCTTATATGGGTAGGGACCAAGGATAGATTTAGAATATGTGAATGGACCATGAGTATGGATATCAACATCTTTAGAGTGAGAAATATGACCAAATTCATCAATAGATTTATGAGTAACTGTTATAGGAGCAATACCTTTGACAGGAGTATTTAAAGCTTGAGCATAGTTTGGAAGTGAATGTAGCGAGGTAGAATAAGAGAGCAAGGGAACACTTTTCTCTTCAAAAGGAATATTGGGTAACATAGGAAAAGTATCCTTCTCTTGGTCTTTTGTAATCTCCTTAAGGATGGTGAAAGGAATATCTTGATCTTGCTTAGTAGAGGTGCATGACATGGGATAT
Organism: Cupressus sempervirens; assembly: GCA_028749045.1. Lineage (NCBI taxonomy): Eukaryota > Viridiplantae > Streptophyta > Pinopsida > Cupressales > Cupressaceae > Cupressus > Cupressus sempervirens. The sequence goes on from CM053787.1 coordinate 969,118,163, forward strand.
GGAGGACTATGTGGCTCTTGAGATGGAGGCATGAGATCTTGGAAGACTTGAAAGGGGATGAAGGAATCTTGGTCTTGATCAACACTTGTTTCTTCATCATTTAAGTGGTCCTCTTGACATGAAACAAAATCCAAGGATGAGGGAGTATCTGAATCTGTATTCGAATATATTTCTAGAGTCTCCATAACAAGCTCTTGAAGGGACAATGGAGGAATAGTTGGATTGGGGATAATAGGAGGAGTAACACATGGAGGTTTTGGATCTTTTCTTTGTGTATTATGGGAGAGATTTGCAGCTAAGTCAAGATTAGCTTGAGTTTCCTTTAAAGGTAGTCCTTGAGGGTACACATAGTCAACTGGGGGAGTAGTGAGTTCTTTTGGTGAATATGTATTGGAAAGATTGGACAATTTAGAAGGTGGATGTATGTTGGAGAAAGTGGAAGTTGTGTTTGAACCGTTACTAGACATGGTTTCATGAGGTTGATCCTTCTTGAGAGTAGAATCTTTAGTAGTTGAGAGCTTAGATTTTTGAATTATACCATTGTCAAAGAGATCTTGGATCTTGTTTTTCAGCTCCTCACAATGGGAAGTTTTATGTAAATTATGTCTATGATAGACACAATAGTTACTCATAAAGGAAACTCCCACCAAAGTGAGCTCAGGTAAAGTAATGAGTTTTTCTTCAAGAAGTTCTTCCAAGGTTAATTAATAAGATTTTCCCAAAGGTTTGAAATCACGCTTTGGTTTAGGTTCCCAAGGTTTGTTTTCAAAGATATTCCTAGATTTCTTGGGCGTATGTGAGGTGTTCTCAGATGTCTTGGATTCAAGATCACAAGAATGTGATTTTTGGTTGTCATAGGAGAAAGGGAAAATTTCTGTCAAGGAGAATTTGTTCGATGATGTGTTTTCCTCTTCTTTTTTCTTTGAAGTTGAGCACTTATTGTTTCAATTTTTTTCTTCATGTTTGTAATTAGAATCCCTTCTTCCTCACTAGGAATATTGGATTTAGCACATTTGTTGTTAGCCATTTTGATGTACTATGTTTCAAGTAGTGACAGCCAAGTTTTAGAACATAAGTCAAGTTGCCACAGTCATAAACAATGACAAAAAGTAAAAGCTTAGACAAGGACCACACTGGAACTTAGTCTCAAAAAAAAAGCAAGATGAGGGTACAGTATACTAAGGTACGAATAGTCTGATTTGAAGGCTAGAACAGCCAAATATTATGACTATCATGACACAGAGTACAACAAGCACTAAAGGACAAGAGCAAGATAACTGAGAGACAAGACTAGTTAAACTATGGATCGCAAGTCATTAGCTAAGCAAAGTGTCGTTGTTCAGGACTTTCGCAAATAGAGAACAATAAACGGATGCAGAAAAAGACAGTGTTCAATATGCAAATAGCTAAAACAAACCGAATGTGATAATGTTGACACAAGATTTTGCATGAAAAACCTTTATAGGCCACGTGAAGAAGTGCAGGAAATGACCAATTTTAACAAGTTTTTGGCAATGTTTCAATAGAGTTGCGCATGAGAATCTACAATGGTTGTGCGAGACAAGATCTCAGATTTGGTGAGAAAACAGAACAGCAAGTCCCTAAAGTTAATTGTCGCGCGACTGTAGTGAAAAGTTGAATTGTTTTGATAGTTTTAGTTTAATAGGCAGAATGTTTTGACAAATTTTGATCATTTCAGTAACCAGGCAGATAAACAGGCACGTAGAATAGCAAGCAGGTGATTTCAAGCACGTCTAAAAATAATGAGCAAGGGCAAAAGCAACCTTGTGCATGAACAATCAAGTGACTTAGTTTGTGTTAATCCCTAGGAGAGCTATTTGTGTATATTTTTAAAGAGTTTTGCAATCATTGCACACATTCCTAGAAAGTGAAAAGTTTGGCCTCTCTAAGGTTTTTAGTAATGTTTTGACTCTGCAACTTTTATGACTCACTGGGGTGACCTCCAATCCCGATGCACCAAGGTTTCAACACAGTCTGAGAACTTAATCTTTAAGAGCTTCTAGGGAGATCTGACAACCCACAATGAACCACACCCATGGATATTTCTTCCACAAGGACATTTATATAGCGATTGTCACTACCATGTCAAAAATGGCTATTACCGCTCGAGGTTTCATCCACGCAGTTTTCCCTATAGATGGATTTTTTGCTACAGTTTACCCTCTCTATAGGTGAACAACTCACAATAGTGTACCACAAGGGGACTTAGCTTCCAGATCCAAGGTTTTGGCACTTTTACACTTTCAGCCCAATCAAAGAAAGCAGATTAATCCGATGCGCTAAACTAAGATTATCTCTTAAAGATCTATGATGTCAACTTCTAGTGATCTATCAACCTCTCCTAGGAAAGGATGCCTCAATCAACAAGTTGAAGACTCATTTATCTATTAGATACTCAAAGTATCCTCCCCACCTATAAGGAATCCATCGTAGAGAGGAGTTTCCCTAGGAACCCACTCTCTCAAGATCCACGAATAGTGTTCATGGGGCCTAATTACTATGTGTAAAGATGTTAATTCTCGAAAGAAAATCTATCCAAAAGTAGTCAAAGAGCACAAGGTGGTACACTTAAAGCTTTAACTAATGTGAGGTGAGTCCAAAGATGTGGAACATTTAAACCCTCACACATGCCAAAATGAGTCCACAACTCAGAAACTAGTGAGTTCTAGAAAGCACAAAAGGGTTGCCTTGTGGAGCATTTAGCGCTTCTTTCCTATAGACCCCTCCCCTTTAACGTGGTGCTAATCTTGCAACCACAGGGTGAAATGAGGGGCCGAAAGATTTAGTGAGTTCAATAACCCAAAATAGCTATCTAAATCTATCACTAGTACCTAAGCCTACTAAATGAATACTAACGAAGATCACACCCTAGTATCAAATTATGCATGTGTTGTAAAATGAAAACATGGAAGGAAACACACACAAGCTTAACATGAGATATGTTTGTTTTAGATCCAAATGAAGTGTTATCAGCTGAGGAAGGTTACCTGGTGATCCTCGCAATGCACTTAGTAGATTTTACCTAATTTTTAACAATTCTTGTGCTGTTTTCGAAGCTAGCAAAAGCGAGATGCATTTTTATTTTATTTTTTGCTTTCTTTTGTCATATTTGGATGGCCTTTTTTTCTTCCTTTTTGTTTTCCAAAAAACCTGCAATAAAAATTATTGATTAAAATTCCAAGATTTGCATCATGAATTAATACTTTTTTTTTAATGAAAACACATAAAATTTTTATTAAAAATAGAATTATGATAAAAAAAAAATTGAAATTTTTACTGTAGTCTATACAAAGCCTCCCAAACATTCAACAAAATTTTCGGATTGAAATTCTTTGATTTATGTCAAGAATTAATTTTTTTATGAAAATACATTAAAAATTTATAAAAAAATCATTTTTTAAGCAAAAAAGCTCGAAATTTTTACTATGATCTCCTGAAATCTTCCCAAATCTGTAATATAATTTTCAAATTAAAATTCAATGATTTGGGTTATGAAATAATTGTTCTATGAAAAATACATTAAAAATTTACTAAAAATTCATTTTTGATCAAATGAATCCGAAATTTTAATTGTGAATTGAGGATTACATGCCAAATATGCAATAAAAATTTTAGATTGAAATAATGAACCGTTTGAAGGATATGATCAAATCTTTCAAGAACCCCAAGATTTTTTTTTTGCCTGCAACTCAGCCTGCACAAGGGTTTGCCTTAAAAGCTAAAATAAGAACCTAAAAAAACACTTGATTAGAACCATTAAGTTGCTGCAAAAAAAAAAAAAAAAGTCAAAAAAATAGACTGAAGATAAAATGCAAGAAAAGAAGATGGAGCTAGAAACTTGGTTCAGGCCCCACGGTGGGCGCCAGAAATGTATATGTGAAAATGTGGCCTATGCTAACACACACACTTCAAAATGGTCATTGTTTGCGGATTCATCCCAGAATGAACATTGGATTGTTCATCCAAGAATCAGCCTGCAAGGTGACCTGTTTCCTTCTATCTAAAGGGATTTTGCTTATTAGATATCCTCATATTTGAGGTGTAAGCAACCAGACCCTCTAAGAACAAAGGATTTGAGAATGAGATGCAAATAATCTATATGATTGTGCAATTTAATCTAGAATAAGAAATGCATTTTAATCTAGAAATGTGTAAAAGAGATTATGCTAGATGAATATGCATATTAAATCTATATGAGAATTAAACTAACAATGAAAATCTATATGAGAATTTGATGAGATTAAATGAGAATGCAATTTGACAGCAATTAGATGCAAATTCTCTTCAACCTCTCCAAAATGAAGAGATGAGGGTCTCTTATATAGATTTTCCTGAAAACCTCCAACGGTTGAGATTGATTTCAATCAATTGTCAGGATTGAAGATGAAGTTCAGTCATAAAAGAAGATTCCCAAATTAGAGGGAGTTAACTGATTTCTTTTGAGTAGAATAAGGAGTTAACTGATTTAATTTGAGTAGAGTAAGGAGTTAACTGATTTAATTCCTTTTTGATCAACAGTGAACTAGGAATTTCCCTTTTTGAACTAAAAAAGGATTTTGGAGAGATATTTAATTTAATAAAATGAGATATGCTCTCATAAATATATTTTCTATTTAATTAAATAATTTTATTTAATTAATTAGAGACACTTTCTTATTTAATTAAATAACTATATTTAATTAATTAGGAATTATTCCTATTTAATTAAATATAGTTATTTAATTAATTAAGAATTATTCCTATTTAATTAAATAACTTTGTTTAATTAATTAAAGAATAGCCTTCCATTTAATTAAATAATTTTCTTTAATTAATTAGAAATACCTTTTCCATTTAATTAAATAATTACATTTAATTAATCAAGAGAGGCGTATTTATTAAATTAAATAAATTTAATTCCATAGTACATTAGCCTTAGGATATAATTTAATTTAATTAAAGCATAAATACTTAATAATTAAATTAAATATTAATCAATAGGTTTAATGTGACTAATACGAGTAAATACTATAGGAATTAAATAATAAGCATGATGAATGCAGATTAGGGTTTTCTGCATCTGACAATTAAGTCAAGTAGTGAGTAGTAGAATAAGAATTTGCCTAGTGAAATAGGACTTAAGATTGATCAGAAATAGACCAGAATTGGTATTATGACAATGAGCCAATTTTGGGGTATTAGAACTCTGGTTTATGGCTTAATCGTGAGTTGGGTTGTGAGGATGTAAAATAGTTAGGTTAACCATCAACCCAATTTTGAAGGATTTCATTGAATGAAAGTAGATCAATTGAATCACAACTCCATTGAAGAGCTTTAAGTTGCGATGGTGTGACAATGAGGAGATGTAGTCAATTTTAGTACCTTCACATCATTGCATGCAATTAAGGGTTACACTGGGTTAGAGCTATAATGTGACAAAGCCTTTGGTTTCTTCATTGCATAGTTAAATGATCAACCCAAGGTCAAGGCTACATAGCAGGAAATACTTTGTGTGCATCATCGTAGGGTTAATCTTTGGGTTAATTATTTGAGTTACAATGGTGCAATGATGGTTAGTACAATGGTTTCACTTGTTCACAACATTTAGTGGAAAGGATTAGTTGGTGGTTCTAATGGGGCACAATAATTAAGGACAGAGTTTTAACAACATCGCATGATATGAGGGATGTTAAGTCTAGACTGTGACGATGTTGTGAAGGGTCAATTTCATGTTGAGCATAGGATCACAATGTTCAAAGGGCTAAAGAGATAAAAGACATTGATGCAATGATATGGCATAATATGAATAGGTCACAGCTTCCTAGGGCCAAACAAGTAATAAGAAAAATAAGTCACGAAGTTGTGATCAAAGGCAGTCACCATAGCTCAACATAAAGAGAGAAAGTTAGATGAGATGGAAAAATACTTCAAGGGCACAGGGCCATGTGGCAATTCTAATGGTTGAATCTAGTTGACCTAATTACTTAGCTAATTTGGTATGGTCAAGAACATGAAATCAAGAAGCTCTTTAATGGCCAATAGGTCCTTGATCACTTGCAACCACTCTTTGGTGTTCCCCATGCCTAGTAAATGCATATTTTATCCTTCTACTACCTTGGTTATCTATCTACCCAATTAGAGTAGTGATGGTTGCCGCTTCTATCTCTTCAAGGCTCAATTTGCATGCAAAGATTAGACATTTTGTATGGAGATGTGTAACTGATCAATTTTCTTTGATTCTTAGTTATTGCTATTCTAAAACTCAACTCCACCTGGTTGGAGTTTGAACTCAATGTAATATTAGAGTTATGCCTGAACTCTATAAAATGAAATTGTAAATATGTTCTAAGGGTTCTTCCCTATTCTATCATGTCTACTTGTAGTAGCCTTGTGCTCTGCAACTGTATTCCTTGTTTTCCATTAATGAAATAGTTATCCTTTCATCTTTTCTTTCCATTCATGATTTGTGCATGTATTTTTTCTTTGTATTGAATGTTTCTTTCTAGTTTCTAAGGTTTACATGTTGTGTACAAATTGTTGATGATTTTTGTATTATGAAGATGCCTTTCCATTCAGTACTTGATTAGTTCTAAACCTACATGTAATTCTTTGGGAGTAGAATAGAGTTAGGATCTATGTATTTAAGCTTTTCATCGATGTGTTGTGCATATAAGGGTAGAATTGCAACCATTTCAATTAGGTCCATCACCCCCCTTTAGATTAGATTGGGTAGTTTTCTTTCCTGCATATCTTTCTCCCTTTTCCTCTCAAGAGTAGTTAGGTGCATCCTGATTGTATGGAAGTTGACCTTCTCTAGAGATTCAACCTCATAGTGCAAGGCCCACACTTGGAAGTCATTTTTATGTTACATGAGGTCGCAATTGAGGTTCACACCTCAAACAAGGGTGTAGACTTTTGTGTCAACATGTATGCCCCTTTTAATCATGTAATAATAAAAGACTACAGTCTCAGGCAAGACTGGAGGTTTTCTTCTTCATTCTTTCCTACCAGTGCCTATTTGAATGTAGATACTTTGATGTATGTTGTATCAGGTTAATATAATTAAAAAGCTTCGGTCATTTATCGATCAAAAAATTAAAAATATTAATTAATTAATTATATTCCAATCAAAAAATTAACAAACAACCAATAGTCTAATTTATTAATAAAAATCCCCCTTCCTCTATTAAATTAAACAAATGTAAAACTCATTTAATTTAATCTCCAAAACCCCTCTCTATTTAATTTATTTAGTTAATTTAATTAATCAAATCCCTTCACCCACAACCTCATCCTTTAAACTAGTAGTTACCCAAAATCAACTCATACATCAATAATTCCTATTTAAATTAAATTATTCATTTACTTAATTAAATCCCATGCACAAAATATTCCTCTTTTAATTAAATTATTCATTTATTTAATTAAATCTCATACACCAATAATTCATCTTTTGATTAAATAATTCATTTACTTAATTTGGTCCCATTCACTAAATATTCCTCATTTAATTAAATAATTCATTTATTTAATTAAAGCTCATGCACCAAATATTCCTCTTTTGATTAAATAATTCATTTATTTAATTAAATCTCATGCACCAATAATTATTCTTTTAATTTAATAATTTAATAATTCTCCTTTTAATTTAATAACTCATTTATTTAATTAAGCTTACCAAACAACATTTTTCTCTAACCAATCCATCCACCTCCCACATCCTTCAATTAATTAATCCACCTCACCCACCTTACCTGAAACACAACCCATCCTCTTCCATGTCTAAAATCTCTCTCCAAATCACTTGCATAAATTAAGGCACAATTTATTTCGTCTGACTCAAACCCCAAGTTCACTCTCATGCTACATCTCCCTCATCCACCTCTAAACACATAAGTCCATCTCCTCCACCTATCTTAGTCAACTCAAGCCTATCTCACATCTCACTCAGTTAACTATCCATCATGAATTCTTATCTTCTCCTCATCTAATTTCATATTAATTGAACCCTTTCCTCCTCACAAATCATCCACCTTCTAAGTAGAATTATTATATCATTTTGAGACCTAATTACTTTCAATGCACTATTTGGCGATATTCAAATTTTCATGCATCCATCTATCAAATCCATTCATTGTTGAAGCATTAAGCATTCAATTGAGCACACATCCATAATCACAACCACATCAACACATCAAGGAGGCTACAGAGGTGTTCAGGTTTTCATTCTCATTGTTTGGGTTTCATTATTGGTTTATCATATATGTTTGTTAATTGATTTAGTTTGTTAGATTTAAATTAGCTTTGACTTTATATCTTTTACATCCTGATTCCAACACAAACATTTTGACAAGCTCGATGGGACCCCATAAAATGGGTCATATCGCTATCTAAGATTCAATTTTTTTTATTATAAGATTAACAAATTGTCTAATATTTTTATGTTTTTAGGGTCCCCTTGTATAGTTCCTTAGGCTTCACAAGTGAAGATTGATATCAAGAGCCTATTATAATAATAATAAAATCAGAGTTTCTGGATCAATTTTCAGTAATTTATATTTTTTTCATAAAAAAATCATTTTGGGAGCAAATAAAAGAACTAGATGATGATTTGTTTTTGTCTATTGTTGTTGATGTTCCCAGCCTATAGTAAAAAATTGAAAAATTTTGGATCAATTTTTGATAATTTATTTTATTATCATGATATTTCATTATAAAAAAAATTCTGAGAAAATTAAAGAATTAGATAATGAATTTTGTTTTGTAGGTTGTTGTTGATGTCTACAACCTATAGTAAAAAATTCATAATTTTTGGATTAATTTTTCAAAATTTATATTTTTTCATGATTTTTGATCAAAGAGTTGTTTTGGGACCAAACAAAAGAACTAGACAATGAAAAAAAAAAAAAAAAAAGGTTTTTGTTGATGTGCGTAGCCTAGAGTAAAACATTCATAATGTTTGGAGCAATTCATGATATTTTATATTTTTTGCATGAGTTTTCGTAAAAAAACATTTTGAGAGCAAATAAAATAATTGGATTAAAAAAAATTGTAGGTTAATATTAATGATGGCAGCCTACAGTAAAAAAAAATAGAGTTTAAAGATCAATTTCTATCAATTTATTATCTTTTCATGATTTTTCATAAAAAAATAATTTTGTGAGAAAATTAAATAATTGGCTAATTATTTGTTTTTATAACTTGATGTTGATGTCATAAGACTATAGTAAAAAATTCAAAAATTTTGCATAAAAATTTTGTAATTTATAAAACTTTCATGATTTTTGATTAAAAAAAAAATTTGGGATCAAACAAAGGATTGTCTAATGAATTTTGTTTTACAGGTTGCGAATGTTGTTAGGAGGCTACAATAAAAAAAATCAGATTTAAACAAATCTTCAAAAGTTAAATTTTTAAATCTTGAAATTTAACTCGCATTTCATTTTGGGTACTAAAAAGAACAATGCATGCTCTCACATACATACAATCTTGAACGATTAAGAGAATGAACCAAACAATGAATTTTTTCATTTGGGTCTAAAATTAATTACAATCTTGAATGCATAAAGTTTTAAAGAACATTGCAAAATGCACACTTCAAATTTGGGATTTAAAATGAATGCACAATTCTTGAATGACTAAGGTTCACATCCTCTTATTCCCTTCTCTTTCCAATTTTCACAATTTGATTTATTAATTCAACCCCTTCAAACGATTTATTAAGTTGACGATCAATTTACTAAGTTAACCACACAAATTTTCAAGTTGAAAAAATGAATATTGCATCTTAATTATGTGTGTCTTATGTCATAGATATCCAACTTAAAATCTTTAATTTGGAAAGAATAAATTTTTTGGTGTGTTTCTACTTGTAGACACCTAAATCTGATTACATCATTAGGTAACCTTACTTAGTCATTTTCTAGGACATTATTGATTGAATATTAAATATTTAATTAATTAACCATCATCCCCTAGTTAATTAATTTATTTAATTAACTATATTCCAATTGATAAAATCAAATGACAACCCAAAGTCAAATTATTAATTAAATCCCTCTTCCTCTATTAAATTAAATAATTACAATATACCCTTTTAATTTAATTACACGTCCTTTTTTATTAAATACATCATTTAATAAATCAATCCCTAACCCTAAACTATTCTTAAACCCTATCATTATCCAAATCCAACCCATTCACCCATGCTAACCTCACTTAGCTAGCTAATTAACCTATCTCATTAATGTTAATCCACTTACATCCTAATCCCCTCCTAAGCTAAGCCCAATCCCCCACCTAAACATGTGCACAACTTTACACAAGGGTTAAGACTTTCGAACCCAAGCCGAAATCAAAGTCCTATCCCATCTTTCTTACATTTTAATCCAAAGGACTTCAAGGCTCTTATAAGCCTTAATGACTCTTTACTTGGCCTCTTATATCCCTCTTCCACACTCCTCCTCCCTCATAACTCCCTTTGACCCTTCATTTTGACCCTCTTCCCCCATCAAATCCCCTTGTGACAAGGTTGTCACCTCCCTCATCCTTTTTCCATCCTTTCATCCTAGCCATTCATCTCACTACCCCTTAGCCTATAAATTGGACCCTTCCCTTCTCACAAAAAACACACTTTTATGCTAATGTTATAATGCTATTTTGAGAGCCTAAAAACTAACAAAATACTCTTATAATGGAAAAAACCATCCACACTTACACTTCCATTCACCATCTATTAAATGTTTGAGGCACACTTGAGCATACATCTCCACCACTTGGACAAATCCTGATCAACTTAGAGCTACTTGGAGGAGTGAGGTTTGCATTCCTTTTATTATTTTGGTTTCTTGTTGGAAGTCTTCTCATAGGTGTTAACCTTGTATGTTTTGTTGAATGCTTTGTTTAAATCTTGATATTCTATTGACAATAACAATCTTGGGTTCTACACTACTACAACACTTATGTGGACTCATTTGATCTCTTGCATTTTAGAATCCAATTAAATAAGTGACACATGTACCAAAAATTTGTTAACAAGATCATCCGCAACAACCCTAGGAGCACTTTTAGGGCCTGTTTGGTTATTGGAATAGGAATAGAAAATTTGGAATATGTTTTCTATTTTCCATTTGGTTTGTCAACTAGAATAGGGAATAGGAATAGCCAATACCCATTTCAAAAAATAGTTTCAATTGGAATAGCCATTCCTATTCCTAATATGCATTCTTATTCTCCATTCCTATGCCTGCAACCAAATGGGCCCTTAGAGAGGCATGTCCATTGGGAAGCATCATCCCATTGGAGAATGACCTCACACCGGTAAATTCCCTCGCCAATATAGAAACAAGGTACTAGAAAAAAAATCTCACTTCATATCTACGCAATTTTGGGCAATGTGTTCCTGATCATAGTTTGAGGTAGGAAAACTTTCCTATGATTTTAGCATGGTCAAAATAGACTCTTAAGTAGGTCACACATGTAATAACCATTTGGGAAGACTTCGGAGATCTAATTACAAACCAACTTAGTAGCTACCTTTTTATCCATATTCTAAAAATCTAGATTGATATTATGGATAAAGTGTTTCTGAAGTGTTTGCATTGTGATTCAACCTCATGAAAACATTTGTTGAATATACACAATTCTCGGTCCTATTTTCCAAAATCCCATTTTAGAAAAGACTACATGATTGTCTCTCTAAAAAAATTTATGTCCTTTGAGAGTCTGTTTGTTTACATATCTTATTTATTGTTAAGAAATCTATCTTTGGGTACTCACAAGTTGTTAGCAAGTTCATTTGCAACAACCCTATGATTATTTTGGGTAAAATTATAAAGTTGTATCATTTCTTATAAAGCCCAAGTTTACAAAGGTCAAACTTAAATCATCCTTAGCATATAAAGAAAGAGAGTCAGCATGCCAAAAATAGCACCCTTCAATCCTAGACTTGTGAAGGAACTACAAATTGAGAAAGAATGAGTCAAAACAAAATTACAAACTAAGTGGGATAACAAAGTCAACAATTTAATCCTTAGGAAAGGAGTAAACCATAAGCTTATATATTGACTATTCATCCATCAACCATTACAATTCCTTTTAGCCTCATCACACATCTTGTACTTTATTATTGAGATCTTTATCATTAAGTACTAAAAGGTTGTTAGCCAGTCCATTCACAACAATCCTAGGATTTTCTCTAGAGAAAGTAGTTTTCCATCAAAGATAAGGTTACTACATTCACTACTTGATTTGAAAGTTTTTGTACTTGGATAATCTAAAAAGTTGAGTCCTCATGTTAAAATGATCCAAACCTAAGCTCAAAAAGGTTAAGCTCTAGCTATCTTAAGTATATAGAGAAATAGAATTTGATCTAAAATAAACACCTATTCCAACAATTTCTTGATTAGATCAAATTGAGAGAAAGAGCAATAAAAGTGCATTACAAGTAGAGTGGGGGTGCAAGATTGAAAAACTAATAGCCCACCCTAGAGTTAATTATGCCTTTATTGAGATCACCACTTATGAATTTTATGATTAGGTCTAACTTCTTCCTCTCACATTTTTCACTTTGTTTACCCTAGAGTCCTTTCTACGAGCCATCATATAGCTTATCCTCTTCAATATTGTTAATTTCATCATCCCTTAGAAGAACATCCATAATCATTTTCCAGCTACATCTTTATCCACATCCTCTATCACATCATGTCTTTGGTATCATCATCATAGTGGCCACATATCTTATATCTCACATGCACATAGCACTACAACTATCCCTCGGCTAACACACTTGTCCAAGGCAGTTTATCTCATCATTTTTGCCCCTCATCACCTTGATCACACTTGATTATCTACCTTCATCCTCCAACTCCCACACATATCACATTATTTCCACATTTGATATCAAGATAATCCTTACGGTCCTCTATGCATCACTTCTTTAGACCAATCCTCCACCATCAAACTATCTTCCAATATTGGTCACCACCTTTAGCCTCTTAGAAAATCTTAAGATCATAAACTTTGTCTCCTAGCTTGCATCCACTATCATATTATCTTTTTGCACCCTATGTCTAGGTTACAGTGTCATTTCATTCCACCAATCACACATCTCAATAAAAGGAAGAAAAATAAAATTTATCCATATCCTCTTGGCACGTGAACTAGTGGACGTCTCAATCCTAAGAAAACAACAAACATGCAAGACCCAATATCTCATGATCTAGAACCCAACACCAAAAACATGATGACTTCACAACACACATATTCTTCCATAGAGGCATTTATGGGTTGCCTTGGCAATGCATCATTGGTTAGTGCCATCATTGAAAAGAATAAAGATACCATCAGGCTAATTTTCAAAGAGAAGACATTAGAAGTTTAGACTTTGGGTGAATTCCACCATCTAGCACTATCACATATCCCAACCATCCAATTTTTGGAGTGCCTACATCATGGGATCCCTCAAATCCATAACAATCTAGAAATGAAAGTCAACCATTTATACAACCACTAATAGACCCTTTTGTTCAACCTACCCAAAGTAATGCTCCCATTCCCCAAAGTAAATAATCACCCATTACAACATCTTAAATTCATACAATGCTTCAACCAACCACCACACTACTAGTTCCATCTAGTAGTATTCTGACCACTAGTACTACTATCAAACAACCTATATTTGTGCCTTTGAACATTTCATGGCCTATCACTTTCCAAACCCCTATCCAAAACACTACCACCTAACAAACCCCATTTACATTTTTCTTTCTACCCACTACCAATTCTACCAACATGACCCAACATGGTTCATAATCTACACCCCGATACATTATAGGAATGTCATCCATGAGGCTCATTACTTAAACTACCCCACTACCTATTACTACTTCCACTCCATCTACAAAAAATATAAGTATTTCCACATCATTTCCATCCACTTCATGTAGCTTGAACCAAGTACAAATACAATTTGTAGGCATCCTTACCTTCACTCTCACTATGCCAACTCCACCACCAACAAGTGCCCTTAAACCTATCCCTAACTACCTCATGATGTCATTGCTTGGAAGCTATTGCACCACTCACCCATGAATCCAACATAAGCAAAGGGTAACCCCCCTATCAACTACATTATACCACCCCTTACCCATGTACCTCCTCATACCAACACATCATCACCATATAATTGGTAAAATTTAGCCATCTAAACCAATATGTAGCTTCATCCACTAGAAAAAATCCTATAGCAACAATAAATGTCATATGTACCAACACAAACTCATCCATCTATGAAACAAACACACATTTCTTTAGTACCACAATATGTGCAAAATCTATCACAACAATATCTCCCAACACGTCCTCAACCAACACCAAATATTTTTCAAGTAGTAGGACAATCCTCATCTCAACCACCAACATTCATACCACAAAACTCATCATATTCTCCCACTCCATCAAATCCATATCCTATACTAGGGGCAATTAAAATGGGGACACTCCCAACATGACAAGTAAACCTAGAGTGGGAAGAAACGAGAAAAGCCTTTAAAGAGCTCAAGGTAGGAAATAAACCTAAGACTTTCAAATTTGAGATTATATGCCCCTATTTGTTTGACAAATCTATCACATCTATACCTTTTCCCAAGCATTTTTAGATACCCAACTTTGACAAATTTAGGGGGAACGGAGATCATGTAACACACATCAAAGGATTCTACATGCATTATTAGGAAGTAGCATACAATGATGTGTTTCTCATGTTTCTATCCCCTAAAAGTCTTGGTGGTCTTTCTCTAGAATAGCTCTATTGTATACCTAATGGGACTGTGAATACCTTTGCTAAACTTTCTAAAACATTTTTTGCATAGTACACTCACCTAGTTGAGACATAGTTATTAGTGGTGGACTTAGTCCACACCAAATAGAAGGGGGGTAAAAGCCGTGCTAACTTTTTACAAAGGTGGCAAACCCTCACCACTATAGAAGTGTGCAACCTAACTGAAAGACACATTGTTAAAATGTTCATCAACAACACATCCTAAACTTACACACCACATGTGCATGAATTGCCTACAAACATACAAGAATGTTAGAGAAAAATTTATGGAATTAGGACAGGGACTCATCAATGATGGCATCATAAAACTATACAAGGAAAATAACTAGGATTGTAGTTATCATAATGATAGGTCTAGGTAGTAGAACAAAAAACAATGTAGTAACTAACAATGCTACCAATACAAAACACATTCATGTGGTAGGCATTGCTCAAAATTAATACAATGCCACTTATCAACCACAAAATTCTTACCAATAACAACCACATCAATAACAACAACCCTATCAACAACATAGCAGCAACAACCATATCGACAACAACCATATCAACAACAAGGGTACCAAAAAAATACATGGGAAAAACAACAACAAGCACTCACAAATTTAAAAAATTCCATATCTATCATGCCATGACAAAGACTGCACATATAGAATGATCCTAAATGGGTATATACTCCCCTTGGAGAACCTTTGGATGTTATATTTGACATAATGGTAAAGAAAAATATAGTAATCTTCCCATGTACACAACAAATGGATGATGACACCCCTAAGCCACCTTGGTTCAAATACATGAATACTACACATAACATTGAGTAAAAGAGTATACCACTCTCAAGTGCATGAGACTCAAAGACTATGTATAAGACCTTGTTGATTGAAAGGAAATTATAGTAGGAGGAAACAAACAAACCTCCCAAAATGCAAAACTACAAATCTACCAAAATACTTTTCCGCCCCACAAAAATAACATGGGAAAGAGACCTATCAACAACACCACCAACAACAATAATGACATGCACAAGAAAGGTGACTTTTGAAATAATAGGATTACATTGCATGTTACATCAATTATGATAATCTTATCGATTGTATATCCATAGAAGAACCTTCAATTAATGACATCCATGTCAAAGGCATTGAGCAATAATGTACTATCACAACATGGCATGACCATATGAATGTTGCAAGACCAAATACAACTACCACCTTAAGATCCCAAGGTCCATCCATGACTTCCACCTTAGGATCCTAGTACAACATCTTAGAACACCTTGGGAATACGCTAGCCCAAATCTCCATCTTGGATCTTCTTTGCACAAGCCCACTTCATCAAGTGATCCTAAATAACACCCTCCATCGATCTTGTATCCCAACAAGCATAAATGCCACTAAACTTAGAAGTCTTGTATGACACCTATAATACAAGAGTATCCTGGGTGTAAGAGAAATCCTGCATCACCCAAAAATATTTCATTTCAGTTGTTTGAATAAGAGTTTGTCTTAATGCAAAGTTGTTGTTTCTAAAACCTTGCTACTTAGTAAGTTAGTCATATAAGCTCAGAATTTCCTAATTTCAGA
Organism: Cupressus sempervirens; assembly: GCA_028749045.1. NCBI lineage: Eukaryota > Viridiplantae > Streptophyta > Pinopsida > Cupressales > Cupressaceae > Cupressus > Cupressus sempervirens. The sequence continues at coordinate 969,134,585 of CM053787.1, forward strand.
GGTGGATGTTCATATTAAATGTATTAGCCTACTAGTTGAGCCTTAGTGCCATATCATGAGTATTCATGGATTTATTATGGATTTTTGGTATGAAATTTTGGTATAAAAACTTTAGGCTCATCGTTGAAGGTCTAAATGTGCCCAAATGAGGCTCAAAAATTGAATCGATGGGTGCTTATGCAAATTTGAACCTGTAGAGAAGAAACTAAGGATTTCTAAAAGTGATTATAATAGCCATTTGAAGAAACAATTCAAACATTATGGCATTCCAAAGTTGGGCCAACCAAAACATTCAAAATAAATGTCAAAAATATATTTGGTCAAATCTATATGTATTGTTAAGGTCTGTCAGCCCTACATATTAAGTTTGGGTGTCTAAAACCTTCTTGGGTGACATAAAATTGCCTATATAAGAAATACTCGTACATTGTTAGGACAACTCTTGGTGATAGTTCATAGTTTTGTCTTGTAGATTACTGTAATGAAGGTTCCGATGTGGGTTAGCATATTATAATTCTAAATTCGTTAATTTTATTTTTATGGTGATAATAAGAAGCCCATATTTTGTTCTCACAAATTATTGTTATTTCTTTGTTTCTATTATGTATTTATGGTATTAAGGGGAGCACCCTTCATCAAGTGCTATCAAAGTTGGAGTTCTTGGGTGTGTGGATAGATCACTGACTGTGAGTCAGTTTTCACTAGGACCATGGTTTAGGCTAAGTGTGTAGATCGATCATCGATTGTGAGGTAGTTTACACTAGGGTTTCAGCGGAAGTGCAAAAATGCCTCCACAAAAAGAGCGCAGTGGAAGAGTTGTGGGTGTTACACCTAAGGGTTTTAGAGCCCTCCAAAGGAAAATGCAAGTATTGCAAGGAGAAATATGTAGAGGAATTAATATTGTCATAGGAGATGATGAAAGTAAGAATGAAAGAGAAGAAGGAAATGTTGATCAAGTAGTACCAGATGAAATTTTTAACCTAGAAGATGAAAATCTTTTTAAGGCCATATCTAAGATTGGAAAAAGACATAAGTTTGATGTTCCCACATTTTTGAGAAATCTTAACCCTGAGGAATTGATTGATTAGATCAATGTAATGAAATAACTTGCACAATAGAAGAAATAATATGAAATATTACATAAATAATTGATAATAACTGAGAGTAATAGGCCACTTTGAGGGGGAAATCCTCCAAATATCTCCAATGAGAACACACTTCACAATATGATGATGAAATAAGACACAACCTCCTATATATACCTAATTATGCTTAATTTGAATAGACATAACCCTACGTAACACCTAGGCTGACCTACCTACCTATATAATAATATAATATTGATAACATGACTTAATTAAGGATTAAGATATCCATAAGTTGACTATTCATAACCCAATATACACCAATATTAGGAGCGTAGCATGCCCCCTCTCTTGAAAGAAGAATTGTACTCAATGCTTACCAAGTGTGGATTCTTTTGAATGAACTCTTCATCCTCCCCATGTGGCCTCTTCAACTAGTAAGTTCTTCCATTGGATGAGATATTGAGTCAGGGTCTTGTTTAAAAATCTTTAAAAAATTTGCTAAAATCTGAAAGTTATGCTCTTCCCAAAGTCATCCCAATGTTGAGAAAAACTCTTGCCTCTATGGTGCTAGGATCATGCTCTGATACCACTTGTGATGAAATAACATGCACAATAGAAGAAATAATATGAAATATTATATAAATAATTGATAATAACTAAAAGTAATAGGCCACTTTGAGGGGGCAATCCTCGAAATATCTCTAATGAGAATAAACTTCACAATATGAGACGAAAAAGAATCACAACTTCCTATGTATACCTAAATTATGCTTAGGTTGAATAGACACAACCCTACATAACACCTAGATTGACCTACCTATCTAAATAATAATATAATAATGATAACATGACTTAATTAAGGATTAAGATAGCCACAAGTTGACTATTCATAACCCTATATACACCAATATTAAGGGCATAGTAATCAATGAATTAGAAGAGTACTTTGAATATGAAGATATTGAAGATCCAGATATAGTCAAGTTTGTGAAGGCCAGACTGAAGGGTTATGCAAAGATCTAGTGGTAGGAGATCTAGTTGGAGTGAAATAAAAGAGGGAAGGAAAAAATCACCACATGGGATCAAATGATAGCTAAAAAAAAAGTGGTAGTTCATTCTCGTGGATTATAAGCTTGATGTGTTAAATAAAATGCAATGGTTGAAGTAAGCAGTAAGATCTATTCAAGAGTATATCAAAGATTTCTATCGAGTTCTCATTAAAATCATCCATGCGAAAGTTGATAAGGAGAAAGTTGTCTATTGTATTAATGGGTTAAGGCCAAGCATTCAGGAGGAGTTGAGTTTGGTTTGAATGACGGGTATTGAGGAGGAATATTAGTTTACCTTAAGAGTTGAGGAGAAGCTGAGAAAAAGGTTTGATAACAAGAATAGTGGAAGAGGTTGTAGGGTAAGATCTAGTGGATGGTCTTGCAAAGGCCAAAATGATGATTACAAGAACAAAGATGAGCCTGACAATAGTAGCTAGAATTAGAGGGGAAATAATTCCAATCATTTCCATGATCAAAACAATAGAGATCAAAGAGGAAGAGGCAGAGGTCAAGGATCTGGAATAAGAGGTTTCCATGGAAAATGCTTTCACTATGGAGAAGAAGGGCATAAAGAATTTCAATGTTTCAAGTGCCAAGGAAGAATAGATTAGAGAACTGAAGGGTAGGCTAGAGTCATGCATGTTGATGAAGATGTTATATCATCACATTCTAAAGGTGTTGAAAGAGGAGGAGTCCTAGTTAACATAAGAGTCATGTTGAGTGGTGAGAATGAACTTGATCAAAGAAGGATCTTCAAATGTGAAGATAAGTTTTGTGATGCGATCATTGATGGTGGAAGTACAAAAAATCTAGTGTCAGAAAAAGACGATCACAAAGTTGAAGCTAAAGAGGTAGAAACATCCTCATTTCATACTATATTTCCTAGGTGCAAGATGACCATAGGGTCATGGTTAATGAGAAATACTCAGTGAGGTTCAAGATTAGAACAACCAAGATGAGGAGTTGTGTGATATCATACCTATGGACATATCTCATATGTTGTTGGGTAGGTTGTGGTAGTTTGATAGGCATGTCGTACATGATGGGTGTACAAATACCTACACTCTAACAAAGGATGGAGTGGAACTTAAGTTGAAGTCATTGAAGGAGACAGAATAAAAGATATGTAGTGCTATCAAAATATGTTTTGTTGATGGAAAGAATTTCCTAAAGGGTATGAGGCGTGAGTATATGTATTTTATGATAATTCCAAAAGATGGCAAAGAAAAAGTAGAAGAGGTACCTGCAAAAGTTGTAGATTTGTTAAAAGAATTTTATATCTGATAATGTTTCTGATGGATTACCACCAACAAGGAATATCAATCACCAAATGGAATTGATTCATGGAGAAATTTTGCCAAACAAGGCACCAAATAGAATGACACCAACAAAAAGTGAAGACTTGAATAGACAAGTTCACGAGTTGTTGCAAAAGGGGTTGATTTGAGAGAGTATATGTCCATGTGTTGTACCAACAATATTAGCACCTAAGAATAATGGAGAATGTAGGATATCCACAGATTCTCATGCTATCAAAAAGATCACAATCAAGTATAGATTTCCATTGCCAAGGATGGATGGTATTATGGACTATTTGAGTGGAGCTGTGTATTTCACAAAGATAGATCTAAAGAGTGGATACCATCAGGTTCACATCAAAGAAGGCCATGTGTGGAAGATTTCTTTCAAGATAAGGGAAGGATTTTATGAGTGGTTAGTCATGCCTTTTGGGCTAACCAATGCAATGAGCACTTTCATGTGGCTCATAAATGAGGTACTGAAGGAGTTTATGGGTAAGTTTGTCATTATTTACCTAGATGATATTTTGATCTTTAGTAAAATGTTGGAGGAGGATTTGATGCATATTGGAAAGGTGTTTGATAAGTTGAGAGAAAAAAGTTATTGATTAATCTGAAGAAGTGTAGTTTTGTGAAGGAGTTGGTGTACTTGGGATTCGTAGTTTTAGTAGAAGGTCTTAAAATGGACATGGAAAAGTAAAGGCTATCCTTGAATAACCCCCACTCCAAAAAGTGCTACAGAGGTAAGATCTTTTCATGGACTAGCTAGTATTTATAGAAAGTTCATAAGAGGTTTTAGCAGTATTTGTGGACCCTTCACTAAAAAAATGAGAGGGGATAGGATAGAATTTAAGTGGACTGTAGAAGTAGATAAGAGTTTTAATCTATTGAAACAAAAAATTTATAGAGCAGTTTGTTTTAGTAATTCCAGATTTTAACAAGGTGTTTCAAGTAGATTCTGATTCTAGTGGCACTGCAATAAGAGTTGTTTTGAGCCAAGAAGGTAGACCTATTGCTTATTTTAGTGAGAAGTTGAATGATGTTTAAAGAAAATATTATGTTTATGATTAGGAATTTTATGTTATAGTTTAGGTATTGAAGCAGTGGAGCCACTATCTTCTTCCTAAGGAGTTTTATATATATATATATATATTCATCATCAAGCTTTGAAATATTTGAATAGTAAAGGAAAATTAAACCAAAGTAATTTGAAGTGGGTTGAATGTTTGCAGAGTTATACATTTTTTTTGAAACATGGGAGTGGGAAGTCTAATAGAGCTGCAAATGCTCTTACTAAAAGACAACTTTTGCTGACAAAGATGCAGATTAAGGTGGTTGGGTTCAAGGAGCTTAGTAATTTATATCTAGAGGATCCTGGTTTTGGTGAAATGTGGAAGGCTTGTAAAGAACCAATTACACTTCATAGGATGAAGTGGTTGGATTTCATAATCCAAGATGGTATGTTGTTCAAAGGAAGCCAAGTGTGCATTCCAAGAAGTTTAATGAGAGAGAATCTCATTAAGAAGAAGCATAGTGGAGAATTGGCTAGACACTTTGGAAGAGATAAAACCATTGCTTTGGTTGTTGAGAAATATTATTGGTCACATTTACAACAAGATGTCAAAAAAATTGTACAGAGTTGTAGAATATGTCAGATGCTGAAAGGAGTGAAGTAGGATAGAGGGTTGTATCAGCCATTACCTATACTAGAGAAGCATTAGGAGGATGTTAGCATGGATTTCATTGTTGGATTGTAAAGGACCCAATGAGGGAATGATTCTATTTTATGGTGGTTGATAGGTTTTCAAAGATGGCACATTTCATTCCCTGCAAGAAGACTAGTGACATTGTTCATGTGGCAGAGTTATTTTTCAAAGAAGTGGTGAGACTACATGGTCTACTAAATAGTATAGTTTCATATCTAGAGGCCAAATTTGTTGGGTTTTTATGGTGTACATTTTGGAAGAAATTGAAGATAGATTTGAAGTTTAGTTCATCACATCATCCATAGACCAATGGACAAACAGAGGTTGTGAATCGCAATTTGGGAAACTTGTTGAGATGTTTGGTTGGAGACAAACCAAAAGGATGGGATATGATTATACCACTAGCTGAATTTGTGTATAATATTTTTTTCAATAGGAGTACTAGTAAATCACCATTCTAGATTTAATATGAGAGTAGTCCCAAAAATGTTTCTGAATTCAGGCTATTGGATGAAGGAGAAATAAGTAATATTGAAGCAAAAGAATTTGTTGAACATTTGAAGAACATTCATGAGGAGCTAAGGAAGCACATTATTAAGATGAATACATAGTACAAGGCTAAGTAATATGTGAAAAGGAGGTGTAAGGAATTTTAGATTGGAGATGAAGTCATGGTTAATTTGAGAAAGGAGCATTTTCCAATGGGTACATATAATAAGCTAAAAATGAAGAAGTTGGGACCGTGCAAGATAATGAAAATGCATGATTCTGGAAATGCCTATGAATTGAGTTGCCTATTGAATTGAATATTTCACTAGTATTTAAAATTTTATATTTGATAGAGATAAAGGAGGTGATGGAGATGAAGTTGCAAAAGAAAAGAGGAGTATTCCAGCAGCTAGTTCAACTATAAAAGAGATTGAGGAGATGCTGGATAGTCATGTAGGAAAAAGTAAAAGGAACAAAACTTATGAAGAATACCTAGTCAAATGGAAAGGGAGGATAGTATAAGATTCATTATGGCTAGAAAAGGAGGAGGTTAACCATCTTGGTTCTTCTATGAATACATAAGATGTGACAGAGTCACTTCTAAAATTACCCTAGGTGTCCCATGAAGGACCATCGTGGGTGTAAGAGCAATCTTGTATCACCCAAAAATATTTCATTTTAGTTGTTTGAATAAGGGTTCTCTTAATGTATTTTTTTTTTATGGAGGATTTCTACTTAGTACGTTAGTCATACAAGCTCAGAATGTCCTGATTTCAAAGTTGGATGTTCATCTTTGATATATCAACCTACCAGTTGAGGCTCAGTGCCATATCATGAGTATTCATGGATTTATTATGGATTTTTAGTGTGAAATTTTGGTATTAAAACTTTAGGCTCACTTTTGAAGACCTAAACATACCTGGATGAGGTCTAAAAACTTGACAAATGAGCGCTTGCAAAGATTTGAGCTTCGAGATCAAAAGCTGAGGATTTTGAAAAGTGGTCCTATTAGCCAATTAGAGAAATGATTTGAAAGTGATGGGCTTCTAAAGTTAGGATAACCAAAACTTCCAAAATAAATGTTAAAAATGTATTTGGTTGACTCTATATGTATTTTTAGGGTATGTCAACCCTTAAGTATTAAGTTGAGTTTCTAGAACCTTCTCGAGTGGCATAAAATTGCCTACTTGAGAAATGCTTGTACATTGTCAAGGACAACTCTTGGTGACAGTTTTTAGTTTTGTCTTATATATTACTATAATAAAGGTGTCCATGTTAGTTAGCATATTGTAATTCTAAATTCTATAATTTTGCATTTGCGGCGATAAAAAGAAGCCCATATTTTGTTCTTGCAAACTGTTATTATTTATTTATCTGTATTATGTGTTTATGGTATTAAGGGGAGAACCCTTCATCAACCTATCTACACCATGTGCACTATCTTTAAAGCTATTTGATATTCCTAGAGTAAAGCTAGATCATATCCTCCTGATTCACATAGTCTTCATGGTCTCCAATTTTATCATCAAAAGGGTCAATCATAGATAATGGTTCAACTTATGCACTCTAAAATTCATTAAATAGGTAGGGTATACTGAGGTTGACATCATGGATGAATCAATCACAATCAATGCATATGATAACCTTGAAAGAACATCAGAAGGAACCATTGGACTACTTATCAAAGTTGGTCAAGTTCTTCAAGAAACAATATGGCACATGATTGATCTAAACCTATCATCTAATGTCCTCCTTGGTCAATCTTGGATTCATCAAATGAAGGTTTTTCCATATACATATCATTAGTGCCTCGAATTTCTACATCAATGCACTAAGGTAACCATCCATGCTGATCCAGAACCCTTCACCTACTGTAATATAGTAGAAGAATCTTACAACAACCATTGTCCCAGAATTGAAATTGACATTGCCATTACTAGTTGTTCCAATACTTTCCATGATTTGTACACCATACTTGCATCCACTTTACCATTAAGATAAACCACCATGGATATGGTGAACACAACCTTTTAGATTCTTTTGCAATTGGTGCCTTGCCCCTTGACTTGCATACACAAGAGTGCCCATCAAACCAAGGCAAAAAGAAGAACACCACCCTTCAGCTCAAGCATATGGGAAAAAATGCACATTTGTTTCCAATGGCATATTGAATGGGAAATAAATGGCACTAGACATAAGCACTTGATTATACAAGGAACCACCACATAAGGGAAAAGATCTCCTAAACTATTGGAAAGACATATATCTCGCTTCCCATAAGCTTGCACAATAGAACAATAGGGCTATCAAGGAGGTAGCCTAGGCAAAAAAGAGATAGGCATCACACAACCTATAGAATAATATAAAAATATAAAGAAGATTGACCTTTTCTTTGGATTATCCATAGTTGGGGTCACAACTAAGAATGACCATGCTTTCCTTAACATCCAAAATGAACTTGTGGAAGTTAAAAACATCCCAGAATAAATAGAAAACAGAGCCTATGGTGATACCCTTAATAAAATCTACCTAGGAGAATCTATCCTCTATGAACTATCAATTCATCTTATTGACCTTCCACTTATACCCAAGCTCATTGATTGGGGCCAACCTAGCATACTCCATATTGATGAGTTTCCAAGTGAGATTGCACTCCTAAGTTTCATGAGAGCTAAAACATCACACCACAAATTCAAAGTATCAGCAACATATGTCTAAAAATTGGATCCAAAGGGCTACTTTGGGGAGGAGGAAATCCCTAGTCACAAAAGTGAAAAAAAACTAGAAAAATAAAAAAATCAAAGGGTCTTTTGGTGAAAATTCCCTTGGGGCACCACTAGACTCAATCAAAAAAGAAATAACAATAAAGGACGTATCTAATGGTGAAAATATCTTAGAGGCATCTGAAGATGCAGATTTCATCCTTCCCTTACAAGATAATAGACCAGAAGTATCATCTATCATCACTGAGGAAACAAAGCCAATCAACATTGATACAACTAAGATCCCAGGGCTTGTTCACATTTTCACATCATTACCAATACCCCAAGAAGAAGCACTTGATGAAGTATTAAGGAAACTTCTCTTTGCATGGTCCTATCAAGACATGCTAGGATTGGATCTAGAAATAGTTGTACATTACTTGGCCATAGATCCAAAGGAAAAGCCAATCAAGAAAAAGTATAAAAAGATGCACCCTAAGGTAGCCATCTTAGTAAAAGTATAATTTGAGAAAATGCTCAATGAAAAATTCATTAGACCTATTGATTATTTAGAATACATCTCCAACATAATCCCTATTACAAAACCATTTGGTCACAGTAGAATCTACACCAACTTCAAAGGTCTCAACAAGGCTTATCTTGAAAATTATTTCCCTTTACATAATATAGACATGTTTGTGGACCTTATAGTCAGACTTGAGATGTTGTACCTCGTGGACAATCTTTTTGGGATATAACCATATCTACATTGTAGAAGAAGATCAATATAACACAACATTCACAACCCCCTAAGGTACTGTCTATTACAACATGATGCCATTTGGACTAAAGAATGTTGAAGCCACACATAAGAGAGCCATGGCAATTAGCTTCCATAACTTAATCCACAAAAATATTGAGGATTGTGTAGATGATATCTTGGTCAAATCACTAGATAACATAGATCATTTGCATCAGTTAGAAGAGGCCTTCAACCATCTGGAAAAGTACCATCTCATGTTGAATCCAAGAAAGTGTATCTTTGGTGTCACATCAAGGAAACTTTTAGGATTCATATTTTTATAGAGAGGTACAAAGATTGACCCCAAGAAGGTAAAAGATATCATGGACATGCCTCCTCTTGGGACACTTAGGAAACTCATAAGCCTACATGGAAAGTTGTAATCAATACATAGATTCACATCACAACTTTTAGATAAGTTTCATCCATTCACACATTTGTTGAAAAAGGAGCAGAGTTTCAAGTGGGATCCAATTTGTCAATGTAGCTTTGAAAAACTCAAGTAGTATCTGGAAAATCCACCAATCTTAGTGCCACTAATTGTAGGAAAACCATTGATCCTAGACATAATAGCTACACCAGCAGCACTAGGGGCACTCTTAGCTCAACTAGATGATAACGAAAAAGAGAGAGCTATACACTATATGAGTCATACTATTTTTGCTTATGAACATAACTATTCACCTACATAAAAAGCTTGTTTAACAATGATCTTTACCACTCATAAACTTATCCACTATATACTTAGCCACATAGTAAAGCTCATCTCCAAAATTGACCCATTAAAGTACATTCTCTCACAAACAACTCTCACAAGGCATCTCACAAAGTGGGTCATGCTTCTCAGTGAGTTTGACATCCACTATGTAGAGCAAAAAGTAGTGAAAGGACAAGTTTTTATAGATCAATTAGCATATACACCTATAGAAGATGATCCCACAGCTTTAAAACAAGGTTTTCAATGCTATGGCTACTATCAGATCACTCTTGGACATTCCACTAGAAGCTTCATAGTACCACTTCTTAGTTGAACAATTACATGGTCCTACTTATGAAAATGATGAACCAATGGTGGTTTATGTTCTAATTGGTCCCCAATCACTTTCGTACCATGAAATTCATGCTTATCTCAAAGATGGTATCATCTCACCCATCTTAAAAAACACCAACACCTTAACCTCATTTGTAGATCTTCCTGCTACACTATTGTGGAAAACACCTTATATTTCCAATGTTATCACAACTCTTTCCCAATGTCTAGACTCAAACGAGGTTGCTATGGTTGTAAAGGAAGTACACATTGGAATTTGTAGTGCCCACAAGAGTGGAATGGTCCTAGATAAGAAAATCTTAATATTGGCCCACATTAGAACATGATGCTTGTGATTTTGTTAAGAAATGCCTATCATGTTAGCAACACACTAAGCTAATACATGCACTAGCACAAGATCTACAACCCATCACAACACCATGGCCTTTTGCATGTTGGGGATTTGACCTTATTGGGGTAATCACACCTCCATCTTCTGATAGACATAAATGGAGCATCACAACTACTGATTATTTCACAAGTGGGTTTAAGTATTTCTACTTGCCAATGCCACAAGAGTTAAATTTTCTAAATTCATCCTCTACCACATTATTTTCTTCTTTGGTATCCCAGCCACTATCTTTTCATACTACGAGAGAAATTTTGAAAACCTTAATATGGAGGAATTGTACTCCTATTATATGTCGATCACTATTTTTCTAGCCAATACCTTTTACAAGGAAATGGTCAGTTGGAGGCATCTAATAAAACCTTACTCAAAATACTAAAGAAGGTTTTTAATGATTTTGGTTGTGATTGGCATTTGCAAATCAATCCTACCCTTTGGGCATACCACAACTCATTTCACACATCCAATAGCACAACCCCATACTCTCTAGCTTATGGAACCAAAGCAGTCTTACCCATAGAGGTTGAACTCCCATACTTATGCATATCTTTGCAAGGTGAAATATATGATGATGACTACAAAGTTCCCAGCTAGATCTACTTGATGAGAAAAAGCAATAGGCCTATGAACACCCAGTGGTTTACCAAAATAAACTCAAGAAAAACTTTAATAGAAAGGTTCACCCCCATCAGTTTAAAGTGGGTGAAATGGTCCTAAAAGAAAACATGAAGGTCCAATCATATAAAGAGGAGAAAGAAAAAATTGAGCCTACCTGGCTAGTTCCATATGTTATAACATCATCTTTTGACTCAAGAACATACCAATTGTCTACTCTAGAAGGAGAGCTTCGTAATGATCCAACCAATATCATTCACCTCAAGAAATTCTATGCCTAAGCCACTCAATATACCCTACTAGTCTTGAAAAAAAAGAGTACAAAAACATCATAAAAAGACCTAAAAAAAATAGAAAATAGAAAAACACAAAAATAAGCATTTGATAATGAAATCTTGGCAATTTAATCACCTTGGATAGGTTACTTCATAAAAACCTAGTGATAGGTGCCATGCGTACTTGGACTGTTCTATTATCTATCAAATCCTCATAGTATTCCTCCATCCACTTACCCATATCCCCAAGGTGTTCCAAAATCACATGATTAAAACACTTGTACCAAATTATATACTTGTAAATAATCCAAAAATATTGTACTCTATAATGATCCATATGTACTATAGCTCCATCATGTATGACACCATCCTAGATTCTTACATGTACTATAAACAAATCCAAATGTAACATATCTTATGTACTCTATTAACAACTTTATCACACTATCATTTTCCCTCAAAATATATACTACACAAATGCATCGCGTACAATATTCACCATCTCCTATACATAGAACCAACATATCCTCACCATCCCCTATAAATAGCTCCTATACAAAGTCATCCTTGTAAATATCTTAGATAGTTTCATTGTACTTACTATCCCCCATATCAATCACCAGTCATCAACTCATTAGTTGTTAGTCCTTAGGAATCATTGGTAGTCAGTCTCAACATGCATAGCCCAATCTCATGTCATCTCACATCAGATCAAGTCCTCTAGCTCTTACCATTTCATGTTTCAGAAAGTTTGTATGCAAGATCACATATCACTAAAGCATTGTCCGTAGAATTTTGAGTTATTTTTGAGTCTAGGTATAAGGTGCTATCGATAATTCCTTGTAGGATACATCATTCCTCTCATCAGACTTGGGTTTATCAGTATCAAGTCCTATCGGTCTCTTGAGCACACAATTTGTTCTTTGTTAATTTACTATTTCTTTTGATGTTGGATTTAAAATTTGGTTCTTGATTATATTTTTTTAGTAATTTGGTTATCCCCTCCTCAAGGTTGCCATGATCATTCATATCATGGTGTGTTGTGAATGGGGCAATTAGATTGTAAAGTCGTGAACAATCTTTCAATGGTCTCATCATACATAGCCCAGTCTCATGTCAGTTCATGTCAGATCAGGTCCTTTAGTTCTCACTATTCCATACTTCAAAAAGTCCTTATGTGAAATCATTTGTCACTAAAGTGTTTTCCTTACAATTTTTTGTTTTTTTTTTGAGTCTATATTCTAGGTGCTAATGATAAGTCCTTGTAGGATACATCTTTCCTCTCGTCAGACTTGGGTTTATTAGTATCGATTCCTATCGATCTCTCTGCCACATGATTAGTTTATGTCAATTTACTCTTTATGTTGATTTACTCTTTCTTTTGATGTTGGATTTCAATTTTGGCTCTTGATTATCTCTTCCAAGAAATTTGGTTATCGCTCCTCAAATTCATCACAATCATTCATATCATGGTGCACTATGAGTAGGGCAATCAAAGAGAAAATGTCTTGATTAGTCTTTCATTTTTATTTTCTTTTATGCATATGAGTCAGTCAGGTATAACTCTTACATATCCAAATATATGATCATTTATGATGACATGGTGCACTTGGGAAATATCACTTGTTTGTGGATTACCCAATGTTATTTCCACCTAGATTCCCATTGGATTTCATGTGTGATGTTGGGGCAATCCTTCTGTGTTTGTTTTGAGTCAATCCTATGCAAAAATAGAGACAAGGCCTTGATGTTCTTGGTAACCTTGGCCAATCCCTAATATTTTAATATTAAATTAAGTGCTCAACTACATGGTGATTCTCCTCATGGAGAATCCAACGCTCAAAGCTTCAAATGGATTCCATATCATCCCCCATTTCACAACAAGGAAACAACAAAAAGAGTCATTTTTTTATCCTTATCAAAATCATCCTATCAACATCAATCCTACATCCTTATCCAATCTTGAAACCTATCCAAAAATCCTATAGAGGTCCTACAAATTTTCCAAAATCCCATCCATTCATTCACCACATCCTAAGGGTTCAATTTAAAAAGAAAAATCTCCCATTTATATCTCATGTCCTCCATCCTATCTCAAAAATTTGTCTGATTTGTACAACTCATCTCCCCTTGTCTCATACTCCTATAATGAAAGTATGAGCCACTTTTAAACCTCTTTCATCCTTTGTGCATCCTCCATCTCACCCTAATTTTCTTACTTTTTGAGAGGTCATCTAGTCCCATTTTCTCTCCCCATCACTTTCTCAAGGGGGCATCACATGGTACAGTCTTCAATCAAGATTAGGGCAACCTAGTTGCTTTAAAACCTTTTTTGCATCATGTATTATTTAAAAAAATGTCTTCACAATAGTGTTGTACCAACACTATATCTAAGAGGGGCAAAATGTAGACACCTAAATTTGATTAAACATAAATTCATAATCAAATTTAGTCATCTTCTAAAGAATATTTTAATTAAATATTAAATATTAAATATTAAATTATTTTAGCACTACCCCCAAATTAATTAATTTAATTAATTAATTATAGTCTGATTAATTAATTAATAGACAACCAATTGTCTAATTTATTAATAAAATCCCCCTTCCTCTATTAAATTAAATAAATGTAAAACCCATTTAATTTAATCTCCAAAACCCCTCTCTATTCAATTAATTTAATTAATTAAATCCCACCACCCACAAACTCATCCTCTAAACTAGCAATTACCCAAACTCAACTCTTGCACCAATAATTCCTCTTTTAATTAAATAATTCATTTATTTAATTAAATCTCATAATTCTTGTTTTAATTAAATAATTCATTTATTTAATTAAATCTCATGGACAAATATTTCCTCTTTTAATTAAATAATTCATTTATTCAATTAAATCTCATGCACCAATAATTCTTCTTTCAATTAAATAATTCATCTATTTAGCTATATCTCATGCACCAATAATTCCCCTTTTGATTAAATAATTCATTTATCTAATTAAGCTTACCTAACAGACTTTTTTTTCCTAACAAATCCATCCATGTCCCACATCCTCTAGTTAATGATCCACCTCACCCACCTTAATTGAAACACATCACCTCCTCTTCCATATCTAAAATCCCTCTCTAGATCAGTTGCATAAATTAAGGCACAATTTATTCCCTCTAACTCAAGCCCAAGTCCACTCTCCTACCACATATCCATCATCCACCTTTAAACACATAAGTCCATCTCCTCCACTTGTCTTAGTCAATCCAAGCCTATCTCACACCTCACTTAGTTAACTATATATCAGGAATTCTTATCTTCTCCTCACCCAATTGCATATAAGTTGAACCCTTTGCTCCTTAAAAATCATCCACCTTCTAAGTATAATTATTATACCATTTTGAGAGATAATTACTTTCAAAGCGTCATTTGGTGATATTCATATTTTCATGCATCCATCTATAAAATCTATCCATTGTTAAAGCATCAAGCATATAATTGAGCACACGTCAATAATCATGACCACATCAACACATCAAGGAGGGTATAGAGGTATTTAGGTTTGCATTCTCATTGTTTAGGTTTCTTTATTAGTTTATCATATATGTTTGTTAATTGATTTAGTTTGTTAGATTTTTGGCTTTGGCTTTATATCTTTTGTATCTTGATTCTAACACGTACAACCACAACTTCTCCATTTCTACTATAGCTTCCATCTGACTTCTTCCTCTATGTTTGATTCATTTCATTCCTTCTTAAACATTGACCTTTTCCTTTCCATTATTTACCACAATATTTAGTGCCCATGCTCGATTCATACAATCTTTGCTTAGATGACCGACCTTTTGACAATTGAAACATACTGGTCCAAAGTTTCTTCAATTTGCAGATCTTCCTATGAGATGTATCCTAACACAATTTTTGTGATGTGTCCATACTTTCCACAATATTCATAATTTATCTAAGTATCATCATCCAATTTATGGTATTACTTTGCTTAGGTTGCATTTTCTTGACCTTTAAGTGTCCAATTGTTCATTGTTTTAGATCTACAATCTTGTGCCCTATAACCATACTTTTGACATGTATAATAGCAACCTTCAAATCTACAAGTAGTTGGTGCCTTATTGACTTTTGATCTACACTGATGTTCTTGATGACCTTTTTTATTGCAAGTAAATCAATAACCATTGAATTTAGGTTTAGGGTTTGACTTACCAATCTTGCTCCTACAAACATTTGTTCTATGGTCTATTTTTCCATAGTGATAACCTGTGGGCTTCTTATTCTTTGGGTTTCCATTCACATTCCTTTGTTCTCCTTGTTTTGATAATTCTCCTTGCTCAGCACCTTATAGGAACTTGACATAGCCTATTTCATTGGTGTAGTCATCTCTTTAATAAGAAATATCATAGCCTCTTTAGGTTTGTTCAACCTCTCAAAAAAAACATTTTCAACTTTCAACTCATTCGCCAATCTTTCATTCTTAGATTTCAAATTTGCAATTTCCAACTCTTTTCTTGCAATATCACAATTTGTACTTAGTAACTAATTGAGCATATCAAACTATTTATGCGTCAGCTTCTATACTTTGTTGATCCTTTCATCAATCTTGTAACCCTATGTCTCTCGTCTTCATCAACCATTGCTTTGTCATCTTCAACCTTTTCTTTATCTTCCTCAACTTTTTTCTTTTGTTTAGTCACTTCACACAACCTTATTTCTTGTATCTCATGTTCTCTTTTCAATTCCCTAACTTCCCCATTCAAGTTAGTGTTCATCTCCAATAGATCTTCTATTGATGCATTAGATTCACTAGAACTTCCTTCATTAAATAGTTATTTAATAGTCTCTTCTTTTTATTAAGTTAATTTTGTTTTATTCCCATCTATTTCCTTCTTTTTAAAGATTTCCTTAATGTCTTTTTTACAACCTTGACATATTCATATGCAAGTTGAACATCAATCTTCTAGGTCTTAATGACCTTTCCCAATTTGTAGACTTCTATTTTTAAGATCTTTAACTCCCAAGTGGTTCTAGAATTCTACCAACAGTACACGTCTTTGATGCCAATTGTTGAAAATCTAAATAGGAAAAGTGAGTTACTGGGTGGGGGTGGGTGAATCAGGATCTATAAAACTTCTTTCACTTCAAACATGAAACATATTTCATATCACCATGTACACTCTCATTTAAATATTCATCTCATATCAATTTAATCATTCACATCAACATAATTATAGAAGTTGATGAAAGCCAACTTCACAGTGTGCCAAGATCACCTGCATGCAAATAACTTGCTAAAGAGAAATTGAAGAAGGAAGGAACAAGAGCTTGGAGCAATTCAACAAAGTGAGAAAAGATATTTCACAATAAAAAAATGAAATTTCTATGTGAATGATATGAATTTACAATGAGAGAGACTGAATATAAAGACCTCAAGGAAGCTTCTAGAACAAGCTAGAAAGTGCTAGGAGATAAGTGTGACAACTAAGCATACGTTCACAAAAGGTGGGATATCCTCGATCAAAGTGAGAGGATAAGTATGACTAGATAGGAAAAAAATCCCATGTTGTCAACAACTCATCAACTACAACTATTAAATAAATGCATTTAACCTAAGTAAACTTAAGTAAAAGAATAAATAATGAATAATTAATTATTTACTCTAACACCCCCCTTAAGTGCAACTTAGGGGAATGCCTTAAGCTCACAAAAACTAAGATGAAATGCAGAATGGGTCTCAGCAACAAGGCCATGTTAGGTACCCATGTACAATGCAAAGAAATGCAACCTCTGAAAATGGGGAAAGAGGGAAAACATCATGGAAAAACCCTCCCCCAAAAAGAGGTAAGTAAAAACTGTAGACACCTAAATTTGATTACACTATTTTAGTAATCCTATTTAGTTATCTAAAAAGGCATTATTAATTAAATTTCTATTTAATTAATCCTTTGGCATCCCCTAGTTGATTAATTTAATTAATCATCTATAGTCCTAATTGATAAATCAAATAATCTATTATTTATCAATTAAATCCTATTCTTCTATCTAATTCCAAAAATCCTCATTTATTAAATAAATCTATTTGATAAATGAAATCCTCAAATTCAAAAACCCCTAACCTATCTCTAATCCTCCATTTAGCCTAATCCACCCCATCCACCCATACTAACCAAGCTTAGCCACTAACTCACCCACCCTCATTAATGCCATCCACTTGCACATCTCTAACATTCCTAATCTAATCCTAAACCCAAGCCTAATCCACCCCCTAATGTTGTCACATTCCTTAAACAAGTTTAAAACTTTCCTAATCCAAACCAAAGTCTCCCCTCAAAAATCCCAACCACCAAGTCATGAGTGCTCTTACAAAACATAAAAGACTCTTACAAGCCCACTCATGACTCTTACATCCATCTTCCACACTCTTCCCTCTTCCACACTCATTCCTCTTACATCCCTCTTAAATACTCAACCCCACTCATCATGCCTTTAACCAACCCTTTACCCTACCCTCTCACACTCATCCTCCTTGTGACAAGTGTCACCTTCCCATTGGTGCTAAAAAAGCACAATCCATGTGCTCTCCTTTGAGTGCATCCTAGCCCTCCTTAAGCCTTCATCCATCCTTGCATCTAAGCCCTCCATCCCTCTACCCCTTAGCCTATAAATTGAATCCCATCCCAAGCCATTTCATCAAAAATCTTTGAGCTAAAGTTACCATGCCCTTTTGAGAGCCAAAAGCCATACCCATACCCTTATAATGCCAAACTGAGAGCTCACAAAGCTACCAATTTGCCATTACCCATCTCCATTGAAGCAGCTTTTGAGCATCTTGAGCATACATCCACAACAAAAGGACACATCTACAGAATCAAGAAAGCATGGAGTGTTTTCTCTTGTGAGGTTTGCACTTCTTGTTTGCTTTCTTTGTCTAAGCATATATGTGAATTTAGTTGTTGGTTTGTGAATGTTTACTTTATTTGTTAATGTTCTTTGCATACTAATTCTTGTTCTACATTTTGGCACGCCCGGTGGGACCCCACTATGGATCATTTAATCATCTATTTTCATCTATATGTCATTTTTTTTAACCATCTAATGTTTGTTGTCGTTTGAGTGTGTTGTGAGGGTGTTTTGCTTATTTTTGCAGGTTAAAGAACGCACTTAGGAAGAAGAAATACCATCTAAAAAAAAAATTCACGTTTTTCAATTTTTTTCGCACAGTTTTGGCGTCTGCAACCTGTTCTGTCTGCGAAAATCCGCATCTATGCAAATTGACGTCTGTGAAAATCTGCGTCTGCGCAAATCGACGTCTGCGAAAATCTGCGTCTGCACAAATCGACGTCTCCGCCACCACCAATCCAAATCGGCGTCTCTGCTTGTCACCTGTTTTCTGTGCCGCAAATCTGTTCTGTCGTCTCCAAATACTAGCATCTCTGTATTTTTGCGTCTTCGTATTTTGGCATCTCCGCTTGATAGACTGTCGTCTCTGCCTGCTTATGTTGCATTTCTGTTTTAAAATCTTTATTTCTGCACTTTGTAGCTTAAAAAAAAAAAAAAAAAGTATAAATCAAAATTTGACTTTTAGTAGTTCCGTAGGATTTAGACCATTTTAAGCATTTTTACGCGTAGAAAAAACAGCAAAAAAAGTTTTAAAAAATTTTCCCATAGTTAAGCTCTCATTTTTGAAGATTTTGGCTAACTAACTAAATTGCTTTTTTTTGTCTCATTGCAAGTTAGAGCACATATGGAACCACTAACCATGTTTCTTGTAGATTTTCATGTTGCTAAAAAATGAACTTGAATGTTTAACCATTTGTCTTTGAATGCATGTTGCCAAAAAAATGAACTTGAATGGTTAAACACATTTTCCATTGAATGAATGTTGCTCAAAACACACTCTTGAATGTCATGGATTAAAATCAACTTTCCTTGGAATGCATGCTTAAAACAACAAATCCAATCTTGAATGCCAAGGATCAATTAACCATTGCAATATCAAGCACTTCATTTGGAGCTTCTAAAATTGAACAAAACAAATCTCTTTTCCACATGCAATCTAGGTAAAGTTTGATTTTTGGACATTTAAGAAACTTTGTTAAGTTAAAATACAAATTTAAAAAAATCAATTTGAGTAGTTCCTTGGACTCACCTCTTTTCTAATCACCCATCAAATATTAACCATTGGTTGCAATCTCAGCGCCATTTATGGGGATGGGTCTACTTGAAAAAGGTGTTAAATGTTCCACAATCTAACTCACTCACTTGGTCTTTGAATGTTTGCTTTAACTTTATCAAAATTCTTAAATGGCCAAAACTCTAGATTAAATCGATCACACTTCAAGTTTGGGCACTAAAATTGAACAACAACTGACGTGGAGAGCCTCCGGGTGCACACTTGAAATTGAATCTCACACACTTTTGTTTTGGGCTTAAAACAAACTCACACTCAATCTTGAATGCCTTAAAGAAAATTAATCGATACTTGACGTGGAGGGCCTCCGGGCGCGCGAGTTTGCTTTTGTTGACCCTAACTCTTCTTATTGTTTGCATTCTTCGATTGATTTACTTTTGTTGGCGCTTCAAGTTGGAATTGAACATTGTCTCTTAAACATGAGTGCTTGCAAAGTCTAGATTACCACACATAAGAGTCAGTTGGTAAAAGAACGAGCGTGTTTTTTAGCCCAAGGTCATCCAAGTCTTCTCTCCCCTTGTCGTCTTTCGAGGCCATCTTGGGTGCATAAGATTAGGATCCAAAACCTTGTTTCTTTTTAGGAGGCCTGCTTGGGGATTTCATCACCCCTTGGATGACCTCAACTCCAGCGTTCCGGCGGAGTATAAGAATCGGGAGGTGAATCGAAAGACACCTCTCTTGGGATCAAGATTTTGTCATTCGGGCTAAGCCTCAAGGAACTTTATACCCTTGAGAAGTGAAAGAGGAGAAGTGGGTTACCGCTCCTCTCGGCTGTGTGACATCCTTTTGGTCTCATCTACAGATTTGGGCCTCACATACCTTGCGTATATCGAGGACTCCCTAGCTAAACCAATTGTCAGCCTTGCAGAAAACCATCTAGGATGTTAATGTGTTTGGAGTGACTGATCAAAACATTTGTAGAACATACACACTCCTTGGCGCAAGTATCACATTTTGAGAACCAAAAACTTCTATCTGGGTGTTCCTATCTATTGCTTGTTTTTATTTTACTTGTTGAATGAATGTTTGCCAAACTTGGTCAATCCTAGCTTAGGGCACACTTAGCGTAGTCACTGCCTATTTTGGAAGTTGAACAAGTTGAAGCAAAATAGCTGATATTTTTCCCAAAGCCAAGCAAATTCAGGAATTTATGTCGGAACAACCCAAACCCAAACAGAAGTTTCACAAGGTAAAGCTCAAGCCATCTCTAGCATACCAAGAACTTTCAGCCAAGAGAAAAGAAATAACACCAAGCCCACAAATTGCCAAACTCCACAAAGCAGAGGACAAAGCTACTGACGAAGCACTTCAAGAGGCCTGGTTAGAGCGTACCATCAAATTTAGCCAACATCTAGGAGTTAATCCTGCTTATGCCTTACCAACTAGGCATGATTTCTATGATTAGACACCCTTGTTTCTCCACATCTTCTTGGATAAGCTTCACTTTAGAGTCATCTTTGTAGAAAAGCCAGCCATCTTAGGTTATCCCTTTAAGCATTATTAGCTCATCCATCTCATTTAGAATCATACCATCTAGCCAGTAATCGAAAATCTGCACATCTAAGCTTTCAAAATTGTTGTCACCTTGCTAAAAGTTTGCCATTCCTAAAATCTTCCAAATCCACCAATCTCACCAAGGTTATCCCTTTGACAGAGCTTTGTCTAGGGTAATCTAGCTTTGTCACTTGTTATCCCTCATCACCTTGAGCTAAAGGTTGGGATCCACAAGTGGTCAATCTCGTGTTCTTCCTAAAGGATCATCAGTCTATCCTTAAGTTGACACAATCACCACCAAGCTTGCACATAGGAAAGCAGACCTTTTGTGCTTTGACAACATATCTTTGAAGTTAGAATCCCCAACCCAATCCTCCTTAGGTTTTTTCATATAGCTTTGCCTCAACCTAGGAAATCATTTGCATAGAAAAGCCTTCCCCCTTTTGCATCCATCAGCATTATTGCATCTCATACCTAGGAGCATTTTTCATGCCACCCATCACTCGCTTAGCCAAGAAGAAAGAAACAATGGAGCCCTATCATTTGGATCGAACAGCCTCACCCCCCTTGAGCACTCAGCCATCCTTTAGCCCAAAGCAAGCTATGCCATCACCTACTGACATTGAAGCTTTCATGAACCAACCAGGAAATGCAGTATTGGTAAATGCCATTATAGACAAAAACAAAGAGACAATCATGGCTAATTTTCGAAGGGACAATATAGGAACCTTTGACTTTGGAAGACCCCCTCCATTATCAGATCCATCTCACCCATTGTTTGGGTAGCTGCCACCACCCATAGGCTCTTATGATCCAAATTATCCTCAATATATTCCAAAAGAAGAGCCTCTAGCCAATCCATATGACCCAACAGACCCAAACATACCATCATCCACCCAAGTTGAAATCTCCATGCCGCAAGCCAACCTAGCCACCACCACTCCATCCTTGGTTCATACATCTCTACTCCAAACCCCCTTTACTCAAAACACCTCACCGTTCACCCCTTCACTATTGCTGCTGCTCCCACACCTAGCCTTCCAAATCCACCCATCTCCCAAATTAGTGCTAGCATCTTTGGCCAACCTCAGCAATATACAACAGGGATGCCACCCATGGGGCCAAGTAATCAACCTTTCATCGCCCCCAGCTTGTTCATCATAGCCCAAAGTACAATCCCATCATTTCCATTAAGTCTTGGGAGCTCAATACCACCAGCCACAAATCCACAAGCTACTACCTTCACTCCACAAAGCTATCAAAACCCAGAAGCTACTGCCAATCTTCTACCAAGCTCCCAAGTGACCCCAGCTCCCACCACCACTCTACCAAGCTTCCAAATCCAGCCACAAAGCTATCAAACCCCATCAGTTCCATTCTCAAGCTTTCAATTCCCACCACCTCCACC
Organism: Cupressus sempervirens; assembly: GCA_028749045.1. Taxonomy (NCBI): domain Eukaryota; kingdom Viridiplantae; phylum Streptophyta; class Pinopsida; order Cupressales; family Cupressaceae; genus Cupressus; species Cupressus sempervirens. The sequence goes on from CM053787.1 coordinate 969,157,137, forward strand.
ACCAACTAATCCATTACCTCTAATTACCAACTACTTTTCAATGCCACTTCTAGGAGGTAATCCACCACCCCAGCCAACCACCAATTATTTGCAGATACCATCCCAAATGGGGGCACAACCCACATATATTGGTCAAACCCCACAAGCCCTCCGATCCTTTCCCCAAGCCTCACAACCATCTTATACCTTACCTCCACAAAGCAATCCATTTATCCCACAGCTAGCTTATGTTCCTCAATCCCAACCTCAAATCCCATATCAACAGCAAGCCTCGCAGCACATGCAGCAATATGTGCCACCTCCCCCTCAACAACCCGTCATCCACCATGCAGCTGCCCAAACAATGTACAATCCCTATCAACAAATCCCTCACAGCCATCCATATTCAGTGGCCCCATCCAGCACATACCTACCTCAAGGCACTCCTACATTGGGGGCACCCCAACCATCACCTATCAATTCAGAGTGGGAGCAAATGAAGACAACTTTGAAAGCCATCCAAGAAGGGAATGATCCAAAGACATTCAAGTTTGAGAATGTGTGTCCTTACCCATTTGACAGAGCTATTACCACGACACCATTTCCCAAACACTTTGAGGTACCTAAATTTGACAAATTCAGAGGAAAAGGAGACCCTGTCACACATATCAAAGAATTTTACATGCATTGCCAAGACATGGCATACAATGATGTCTTCCTCTTGCGCCTTTTTCCCAAAAGCTTGGCTGGACCAGCTCTTGAATGGTTTTATAGAATCCCCTATGGCACAATTAAAAACTTTGCTGAATTATCTGAGGCATTTGTAGCCCAATATGCCCATCTTGTTGAAACAGAGCTATCAATAGTTGATCTTGTCCACACCAAGCAAAAAGGTGGAGAAAGCCTTGCCGAATACCTGCAAAGATGGCAAACCCTTACCACCTACATATCCTGCACCTTGCCAGAATGCCATGTGGTGAAAATGTTTATTGATAATGCACATCCCAGCTTGGCTCACCACATGACCATGAACTGTTTGCAGACTTATAAGGATATCAAAGAGAAAGGAATGATTCTTGAGCAAGGACTCATCAAAGATGGTGTGGTAAAGATTTACAAATAGGCCAACAAAAATCAATCACATTCCAATGACAAGTCTAGGTATTGGAACAAAAACACACATGTTGCAACAGATGGGGTTACTGACACCAGACATGTGAATATCGTTGGTCCTTATCAAAACCAGTCTAACCCACCATATCAAACAAACAACCAGCAAGCTATCAATTACCAAAAATGAAATAACCAAAGCTATCAAAACCACAATACAAGACCCAACTTTCAAGGGTCTAACAATCAAGCTAATGCCATCAATGTAGCTGCAGGGCAAAAGCCCAGATTCCAACCTGCACCTAGAAACTATACACCCCTTGGTGAGCCATTGGATGTTATTTTTGAGAAATTGACTAAGGAAAACCTCATCAAATTTCCTCCTACCCAGCAAATTGATCCAAGCCAATCCAAAGCTGCATGGTACAAGGACAATGAGTATTGCAAGTTCCATAGGGTAAACGGTCACACCACCCTCAGATGCATGAAACTGAAAGACTATGTGCAGGACCTCATTGATCGGAAGGAAATCACTGTTGGTGCCCAAACCTCTCCCAATGCAGGCTTACAAATTTATCAAAATGCTTTTCCTCCACACAACAACCAAAATTCTAGAAAAGCACCTATCCAAAACAACACCAACAACCGCCAGCCAAACCAACAGCATGGGAAGAACAATGACCAAACTTCATCCTATATAGACTATGGTAGCCTTATAGGTTGTATATCTGAGAAAGAGCCTTCTATCAATGTTATCAATATTCGAGGACCAGACAATGAGTGTGCGGTCACCACTCGAAGAGCGCAATTTAACATCGCAGGCCCACCAATTTCATCAGCACCATCAGCTCCATCAAAAAGCCGGTACAATATCTTGGAACACCTTGGCAACATGCCAGCCCAAATATCCATTTTAGACCTTCTCCGCAATAGTCCTATGTACAAAGACATCCTTGACAGTGCTCTCATAGAATCCCATGTCCCTTCTGATATCAATGCTACTGATTTTCGTAATCTTGTTGGACACCTTTCATCCTCATGTGCCCTATCTTTTAAACCCACCGACATACTTGCGGTTGAGCCAGATCACACCCTTCCGCTTCGCATAGCCATCATGGTATCCAATTTTTTCGTGAAAAGAGTAATGATAGATAATGGATCAGCCTTGAACATTTGCACCCTAAAATTCATAAAACAAGCTGGGTATACTGAGGCAAATATGATCAGTGAGGTTATCACCATCAAAGCTTATGACAACTTGGAAAGGACCACGGAAGGGACTATTTTGCTACCAATCAAGGTTGGGCCAGTCATTCAAGAGACAGTTTGCCATGTTGTTGATCTAAACCTACCATTTAACATCCTCCTCGGTCGCCCATGGCTTCATGCTATGAAGGTCGTTCCATCCACCTACCATCAGTGCATCAAATTTCTGCATCAGGGCACTGAGGTAACCATCCCTGTCGATCCAGAACCCTTTGCTTACTGCAATGCGGTTGAAGCTTCATATACAAACCATTGCCCTGGAATAGACATCGGCACATCCATCGCCAGCTCATCCCACACTTGTAATGACGCAGAAACCATCCTTGCCTCCACCCTATCTACTGTAAAGATCAACAACAAAGGCTGTGGAGAATATAGTCTATCAGATGCATTTGTTGTCAGAGCAATCCCACTTGATCCACATACCCATGGACGGCCAACATATCACAAAGCTAAGGAGATTCCACCTTCTTGATACAAACAATTTGGCCCAACTACCTTTGTGTCCTCAAAAATGCCTCTTCATGAGGAGCTCACTCCAGATATCAACAATTGGTTACATAAGGATGCACCTCCAAGAAATCAAGCATGCCTTGATCACTTCAGCCAGAAGTATCCCCAACAACATAAGCTCATCACTGAAAAATGGAACTATAAGGGAGGTGGACTAGGACCAGAAGAAAGGGGCATGCAATGTCCCATCGAAGCACATAATTGGGAAACGAAGTCAAGTCTTGGCTTTGGCATACCCACAACTGGGGGCACCAACGAGAACGGTCACACTTTTTCGAACATCCACCGCGACCTTGTCGAAATCGAAGACATTCTCGAGGAAGTTGAAAAGAGAGCCTACGACGATATCCCAGACCAAAACTTCCTAGGAGACTCTATTCTCCGAGAACTATCCATCCATCTCATTGACCTACCACTCGCTCATCCACAACTCATAGATTGGGACCAACCAAGTGTCATACATATTGATGAGTTTGCATCAGAGGAAGCACTTCTAAGATTCATGGGAGCAGAAACTCCTCATAAGAAGACACAGCCAGATTCTGCCTACATCTACAAGCTAGATCCCAAGGGGTATTTTGGAGAAAATCCCCAAGCTAGTTTCGATACACCCAAAACTGGAACTAAGGTAAATCTGGGACTAGCTAAGGCAGCGAAGAGAACCCCTCAGCAAGAAAATCCAGAGCCACAAGCAGAACATGAGGATTTAGTATTGCCTCCTCAAGATAATCGACCAGAGGTGTCTTCTATTCTAATAGAGGATACTAGAGAAGTCAAAATTGGTTCTTCAAAGATCCCTAGAATTGTTCACATTTTTGCATCCCTATCACAAGACCAAGTTGACCTCCTCTTTGAGGTTTTACGAGAGAACATTGGCCAATTTGCATGGTCATATCAGGACATGCCAGGACTTGATCCAAAGCTTGTAGTTCATCATCTTGCAGTCGATCCAAAGATCAAGCCTATCAGACAAAAGCTTAGAAAAATGCACCCCAAGGTGGCATTACTAGTCAAAGATGAACTAGAAAGAATGTTAGCTGCTAAGGTTATCCGACCTATCGACTACTCAGAATGGATCTCCAACATGGTCCCTGTCACTAAGCCTTCTAGTGACATCAGAATCTGCACTGATTTTAGAGATCTTAACAAAGCTTGTCCAAAGGATGATTTTCCCTTGCCCAACATAGATATGATTGTAGATCTTACAGCTGGACATGAAATTCTGTCCCTTATGGATGGATTTTTTGGGTATAATCAGATCAAGATTGCAAAAGAGGACCAGCATAAGACAGCATTCACTACCCCTTGGGGAACCTTTTGCTACACCATGATGCCTTTTGGCCTAAAGAATGCTGGGGCTACCTATCAAAGAGCTATGACAGCCATTTTCCATGATCTTATCCATAGCATTTTGGAGGATTATGTGGATAATATCCTAGTCAAATCTCACACCTTCATGGATCATTTTGATGACCTGGAGAAAGTCTTTGATAGGTTGGCCCAATATCATCTCATGCTAAATCCCAAGAAGTGTGTCTTTGGGGTCACATCTGGCAAGCTTCTAGGCTTCATAGTTTCTAAACGAGGTATAGAGATCAACTCCAAAAAGGTCAAGGCTATCTTAAACATGCCTCCTCCCCAGACACTGTGACAGCTTCGCTCTCTTCAAGGAAAACTTCAATCTGTCTGGCGCTTCATCTCCCAACTTGTAGATAAGTGTACATTGTTTTCACACTTGCTAAAGAAGAATGAGAACTTCAAGTGGGATCTTTATGTCAGCGCAGCTTCAATCAGCTCAAGCAGTATCTCACCAATCCCCCTATCTTGGTTCCACCAGTTCCTGGTCGTCCCTTGATCTTGTATATATCAGCAACACCTACTGCTCTAGGGGCACTTCTAGCACAACATGATGATTATAGCAGAGAGAGAGCCATCTACTATATCAGTAGAACCCTAGTTGGTTATGAACTCAATTACACTCCTATGGAAAAAGCTTGTTTGGCAGTTGTTTTCTCAACTCAAAAGCTTCGCCACTACATGCTAAGTCATACCATCCAACTAGTCTCCAAGATTGACCCTCTCAAGTATATGCTCTCCAGAACAGCACTTACAGGCCATTTGGCCAAATGGGTTATGCTACTAAGTGAGTTTGACATCCAGTACGTGGATAGAAAGGCAATCAAAGGGCAAGCTATAGCAGATCACCTGGCTGATGCACCTCTAGTAGATGCATATCCTTTGCTCACAGAATTCCCAAACGAGCATATCTGCCTAATTGAAGAACAACCCTCATGGAAGCTTTATTTTGATGGCTCATACACATCTCATGGATCAAGGGTAGGAATATTATTAGTTACACCTCAAGGAGATTATATTCCAAAAGCCTTCAAGCTACAATTCCCCAGCACCAACAATATAGTAGAATATGAAGCTCTTGTAGCAGGGTTAAAGATAGCTACTGAATGGAATATCACTGAGTTAGAAATCTTTGGCGATTCCCAGCTCATCATCAAACAAGTCTTAAATGAATATCAAACCAAAGATGAAAATCTATTACCCTAGAAAGAGCTAGTTGATCAGCTGACCCAGCATTTTACAAAGCTTCAGTTTACACAAGTGCCTCGAATGCAGAACAAGGCAGCAGATGCCATGGCCATTATCGGCTCGCTCTTGGAAATTCCCCAAGAAGCTACGTAGTATGAGTTTTTAGTTGAGCAGCTCCTCACAACTGCCTATGCGAATGAGGATTCAAACCGTGTTTGTATCTTGGTTGGTCCCCAATCCCCTTGGTACCATGAAATTCACGCTTACCTTAACGATGGTATCATATCCCCTCACCTCATGCGTACCCAATGCCAGAACCTCATCCGAAAATTATCTCGCTATGTTATCATAGCCAATACCCTATATCATCGAGGTTATCACGATACTCTCTCTCGATGTTTAGATGAAAATGAGGTCGCGATGGCATTAAAAGAAGTACATTCTGGACTTTGCGGTGCCCACACGAGTGGTATTGTCCTAGCACAACAAATCCTTAGAGCAGGCTACTATTGGCCTACCATTGAAGAAGACTCTTGTGACTTTGTCAGAAAGTGTCTCCCATGTCAGCAGCATGCAAATCTTGTGCACGCTCCAGCACAAGATCTATAGCCTATTGCACCACCTTGGCCTTTCGCTTGTTGGGGCCTTGATCTAGTTGGAACTATCACCCCTCTCTCATCTGATGGACATAAATGGATAATAATAGCTACAGACTATTTCACTAAGTGGGTGGAATCATTCCCCCTAGTCTCAGCTACAGGAGTTCAAGTCTCCAAGTTCATCATGTACCACATTTTTTGCCGCTTCGGCATCCCATCCACCATCTTCACTGACCACGGAGGTAAATTTGAAAATCTCAACATGGAAGAATTATGCACTTCCCTCCGCATCCATCATCGCTTTTCTAGCCCATATTTCCCACAAGGTAACGGCCAGGCAGAGGCAACTAATAAAACCCTCCTCAAAATCCTAAAGAAAGTTGTCAATGATTCCGGCCGTGATTGGCACCTTCAAATAAATTCGGCTCTATGGGCCTATCGAACTTCCTTCCGTACATCCACAGGCAAAACTCCATACTCCCTAGTCTATGGTGCCAAAGCGGTATTACCTATAGAAGTTGAACTTCCCTCACTACGCATATCTTTGCGAGGGCAAATCTCAGATGAAGAATACAGAGTAGCTCGACTCACCCAGCTAGATCTCTTAGACGAGAAGAGACAACAAGCCTATGACCATCTCACGGTCTATCAAACTCATCTCAAAAGGAATTTCAACAAGAAGGTGCTCCCACGACACTTTCAGCCAGGTGACATGGTCCTCAAAGAAAATATGAAAGTCCAAGCAAATCGAGAAAAGAAAGGCAAGTTTGAACCTACATGGCTTGGTCCCTATGTGGTTACTACCTCCTTTGGCTCCGGAGCCTATCAATTATCTAGACCAGAAGGAGAACTCTTGAATGATCCCACTAACATCATTCATCTCAAGAAGTTCTATGCTTGAAGATCCTTGGTATACCCAGCTTTTGAAAAATAAAAATAAAAAATAGTAAAGAGAAATAAGCATCCAATAGTGAAAACTTGGCAATTCAAGCGCCTTGGACAGGTACCTTGGTGAAAACCTGGTAATTCAGGTGCCTTGTGCACTAAAGACTAATCCATTATCTATCACTATCCTATCCCTCATCCATCCACCCACCATCCCATAAAACACCTGCTTATTCCCTTGGTGTTCCAATCAAATATCCAAAATCTGATGGAGCTTGTCAATACCTCCTGTACAGCTTGTAAATCTTGTACCAAAGCTTGTATTATACATTGTAAATCTTATACCATACCTTGTATATATCCGAATCTTGTCCAAAGCTTGTACCATATTCCAGCTTGTAAATAATCTTGTATCCTATCACATGCACACACAGAATCCCATTTTCCTTAAGCTTTTCACAAACCATCTACCTATCCACCTATCAACTATTATAGACATCCCATCCTTCACAAACATTTCCATCTCACAAAAAAAAATCAAAACATGAACAAACTTGTACATTTGTAACATATCTTGGTCTGTCAGCTTGTACATCCTCTTTAGCTTAGTATCATTGTATCTATCTGCCTTTCGTGTTAGTTCATCCTTGGTCAACATCTTGCACACATCGCACACCTTGGTTAGATATTCCAATGCATCCTTTAGCTAGATCTCCTGTCACCAAAGTGTTATCCTTCTTACTTCAGCTTGCTAGACACATCACTCATCCAGATCCATCAGCTTAGGTGCTCTCTGATAGATCCTTGCAGGATATAGCTTTCCTCATGTCTGATCTTGGTCCATTAGTACCTTGTCCTACCCATCTCGTTGGCAAATAGTTCTCTTTTGGATTTTCTCTTTCTTTTGATTTGGGATCTTCCCTTTTGGGTCTTGAAATATCTTTTCCAAGAAATCTCCTTGTTCCCTCCTCAAGGTTGCCACGATCTTCCATATCATGGTATGTTGCGAATGGGGCAATTAGAGCGTAAGGTCTTGATTAGGTCTTTTTCTTGTTTTATTTTTCTGCTTGTGGGTTACCTAGTGTCATTTCCACGCTACTTCCTCTGGGGTTCATGTGTGATACTGGGGCAATCCTTGTGTGTTTGTTTTGAGTCAATTCGTCAGTCCTCTAGACGGTTGGTAAAAAGGCCTTGATGTTCTTGGTAAACCTGGCAATTAACCAACAATCCTATAGCAAATCTAGTGCTCAACTACATGGTGGTACTTCTCTTTGAAGTATCCCCCCGCTCAAAAAGCTTCAATGGATTCCCTTCATCTCCATTATCCCCCATCCATATCCAACACCTATCCCAGCTTATGCATCAGTATCTCTTTGAATCACTCCTCACGCTTAGCTTTAGGGATCCACAATCCTAGTCTTAGGGATCCACCAATCAAATCAATCCACCAAGCCTCATCTTTCGAGATCCACAATTCTAGTCCTAGGGATCTCTGAAACCCATCTTCCACCAATCTGACTCTTTGAAATCCTGTTGCATCAGCTTTATCATCCCATCATCCCTCCCCTCCTCCACAGATTCCTTTTATAGCGCTCTGCTCCTCCATCTCCCCCCCCCCCCCCCAATCTTGGAAAGTCTTAAGCTTGCTTTACTTTTGTGCCTCTGATTTCCCTTTATCATTCTCCCGTAGTGAGAGTTTGAGCTAATTTAGCCCCTTCTCTTTGCCAACCTATGTCTTAGCTCATCTCAATTTCTTGTACTTTTCAAGAAGTCGTCGAGCCTCATTTCTCTCCCCGTCGCCTTCTTGAGGGGGCATCATCTAAGTCTAGTCTCTCCTCTTCTTATCCGAGACTAGGGCAACCTTGTTGCTAAAACATCTTCCTCATGTCGTCTTCATTCAAACTTCTTTGAAATAGTGTTGTCTCAACACTATGTCAAAGAGGGGCAAAATGTAGACACCTAAATTTGATTACACTATTTTAGTAATCCTATTTAGTTATCTAAAAAGGCATTATTAATTAAATTTTTATTTAATTAATCCTTTGTCATCCCCTAGTCAATTAATTTAATTAATCATCTATAGTCCTAATTGATAAATAAAATAATCTATTATTTATCAATTAAATCATATTCTTCTATCTAATTCCAAAAATCTCCATTTATTAAATAAATCTATTTGATAAATGAAATCCTCAAATTCAAAAACCCCTAACCTATCTCTAATCCTCCATTTAGCCTAATCCACCCCATCCACCCATACTAACCAAGCTTAGCCACTAACTCACCCACCCTCATTAATGCCATCCACTTGCACATCTCTAACATTCCTAATCTAATCCTAAACCCAAGCCTAATCCACCCCCTAATGTTGTCACATTCCTTAAACAAGTTTAAGACTTTCCTAATCCAAACCAAAGTCTCCCCTCAAAAATCCCAACCACCAAGTCATGAGCGCTCTTAAAAAACATAAAAGACTCTTACAAGCCCACTCATGACTCTTACATCCATCTTCCACACTCTTCCCTCTTCCACACTCATTCCTCTTACATCCCTCTTACATACTCAACCCCACTCATCATGCCTTTAACCAACCCTTTACCCTACCCTCTCACACTCATCCTCCTTGTGACAAGTGTCACCTTCCCATTGGTGCTAAATAAGCACAATCCATGTGCTCTCCTTTGAGTGCATCCTAGCCCTCCTTAAGCCTTCATCCATCCTTGCATCTAAGCCCTCCATCCCTCTACCCCTTAGCCTATAAATTGAATCCCATCCCAAGCCATTTCATCAACAATCTTTGAGCTAAAGTTACCATGCCCTTTTGAGAGCCAAAATCCATACCCATACCCTTATAATGCCAAATTGAGAGCTCACAAAGCTACCAATTTGCCATTACCCATCTCCATTGAAGAAACTTTTGAGCATCTTGAGCATACATCCACAGCAAAAGGACACATCTACAGAATCAAGAAAGCATGGAGTGTTTTCTCTTGTGAGGTTTGCACTTCTTGTTTGCTTTCTTTGTCTAAGCATATATGTGAATTTAGTTTTTGGTTTGTGAATGTTTACTTTATTTTTTAATGTTCTTTGCATACTAATTCTTGTTCTACAAAAACATGCTAAAAAAATGAAGGCAGGAAGGAACGAAGGCCTCAATAAGAAGCAAAGCCCCTCCAAAATAAGGGAGCTCCTAGGAAAAGAAGTGAACCAATGAAACTCCAATGTGGAGGAAACAAGGGGGAAAAACAAGGGAACCCCTAAATGAGAGGGAAAACTAGAAGGCCTAGTTGATGCTTAAAGGAGAAAATATAAGGATCTTGAAAAGAAATCCCAATGGCAGGTGTGATGACATTGTCATGAATGTCCACTATAGAATCCACAATAGGTGCACCTGGAGGCTTGATGAATGGAGCTAGAGGATTAGGAAAAATAGAAGAATAATCCTACTAAAGAGAAAAGACCTCAACTAGATGTGGTGTGGAAGTCAAAACAAGGATCTTAGTAACAATACAAAGGTTCAAGTATCCTGACTACACCACAAGATGCTCCTGCGAAAGAGAAGAAGTGTGCTCCGACAATGGAGATGGTGGACCAAAGTGTGAGAAGGTGTATAGATGAGTGGAAGGATCAACTACCCATGTAGCAATAAGACCTCCTATTACATGATCCTAAATGAAGACTAAATTAGCAGTGGACTCAACTGTCTTCTATGATCCACTGCGTGTAATCTGAGAAATCGAGAGAAGGTTTGCAGATAGAGATGGAACATACAATACATCATTGAATTTACCATCATAGATGCCAACTAAACCTTTCCTACAGACTAGTAGGGCAGTGTTATTCCCCATGAGAATATGAGGAATGGGAGAAGTCTCAATAGTGGAGAAGACACCTTGAGAAGACATCATATGGTGAGAAGCACCTGAATCCAGTATCCAAGAGACCTGTGAAGGGGATACAATGGAAGCCCATAATGCATGACCCTTTCCAAAGTCTAGGGTAGATGTCAAAGAGGTGGAAGAAGCCTAAAAAGAAGACCCTTGTGAGGTAGAAGAGGATGGAGAGGAAACATTGCTCTTCTAAAGGAGAGCTTGCAAATCGGCAATCTGTTTCTCATAGCCATCAAATCTCTTCTAAAAACAACGTGACTCATCATGAGATCCTTTCTAAAAATAGGAATAGGTAGGAGTCTCAGTCTTCTTTTTCTCCTTCTTCTTAGAAGAAGAGGATGTACCAGTAGAGTGTTGAGAGGAGGAATTAGATATTGGCTTCGGCTTGTACTCCTATGTATCCTTAGCAAGCAATGCTTGTGACTGTGAACTAATAAATGAATCCATCTAAGTGATCTTGGACTATTCCCATGTCAACTAATCACAAAATGTATCAAAAGAAGGCATATAATGTTTGGTAACCAAGGCATCCATAACAGAGTAGAAAGTGGAAGAAAAGAGTTGATATTATCCTCGCAACTTTGAGAGTATCAAAAAGATACACTCATCATCTGTTTTGTTTTTTCCACATCCCTACAAAACTATATGTAGAGATTTGAACTTCATCCGAAAGTATTTAATGGTGGGAAAGCTATCAGGTGTCAAAGAGTTCAATTCTACATCAAGATAAAGTACCCAAAACTCATTCACTGTGCCAAATAAAGTCTCAAATTTGGTCCAAATAGCCTATGGAGTGGTCAAACCATCCAAGTGAAATAGTAGACTATCTAAGATGTTTGGTGCAATCAATCCCATGGCTTCATCCATTTTGTTCCTATGCTAAAGAACTTCAAAAGGGAACTACAAAATAGGTTGGTTCACATCTAGACATGACCATAGGCCTAGTGACATGAGAAGCCTAGTCATTTGTGCTTTCTAGGTGTGATAGTTGTGTGGCATGAGTTGGGTCACAAATGGATCTGACATTGAGAGAAGAAGACAAAAAGTAGAAGGGTCTTATTATAAAGTGAATTACAAAAAAGAAAATTCCCCCCACACAATGTATAAAGATATTCCTCAAGTACCAAAAAAACAACTATAGAAAGCATGAAAACTGAGAAAAGAACCTAGATTCTGGAGTAGAGAAGGAGGAAATAGAAGCCTCTACTTTGATGTCAAAAATGGAAGCTCAAACAAACTCAGAATGTGATGAAACTAGCATCATTGTCTTTGTCCCTGAGTCAACTTTCTGACGCTTCTTTTGGATTGAAAAAAGACCTCTGTGTGCTCAAGTTATGGCCAAAAAACAACTGTTGGTCTAAAAGACTAGCTCACTGGAAAAATATAGTCACTGCAAAAAATTTGGACGTTGTCGAGAAAAAAATGGCTACAATTTTGCTAACATCAGCAACTAAAAAATGACATCACCATACCAGAAAGTGACATCAGCAAGCTAAGCAAGGGTGATGATGTTAGCCTACCATGAAGCAACATCACGCTAGGTAATGCTAATGTGTCACTGGTAATTGTTAACATGTGACACCGAGGAGTGACATCATGCTGAGGTGGTCATAGGTAGTGGCATTTTTGGTGGTGGTGGCACCCGAGAGAAAAGCCCAACAACACACTGGCTACTTCATTGGTGGGGGTGGTGGATGGGTGGCCCGTCAGCTATGGCTGGGTAGCAGTGTCACCATGATGGCGTGGTCGGCTGTGGTAGTGGCTGTGCTACGTGCGAGTGGCTCAGCAGTGGCCCTATAGTGGCGTGGTGGTAGTGTGGCAACACTACTACAACATTTAATTTTTTATTTATTTTTTCTTGCCAAAAATGTTCATACAGTCCACACGGCCGGCCTATGGGGGCTAAAAAATCTCCATATGCCATAGAAGCCAAAATCAAAAAGTTTTATATGAATCTTGACTATAAATGACCTTTTGAACTCAATGGTAGTATATTTTTTGGCCCAGAGTGCTCCAAAAAATTGCTCTTCCTCTCGATTGAAAAAAATATATACAAACAAACTAGGGTTTGTGTCTATGAATCACAGCTTCAAAAATCCTTCAACCAAGAAGCAGCAAGGAGGCTCTAATACCATGTAGAAGTTAATGAAAGCCAACTTCATAGTGTGCCAAGATCACCTGCATGCAAATAGCTTGCTGAAGATAAATCAAAGATGGAAGGAACAAGAGCTTGGATCAATTCAACAAAGCGAGAAAAGATATTTCACAATAAGAAAATGAAATTTCTATGTGAATGATATGAATTTACAATGAGAGAGATCGAATATAAGGGCCTCAAGGAAGCTTCTAGAACAAGCTAGAAAGCACTAGGAGATAAGTGTGACAACTAAACATACGTTCAGAAAAGGTGGGATATCCTCGATCAAAGTGAGAGGATAAGTATGACTAGATAGGAACAAATTCTCATGTTCTCAACAACTCATCAACTACAACTATTAAATAAATGCATTTAACCTAAGTAAACTTAAGTAAAAGAATAAATAAATAATAAATAATTATTTACTCTAACAATAATATTAAATCTACTGTAATTGTTCCCTTCTAGGAGATCCTTGGAACAAGGATAAATATAAGCCAAAATAAAAAAAATTTGAACAAGTATGAATGCACATAGCATACAACATACAAGGATCACAAAGATCACAATGGAAGACTAACCAAACATCTTGACACCAACGGATCTCCAAACACCACTACTGACCAAAATGAATAACAACAAGAGATGCAAAACTAAATTTAAATCAAAACATTCTGAATTCAAAATGCGACACCAAAGGATTGAAGAACACTTGAGAGGGTACCCGAAACACTTCCCAAGAATTTGGGTCTTACCAAAAAGTGCCCACTATCTACCCGAATAGGTTTTTACAAATACCAGGCGATACTTTAAATCAACACTAGGCAATACTTTCAAGTATCGTATGACATATCTCAAGAAGGGGTGCAACACTTTCATGGTTTAGATGACACTCCTCAAAAGGGCATGCGATACTTTACCAGTATCGTATGACACTTCTTCAGTGGGGGTGTGATACTTTCTAGTATCGCATGGCATTTCTTCCTAAGAGGTGTGATACTTTCTAGTATCACATGATAGAACTCTAATCGACATGTAATACTTTATTGTATCACCCCATGCTGACACATGGTCACCCAAGAATAGAAGAAGGACTCTTAAGGAAAAACAAGAGAGATAAACAAAGTTTAGAACCTCCACTATGGGGAGTACTAGATCCATAATTTGAGGCCTAAATACTCGAACAAAATACTAAAAGATGAAAACACAATTTAGCCATCTAACAATCAGTGAAGGGAAAGTATAGAAGGTAACATCCCAATCTACTTTAAACAGCATTGCAATAATTAGAAACAACATTGCAATGTGCAGAACAACCGAACTAAGTATGTGGTTCCTCCCAACCATAATAGTATCATAAGACCATCATGAGCCCTAGCCATTCCTCATGTGTAACATCCCAAGCTACTGATCAGATTGTTGATACTATCATATAAGGGTATCACTACCAAAACATGCTACAACATAAACATAAGAAAATCTAACATGCTAAATGTAAAGCATAAGATAATCCTACAAAAATGGATAGCATCATCTATCATATGCTAATCATCATAATAAGGAAATGCACCTATAAATAACACCATCTAAACATGATATACAAGCATTCCAATGAAAACATAAATCACAAGAAAGCATACTTTAAAAACTGAAGTACCAAATGACAACATCCAACAATACTTGCACTAAGACAAAAGACCATCTCTGTACATCATTCCCTAGCAGTGGTAGAGGTAGCTACACCTCCCAACCATGTAGAACCTGAAGGCCCACTCCCACCATGTTGTTGGAGATAATTATTCAATCACAAACACACACAAAGAAAACATCCATGGCTAACACACATGCCAAGCAATATGATGACTACAACCAATACATAGACAATGCATAAATTATAGGTCCTAGTCAAACACTCAATGGGCTACTAAGTAGGGGTTGACATCATGGAGACTCACTTTCCATCTATAAGCCCAAGCTTGGATCATGCAAATTCAACTCCCTCGGTGGAAGGCTCAAGCACAGAACATTTTTCATTATCTTAAGTTTGATTACCACCCAATATTTTCTTTAGTTATCACTTAGTTAAAGCTCCCTCTGCCAACCTATGGCACCATGATTGATAGGCTGTAAGCCCCCTCCATATGCTACCCTACCCTACCCATGCTTTTCCAACGATGAGTTCCTGTAGGCATGCAAATTCCCAACCCAACCCCAATGATCATAACTTCTAGAAATACAATGGAAGATCAGGCCTTGCAAGTCACTCGAGAAATGTACACACACATACTCGTGTGTGGCGCACCACCATAATGAAGATCATAACACAAGGACTAGATGAGAATACAAAGTAGAAAGTAACTCAACTAAAAATAGAATCAGGAGGATGGATGTGACATGCATCCCAATGCAACATAAGAGTGCAAAAAAGGTCCAACTAACATCGAAATGGATAATACAACTCCACAAACCAAACTCATGCCAAGAAAACTTGAGAAGATGGGGCGGCATGAAAAATGAGGTAAAAATACCAAAAATTGGAAAACTTTGAAATTAAAACTCATTTGACCTTTGGGTACAAAAACCCTAAAAATGCAATAATATTTGGGTTCAAACACCATATACAAAAATGGCTAGCATAACGGTACGAAACCCCAAACTCCATCCCAAAAATAGGAAAAATGTTCATACCTGACCAATTGAGCAAAACCAACAACCAGAAATAGAGGGGAACACTAGTTCTCAACCTCCTAATAAACTGCTACAAGAAATAGAATCTGAAACAAAGCTAAAACAAGAAAACTGGAAAGCCCTACCTGACAGAAAAAGGGGAAAAAATCGAAATCAAGTTGATTAAATAAAAAAACTACCAAAACTACCAAAAGTGACAGCAAAGCAAGGTATCCCCAAGCCAGATCTAATGAGACTAATCTCACAAAAATCTCACACTTGCAGCTCCCAGAACAAACAAAAATCAAATCCTTTAGAAGAGGATTTTAGAAAAGCTCTCCAAATTTCTAAATTCTAAAATAGAAAAAGTGAGGAATTCAATTCCTCTTTTCAAACTTATTCACTTTCCAAGAGAATAGTTGATTAGGGCAATTAGCTAGTTGAACTAGCTAGACTCTTAATTGACCCAAATGAAAATAGGTTATTCTTCGTGATGGGAATTCACCTAAGGAAAAGCTAGCAAAAATTAAACTTAATAAGATATAAATCCTGAAAACTCAAAATCACATAACAACTTTCACGACAATACAAACCTCTAAATGCATAGACACACTCACTAGTTTAATCAAATAATGTAGATGAGTTCGGATTTAATAATCATCGAAAGGTTTTAATTTAGACAATTAAAATAAGGATACATCGACCATACAGGAATGACATTGGTAAAATGAATAGTTGAATCACTAACTCCATGTGCCACTGCTAGGGATATAATTCCTGCACACTAAAACACACGAACAAGTGCAATTGCACATAATATCATAATTGAAGCAATAATGCATTAAATACTTAATTAATCTATTTACATCACTTACATTCACATAAAACATAAAGAGACAATAATGACATAAATCACAATAGCATAAAATCCATCACATAACATAATTAGAAAATATGTCCAAATACTTGAAAATTAGATGTCATCATAGATCTACTATCATCTCAAAATGGCATTAACATGCAAATATGATAAATTGAATAGCATGGCAGTAAAGCATCTATGGTACTAAAATCAAAGTATAACATTCGACCCTCAAGTCATCTCAAGGTACATATAAGAAGAGTATCATGTATCTATCAAATCAAAATAGACAAGGTACATAATACAAACATGAGAGGCATTACATCTACCTTCTAATTGAATGAATGCAAACTCATAAACACATAATTCAATAACATAGACATTTGGTAATGCAGAAACCCTCCAAGGTGAAGGTAAAACTATGATGGGATGACACCCACAAAATCTCCACTATTGTAGCAATAAAGTTGTGTCTGTTAAGGATACAATATTTTGATCACTTCTAATGATCTACCTTGTGAGGGGTCTTCCCTATTAAAGGCTAAAAGAACTGCTAGGTTCTACCTTGGTTAAAGGATTTTTACATCGCAACTTAGTGAGTACTCTATTAGGTGATTTTACATAAGCATGTCAAAGCTACTATATTAAGAGATTTAAACCCTAAGACACTTGTTAGAATGTAGAATACTTGATCCTTCAATTAAAACTTGGGTATGTGTAGGATCATGGTCAACCAAACTATGGACTTAACTGGCAATGAAAAACTAGCAAATCAAGGTTATGTTGACATGTAATTTTAAAGTAGTTATAGGCTTTATATCAAAATTTTGTAAGAAAAGAATCTGTAGAAAATTGAATGTCATTTCTAAACTACTAGGCTTTATCTGGAGAAAAAAATAATTTGATTTGTCAAAATTTTGGATTTTAGGGCAAAAATAAAAAGTACACATATGTCTGACCACCTTAACCAAAATCAAATGATAATATTTTTTTAGTATAATTCTAGATAAAAAAAGGTATACTCATGGTTGGATGTGATGCATATTTTTGGGTATTTTTATTCCAAATAAATAATTAAATATGAATTTTCTACTATGACTTTTCCAGAATAAAAAAACTCTCGTGTCTGACCACCTTAACTAATTGAAAACTTTACCAAATTGAAAAAAAAATCCTTATACTACGCAAAGCATAGAATGTAATGCAACTTTTGGATTTGAAAAATATTATACTGTTTGAAAGGTTATAACCATTTTTAAATTAGTATGTCAATCAATAGTTTATAGACATCTTCATTAAAAATTAACTAATAAATACTTATTAAACTTAGAATTTGACAGCAATTATATTGAGGAATCTTGAGAATGTTATAAAAAAAAAAATTAAAAAAAAAATTCATTGAATTTTGATGAAAATAATATTGTGATATTGCTATCAGGATTTAACCGTGTGATTTTTAGTCAAACTCATTGACCCATGTTTCATGAGTAGTTATTAAACATGAATCCATCTCTCATGAGAATAAATGGAACACTCAGCACTCATTACATCTAGGTGATGCTCACAGGGGTGAAGCACCAGGACTTCCAGAGAGGTCACCCATCCCAGTTCTATTCCAACCTGAGCATGCTTAACTACGGAGTTTCCTCCATGGTTAAACCCAAAGCTTGCAACCCCATTTGCAATATCATGATTTGACTTGTTGTGGATAGGTTTGATAAATACCAAGCCTAATCGGGTACCCAATACTAGATTGGATACTCGGTATGAAATCAAGTACTCGAACAGTAGTGAACAAAATTTTGGAAATTTTGGATGGAAACCAAAATTTGGGAAGTGTGGGAATTATTATTAACTATTATTATTATATATGATTATTATTATTATATATAGTAATATCATATTATTATTATTATTATATATAGTAATATATATGATTATTATAATAATTATTATTAAATATAATATAGTAATAAATATGATTATTATTATTACTAAATATAAATAGTAATGTATATGATAATAATTATTATTATTAAATATATATAGTAATATTATATGAATATTTTTAATTTTAAATTTATAGTAATATATATGATTATTATTGTTATATAATATAGTAATATACTATTATCATTTTTAAAATATATAGTATTATATTATTATTATTGAATATAATATTGTCATGAAATACGTCGAAAGGGGTCATAGGTTAACCTATGACACTTTTTGACTCATTCAAACCAATCAAATAGGTCCCTAGGTGTCCTAGGGCCCCTAGGGACATATGTTGTCATGAAATGCATCGAAAGGAGTCATAGATTTTCCTATGTCCCCTTTCGACACATTCAAACCAACCAAATAGGTCCCTAGGGGTTCTAGGGCCCCTAGGGACAAATTAGTCTATGAGTTGGGATGTAGTATGTACTAAGGGTTGAGTGAGAATGGGATGGGTGTTTTGTGGAATGGGAACAGGCACCTATGTTGAGGGTATATTGGGGTTTGTTGGTTCCATTTGAGGTGGTTGCCACCTAAACAAAGGGTGTGTAGGATCTAATATGTTGATGGGTGGTGGGCACCCAAACTCAAAAGCACCAACATTGTCCCTTAGGAAATTTTCCATGATGATTTCTTTGTTTCGATCTATGACAGCATTCACAATGGTGGCATGACTAGGTTGGTTCATGAAAGCCTCAATATCTAGGGAGGAACCTAGCTCTTCTGGGATTTGTGGTGGTGAATCTGATGGCATCATGGAAACTACAAGGTACGGTTGAGCTCGAGATGTGTTACTACTATGACTAGGATCCATGTCCTTCTTTTTCTATGTGTTCCTGCTAAAGCGTGTGGTGGGTGGCATGAAAGGATGATTCTCCTATGGATGAAAAATGTAATGAGGGATGATGCTAAATATATATATATGATACTTTAGGAGTCTAGATGATATGGTGCTAAGTGAAGGAGGTTATGTTTCCCTAAAATATGAGTATGAAAATGTGATGGTGATACGAAATGTGTGGCCCTAACCTTTGGCTCAAGGTGATGTGGGACACAAATGACAACCTATTTCTAGAAAATGCTAAGTTTCAAGGATAATTATGATGGTGGGATAGATGATGCTAAATGTTTATGAGGAAATGGTGGGAGATGCTAGGTTTTAATAATGCATGTGGAGGATTCTTCTTTGAAAATCTAAGATGGGAGGAGGTGATCCTATTTCTAAATGTTTGTGTGTGGTAGTGAGGTTTCTAAATGAGAGACTAAACCTATAAGTGCACAAGTGCGTGGAAAGAAGGAGAACCTAATCAGAATGAGTAACATTAGAACTTTTTATAAGGTTTTGATTAACACCACATCGGAGGGTTAGGTTCTAGATTTTGCAGTCCCACTCAGTTTGTAATGCTACCTCTGCACTGTCTTTCTCAATTTGATCTAGTTTGGCAATCCTCGGGTTGGGGGTGTATTTCTTTTGTTCTATTTCTATTTCCCTGTAAACTGGTATTTGTGGAACTTTAGCCTTTTGAACTTAGTTTTAGGATGGCCTGACATGAGATATTTCCAAGTGATTTTGATCACAACTGTGGGGTTTTAGAGGTAGTGACTCCGCTAAGTATACTTTTTGGACCTTGGGTTGGAAACATAAATCAATTGAGAAATAGCTAAGGTTTTTTCAATAATGGAAAAGTTTGTGTGAATTGGGACAAGCTTGACATTAGGTTTTTGTTGCGAATGAACTTGCTAACAAAATTTTGGTCAAGGGCAAAAAGTGATAATTTCAGTGAAGTAGGATGGGTAAAGGTAGTTGGAAAGAGCAACTTTTTTGGACAAATGGAAAAAGGGTTGTTTGCAACTAGATTTTTTTGGGTATTTTGTGGGTTTTTAGATAACAAGTATAGGTAAAACCAAGAAGGCAAAAATGTTGTTGTGAATGGGCTTGCTAACAACTATTTTGTATATGCAAAGATGGAGTTTTTGAAAGGCAATATGTGTTATTTTTAGTCAAGTAGGATGGTAATAAGGATATTTTGAAAGAGCAAGACTTTGGACCAAGAAAAAAGGATTTGTAACTAGGACTTGCTTTAGTGATTTTGTTGTTTTTGAGGGAATAAGTATAACTTTTTTGTCAAAGAGAAAATTTAGACCAACAAGACAAACAATTGTTCCGAATGGACTTGCTAACAACTGCCTTTTGAGATAGCAAGGGTGGAATTTCTTTGATACAAGGGTTTTTTGTGAACAAACAGTTTCTCAAAGGACAAAGCAACTTTGAGAAAGACAAACAGATGATCTCTTTAGCAAAAAGGATTTTTCATAGTAACCATAAAATTGTGTATGTTTTACAAATGTTTTCCACGGGTCTTGAGCACAAGTAAGACAATTCAAACACACATGTTATCTCTAAGGTCAAATTTTTTATTGCAATATGCTATTCAATGGCCCACAACTTGGTGTCTCCTGATTCTAGTGCAATATGTCCCTCTCATCGAAGAGGTGAGTCGATACAAGAGTCGATTGACAAATGATACACATCAAAGAATCTTCAAGGCATGGCAAATAGAAGTTCCTTTTTCTATGAGAACAACGACCCTTGGAGATGGAAACCCAAGTGGCCTTATGCCTCTACTAGGGGAGCACAATGGTGAGTAATCTTGAGGGATGTTGTTTTCCTTGCATTGTGAATGAACATACCATGGAAAAAAGTGAGATACTTTTGACTAAAAGGGTTGTAAATGGGTTTGTGGAGTCCTTCAAATGGTTTTTACATATGTGATCCACTTAAGAATCTATTCCAAACATGCTGAAATTGTGGAAAAGTTTTCCCACCTCAGGCTACCCCCAAAAACACACTACTCAAACTTGAATGATGGAGCGAGAAAGTTTTATTTTCCCTCATTTATATATCGGCCAAACTTTTTACCGATTTGAGCCTCTCACCAAAGGGGAAGCACTTCCCAGAGGTGGATGAACTCACTAGAAGCACTCTTAGGTTGTTGTGAATGATCTTGCTAACAACTTTCAGTACATGCGTCACGTATTTTAAGGTCTTACTTTGTAAAAAAGAGAGAAGTCAAAGATGTGCTAAAATGAACAATCTTAGGACACACAAAACATTGGATTAATTACTATTTAGACATTTTAGTGCTCTATTCTATGATTTGAAGACACGTGTTTAATCATTCAATGGTTCGTTCCAACTTCACAACGTCATCAACAAAAGTAAATCGAGTCAACAAAGGGGAAATCGAGCCCGAAAGCTTTAAAGAGGAAGAAATAAGAACATTTTAACTTTTAAGGCATTCAAGATTGGATGAAGTTTATTTTAAGCCCCAAATTCGAAGTGTTTGCACATAATGTTCGTTAACACTTAAAATGAAATGTTCATCGCATTGATTAGTTTTAAGTCTTTGTCATTCAAGAGTGGTTTTTTTACTAAAGCTATTTCAAACATTCCAATTGAAAGCAAGATGTCCTAAAAGATATAATCATTTATTCCAATAAAATAAGGGATTTGTTCAATTTTAAGCCTTAAAAAGATAATTATGGCAGTAAAAACCTGTAATAAAACTATTAGAGTTCTGCTCCCAAGAATACTTTCAACAGGAAAAAGTCAAATTTTTTCGCAAAATAGTCAAATTTGCAAACCCGCAGGTTTAGGCAGCAATCCCGCGATCGCAAGAACGAGTTTAAAATTTGTGGGATTGAGGTACAGGGACTGGTAAAAAAAGGAAAAAAAGGCTGCAGGATGGAAAATAAAGAGTTTTCTCATGAGCAGACAATCCTGCAAGAGGTTTTATCAGTGTTCCTGCAGACAAGTTTTTCAGTGGGTTTGACTAGTCAATAGTTAAAGTTGGATTCTATGGTTTGACTAACTGGGGTAACATTCCTAGAGGTAAAAGTAGTGATTTCGTAGGTAGATTCTTGTGTTCTCTCAAGAAAAGGTTTAGCAAGGATGAAGAGCTAATTCTAGGACACGTGCATAAGTTGGTTGGTGATAAACTGCGAACTAGTGGTCGCGGGTTCGCGTTCTCACAAGTTAATAGGTTCAATACCACCATTGTGAGATCACATTCCTAGGATTGTGGGATCACGAACAAAAGGGGTTTTGAAGTGGTTAAAATTGAAAAATGTTCAAATGGCTAGGAGCATGTTCCCCAAAGTTTGACTTGTGTACCTGGAGCAAAGTTAGCAAACTTCCTACAAAAACCCACAAGCAAATAATGTTATTTTAGTTAGTTCATCACAAATAACATTAAAATTGATTAGATTGAACCAAATGCTAGGTCCCACTGGGTGTACCAAAATGTATCACCTCTTATCTAGTATTGCAAATTGAAAACTAATCTACTAAAAGCATTCTTAACACTAAAAATGGAAAAAACACTTATGATAGGATGAAGGTTATCACCAAGAAAGGAGGCAAACCAAGAATGGTAGGCTCCTTACGGCATAACCCTTGATGAAGTGGATTTTTCCCTGATAGGAGGGGATGTATGCTCATGTTGAAGATTCCAAAGGATGCAGGATTTCACCAAATGTGTGTATGGATGAGGGTTTCAAACAGCGGAGGTATGGAGGGATTTCAACATTTTGATGGTATTTTGGTAGTTTTTAGGCTCTCAAAATAGCATTATAACATTGCATGAAAGGTGGATGATTTTTGTGAAGGGAGAGGGTTTCATTTATAGGCCAAGGGGTAGAGAGATGGACGATTAGGATGCAAGGATTGTAAGATGGTGAGGGAGGGTCAAGATGCACTCAAAATGGAGCACATGGATTGTGCTTATTTATCACTAATAGGGAGGTGACACTTGTCACAAGGAGGATAAGGGTTGGTCAAAGGAGTAACGAGGGAGGTTGAGTGTGTAAGAGGGATGTAAGAGTCATTAAGGGAGGTGTAAGAGATATTTTGAGGATGTAAGAGGTGTGGTTTAGTTTGTTGACTTTGGTTGGATTAACAAGTCTTAACCCATGCTTAAAGTTGCACACATGTTTAGGAGGGGGATTAGGATTAGCTTAGAAAGGGGGTTAGGGGGTAAGTGGTTTAGCTTTGATGGCATGGGTTAGTTAGGTAGCTAAGTGAGGTTAGTATGGGTGAATGAGTTGGATTAGGGGTTAGGATTGGGTTTAGGGATGTTTTAGGGGTTTAGATATTTTATTAAATGATTTATGTAATAAAATGGGTGTATGGAATTAAATTGAATAGATTTGAGGATTTATTCAATTTAATAGAGAAATATGGGATTTAATTGATAAATTGATTTTGGGTGATCATTTGATTTTATCAATTGGACTATAATTAATTAAATTAATTAATTAACTAGGGGATCACAATTAATTAATTAAATAATAAATATTTAATCAATAATTTCCTAGGAGAAGACTAAATATGATTACCTATTGATGTAATCAGATTTAGGCATCTACATGTGGTGCTAGTGGGATTCTGAAATCATCAAGAGATTTGCTAGATCAATTTTTATGTTGTAGAGTTGATGGTTGTTTCTTTGATAGAAATTCTTGCTTAAATGAAAAGTGTTCAATATGTGTTGGCTTATCCAAGTTTGACATATGTTTCCATGAGGGGTGCAAACAAGATCTTGGGAAGACAATACTAAAAAAAATGGTATATAAAATGGTGAAATACACATTGAAGAGTGGGGGTGAGGGCTCTAGATGTGAATTAGTTGCAAAAGAAATCAATGTGGCTAGTTTTATTTTAGATTTCAAGAAAAATATTTTCTACAAGTATGCAAGACATAGTTATAGGTCTCAGTGGTTGGATCAACAATTTAGAATGTGTAAGGAGACTTTTTCCATTGCCACTATTATATTAATTGTTGACTTTGCTGAGAACTACACAGTACAACATCAAAATGAGACACAATATTAGTATTACAACTCCATTCAAATTTCTATACAACATGTAGACATGCCTCCAATAGTGCAAAAGATAATTGGAAGATTATCAGAGAGTAGCATTTTTTTATGAGTGATGATAGATCTCACTCTCACGAGTTTGTGCAACATTGTTTCAAGAATTATTTTGATTTATTATAGGAGCATGACATTGCTATGGATAGACATATCATTTGGTTAGATAATTACACAAGTCAATTCAAGAATGCTCACATGTTTTATTGGTTGTGTAGGATGCACATAGAGAAGGGGGTGCCTGACATTTGGAGTTTTTTTGAGTTCACCCATGGGAAAGGGGAACATGATGGAGCAGTTGCATGTGTGAAGAGAGCTCTAGTTAAGGAGAAATTGAAGATTTTAGGAGCAGAGCTTCTTGATGCTCGTAGCATTGTTGATTGGTGTAGTTCAGCATTATCACAAGGGGGGACTCTTGATTCAGTAGTACACAGGTTCTTTTGGTTGGTTGAGGAAGGGTCCATAGGTGATAGATCAGATTGTTCTACAGTGAAAGACTCATAAAAAATGCATTCATTTTGAAGCTCTAATTCTAGTACATGGACCATTTAGACACAATAGCTAGCTTGCTTTTGTCCTAGTTGTTTTCAGTGTGATTGGGATCACTATGTGTCAACTGAAATGGGCTCCACATTGTCTTACTCCATTGTCTATCATAGCCTCTATCAAAAATGATGACATGGAAAGTTCACTTGAGCATAACCATCTATCAGATCTTCTTCAACCAGGACATGTCTTTGAATTGGTTGCACCATAGGGGAATGATTAGAAATCAAATTATTGGTTAGCATGTTGTGTAAGAGGTAAATAAAAGCTTATACAACCAATCATAGATGATGATAGATTCGCATATCCTACTGGTTCAATGGCTATTACTAGAACATGGCTACAAACATACATGCTTCAAAGGAATGGAATTCCTACTTTTGAAGACTATTAGAAGCACACAACAATTCTCATATATTGTCATCTTATCATAGCAACAAATGTGAAGTTGTTGAAGCATCAAGGAAGACCAAAAGTAAAAGAACTTTTAATGTTGATCATGAAGCCCTATTGGAGACCCTAAAACAAAAAGAGAACCCTACTAGAACACTTGACTATGTATATTTACTTCTTATGTCATTTTGTTCATAATGATTCGGTGAACTGATGATTATCTTGTTTAATACAATAAGTTACTAATATTTTTTTTGATATTGGAATGTAGGTACATCATGAAGAGTAGCTATGCATGCAGATAAAAAACTAAATAAGGAGCAAAATGAAGAAAAATCTATTCTATTTTTGACACTACAATTTTTGACACTACGATTTTTGGCACTATTATCTTTGACACTATGATTTTTGATAGTTGTGTATTGATGTAATAGTGATGAAACACTTGAGATATTGTAAATGTAAACTTGTTGATTTACTGTAAGAAACAAAGATAATTTTACTTAATGCAATTTATGTGGAGGAACCTAAAAAATGATGATTTTAATACATACTAAC
Organism: Cupressus sempervirens; assembly: GCA_028749045.1. NCBI lineage: Eukaryota > Viridiplantae > Streptophyta > Pinopsida > Cupressales > Cupressaceae > Cupressus > Cupressus sempervirens. Next base: position 969,183,018 of record CM053787.1, read on the forward strand.
ACCCAACTTGCATTGTTCCCAATGCCAAAAACTTGAGAGAGATTTTTAAAAAAAAAATTTACTTAATACTAACCCTAGTGACACCTTTGTTCTGGCCACAAAGAGTTTCCATCATTCACGGCCACCCTGCACTGAAAAGTCTCCAAGGTGCTCTAAGTATGGTTCAAGGTCGATCTTCCGAGGGTCATGTCAAGGCCTAAAATAACCTATCTCATTTTTGAGAGATCACGTTTCATTTGGATTTGACACATCGATCTCACTCGATGCCAAAACTTGTAGTGTGCCTTAGTTCATAGGTGCACCACAACGTAACTTTGAACTGCTAATATTGACATCAAATTTTCAATGTCATTAGCTCTGAATGGGTGGGTGAACCCTAGTGACACCCTTATTCTAGTTGTGGAGAGCCTCCATCATTCGCAGACACCCCGTACTGAAGAGTCTCCAAGGTGCTCTAAGTGTGTTTCAAGGTTGATCTTCTAAGGGTTGTAACTCAAAGCTCATGGGGGCTATCAATGAAATGTTGAATACTACAAGATGGTCATGCTGAGGCCTAAAATAACCTATCTCATTTTTGAGAGATCACATTCTATTTGGATTCGACACAGCAATCTCGCTCAATGCCAAAACTTGCAGTATGCCTTAGTTCATAGGCGCATCACAGCGTAATTTTGAAACTGTTGATCTTGGCATTGAATCAATAGCGCCATTAGCTCCAAATGGGCGGGTGAACCCTAGGGACACCCTTGTTCTAACCACAAAGAGCCCCCATCGTTCATGGCCACCCCAAACCAAAGAGTCTCCAAGGTGCTCTAAGTGCATTTCAAGGTTGATCTTCTGAAGGTTGTAACTCGAAGCTCATTGGGGCTATCAATGAAACATAAAATGCTACAAGATAGTCATGTCAAGGCCTAAAATAACCTATCTCATTTTTGAGAGATCACATTCCGTTTGGATTCGGCATATCGATCTCACTCGATGTCAAAACTCACAGTGTGCCTCAGTTCATAGGTGCATCATAGCATAACTTTGAAACCACTAATCTTGTCATTGAATCATCAGTGCCATTAGCTATAGATGGGTGGGTGAACCCTAGTGACACCCTTGTTCTGATTGTAGAGAGCCTCCATCATTCATGGCCACCCTATACTAAAGAGTCTCTAAGGTGCTCTAAGTGCATTTCGAGGTTGATCTTCCAAGGATCATAACTCAGAGCTCGTGGGGGATATTGATGAAATGTTGAATGCTACATGATGATCATTTCGAAACCTATAATAACCGATCTCATTTTCAAGATGCTCTAAGTGTATATGGGCGAGTGAACCATAATGACATCTTAAGGGATTGCAAAGATTATTTCAAATTAAACATATATGATAGCATTCAAATTAAACATTGCATCAAAATTTAATAATAAAGGTTGTTAAAATGTAACTATTTACAAATTATTTCATTTGAATTGAATATAACAAACATGATCAAAATGAATGATATTCCATAAAGATGAACAATACACATGATCCATGATAAATTGAACAATACTTTACTAAATTAATATGTATATCATTGTGCACATAAATGAGAAAAATATATATCAAATACATGAATATAGACAAATTACACAAATATATGTCAAAGTTCATGTATCCATAGATAAATTATGTAAATATATATCAAAATGCATAGATCCATATACAAAATGTGGCTGATCATGTCATCGAAATGTGTATAATATCAATGTTTCTATATACAATGTGGCATATGCCATCTCAAAATGTCTCATGATGCATCCTATAACAACTATCCTATCCTATGCTACTATTGGTTGATCAAATTGCAACCTTTTTGCTGCACTAGGTGGATCGGATGCCTCCTACATAAACAAAAAAGGAAAACCCAAAGTTAGACTACTAAATTTATATGATTCTATGTATCTAACATTGAATTACTCAAATGCATAATTATCCTTTTTTTAATGAAGATTTATAGTATTAAACTTTTAACATAAATACATCTCTCGTTGACTTCCTACGCCAGTCAGGATTCCTCTCATATGTCCTCAACAATGCTTGAACCTCGTTGATTGTGGCCTATGTATGTTCAAGTATGTTTTTCAGATGAATCTACAACTTAAACTATAACATTATAATTCATAGCATGCTAAATTTATAACATATAATAAAAAATTAAAACTACAACTTACCTCTGTCGACTCCTCCTCTAGATATAATGGATGCATTAGTAAAGATACAAAACTCTGGTGTCCAACCTCCTATGCACTAGGTATTTCCTATGAGATACAAAATACTAGTTGTTAATATCACAGAAATCAGTTTTGAATTTATTTATGAAAATAAGAAAAATAAAAAATAAATGATACATATACATACGATGGGGCTTTCGTTGCAAATGGAAATGCTAGAGTGTCTGTGACATGGAATATGCCTAAACTCATCACCAGTAGCCACACCCTATACAATAAAAAAATGTAATTAAGTTTCATTACCACAAACATTTTACAAGAATGCATCGATATTTAATCACTTTAAAAGTACCTAATTACCTTTCCCTTGTCAATGTGTTGTGCCTCATCCCCTGCACTTTGCCTTCCACTAACAGGTGATACCTACAAGAGAAAAGAAAGTTTAGAAACCATATATGCTCCAATATCAAATAGAAAAAAACAATGAAAACACAAAATAATGTATCATAGATGTCTCAAGGCCAAATCAAATAGTCGAGAGCACAACATTGTCAACCTGTCTGAGCTCCTCCTTGGTTATCAACTAAACATGAATGAAGATCACATACATGTATAAGTCACTATGGGTTAAAACTTAAAATTACTCTATTATAAAGATTAATTTTAAATCACATATTTCGTAACAAAAAAATGTATACACATATCGACACAGAAGGATTCCATGCCTCTGCATGCCCCTCCTCTCTCAAGTCAGGGTGTGTAGCCTCTGTATGTGCATCTAGTGTATCCTCCTCAAATACAAACTGATACTCAGAAAGATCACCAATGGGACATAGACAAACATTCTTGCACTTTATGCAAGTATGGGGCACACAAACATGTGATGAGCTCGTCGATGATGAACTCACACTAGCATCATCAACATAGGGAGGCAACACTACCCTAACCTAGGCTATCAATAGGCTACGCAATCTATGGATGGCTCTAATATTCTGAGAGCTAGCCTCTGTAATGATATCAAGGTGCTGCACTGGAGGGGGGGAGACATCAGTAGGGGGGAGAAAAGTGTCAACTTTCTTCCACTAGGCAAAGGGTCTATTCTGAGGAGCTCCTCCTCGTACACCCATGTTGGAACTCATGCTCCAATAGTTCACTAGGTGCAAAACAAATTCAGCATACAATTTTTTAATGAAATAAAATGACACCTCTAAATTGTTGTGTGGAGGGATGTCAAAAACCATCCACCAACAATCCCAAAAGTTCATATGCATAGCCTCATTTGTGCACCATTTAATTGATAGTTTGGGCTTTGTGCATTCTACTTGTTTAATAGTTTTTGGGTCCATAAAAAAGCCAACTATATCATCTTTAATTATATTTAGGGCCGCAACCTCATCATAGTCCAACTCATCATCAAACATGGCATGCATTTGGTCATGCTAGTGAAGAGTAGCATTTTGTTCATTGATAAGTGTTTCAATATTATCCACTATGGTGTTTAACATGGATAGCATGGGAGCCAATGCGAGTAGAGTGTTATATGTGGTTTACCCTTAGTTTAGAAAGATTTTCAAATATCAAATCTTCAATTCAAGGAGGGTTTTGAGGGATAGGGGATCATTTGGTGGATGGTTTTGAGGGGGTAATGGATTGTTTCATGGAGGGTTACGAGGAACATTGTTTCTTGCCTTAATATCATCATTTGGGTCAGCCATACCTATTAATTTGTAAAACATAATTTCTAGTAAAAAAACCTAAATTTCAACAAATTCTATTTTAAAAAAAAAACTATTTTTTAACAAATTCAATTTAAAATAACTAATTAATAATAATATTCATTCAAAATATTAAAAAAAAATTTAAAAACTTACCCTTATTTGATACCCGTTCGAAAATCTAATACCCGAATGGAGGTCAACAATCAAACAAAAAAATGCAATGTAAAAAGAGGTCTCAGGTTTTTTTTAAAAAATCTATATTATAGGTTTTTAGTATCTGATTTCATATCGGATACCAATTACCGATCGGATACCCAAAAAGCCTTGGTCCTAACTCTTTAGCCTTGGTATCAGGATGGGTGGAAAAAAGTCAAAGTGGATTTTGAAACGCTTTTAGATGTTTTCAAACTCCACTTTTTTCACATTGCCACTTTTTGACACACCATGATCCTACACATACCCACTTCAATGCTTGATAATAGATCTCCTCTATGCAATATAATATCACCAAACTGTGATAGATCTTCTTTTTATTTTCTCAAAAATCTTGATTGCACTGTTCAGTCTCTACTATATTAACACTCTAATTTAACTCTCAAACTTTGTATGCAATCATAATCTGCACACACACACTCATACAGTCAAACTAGGTCACAAACCCTCCTTAAATAGATGTTTGGGTGAACTTTCTAGATCCAAATCAATGATCTAGAATCAATCCTTTTATCGCTTAGTCCTTGCATTTTTCTAATTGATGGAGTGCCTCACATAGGGATTAATGATCTTCCTTTGAATGTGTAATCACCTCCTTGATTACCTCCTCGATCTTCAAAACATTCTTTTAGCTTGATAAAAATGGTTAACATAAGATTTTATGCCGTTCCAAATAAATATGTTAAACTGTGTTATTCGACACTTATATCTCATTGACACTTGACATATAATATTTCTTCAAGTTGTCCCTTGACCTTAACTATACTTGGCTTAAATTGAATGACTTGACCTTTGTATCACTTGGTGTCAACTATTATCCCTGATAAACTCGACAATCACTAGAGTACTCAATGACAATTAGCTCGCTTGATAGTAACTACTAATCTGCACATGACTTGGAATATTTACAAGTCTTCACTCCTTAGCTCAACCTATATAGGATGACTCGGTCAAACTGATGACCAAATAATCTTGCCTTGTGAATGAGTAAGTGTTTGACACTAATAGACAACAAGACTTAGGGATCAACATATGCAAAAAAGGATCTTGAATGATGAAGGGAGATCTTGAATTTTGAAAATTATATGATAGATCTTGCATGAGCTCCTTCAATTACTTGAATATTTGGATCCTTGATCTTCAATGGGGAGTTTTCTTGAATTCCTTGAATGCTTTCTTGTGTGTGAGTTGAGATATTGTGGATGCATGATGCAAAATGAGGAAAACATATGGGCTTGTAAAGGGCTTGAAATAAACTTTCTCCCACCAGCTGACTAGACCTTGAATTTAGCATCTCAGACTAAGTTGGACTCAGGCTCTAAGAAGAGGACCCAAAGTAGGTCCAAATAGGGATGTATTGTGTCCATCATTAAGCATGCATGGATGCACTACATTCGTACGAACCTTGCCCTAATTCTCTCTAGGAGAAATAAAGAGAGATGAGAAGAAAGGGGAGAAATGCAAGCAAATGAAGAAATCACATTAAATGGGTCATAAACCATCATTAAATTGAGGTAAGCTTCTAATTAAAGATGGTACAAAACTAATTTAAATTTATTTAAACCAAGATTGAGAAGTATTAGGAATATGGAGGAAATAAATAAATAGAAATTTATATAGAAGGGCTTTATAGAGGAAATATATAAAAATAGATTTAATATATTAGACCAATGTATTTAAATCAAATTTAAATACTTTAGGTAATGAACCCTAATTAATTAAATAAAATTAATTAAATTAGTAGGGAAATACAACATATATAATTAAATTAAAATTAAATATGGCAATAAAGGGGGATTTTAATTAAATAAAAGTTAATTAATAAGTGTCATGAGATGTCTTCAAATGTCTACAAAGCCTTTGTTTACCAAATTCGAACACCACCTTAGCCAAGTTTGTCAAAAAAATGTCATCCACTAGAAATATAGAATCACCTAGACCTCTCAAACTAAGACCATTAAGAGGTAACTGGGGATTTTATAGGCCTTACAGAGATTAAGAATTTTAAATAGTCCCCTACCCATGCACATCATCTATATCCAATACAATAGCCTTAGAAATAACATTGGTAGGAGTCCTTCTTCTAAGGCTAAAATATTTGATACCTCAAACAATTCAATCTATTATCATTATGCTATCCATGGAAGACCACTTTTGTCCCCTCCCTTTTTTTTAAGGATTAGAAAGCATCAAACTATCCTTCTAGATCATTTTTCATCACAAGGGATTTAACTTTGTCCCCGTATACATTTAGAGCGATAAAAGGAGGAAAATTACTATCCCTACCAACTTTTTTTACCATAGGATATTGATGCTAAAGGTGTCCACACTCATAAAAATTTTGATTCCAAAAAGGAAGAGTCTCATAATATATTTGTTGAACCTAAGACAAAGATCCTAGACAAATATCTAAAGAGAATATGGTAAAGGTTTATTTAGAATCTCTATACAAACATAAGCAAATTAGTTACTTTTTTTTTCTTTATTATTATCAAAGTTTGGTTGCCTCAAGAGATGAAGCTAGATAAGAACCCTTAAGGGAAGTTATTTGATCAAATTCCACATGTCATGGCTACATGATAAGCATATGTAAAAGTAAGACCCTCACTCAAAAATAGATTCCCATTAATTGTATGGGAAAAGACAACCATGCAAAAATTGATTGCAACCAAAATAATCTCCATATAACCCTCAACATGCCAAGAATGATGAATCTAGAATTCTAACACTAACAAAAATACAAATCATAATAAATTTACTTATTAGAGATTTATTGCTCAAATATGAGACACCCCTCCATAACTAAATTTAGAGAAATGACCAAAAGTGGGCAATCCTAGGTCCTCCACACACACACACACACACACACACACACACACAAAAAAAAAAACTTTGTCAAAATTGGGTCCCTCACCCAAATACAGTGAGTCTAAAGAGCTTGTATGCACACCCAAAGAGTTAACAAAGAAACAATAGTCATAAAAATAAAAATAAAAAAGAATAGAGTTGTGGGTAAGGGAAAACCCTAAGCCCTTGAGCTTTATTGGTTCCATTAGTCACTAATCACTCTTCCCTTATCTTCAAGTCCTTTTTACTATACTTGTCATAGGCAACTATTGTTGTATTCACTTTCTCTGCAAATTATATTAGTTTTAGCCAATCAAATATATTTATTTTTGAATAAAAGAATCTTTCTAAAGTTTTATTATTAAATTATATATTCAATAGACCATAGAAATTATATGATTGGCTCAATACTTTTGGTGTTAAAGGAACTCTTTTTTTGAAATTCTCCTATATAGAAATTGTAAGAAAATTACATTTAAATTTTAAATGTAATATGCGTCAATGAATTAATCTATTATTCATTCTAATAAAAATTTAAAAAATTATTATTTATTCAAAAGTTTACTATAAAAAAATTTAAAAATATTAAATCTTAACAAACATTAAATTATTATAATTTTATAAAACTATTGAAGTGTATTAACCTTTACATCTTAATTCTATTTAATTGATATAATATATCTTCAAACCTTTATATCTTAATTCTATTTCATTAATTTACCTACCTATAATATACAAAATCAAATTTAAAATATTAAATATTGATTAATGAAATTTGAAAATTTCAAAAAATAGTTCACTTGTAACTCCATGAAATGTAAAAGAATTAAAATGTATTCTATTAACAATAACTACATACAATACATATGCATATGTATTCTATCAACTATTACTACATATAATATCTATTTATTTTATTAACTATAACTAAAAGACAAGTATGCCACTATGCAGCATTTGTTTTCATATTTTATCTTAATTTTTTATTTAAACCCTTTTAGATTTTTTTAAAAAAACAATTTTGAACAAGACACAAATATTTTGATGAAATATTTAAGATCTTTAAGATGTATGACAAAATATATAATTCAGTCCATCAATATATACTATCGACCCCATAATTAAAATCAAGCTTGCTATACATATCTTATTTATTTCCTAAAATTAAGTCTACAACTCTCGATAAGAATTGGATATAAATTATTCTTTTTGATAGATAGAATCACACCTGATATTGTTAACTCATAATTTTATTTTTGATAATTTTTCTTATAAAATTAAATACATATTCTAAGGATCACTATCATATCTTTGAAGAATCAAACTAAATTTCTTTAATATTTAATAATTTATCAGTAAAATTAAATGAGAACATTTATGTTTTATAATATCTAAATTATGAATTGAATGTACCATTAAATATTATTTAAAAATCACCCTCTTGAATACTGCAAATTCAAAAGTATAAAGAAAATATTATTTTAAATAATTTTCAAAATTTTCTCTTTTGAATTATTAGTACTTGGCGATAACCTAAATACTATTGTATCACTTTTCGATTTCTCCAATTTAATTAGTGATTAAAACTCTTTACTTCCACCAATGAAAATCAATTTGCTAAAATATTTAACCTCTTATGCAGAGAGGGTTTTTAAGAATCACTATAAAAGTACAAACTTTGACACATTTTTGTCAAAGTTATGAAATTGTTATAATAGTTTGTCAAATACTATTCATGATGCATATTAATAATACTAGGAAATATCATTAAAAATTATAATATAATACAATATTATAATCTATTTTTTATTTGAAGAATTATTTAGAATATGATACTATATTATGATATAATACAATATAATATAATACTATATCATATAATGTATTAATGATGATATATAATTTTTCAAAATGATGCATTGTTATATATTAACAATGGTAGAATATAATATTAAAAATTATAATATAATATAATATTATAATCTATTTTTTTAGTAGTCCCTGCCTCATAGGAGGAGACTTATGTTTTTGGGTCATTATAGCTATTAATTTTATGATTTTGAAAAGTTGAATACATAAATAATATATAGTTCATCTTTTCATTTTTTATTAAACTGTTCTTTTTGAAGATTAAACAATTATTTGAGTGGTTGTTCTTTATTTTTCCAGTTGTTTTAGTTTGTTTTTTTAAATGAATATTTTGACAAGATTGTTGTTATTTTGGTTGTACTGTTTTTAAACTAACTCTTCAATTGCAAATTATATTTTCAATTTTTTTTTATAGGTACCATTATTGGTGTTATATTAATAATAAAGAGAGATTACAATATTGAGGTATGGCCATATACTATACTCCCTTAATTTTACTAATAATTTATCTGTATTTCATGTACTAGTATATTTTCAATTTTATATAATAATACTTACACTCTTATAAACTAATATGAGTTTTATTTATTTAATAATTAGTTGCTAATGCATATTGTGGTTAGCATTTATATATTTTTTATTCATAGAACTTAAATATTAATGCTAATTATTTTGAAAATTTATCTGTACTCTTATATTTTCAATTTTATATAAACTCACTGTCTTATAAATTATTAAATGAGTTTTATTTATATAATAATTAGTTGCTAAAGCATATTTTGGATAGCATTTATATATATTGTAGTCATAGAACTTAAATATTAATGCTATTTATTTTGAAAATTAAATTATTTTTAAAAATATAAAATTTGTTCACACATCATCTAATGTTACATTTTGAATTATATATATCAATATTCTAATGATTATATACCATTTTCTAAATAATTTGACAAATTTATACAAACTTAAATTTTCTTCTTATATCTGCCAATGTAGTTTGTTATTTTCACATATTTATGGGTTGTATGTTTTCATAACTTCTTTGTTAGCTATGTAATAACAATTATATATATATATAAAGTACATAATTAAACTCATCCTTTTTTACAACATATTACTTCTAGGTGTTCGAAAATTCCACCTAAAGATCTTGATATCCATGCTATGGTTTACCTTTTGAATTTATTTTTTCTCCAAAATATATGTTAATAGTTTGTCTTTTAAAAAAAAAAAACTCAAAATATTGAAGGATTTTTTTTATTGTGTTACCCAGACATTTTACAAAGAGTTTTAATTAAATTAATTAATCGGAGAGAGAGAGAGAGAGATTAGTCATAAAGAAAAATTAAACTCTCTCTCCCCATACTTTTCTCTCTCCACGTACTAAAACCTTTTAGAGAGAAGTACATGGTTTGAGTTTTCCAACTCAATTTTTCTCTCTCCACGTACTAGCCATACTCTTTCTCCCTGTACTCCAACTTTTTAACCTAATCCTAACCCAAACTCCCCAACCCAAAACCTACCTATTAAAACAACTGTTGGCTGGAAATAAAGTTCACTGATAAAATTTGAAAGATTGTTTTATTTGTAGAGAAAGCATTCACAGGTCAGCCATGGTGAATTTAAAGGCACGTGAATTGCTTGGTGTGATGCTCTCAGAATATGTACATGTTAGATCACCAAAAGAGGAGCCACAGTAGTTGTTTAGAGTCGCACCGAGTATGCAGATTCAAAGGAGAATTGCAAATCTGATAGCTAATGAAAGAAGTAATTGCAACCCGCAACATTACATGGAACTATGGATAAGGCACGTGAGTTGTTTTTGAGTCCATAAAGCCACAAATAAAACACATGAGAAGGCCGCAGGAAGAGAAAGTTTGGAGCAGAGGTTGCATTTTAAGTGTTTGACACAATGCAACCATAGTTTGAACAAATACCTCAACCAACTGTGGGTGGAGGATGTAGCTAAGTGTTTGACAAAATGATCAGGCTCGCATCTCACCTTCATACTCGAATAGAAAACAGTGGGTGTTGTCCAAAATGAATATAATATGACTATCAAAATGCTACAACAAATCAATATTCCCATCGATTTGAGATTCATGAATCTTCCTCCTTGTGTTTTTATCAGTGTCTGCATATTCATATAGTGCAATTGAATTTGTGTACCTAGGAGGTGGTTCATTTAGATGATGGTGGAACGAGCAAAGAATGTGGATGATAAAAGGCATTTCATCGTATTTGTTTGGAATATTAGGTATTTCTAAAGTGGGTTTTGAGGTGACAAGCAAAGTATTAGATAGTGAAGCAGTAAAATGATATGAAGCATAAATATTTGAGTTTGGGGTGGCCTCTACACTTTCATTCCTCCTGTCGCACTAGCAATGATCAACTTGGTAGCATTGATCGGTGGATGTATGGATCTTCTATTGAGAATTTCATGACAGGGCTGAAACTTCATAGCTTAGGTTGGCATTCAATATATTATGCCTCTGAGCAGCCTGCTTTCATGGGATGTCCACCAAGGAATGGTCCAGACACTCTTCTACAACAAAAGAGATGGGGCACAGGATTGCTAGAAATTTTGATAAGCAGATTGTCTCCTTGTTGGGGTATGAAAAGACAACTCACATTTTTCCAGAGGATGCTTTATGCTTATTCTGTCATCTCTCTAATCACCTCAATTACAGTATTGTCTTATGTGTTATTTCTCACATTTAGTTTATTGACTGGAAAATCATTTCTCCCCAAGATTGATGACCCCGCATTTATAGTTGCAGCTGGTTTATTCCTTTCAATGTATGGAAATGATCTTTCTGAATATCTTATGGTAGGTTGCTCTGCAAGAGAATGGTGGAATAATCAGAGGATGAAATTGATATTGAGATTATCCTCACAGTTGTTTGCATTATTTGATATTGTGATGAAATTGGTAGGATCGTCTAACACAACTTTTGTTGTAACCCCAAAAGGTGGTGAGAATGAGAAGGGTAATGAGGGTGATTTTACCTTCAATTCTTCTCTTTTATTCATTCCACCAGCAACAGTAGTATTGATTAACTTAGTAGCTTTAATTAAGAGCACTTTGCAAATTTTGGGTAGGCAATGTGTATGCACTATTTAAACAAAGGCCTTGTTCTTACAACTCACGTGGAGGAGATTAATACAGTGGTCAGAAATCATGACAATGCACAAAGCTTGTTTGACACAATTGCCCTCTTATCAAGCAGCAAAATCCAGAACAATAGAAGTTTTCAGCTAATATTGCCTCATATTCAAAAGTACATCCTCTGCCACCATTCTTCACATGAAATCATTGATCAAGGAGCATACATCATGTAGTATCAATAGATTATAGTTATGTGAGCCGCTACACGGAGTTTGAAGAATGCTTATGATTTCTTGAAGATTCAGCAGCTGAAGTGCATACTATAATATATATTCATATGCACATGGGCCCGAATATGTTTGATCAAATGTCCATTTGATGTGAGCTGGATATAATGGAAAAACTTGTGAACTGTTTGATGAAACTTCACACCAAATGTGAGAACATAATCAGAACATCCAAGGTGTGATGTAAAAGAACAAAGAAAGGATATGAGAAGCTTAACAAGATGATATGTTTTTAATGGAGCAACTACAAGGCCTTAGAACTATCAAATAAATGTAGTTGGCTATTAGAAAGGCTAGTTCATCCACCTCGTGAAGCAAATCCAAATAAATTCTATACAATACGACCAAACACCAAGAAGATGCTTTTGACCCAAGTCAAACTTAATGGTTTTGATGTATGTGCATGCAAGGTGTTGTTATTTTACTCCTTAAGAAGTTGGAATTGGTTGTAACTTGTGTTTTGAATTCTCAAATCCTAACTTTTGAGGTAGTTACGAACCCAAAAGGTTAGTTGTGCTAGAATAGCTATAAATTCCCAAGAATCAATGTAATAAGGGACTTTTTGGACTTGGATACAGGGGAACACTTATGCTCTGATCATAAAGCAATTTTTGGAAAGTGTGTACAATTGTTGTTTTTGTGTAATTAGTTATTTCTTTCTTTCTTGGTGCAAGAAATAAAAAGAAGTACATTTGGCATTCTCTCTCCAAGGAATCTGGATTGTTAAAGTGTTGATTCATCTATGATTACTTTCATGGTATGACGTGAGTATTTGTGGATGGTTGAATTAGCATTGTGTTGGTGAAAGTTCTCAAGCGTAGTCCTTGATAGCTCTCATTAATAGTTTACATCATTTTTATGAAAACGTTGAAGGTATGTGGTGCATTCGCTGTCAATGGTTTTCCTTCCTATTTTCTAAGTTCTTCTTATCTTTATTGAAAAATCTAAAATTTCATCTTACGAGGGAGCTGCCCCTCTAAACGCAGAGGAAGGTCGGATATCAAGGGCCTATCCAACTGTTGTGAATAATTTGCCACATACGCTCCATTGGGCAATTTCTACAGTGATAAATCTGTTCACCAATAGATTTTTGGCAACTCTGTTAGGGAGACTGAACAAGAAAGATTGACAGTCGCCTATAATGAAGCACAATGGTGCTTCCACATGAGAACATTTTTCCTGTTCTCCAACCGAACCTCGGCTTCCAAGACACCCAGGAAGATATCATCTCTGATTTGAACACTCTAGCCTGGAGGTGTAGACGAAGTGCTCAACAATATCAAGAAGTAAATCAAGTTCTTGAAGAAGAAGAAGAGTTTGGAGAAATCTTACGGAGAGCTCCTATTGCTCATAACATTGTGGTCATTGAAAGAATAGTAGCTATCCCAAGAAGAAACAGGCAAAATCTTGGTCACATCCAAAACCAAGTGAACAATAATCAATAACATGGTTGATGAAAGGTACCTTCCCTGGAATGAAGGTTGGCAACTCTATTTTAAAGATTGATTATCGGCGACTCTATTTAAAGGCGGTAATTCAGAATCATGGTTTGGTACAAGGGAAAAGTTGAAAGTGATAGTGATAGTGATAGTGATGATGAATACCTTTCATATCCTCAGAAACAGATTCCTGATGAGCCTCTGCAAGTTGAATTCTTGAAGAATTTCTATGGCGGCAGGAGGTTGGATCCTAAAATGGTTCATCCCCACTTACTTCAAGTTTTTCAAAAGATTGAAGAAGAGGATGGAAAGGATTATGGTTTTCTTTTTCATGATCAAGAATTCTTTTTGGAAAAAGATTTAGTGTATAAAGATAAAAAAGTCTTTGCTAAAGAATGTGCTTCATCTAAACCAGCAATGAGGAACAGTAAAAATGTCTCTCATGAACCTATATCTCAGCAAAATCAGATTTTTATTGATCTTAAGCAGGCTAGCTTCTTGAAGAATTGCTATGGTGGACGAAAACTGGATCCAGAGAAGATTCATCCATCTTTGCTCCAGACTTTGCAAAAGATAGATGAAGAAGACGGTAAAGATAATCAGTTTTTCTCTCACAAACCAAAATCATTTTAAAAAAGAAGTTCCACATGCGAGTATAAGGAAGAACTTGATATGAAAAGTGATTCATGTCAATCGAAGATGGATAGTGGTGGTCAAAAAGGTGTCCCAATGCTTGCACCTATTGCTCATCAAAATCATACTTCCATTGATCCCAATCAGGTGGAATTCTTAAAAAGCTTCTATGGAAATGCACGCCTGGATCCTGACAAAGTACATCCTTCTTTACTCCAAACACTGCAAGAAGTTGAGAAAGAAGACCCATGCAAGAATTATTTTCTTGATAAAAGAACATCACCTAATCCAAATGTTAGAAAGGATTCATCTAAATCTGCTTGCATGAAAGAAGACAAAGGTTCTATTTCTGATCAAGGAGATGATTGAGAAATGGTGCCTATAGAAGAAAAAGGGTCTAGTAACATATCAAGGCATCATTGTGAAAATTTTCAAACCCAAGAGAAACTATTCAATCATCTCGATCCTAATGAGAAAGAAAAATAAATATCAAAAGTGAATTTTGAAGATGAAGAAAATGTGGATCAAGGTGAATTTCATACTACTTTTATTCCTACTTGGTGCCTCGATGCTTTAGATGATGACTTCTTATGTGGAGAAAATCTTCCAAATCATCCTTTGATGACCATTCATGATGACGAATCTATTGATGATATCAATACTTTAGATGGCATAGAACAATCTGAAACTACTACCATTGATGGAGATAAGAGCACCAGTGAACTTCTACAAATATCTGCTTTCCCCGAAGAAATGGAAACCTTTACTTTTGACATCGATGAACTTGTGATTAAAAGATCTGTTGATGAAAAAGTTAAAAATCAGCTTCAAAGAGAAGAAGATGAACCATCTAGCCTTCATTCTTTAGCATGCATACCAACTTCTACATTTCATAAAGGATGTCTTATACGAGAAATGATGGTTCAAAACGGGATAGATATCATCGAACATATTGAAGATGAAAGCTATATGGACATGAAGACAAGTTCCTCTTTTCCAATAGAATTGAAATTAAATTCCTATGGAACATTCAAAGTTCAAGGAAATCCTCTTTTTGAATCTTTTCATCAAATAGGAAATTCTATGCCAAAGGACTTCTATGAGAAGAATAACCATGATGAAGAAAGTAATGAGTTAGCAAGCGATCTCATGGACGAATTCAGTAAAGCAAAGTCTTATGATGGGTTTACTCCAAGATTGTGCTCAAAATCCTTGGATGGTAAATTTCTTTATGAAGAAAATGTTTGCTTAAATCCTTTATTCATAGAGAAAGACATTTCTATTGATGATTTTCGAGTTGGTATTCGAAGACAATATTTGATTGCTATAACTCCACAAGTTTCTTCACATCTCAAATTATATGAAGGCAATCTAATATGAGGTTTGATATCTTTGAGTCTTAATCACCAAAAGGATCTTCAGAAGGAGAATTTTGATATTAATGGAAGGGAAATTGAAGTTATGACCAACCATGTTGAAAATGATATTAGTGTAACTTCACAGTACCTAAAAATTCAAGATGATCTTTTGGAAGATAAGAAAGAAGAAATTGATTAGGGCAACATTCAACCTAACATAGATGTGCATCTAAAGTGGAATAATTTTACAGAAGATTCAACCACGATCATGGTAATGGAAAAAGAAGAGGGTTTGCCAAGCACAAGAGAAGATCAAAAATGCATTGAGAAACTTTGGAGCCTTATACTTCAACTCTTTCAAAATGAAGTCATCTATGACATGCAACAAGAAGTAGGATTGAGTTTGAAGTCTGAGATTTTTTAAGAAACCTGGTTATTTGGATATGTTCTTTCATCCAGAGATGTGGGGCATGCTATGAATCTCAAAGTTAGAATTCAAGGAGCACACTTATATTCAAGCCCATGGAAGCTTAAGAATTGTCACATTTTGGAACACCATGGAATATACTTTTCCCAGCCAGTCAATGGGTTTGCATGAATCATTTGGAGCTAGAGCTATCAGAGGTAGGGGTTTTCCTACCATGTACATAGCTTAGTTAGGAGTTTTTGTTGTGCCTTCCTTTCTTTTCTGTTTGGTTGTGTTCCCGTTTTTGTTGCGCCTAGTCCCTTTTTCCTGGATTTATCTCCTTTTGGGGTGACTCTATAGCCCTTGTGATAAAGCACTATCATTTCTGAACTCTGGGTTCATTCAGCATCCTGCACGGTCCTTGTCCCCAGATAGAGCCAGCTGTTACCCAGACATTTTACAGAGAATTTTAATTAAATTAATTAATCAGAGAGAGAGAGAGAGATTAGTCATAAAGAAAAATTAAACTTTCTCTCTCCCCGTACTTTTCTCTATTCACGTACTAAAACTTTTAGAGAGAAGTACGAGGTTTGAGTTAGAGTCTCATTCTCCTTTTCACAATCCTCTCTCTCCACGTACTTTTCTCTCTCCACGTACTCAAACCTTTTAGAGAGAAGTACATGATTTGAGTTTTCCAACTCAATTTTTCTCTCTCCCCGTACTCCAACTTTTTAACCTAATCCTAACCCGAACTCCCCAACCCAAAACCTACTTGTTAAAACAACTGTTGGCTGGAAATAAAGTTCACTGATAAAATTTGAAAGATTGTTTTATTTGTAGAGAAAGCATTCACAGGTCAGCCATGGTGAATTTAAAGGCACGTGAATTGTTTGGTGTGATGCTCTCAGAATATGTACATGTTAGATCACCAAAAGAGGAGCCACAGTAGCTGTTTAGAGTCGCACCGAGTATGCAGATTCAAAGGAGAATTGTAAATCTGATAGCTAATGAAAGAAGTAATTGCAACCCGCAACATTGCATGGAACTATGGATAAGGCACGTGAGTTGTTTTTGAGTCCATAAAGCCACAAATAAAACACATGAGAAGGCCGCAAGAAGAGAAAGTTTGGAGTAGAGGTTGCATCTCAAGTATTTGACACAATGCAACCATAGTTTGAACAAATACCTCAACCAGCTGTGGGTGGAGGATGCAGCTAAGTGTTTGACAAAATGATTAGGCTCGTATCTCACCTTCAGAATCGAATAGAAAACAATGGGTGTTGTCCAAAATAAATATAATATGACTATCAAAATGCTACATCAAATCAATATTCCCATCGATTCGAGATTCATGGATCTTCCTCCTTGTGTTTTTATCAGTGTCTGCATATTCATATAGTGCAATTGAATTTGTGTACCTGGGAGGTGGTTCATTTAGACGATGGTGGAACGAGCAAAGAATGTGGATGATAAAAGGCATTTCATCGTATCTGTTTGGAATATTGGGTATTTCTAAAGTGGGTTTTGAGGTGACAAGCAAAGTACTAGATAGTGAAGCAATAAAATGATATGAAGCATAAATATTTGAGTTTGGGGTGGCATCTACACTATTCATTCCTCCTGCCGCACTAGCAATGATCAACTTGGTAGCATTGATCAGTGGATGTATGGATCTTCTATTGAGAACGTCATGACAGGGTTGAAACTTCACAGCTTAGGTTGGCATTCAATATATTATGCCTCTGAGCAGCCTGCTTTCATGGGATGTCCACCAAGGATTGGTCCAAACACTCTTCTACAACAAAAGAGATGGGGCACAGGATTGCTAGAAATTTTGATAAGCAGATTGTCTCCTTGTTGGGGTATGAAGAGGCAACTCACATTTCGCTAAAGGATGCTTTATGCTTATTCTGCCATCTCTCCAATCATCTCAATTCTAGTATTTTCTTATGTGTTATTTCTCGCATTTAGTTTATTGGCTGGAAAATCATTTTTCCCCAAGATTGAGGACCCCGCATTTATAGTTGCAGCTGGTTTATTCCTTTCAGTGTATGGAAACGATCTTTCTGAATATCTTATGGCGGGTTGCTTTGCAAGAGAATGGTGGAATAATCAGAGGATGAAATTGATATTGAGATTATCTTCACAGTTGCTTGCATTATTTGATATTGTGATGAAATTGATAGGATCGTCTGACACAACTTTTGTTGTAACCCCAAAAGGTGGTGAGAATGAGGAGGGTAATGAGGGTGATTTTACCTTCAATTCTTCTCCTTTGTTCATTCCACCAGCTACAGTAGTATTGATTAACTTAGTAGCTTTAATTAAGAGCACTTTGCAAATTTTGGGTAGGCAATGTGTATGCACTATTTAAATGAAGGCCTTGTTCTTACAACTCACATGGAGGAGATTAATACAGTGGTCAGAAATCATGACAAAGCACAAAGCTTGTTTGACATAGTTGCCCTCTTATCAAGCAGCGAAATCCAAAACAATAGAAGTTGTCAGCTAATATTGCCTCATATTCAAAAGTACATCCTCTGCCACCATTCTTCGCATGAAATCATTGATCAAGGAGCATACATCATTTAGTATCAATAGATTATAGTTATGTGAGCCGCTACACGGAGTTTGAAGAATGCTTATGATTTCTTGAAGATTTAGCAGCTGAAGTGCATACTATAATATATATTCATATGCACATGGGCCCGAATATGTTTGATCAAATGTCCATTTGATGTGAGCCGGATATAATGGAAAAACTTGTGAACTGTTTGATGAAACTTCACACCAAATATGAGAACATAATCAGAATATCCAAGGTGTGATATAAAAGAACAAAGAAAGGATATGAGACGTTTACAAGATGATATGTTTTTAATGGAGCAACTACGAGGCCTCAGAACTATCAAATAAATGTAGTTGGCTATTAGGAAGGCTAGTTCATCCACCTCATGAAGCAAATCCAGATGAATTCTATACAATACGACCAAACACCAAGAAGATGCTTTTGACCCAAGTCAAACTGAATGGTTTTGATGGATGTGCATGCAAGGTGTTGTTATTTTACTCCTTAAGAAGTTGGAGTTGGTTGTAACTTGTGTTCTGAATTCTCAAATCCTAACTTTTGAGGTAGTTACAAACCCGAAAGGTTAATTATGCTAGAATAGCTATAAATTCTCGAAAATCAATGTAATAAGGGACTTTTTGGACTTGGATATAGAGGAACACTTATGCTCTAATCATAAAGAAATTTTTGGAAAGTGTGTACAATTGTTGTTTTTGTGTAATCAGTTATTTCTTTCTTGGTGCAAGAAATAAAAGGAAGTACATTTGGTGTTCTCTCTCCAAGGAATCTGGATTGTTAAAGTGTTGATTCATCTATGATTACTTTCATGGTATGACGTGAGTATTTGTGGATGGTTGAATTAGCATTGTGTTGGTGAAAGTTCTCAAGCGTAGTCCTTGAGAGCTCTCATTAATAGTTTACATCATTTTTATGAAAATGTTGAAGGCGTGTGGTGCATTCACTGTTAATGGTTTTCCTTCCTATTTTCTAAGTTCTTCTTATCTTTATTGAAAAATCTAAAATTTCATCTTACGAGGGAGCTGCCCCTCTAAACGCAGAGGAAGGTCGAATATCAAGGGCCTATCCAACTGTTGTGAACGATTTGAAACATACACTCCATTGGGCAATTTCTACAGTGACGAATCTGTTTACCAAGATATTGTCATAGTTTTTCTTAATTAGATAGACGGCATGAATCATAAGGCAACTCACAATTAATGACTTTGGAACCTCATTTCAATCTATAGAACTGGTGCAACGAATGGACAAGCTCACATTTTATTGATATTTTTAATCAGTTTCTTTTTCTCATACAAAAATCCTAAAATATTTAAACTCGGAAATATTTATATTCTTTTTTGTGTCTTTAATTTTTAATTTTTTTTTGAGGTCTAAGTAACTGGTAAACTAATACTGTAAATCTAGAAAGGCACTAGAGGCTCACAAATTTACAGACAAAACTTAAGCAGTGATAGAAGTTGCCACCACAAGGGAGACGTTGGCAGCACCAATAGGACAAACTTTGCATAAGACTTGACAGCCCAAGCATAGCTCCTTCAACAAAAACTTGAGGCAATCCTCTAAAGCACTCAGCGGGTCTAGAACCACCAACAAGAGCAGATGTCGTAGCACCTAGAAGTCCAACTTAGCGCCTACACCAGGTAGAGTCAAACCATCCAATGAATGTCTTCTTAAGGGGTGGGGTACGAGTATTTAAGTCCCCTCTTTCTCCCGGGTGGAGAACCTCATGAATTTTGGGTTCAGATCTACGTTATGTAATATTGCTTTACTCGCGTTTAGAGATCCTTATAGTATGTTGACAGATCCTTATTGTAACTACTCTATAATAATTGGCAGTGTGACAACACACAAGCAGAATAAGAATAAGAATCGAGGATTTTAATTTTTTTACAATCAAACAATTAGACAATCTTCCAAGCAACGCTCTCCAAGGACACCAAGAATGAGACAATCGCCTTGTGCTGTTCAAGAGCAATAGCGATAAGGAAAGGGTCGACACAATTGGAGGGAAACTAAAACAAGGGTTGGTGTGGAGTCCATTGGACAAAATCAACACCAACTAGGAAAAACATATTAAGTCATCAATGAAGCCAAAACCCAAAACAGTCAACTAATTGTATTATTCCATCAAGTGATAGCAATCTAGATCACAGGATGGAGCCAAAAGCCAAGACAACAAAGAAGGGTTGGGAGTAGAAGTAAGAAATTCCATGCTACAGGAAGATACACTTTCTGTTACATTTGATATTTACTTATCGCATATACTTTATACTTGGACAAGCAACAATGATAAGAATCCATGACATACTTAAGCATCAATTGCCATTTCAGACCCAAAGATTGAAAATATACCTCAAAAAGGGAGATGAATGCAAAATTGTGCAGCCTTCATAATAATCATCTCTTCAACAAGATTATAAAGACGCTCTTAATTAGTAGTCCCATGAGTGGAGCTTCCTTAAATGCCTTAGTGGATGTTGCTCAAAAATTTTAGGAGCTTCCAATAGTACATGTTCAAATAGATTTTGTAATAATTTCAAAATATTACAAAACTAGTGGCAATTTCTTTTGAATCCTAATAATGGTTTAAGATGCCATGCTAATCAAAAACTGTCTTACTAAGTCTGTTATTAAATTTTTAAGCAGATATGAAGTTTTTTTAAAAATTAATCACTATTACTATTTTTACCATTTTGCTAAATCTCCTATATTCTATACTCGGGCCAAGTAACGAAAACAAGAATTCATGACATGCCTAAGCATCGATTATCAATTCAGGCCCAAAAATTGAAACTACAATTCAAAAAGTGAAGTGAATGCAAAAATGTGCAGCCTTCACAATAATCATTTATTTCAGAAAATCATATGATGCTCTTAAATAGAAATACCACTGAGTGGAGCTTCCCCAAATATCCCAGTGGGTGTCGTTCAGAATTTTTGGGAGCTTTCAGATCTACATGGAAGCATAGATTTTGTAACAAAGGGCAACCTATCTACTCGGGCGACTCAGATTTCCACTACTTTGACTTGCTGCTCCTTTCCTCCTGTACATCTCTCTTTTTTTTGGGTCATTACTTTGTCCTTTGCTTCATGTTTATGCTCTTCTCCAACTTCCTACTATTTTCTTGTATAGCAGTATGCGAACATGATTTTATTTGAAAACTACTCTGCACTAAGACAATGCTCTGCTAATATACGATGAAACTGTTCTATCCGTAACTCTTTCTACTGTAGTTGTTTGGCATGATTGCTCAACACTGAGTTACCGGCATTATAATTGTTTTTGTATTTCTCCCACTTAGTTCTATTAATCTACTACCGGGAAAGCTTTGCATTCTAAGTTCTGAATCACTCCACTCCATTTCAGATTTCAATCAAGCTAATTCACCATATCATCATTGGTCCATAGGCGATACAACAAATATGAAGTTACCTTTAAGCATGCAACAAGTCTACACCATAATCTGAAAATACATAATAATAAAACCATTTAATATATTGAAATGAAACAATAAATGAAATAAATTTGTTAAAATAATAAGTAAAAAAGAAGAAAAAGAGTAAGATATGACTAAGCTTCACTGCTAAATGCGGCCTTATCTTTATAGAAAATTTTAGGTATTTTCAATCATTCTGTAAAATATCCAGGCAAGACTAGTCTAGAGCCAAATGCCATATTCATGTCCTTACATTTTCTTATGCTTAAAATCTTTTCCTATAGTGGTCTACAGATCTCGTCCCACTCCACTGAATTGTATTTGAACCACTCTTTGTTCCCTCTCCATAAGTAATTGTGCCTCATAGCTTCCATGTATTTTGCAATTGTATTGGAGATTCAAAAGACTGACATATTATAAAACATATGCAGTACTTATACTCTGTTTTATTTGAATTGATTTGTAACTATTAAATGGGTTGTATTATCTTGTGCAAAATTTACAATAGTTCTATATCAG
This sequence comes from Cupressus sempervirens, assembly GCA_028749045.1. Classification (NCBI taxonomy): domain Eukaryota; kingdom Viridiplantae; phylum Streptophyta; class Pinopsida; order Cupressales; family Cupressaceae; genus Cupressus; species Cupressus sempervirens. The sequence goes on from CM053787.1 coordinate 969,205,649, forward strand.
TAGATTTTATTTCTCTCACAAAATCAATCAAATTTTTAATTTACAGTGCTTTACACAAACTAAAAAAAATCATGGTGAAATAGTTGAACTTTATTTTAGCATGATCAATGTATGAAATAGTATATAACTCAAATTTTGAAACTTATTCTCATTTGTCTTACAGGTGTTTACTACACATTAAATTTAACAAATCTAGCAAGTCATTGAACAAGGTCAATTACATTTTTTAACAAATTTTTGATGCAAAATTTTAAATATTGTTATTTTCTTATTGATTTATAGTTTCATTTTTGTCTTATTTAAACTACTACTTTTACGATTTGATATTCCATCATCAAAGAAATGCAAAAAATATTTCAAAAGAGTTGTCAAAAGCTAGGATATGTCCTAGAAAATCCAATTGTAGTTGAAATGTATAAAGAAAATGAACAATCACAAATAGTTTCGATTGATGATGCCCTAAACAATGTCCATTGCTTTCGAACACATTCATTCAATTTCAAGGTTGGCAATTATTTGTTTGATACAATTCATGTTTTGCTCCATTGTCGTTATACACCAACTCGACTTCGCAATGGGCTTGTAGACCATTTCTTACATTGTCTTCATAATGGTTGTATTATAGCTTTGAATTGCTTTGAAAATGAGCTACACCCAACAATTTTGTATGATTTGCATAGGGTAAATGATATGACCACATACTTGTGTAGAATGAGACTTTCAACTATTGAGATTAACATACTTGGTGAGGCTAGTCTTTGGGGTGATACATTTTGTATTCAATGGCTGACACATTGGTTGAACATACCAATATGCATCTGGTCTCTAACACGCAAGAAATCTTATTTACATTTCAACAAAAATGGAACAAGCACCCCAATATCTAGATTCTTTTTCATGATATCAATCCATTAGTTGGGCACTATTGTAATGCCCTACCCGGAGATCCTTGGAAACAAGGATGAAATGCAAGCAAGATTTTTTTTTTTTTAAGTGTAAGTGTACATGATAACAACATACATGGATCACAAGATCACAACGGAAGACAGACAATCATCCAAACACCAAAAAATCTCCAAATGCCACTACTAACCAAAAACATAACCAAGAAAACGTCAAAGATCAACCAAGCTAAAAGACAAAAGCTGACTCCTGAAAAAATTGGCTAAGTCTGAATTCTGAAACTTTGAAATTTCTTAGAATCTTTATCTTAGCCTATAGAGGTCTGAAACCCATCTCAAATGAATCGTCGCATATATTAAAATATATCTTAAGTATAAACATTATACTTAAACGATATATTTTAAACCCCAAAGGACTACAATAAAAAGATGCAAAACTGGATTAGAATAGAAACAACCTAGATGCAAAAAGTGACACCATAGGGTTGAAGAACACTGAAGAGGGTATCCAAATCATCTCTCAAAAAGTTCGGACTAGACTGAAAAGTGCCCGCTGCCTGCCCACACAGGTTTTTAAAAACCCAGGTGATACTTTAATGCAGCACAAAAAAGTATCACACGACATTTCTAAAGAAGGAGGGCGACATTTTCAAGGACTGAGCGATACATTCTCTTGAAGGCGTGCGATATTTTAAGGGTATCGTACGACATTTCTTATAAGGAGGTGCGATACTTTCTAGTATCGCACGATAATTCTCCAAGAGGCATGCGATAGAATTAGGGGACACATGATAAAGTTTTAATGGGCATGTGATACATTTTTGTGTCACACCATGCTGATAAAAGGTCACCCATAGAAACATAAGAACACTTAAGGAAAACACAAAAGGGGAAAAATAGAGTAAAACTGAGTTCAGAACCTCCACACAAGGGAGTACCGAATCCACATTTCAAGGCAAGAACACTCGAATAGACTAAAGAAATATGGAAAGATCAACATCTAACCATCTAATAGATAAGAGTGAAAATATAGAAGGAACATCAAAGTGAACTAAAGCAACATCGCAATAACTGAAATAATCATCGCAATGTATAAAACAACCAAACTAAGTACGTGGTTCCTCCCAACTGCCAATGGCGTCATAAGACCATCATGGGCCCTAGTCATCCCCCACGCATAACATCCCAAGCCACCGATCAAATCATCGCCGGTACTATCATAATAGGGACATCACTACTAAAACATGCTAAAATCAAAAGCATAAGGAAATCTAACATGCTAGTAGTAAAGTAGAAGATAATCCTATGAAGTAGATAACATCACCTACCACATGCTAATCATCATAATAAGGAATGCGTTAAAACTAACATCATTAAAACATGATAAAGAACATCCCAATGAAAGCATAAATCACAAGGAAGCATACTTCGTAAACTGAAGTACCAAGTAAACACATCTAGCAACAGTTGCACTAAGATACAAGACCATCTCTATACACCAATCCCTAGTAGTGGTGAAAGTAGTTATGCCTCCCAACCACGTGGTACTCGTAGGTCCACACCCGTCGTGCTGATGGAGATAAGGATCCAACCACAAACATGCAAACTAACATCCATGGTTGAATCCAAGATATAGATGATGCATAAACTACAGGTCCTGATCAGACATCTTAATGGGCTACTATGTAGGGACTGACATCATGGAGAGTCGCGTAGCATCAACAAGCCCAAGCTCGAATCGTGCGTTTCAACTCCTCGATGGGGGGCCCTGCACACACATTTTATTATCTTAAATTTTATTACCACCCAATTTTTTATTTAATTATCACTTACTTAAAACTTCTTCACGCCAACCCTATGGGACAAGGTCACTAGGCTGTGAGATAGAAGCCCCCTCCATTTGCTACCCTACCCTACCCATTCTCATCTAGTGATGAGTGCCCGTAGGCATGCAACTCTCGACCCAACCCCAATGATCACAACTTTTGAAAGTACCACAGAAGATCGGGCCTCGTAGGTCACCTGACAGATGTACTCATGTGTGGCGCACCACCATCACGAAGATCATACTAAAAGGACTAGATGAGAACACAAACAAAAAGTCAATCAACCAAAAACATAATCAGGATGACAGATGCTACACGCATCCCAAGCAACATAAAGTGCAAAAGTGGTCTGACGGATATCCAAACAGATCATCCAAGTCCACGACCCACATTGTGCCAAGAAAACTTGAAAAAATAAGGCGGCACGCAAAATGAGGCAAAAACCCCAAATTTTGAAAAAAATCTGAAATTAAAACCCATTTGGCCTCTGGGTGCAAAGACCTCAAAAATCCAAAAATAAATGAAATCGGGCACCATATGCAAAAATGGCTAGCATAACGGCTCAAATTCCCAAACCCCCATTTCAAAAATAGGAAAAATGTTCATACCCAATCAATCGAGCAAAACTAGCAAACAGAAACAAAGGGGAACATTATTTCTCAGCCTCCTAACAAATTGCGGCAAGAATCAGAAGCTAAAATAGAGCTAAAACAATAAAATGAGAAAGCCCTACCTAATAGCAAAAGGGGCAGAAATTGAAACTCGCACAATAAAATAAATCACTAGCCAAATCTACTGAAAATGACGGCAAAGCATAAACTCCCTAAGCCAAAACCAATGAGGCCAACCATGCAAAGATCCCATGCTCATAGCTCCCAAAACGAACAAAACAAGAATCCTTCAAAAGAGGATTTTCAAAATGGCTCTCAAATTTCAAATTCTAAAAAGTGAGAAGTGCATAATGAATTCACTTTTCCAATACTTATTCACTTTTTGAGTGAATAGTTGATTCTAGAAATTAGCCAGCTAGAGTAGCTAAACACTGAATCGACCCAAATGAAAACAGGTTATTATCTATAATAGAAATTCATCTAAGGCAAAGCTGCCAGAAATTAAATCCAAAAATATTTAAAATTGAAAAATCCAAAATCACAGAAAATCATTTAACACTTTCGTGACAAATGCAAACTTCTAAATGCATAGACACGCTCACTAGTCTAATCACATAATGCAGATGAGTTTGGATTTACTAATCACCAAAAGTTTTTAATTAAAACAACTTAAAATAAGGGTACATTGACCATACAAGGACGACATTGGCAAAATATGAACAACTAAATCACTCACTCCATGTGCCACTACCAGGGATATAAATCTTGCACACTAAAATACACGATCAAGTGCAATTGCATATAATATAATAGCCGAAGCAATTAAAACATTAATTAACTAATTAATCCATTTACATCACTCACATTCGCAGAAAGTGTAAAGAACAAGAATGAAGTAAATAACCATAACATAGAATCCATCTCATAACATACTCAACAAATATGTGACCCAATAAACCATAAAACCAGATAACATCATAGATCTACTGTCATCTCAAAATAGCATCAACATGGAAAATGATAAACTGAACAACATAGCAGTATAGCATCTATGGTACTGAGTCAAATTAGAACATCCGACCCTCGTGTTATCATAAGGTACAAAATAAGAGTATCAAGTATCTCTCAAATCAAAATAGACAATGTACAAACTGCAAACATGAGAGGCACTACAACTATGAACCAATCTTCTCAAGAACAAGCACATGCAATGCATTGCAAACTATGCAAACAAAAATTCCAATCGTACATTGTGATGTAACCAAAATTTGGAATGAAATTGCTCACAATTTTATGAAAATTGGTCTAGATTGTCTGCCCACTTTTGTCATGACATGCAATGAAAGCATGTTTGTTTCAGTAGCTATGATTTGATGCACCTGCTTTACGGTTATTCATGGCCTAATCATTGGCTAATGCATTGACAATAAATAATAGATTTGCACTACATTGTTTTGAGAAGACTAAGCAATGGACAATATCTAATAATGATTTTCTTTTGTGAATGCAAACACTTGTTGTTGACATTGGAATACCATATTTCGTAAATGGTTGTGAAGGTTTTGAATTTTGTTTGTTATGGCTTTCACACATATTTCGTATGTCTATATGTGTATGGCAAACAATTACAAACCCAAAACCTGAAATGTTTTTCAACTCTGTAGAATCAACAAGAATCATTAACTTGATTTGTTTCAAAACTAGTTCAGGTTATTGTCATTATGAGCCACTTCGAGCAAAACAATAGTTATTGCATGGCATACATAGGAATGATCACAATGTTTTGCAAACTACATCTTTTGCAAGCCAAAAAATTGAAGCTCAACACTCATTGCATTGTATAAAAAGAGAAATATGTAGTAAAGATAAATTCTTAGAAAACATAGTCAATGATCAACCTACTACTTTGGTAATCCAAACAAAAATGCTCGTGTTTCATTGTGATGTCTAAAAACTAAAATACACAATAACAATTCTCATGTTTTATTGCGATGTCTAAAAATAAAAATACACAATAAAGAGAAGTGCTCAACAAATGAGGCCAATGATCACCCTACTACAAAAAAATATATAACAAACCAAATAAGATCCAACACAAAGAATAAAATAAGATATGCATTTCGCAAGACAAGATCAAGTCACCAAACAAAAGGTCTTGGACATAGAACAATAATAGACTATAGAATTAAAAAGTCTATTAAGGATTACCTACAAGCAATCAATGATACACCAACACAAGCATACACCATTTGTGAAATGTTGTGCTTTGAGAAAGATATTTCTAGAACCAACAATGCATTTCTCAATGCTTACTCTTTGCTTTCAATTGCAACCAATAGTAAATTAATTTCACTAGGACAAGCAGTTTGTAAACAATGTATAAAATTGATAATAATAAAAAACCTGCATTTTTGTGCCATGCAACATAAGACACAATAAACAAATAGACATTGTCCACTCCTTGACTACTCTAGAAGAGAGGCTTGTGTCTTTGCATATTGCTTTTGCACAAATAAGACAAGTAGGATATAAAAGAGCAAAATATGGATTAAATGGTATAATCATCAATGTTCCTATAGATTTTGATAAAGTAAAACAAGCATTGCCTAGAGAAATAGATGAATCTAAAACAATTACAGTGAAACTAAAACAAAAATTGCAATACGAAAATGCGTAACACAAGGAAATGTTAGACCTATCTATGTAATGAATGCTTTAACATCCTTATCAAAAAAATCATTGTATAAAAATGAAAATATCTTGATAAAAAAAGATTGGATGACTTTGTTATGAAGAAAACAAGAGCATTTGCACATAGACAATGATATTGATACTAAAACCAGTAGTGTTTTGCCTAGGGATGAAAAAGAACCTATAGCTGAAATACTCATCCATTGGTTTAATGACTCATATTTAGTCAAAGACCTTGATATAACCATTATCAAGATTGCACCATCTGAAGGTTTCAAACCTCTTGGCATTTTCGAAGACACTTACTCAAAAAGAAATGAATTTTCTGACATTGTTCTATGGATTTGCAAGACCTGAAGATGTTACTAAAAAAATTTACATACCAAAATATAACAAAGTGAGAACTTATGCATAAAGACAATATCTTTGTAACACGCATAACCAATATTTTTTTCAAAACCATAAATATAATTGTCCAACAAATATCCTCATGGGTCTACATAAGAAAAGTTGAACTGAGGGTGAAAAGCTCTTTGCAAAGGATGTCTGTAACCCTTCAAATCTAGATTTTTTTTTGAAATCTCCACTAGGCTTTAGGTCATTTAAAAGTATTCAAACATCTTATGACTATATAGAAAATACAAGGAAAAATATATTTGCAATGATTCGACAACTAGGGCCTCCAACTTTCTTTGTAACGTTGACAAATGCAGAACACTACTGGGAGCCATTATGCAAAGCATTACAAAATTTATCATCTATGGGACATGCAAATTACACTAAAACCATAGAAGATAAAGACTTAGACTTTGAAATAAGAAGAAACCCAATACTTTGTAGTCGCTGTTTCAACCATAGGGTTAATGCATTTCGAAAGATGATGATAAAGAACCCAAAACTATTTGGCAAAGTATCTAACTACTTTTTTGTTATAAAATTCCAAAACAAAGGCAAGGAACATGTATGTTTAATTTTGTGGGTTATAGATGCACCCATATATGTATACTGTGAAAATGTTGACATAGAAGCCTTCATTGACAAGTTCATTTCATGTAACTCAAACCTATTATATACAAATCTTGTCAAAATGCAAACACATCACCATACAAAAACTTGCAAGAAGTATAAGAAATCTAGTTGTCGTTTTAGCTTTCGCTTGCCTCCTATGAGGCAAAAAACAATATTGAAGCCCTTGGAAAATAGTAATCTTGCATTTAGAGATAGAGAAAAAGAACTATTCAAGCAACTGGAAAATAAGCATTACACAGAGGAAGTTACATTTGACAATTTCTTGCATGAATTCCAAATTAATGAGGTAGATTACATTGCAATGTTGCAAACAACACTATCACGAAGAATTGTCTTGTTAAAGAGGAATCCAACTGATATTTGGATAAATGCATTTGCTAGGAAGGTGCCACAACTATGGTATATAAATACAAATACACAATTTATATTGGATGCTTATGTTGCCACATCTAATTGTAGCTCATATATGACAAAACAAGACATGACATTATCATTTGCATTTTACCAAATACAACAACAATGCACTTATGCTTATATAATAAAAAGGTGCAATTCATTTGAAAACTAGGCAATGCACTACTTAACTACCAACAAATATCTTCTCACCAAGCATTGCACATTTCTCTTTCACTCCCACTACGTAAAAGTTCTAGAAAAACAACTTTCATTAATACTACACTACAGGAAAAAATGATTTGCATGTTATAAAGCCTTACACTATTGTCAAAAGAGAAAGATAACTTTGAAAATATTATGTATCCTTTAGCAGTGGACAAATACATACAATGCCCAAAATGCTTAGAGAACATAACACTAGTTGTATATGTAGCATTTCACTCTAGCAACCCGTTGAAGATTAAAAAAGGGAAAAACCAAAGATAATACGATATGTAAAATATAATTTGCATATTGACCCTAAAAATTACTACAGAAAAAAATTATGCTTTATGTTCCATATAGAGTTACTGAACAATCATTACTATTTGGACACACAATGTGGAGTGAAGCATTTCATGCAAACAAAACAAAAATTTAAAATATTTTAAAAATATTTACTGCACAAGTAGGCCACATATGGGGTGACATCAAAAAAATTGTAATAGAAATTGACAATGATAATTGCCCCGCAATAAAACTTGATGATGATGATGACATGGATAAAAGGGAAAAAGAAATAGAAAAATATGACATAATAAATGACCTAAATATGCTCAAAAAAAAATTATGTACAACAAAATCATTCTTCATTATTTTTAGAAATAACTCACCCATTTTTGCTCAACAACCACGACTATTTTGAATTGCAAAGATAACTAAACAGTGAACAACAATCATTAGTGAAGGATGTAGTAATGAAAAAGAAAATGTTCTCTTGTAGCTCTACAACAACAACAATCATTTGCCTTGTAGCTCTACAAAGATGTTGCCTTTGGACTTAAACACCCTTGATAGTCTAAGCAAAAAACTAGACTAGGTTCAAATTTTGCTCATAGATGAAGCCTCACTAATTGGCTCTAAAATGCTATACAATATTGATAGTTTAGGCTTCATCAAATAAAAAACACTAGAAAAACCATTTGGCAATGTTGATCTCATATTTTGTGGTGACTTATATCAAGCACAACCTATATGTGATAATTGGATATTTAAAACCCCCAAAATAGGTAACGAGAAAATGCCATACACATTTTGGCTTGACAATATTCTATGCTTTGAATTGTAAACCATCGTTAGATGGAAAAATGAACAATTCATTTCTATTTTAAACCATGTAAGGATTGATCAACAAAATGATCAAGACATCCTCCATTTGAATACAATATATCATAGGTCTCCTCCTAATGATCCAAGATTCCCATACTTGTTTCATAGAAATTTAGCGGTCGATGACCACAACAAAAAATGTTACAATTCTTGTCCACCAAACTTTCTATATTGGATGCTATCGATCAAAAAGAAACATCCATTGAAAATGCCCACTTTCAACTTGAGAAATCAACACTGCCTAGTATAATCTATGTAAAGCTTGGATTTCTGGTCAAACTAATTGGTGGAAACCTAAACACAAAAGATGGCCTAGTAAATGGTATCGATGGTGTCTTCCAACTATATACAATTGAATATGATGACATAGTATGGATTGAATTCAATGAATCTACAATTGGAAAATTGCAACACCAAAAAATGCAAAGCCTATACACAAGTTGTGTTCAGCCTTCAGACTCCAATAATGAGAATAGCTAGAAAAGTTAAAACAACAACAAAAATTGTTACACAAACACAATTTCCTATCCAACTAGCATCAACATGAGCTATTCACAAAGTGCAAGGCCTTACAATGGATTCAATTACTTTTGATCCTTACAAAGTATATCAACATGGTCTTGCCTACACTAATTTATCTCATGTTAGAAATATAGAAACACTATACTTGATCAACAAATTGCAACATCACAACTTCAGAATGTCTCAAAAAGTGAATGATGAGATGCAATGTCTACAAACAATGGCCCAATGGAAACTTCAATATAGCATGTCTTTTACATCAAGAAAACATCTTATCGTTTTCTCTTTAAATACTTGAAGCTTTGCATTACATGAATAAGAAATAGTCCATGACCATGATTTTCTTAAAGCAACTATACTTTTCTTCCAAGAACAAAAGACATGACTCATGCACACCTTCAACAATTGAATAAAAAATACAACTACTGTCCTTTAGTGTCCATACATGGGCTACTGACTTGTTGTACAAAATCAACTACATTGTTAAAAACACAAACTTTTGCAATGAAATGTCTAGAGTCATTGACTATTGATATTATGTATGATGGCAATACTCTATGTATCACAAATGTGTACATTACACCAAGTGTACCCATGGATGACATATTAAATCTAATACTAAATATCTTTACCACATTGCCAACAAATTGCAAACTCATTATTGTAGGAGACTTCAACTTTGCCATGCTATGGTCTACAAACAAAAAAATAATGTTCATCAATTTTATGCAACAACACATGCACTATTCTTGATTGCTCATAGCCCAACAACACATACATGAAGTTTGTTGGAGCATTTTTGGATTTATAATATTGATATTGCTACTAAAATTTTTACCATCCTAGATACATATTGGTCAGACCATTACGCAATATCTTTGCAAATCCAACTCTAGCCTATACAATTGCAATCTCTTTCAACTAGAATAAAGCAAGTGTTCAATGCCTTGAATAAGCATTCTGACAACATTATGTTCCTCATATCTTAGGTAACACAAGTACAATCCTATCCTTTAACTTGGTTATATGACTTATTTTCAAAGTATTCGTCATCTTGCATGTCCATTTTCAACATCATGCTATTAGTTTTGTAATAGAGAATATTTCTCAATAGTGAAATGTATTGAACATTTTAACAAATGTATTTCACTATTTTATACTCAATAACTTTTTAAGTATAAATTGTCTAACACATCTTAAAACCATTTTAGGAATTAAAATATTGTCAACTCAAAGATATTGCACATTCAAAAATGGAACTAGCATAAAATAACAATGTTTACAAGCACCAAGAAAAAAGGTAACAATTATATTACACTTGTATAATGTTGTTGTCAACTTTCACCATATGCATTATCTAATATTAAAAAAAAGTCACCTCTATACATGTTGAAAGTCGAAGCACACAATCCTTCTAGCATACTAGACATTTATGCAACACAGCCTGCCACTAGCTTTGAAGGTGATGTACTTGTAACTTATGGTCCTGCATATGCCAAAAATCCCACCAGCCCAACCAAAGCACACTGACCTTATCGATGCAAATGGACAACTGACTATTATAAGAAATATTACCAACCAACTTATTGATACATTTCTTAACCAACTTTTGCTTGGTGCAAGTGTTCGCATAACAAACTTTGAAATAAAGAAAAAAAAACCATTTGAAAGAGGTGACATTGATCATTGCCTTCAGCTTACTACACATATATCTATTGAAAGTATTGGTAAAGTGTGCAAGCAACAAAACTTAATGCTTGACTCAACCATTTCTCAAATTATCCACTCACCAAGCACCTAACCAATTTGAACATTGGGAGTCCTACTTGCAGGACACAACCAAACACCAAATGAAATTCAGTTGCATGTCAAAGATGGGAAATCAACATTAGAGACAACATCAGTAAGATTTTGTGGTCATGTATTACAACATATTTTATTCTTCAAACAAAATACAACTATATTTAATAATGGCTAATGTATTTCCACTATTTATAGCTCATAGTTCCAAAATATAATGTTCAAGCTTATGCAAAACTACAACAAATACTTGCAACAACAAAAGTACCACTATTGTTGCTGAAGAATGTTGTTCATGGTGGTTCAAAAGGCACAAACATCATTAAGACATCGCCATGAACATTTATTGACAACCTAAACGATGTTAGCTCAAAAGATGCTCTATAAAAAACTTGTTTCAACCATTTTCCAGGTAAAGAGAAAAAATATCAAATGCTTACAAATTAGCAACATATTTTTTTAAAGAATTTATTCTTACATATTCAATTCACTTATAGGTGACCGACTTGTTGAAGGCAAATAATGCTTATTTAGCACCATACCAGCCCTTATGCACCTCTTGTCACCAACTAACTTCTTTGCCCCAAGCCTCCACCACAACCAACATGCAATGCATCACATGTGCAAAAATACCAACCTTCAGATATGAACCATTTTTGCAATGCATAATACAAACGAAAGATAAAATCATTGATTGCAACATTCATGACAAGTTCCTTTAGCAACACTTTCAACAATTTTCCTAGGTACCATTTGAAATTTATAAAAAGCACATGTCTTCAATAGTGTTCATGATACAAAGGTTTGAAATCCAGGCAGTCTCACAATGGAGATGAACAATAACATCATTTCTATTACAATAGAAAATAACAACATAAGTTCACATAATCTTAACATTTGTATTTACAAAATTATCATAATACCATCATACTATTTGGTAGCATTTAAAACTAGCAACCTCATCTCTATGAAATGCAACTTCAGTGATAGTGGAAAGCAATGAAGAAAATTAAATCAAGGAAAAAACATCTATCAATTTTATCTTTTATAGTCAAACACTAGGCACTACCTAAGTCTTTCAATGTTTTTAGAATTTTGATGAAACAGTCGTCACCATATATAGTTATTAAAGTGATTTTTCAGAATGTCTTTCCTTCTCAAGTTCAATTCATTCATTCATTCAGCTATATGATTACTCACTACTATCTTTTGGTTCTAACTATTATTTATGTTAATTACAATACTATTTCAATATTACTTATAATCTAATGTACAAAATGCTTAATTTAAAATGAAATTTAAATTGGTCATTTAAATTTTATTTAAGCAAAAATTAAATACCATCACACATAACTTTATTTTTTATCAACATTTTCTCTATATTCAAAACAAAAACAAATATTGAAAACAACTTTCAAAAACAACTATTGAGCACAACTTTTAACTTTTATTTTTAATCACCCAAAATCAATAAACCATCACACAAAGATGTTAAGTTTTGTCTTTAATTGACATTTCAAAAATCAATTTGTTTGCACTAGAGAGGGACTAGAGCTGGAGCAAAATAACCATTTTTAAAGAATTATTACTTTATAAAATATGATACTATAATATGGTATAATAAAATACTATATCAGATAGTGTATTAATGATGATATATAATTTTTAAAAAATACAACATTAAACTACATTTGAGATTATTAAATAATAAAATTAATTTTTTTAATTAAAATTAGAAATATCGTTTAAAGGATCAATAAATACTTTTTGAGATTATTATTAGATTTTTATACTTAAAATTTCAACTATCTCCTATAATTTTTTAAAACATCATAATAATTAATCAATTAATATATTTAAGTCTTATAATAATAGTTCCCAAATGGTAAATATATATATAATTAAAACTATAATTAATTACAACAAAAAGGCAAAAGGCAAGTACTTAGCTACTAAGTAGTACTTGTTTCTATTGTTTCTATTATTTCTTCTTTTGAGTTGTTTAAATTAAAATACTTGAAAATAAGAATGTGTGCACTCAAGAGAACAACACACCACACAACCATATTTTATACCTAAAATGTTGGCACACTTCTATGAGTCATTATATCCAAGATTGCTAAAAAATGAGATCTCAAATGGCAGCTCATAGCTCTCTATTCATGGAGTGTAAGAGTTTGTAATGGAGGCCCTCAGTTTGACATAGTTTATGCCCATGCAAGTACACCATAAAATGAGAGCTTCAAAGATCCAATATACATGAAAATAGAGATGAAAACTAATCTATATGATAACAATGCAAAACAATGCAAGAAAGGAAATCTAATCTATGAATACAAGATCTAATTTATGAAAGCAAGATCTAATCTATCAATGCAAGATCTAAGCTAATATGAAAATGCAAAGATGAAACTTTATGATGATGGAAACCATAGATGTAAGAGAGAATGAGACAAGAAGATTGAAGTTCTCCACAAAAAGCTTTAATGTTCAAACTCCTCCAAAAATTGCTCTCCAAAACTACAGCATAACTATAGCCTAGAGTGTGTGTGTTCAAACCTGCAGCATAACAATAGAATAATTGTGGATGTATAATCATAGATGTCCAAAATGAGGAGAGGGCTCTCCCTTATAAAGAAAAATATGGAGGTGGGAGGCTTCTCACAACCAATATGGGATAATAGAGTTTGATCCATGTGAGACAAAATTCCACCAATGTAAAAAGAAGAGTGTTTAAGAAGAAAGTGGAAAGAGGAAAAAGAGGACTCACACTTAGAGATATGTGCATTTAAGTGTAGAGAAAATTAAAAAAGATTTATTTAATTTTTTATTTAATTTTATTTTTTTTATCAAGTGGGTTTAATTTTTATTTATTCAATTTTTTTTTTCATCACAAAAAGACATTTAAGTGAGAGTTTTATATAATTAAAAGGAAGCAAGTTCTTTTAATTAAATAGGAAATATTTAATTAAATTAAAAGAGGAGTTTTTCTCTTAATTAATTAAATATAGATTAATTATATAATTAAAAGAGAGGTTTTCTTTTAATTAAATGAGGACTTATTTTATTTAATTAAAAGGGAGATTTTTTTTTAATTAAATAAAACTTAGGATAAAATGATCAACCTTATAAATGAAATAATCGAATTTGATCAAGGAAATTGATTTAATAAAATATTGCAAACCATTGATTCAGGAAATTGATAAATTGATAAATTGAATAATGGGGGCCCATAGTCTAGGCAACCATTTTGGGGTTCATACATTTGCCCCTCTTTGACTAATGTGTGGTCGACTTAGGAACACATGTAGTCAAAGAAAGAAATTGAAGTGTGAGATTGATTTGGGATCACAAAACAACCTAGATGTGTGGTTAATTTGGAAACACATCAGAACAAAGAATACAAATAAATTTTGACTTAAAAAAAGTCGAGGATAAAATTGATAAAATTGAATCAAGGATTGAAGTTGATAGGTACTGCCCCCTCGTGATCGAAATCAAAATGAGATATAAGAGAAACAACAAATTGATAAATTGATCAAATCAAACAAAAGATAAAGTTCTTGATGTAAAATAAAATATATAAGAATCAGAGAACCAAAGTAGATCATCAAGCATGAAATATGATGCCCTAAAGGTGAATTAGAAGAAAAGAAGCGGGGTAAAGGAAAATGGAAGATAGAAGTTAGGAAGATATGGAAAGAAACAGAAAGAAGAAAAAATAATGCCCCAAAATCAATCAACTATTTAAGATAGAAATTTTGATTGAGATCATGAAATAATATAAGGAAATAAAGATCAAAACATGACCACAGTTGATTAAAAGTCCACAATAAAGATGAAGGGAGAACCCTCTTACACTCATAATGTAGCCTAAAAATGCAAACTAACATGAAGTATAATACTGCAAACTACATGAAAATGCAAAGGTGTACTTGCAAAAGAGCAATTGTAACATAAAATTTTGTGTTCATCATTCATTAGAGAATGTAAAAAGAACTTATTTTCATCATTGGGCCATTATTAACGGACATTGGAAAATCATATAATCATCACTAGTTACAAGCACAACTATGAAGATATGAATGTGATTTATATTAGATTGGAATGTGGAAAGATTCTAACATAAGCATCAGTGACATAAAGGTCAAGATGACTTCGATGTTAGCTTACCCAATTTGATGTAACAAAACAATGCTCGCATCAAGGCGTAGATGCCAGGATGACTAGAAGAATGGTTGTGCAAAAATAGTCAAGGATGATGTCTCAAATCTCCTAAGTGTTTCAAGGGGACAACAAGAGACACTCTAGAGTTTCAAGACCACACCCACAAGTGAAAAATAAATAAAACATGTCCCATTCCCCAAGTCCTCTAGCTACACATCCCAGAGAGACTTATCAGACAAGGACACTCAATGAAAATCAATAACAGTCAGCACACAAAGAAAAGATCATGACATAAGTCAAGCATTAAGTGTTTGTGTTAAAAAAATTTAAGTGTGTTAACTGATACTGAGTTTCAAAGATAAGGATCAAATGCTTGCAAGTAGGACATGACGAATCTGGGTAAGACTGACCCGATAAGTGTTGAAAAACACTCGATGTCAAGAGTCGTATTGAAAAATACAATTGAGGTGGTTTTGAAAAACACCATTTGCGAGGTGTCTTAAAGACTAATACAACCAAGAGACCAAAGCTAATATAGTAATGCCCCCTAGACAAAGACTAATTCCAAACCAAGGCAATAGGGACAAGGCATGATGGAGAAAGGCTAAGTGTTGAGGATGCGGGCTAGAAATAGGGGTGCAAAGGCCTCAAGCAGCACCCATTTTCAAGTTTTTACTACTTGGATTTTTTTATTTTTTTTGGAATATATAATTTTTTTGGAGATACATCAAAGCACCTATTACTAAGATGATCATTTTTTCAAGATATTTTTCAATTTTTAGAATTTTCACAATATATCATTTTTATTTTTTTTGAAATATATCATTTTTTTTGTATTTTTTTAGGATCAATAAATATGTACAAAGATGCCCCCAAATAGAATAGACATCAAACTCTCAAGCAAGAGCACATTGTTTAGTCCAATGTCTAGCAAGGTAGAAGACATGATGGAGCAACAAGCTGGTGGATATCATGGATAAGCAAGGAGTGTATGAAGTAAGTGAAAGTGATCTTCAAGGACTGACTCCTCAAGAGTACCCAAGCTAGGGAAAAAATTTCATGTAAAGCACATTTAGACAAGAAATGACAGGCTAGCATAGGATAACTCATGAAAGCATAAGGTAAAAGTGGGAAAGATGCAATCCAAAGGAGTAGACATGTCAAGAGGCTTCATAGCATCGTATTTTACTCTTTTTTATTAGATCAAATACCAAATGAAAAAATGATAGTGAAAGACTAGAATGAATGGAGGAAAATAGATATGAAGGCTAAACATGAAAGGAATGAAAACAAGATTATCATAAGATAGCTCACAAGATAGCCCAATGTTTGCATATAGGTCAACATTGTCAAGATAAAAAAGAATGGATAAAAGATGTAGAAGAACTATGCATGATGCCTGATTGTTAGGTTTTCATCATGGTACTTATCCAAGGCACCACAAGGGAGTGGTTTTCACCATAGAACGAATTTATTTCTCTACTTTTGCTACCAAGGTGCCTGATTACCAGGTTTTCAACAGGCACATTGTAAAAATTTTCATTTTTTTCATTTTCAAAAATTTTCAACTTTTTTATTTGAATTTTTAGAAAAAGCTCAAGTTATTTCAATTTAAATAGTGCTCCTCTATGAAAGATGAGTCATGATAAGCCAAAACCATAGAAAGTTATGCTCAAAGATGCTAATAGGGTGATGGAAAGTAGATGGTAGATAATGCATATGGAGGACAAGGTTTTATGCTTTGGAAAGATAGAAGAAATATGGATAGCAAGTAAGTGTAGGCTTTAAAATGTTGCATAAGGGTAGGTAAGAAAGTAGGCAAGATCAACATCAACACATAACTTGAAAGGTTGTGAAATAATGGAGTAATCATGGAAGAAATAGCTTGAGATTTAGATGTATGAGAAAGTAAGAGAATCTTGGAAGGAGATGGAGTGGAAGCCTTTGGAAGCTTCTTAGGAAGATGGAGTAGAAGCCTTTGGAATCTTGAATGCCAACTTTGAAGTATTTTCAATATTCAAGTCTTTCAAAAGAGACTTGGGAGTCCATATAGCTTGAGATCTTTCTTTTCCTTTGGATGCTTTAGAACACATTTCTTCAATGATGGATTTAGGAATTATTTAGCTCTTTGGGTAGTAGACCTTTGTAGTCTCTTGAATAAATGTTTTTTCTTTTCATTCACATGTCGATTAGATGAGACATAGTGATATTCATTTTTCAATGGATTCTTGTGTTTGTTCTTAAATTGATCATCCAAATTACTTCCAAAAGACTTGGGATTTGTGTATGAGTAAGGTTTATATGATTGGTTTGTATGGATAGATGAATGAGAATTCATCAAGGATGAGTGTCTTTGTTGATCTCCAGGTATGATAGGAGAGATAGGGGATGAGATAAGAGTGAAAGTAGGATATGGAGGAACATATGGTTCCAAAATAGATGGAAGGTTTAAAGGCTTTATCTTTGACAGATAAGGACCAAGGATAGGTTTAGAAGATGCAAAGGGATGGTGAATAGGGATATTAGCATCTTTAGAGTGAGAAATGTGACCAAGACCATCAATAGACTTATGAGTATCTTTAATGGGAGAAACACCTTTGATAGGAGCATTTGAAGCTTGAGCATAGTTTTGAAGTGAATATGGAGAAGTAGAACAAGAGGGGATTCTTTGATCTTGACAAGTTTCTTTGGATAAAATAGGCATAGAACTTTGTTTATAATTTTCAGTAAGCTCAAGGGAAATATTGGAAGTAGTGTCTTTATCATACTTAGGAGGTGGATAAGACATAGGATATGGATGAGTGACATCTTGATCTTTCTTAACATATTTATTTTTATCTTTTTGAGAGTCCTCTTGACATTGATCCACTTCTAAGGACAAGGGAGTATATGAGGTTTGCATGATAGGATCTTGAAGGGGTAATGAAGGACTAGCTGAAGTGGGCATAGTAGACATAGCGTCGCATAAAGGTTGAGGATGTTTAGTATTAGAAGCATGAAAAGGGTTTCCATCCAAGTGTAGATTGGCTTGGGTTTCTTTAAGAGGTAGCCCTTGAGGATAACTATAGGGAATTGCATGATAAGAATTAAGATCTCTGGTTGATGGAAGAATGTTGGATAGCTTTGAAGTTTTGGGAGATAAATAAGTATTGGAAGAAATGGAGGCATCAAAGAAACCATCACTAGACATAGGTTCATCAACATGATATTGATCAAGAGAAGCATCTTCATTACACAAGTCTTTAGGAATTTCAACATCATTGACTCTATCATCAATAAGATCTTGAACTATACATTTAAATGCAATACAATCTTCAGTTTTATGACCTTTGTATGTATGGAAGCCACAATAATGATCATCTCTCCACTAATAAGGCTTTACCTCAGGTTCATAAGGTGTAGAAAATTCGTATGGTAAAGTAATGATCCTTTTTGCAACTAAGGTCTCAAGCACCATGCCATATGAATATCCTAAAGGAGTAAAAGTTCTCTCAAAAGTATGTCTAGGACCATTTTTTTCATTCTTGTCTTTGTCAAAGATAGGTCCATCATGAAATATTGACATATTCTCAAAGGAGTTATTACTCACTTTCTCTCTCAAGAGGTCTTTGGATCTATAAGATGAAGACAATTGATGTCTTGGAGTAGAAGACGTAGACCTTGAAAAAGAGAAACTAGCAGGTAAGCCTAAATATTTTTTAATGGCAGAGGAGAACTCATAATCATCTAAACTTGATTGAGGTTTGGTAGGTAAGTCTAGATAGTTTTTAATGGCACAAGAGAACTCATAACCAACTAGACTAAATTGATGTTTGGTAGCATAGGATTTAAAGCCCGTAGTGGTTTTGAAAGCATATAAAAGGAAAGAATCCTTAAGGCTCAATTTGATGGATGTGTCCCCTTTTGTTCAAATTGGGGAAGGTTTTAAACATTCAAGCACATCAAACACACCAACAACCTATTCAAGTTTCTATAAGGATGCATAAGCTCAACTAGGGGATGTCCTTGATATACACAAGGTATGTGAGGCCCAAATCTGTAAATGAAAGAGAATACTGCCAAATAGCTAGGAGGAAATGGTAACCCAATCTCCACCTTCACTTCCCAAAGGTATAAAGTTCTTTGGGGCTTAGCCAAGATTGACAATATTGCTACTTCAAAGAGACCTATCTTTAGATTCAAGTCACACTATTTATACTCCGTCGGAATACAGGAGTTGAGGTCGTCCCCTAGAGTGATCACTTCTCTAGGTAGGCCCCCTAAAAAATAAAAATAAAAATCCCTTATTTAGGTTCCCCTCAAACTCCTTAACAAGGATGCAAGAAGAAAACATCAATAAGAAAATCTTAGGGATTAAAAGACAAAAGGGGTTTTATTTTAAGCCCAAATCCAAATGTGAATGATTCATTTTAAGCCATTTTTTCAATGTTCGGAAGACACACCAAACAATTTAACAAAAGAAAGAAAATTATTGCACAATGAAAAAGAACACAATGATCACTTTTTATAGTTCAAAAGAGAAGGTTTGGAATGTGTGCACCTTGATCTCATGCTTTCAAATTTTTTTCCATTTTCTGCTCTTTAGATCTCCAAATTACCTTCACAAACTTCAATCAAGTGCATGAAATCATAAAGAAATAGGAAAATTCATGTGAAATAATATTGAACTATTTGATTCCATGAAAAATGACAACTCATATCATGCATTGGAATTTGTACAAATAAAGTGCAATTTAATCATGATTTTTAACCTAGTCAACAAGATTGAACCTATATGCTATGAATTAGGATCTAAAACCATAAATTCAAAAAAGTGACCCCTGTCAAAAATCAGAGAGCTTTCCAAAAATATTAGAATTTTGAAAAGATTTTTTAATTTGTGCCCTAGGGAGCCATTTTGTCAAAATAGACCAATTTTTGCAAATTGAATTATTGAGCCTTAATATGATCTCTAAAATCAAAATACAAAGAACAAACTCTGTTTATAATTCATAGAACTTTCCAAAAATGTAGATGTTTTCAAAAAATTTACTAATTTTCTCCTTGAAATGATTTTTCATTAAAAATAAAGAAAAAATTATAAAAAATCGAAAATACCTTGAAAAAATTTAAAAATTGAATTGAGGATTTTCTAATATGTCCCCACCTTGCAAAAAATAATTCAGATCAAAATACCTATTCGTTTGGGAGATATGATCAAATCTTTTAGATCTAGAGTTTTTTTTGTCTCCAAACAAATCTGCACAAGGGGGTTAACTCCAAAAATGTCTAAAACCAACAAGCAAAGGTGAGTTGCCTCATGGTGGGTGCCAAAAATGTATGCCTAAAATGTGGGCACACTTTTATGAGTCATTATATCCAAAATTGCTAAAAAATGAGGTCTTAGATGGCGGCTCATAGCTCTCTATTCATGGAGTGCAAGGGTTTGTAATGGAGGTCCTCAGTTTGACCTAGTTTGTGCCCATGGAAGTACACCATAAAATGAGAGCTTCAAAGATCCAATATGCATGAAAATGGAGATGAAAACTAATCTATATGATAATAATGCAAAACAATTTGAGAAAGGAAATCTAATCTATGAATGCAAGATTTAATTCATGAAAGCAAGATCTAATCTATCAATGCAAGATCTAAGCTAATATGAAAATGCAAAAACGAAACCTCATGATGATGGAAGCTATGGATGTAAGAGAGAATAAGACACGAAGATAGAAGTTCTCCACAAAAAGCTTTAATACTCAAACCCCTCCAAAAATTGCTCTCCAAAACTGCAACATAACTATAGCCTAGTGTGTGTGTTCAAACCTGCAGCATAACAATAGAATAATTGTGGATGCATAATCGTGGATGTCCAAAATGAGGAGAGGGCTTTCCCTTATAAAGAAAAATATGGGGGTGAGAGGGTTCTCACAACTAATATGAGATAATAGAGTTTGATCCATGTGAGACAACATTCCACCAATGAGAAAATATGAGTGTTTGAGAAGAAAGTAGAAAGAAGAAAAATAGGACTCCTACTTAGAGATATGTGCATTTAAGTGTAGAGAAAATAAAAAAGATTTATTTAAATTTTTATTTTATTTTATTTCCTTTTTCAAGTGGGTTTAATTTTTATTTATTCAATTTCATTTTTCATCACAAAGAGATATTCAAATGAAAATTTTATATAATTAGAAGGGAGCAAGTTCTTTTAATTAAATAGGAAATATTTAATTAAATTAAAAGAGGGGTTTTTCTCTTAATTTTTTAATTTTTTTTTTATTATTTTGATAAGAGACTCGCAATTTTATCATTGTGTTGTAGGTTCTTGCCTTATTATTATTATTTTTTATCGATAAGAGGCCGAAGCCAAGATTCATTATTATTATTATGTGTTGTGATTAATTATTATTATTAAGTATTAATCTTGAGTAGATTCGAACCCAAGACCTCCTATATAGGAGGCTCACAATTTATCATTGTGTTGTAGGTTATTGCCCTTTCTCTTAATTAATTAAATGTGGATTAATTATTTAATTAAAAGAGAGATTTTCTTTTAATTAAATGAGGACTTATTTTATTTAATTAAAAGAGAGATTTTCTTTTAATTAAATAAGACTTAGGATAAAATGATCAACCTTAAAAATGAAATAATCGAATTTGATCAAGGAAATTAACTTAAATTGATTTAATAAAATATTGCAAACTATCGATTGAGAAAATTGATAAATTGATAAATTGAATAATGGGGGCCCATAGTCTAGGCGACCATTTTGGGTGCATACATTTTAACCCATTACCTAATAAAAATAATCCTCCAAGGTCACGACTATCCTCCATCCAAATGTTTAGTTGACCAATTTTTAAAAGATCAAAAATTTCATGCATTTTTAAAGTTTGACTTTGTTTTGTCTTTAGTACATTTTGGATGGAGATTAGTCTGAGATTAGCCTATCCCAAATACAATCTTAGCACTTTTATGAAATCAATTCAAGGGGACAATCTCTTGCTTTAAGGGCTCATTTGGTTGTTGAAATACAATCAGAATAGGAATAGAGAATTAGATTCATTTTTAATTTTCTGTTTGGTGCGCCAAATCAGAATTGGGAATCAAAATACGTATTCCGATTTTGCTCCAAAATGAGCATTTGTCCATTCTCCAAAATACTTATCATTGGAATTGCTATTCCCATTCTCATTTTGAATTCTTCTTATTTTAAAATGTTTTCAGATCCGCTTCATTATAACTTCCTGTTGGAGCTCCCCAAAATGAAAAATCATGGCCATTTTCAAACTGATGATACTGAAAAAATATATATATTCTTCGGATTCTACTTACGGAAGGCATAATGGCCAACGAATTGCAGCACGATTCGATCACTCGATGTGGGAATTTGGATTCACTCACTTTACTATTTTTTGCTTTAGATTCTTTTTGTAAAGGCCATGAATTTGTTAAAAATAAGCGTGTGAGAAGATGAAACCCTCTATAAATTATGTTTTTTCTTTTTCATTCATAAAATTTGATAGGTTCGAACTTTCGATCTTCAATTCAAATTTGTGCAACCAAACAAGAGATGAATGAAATTATATTCCCCATTTCCTATTCTCATTCCCCATTGCCATTCCCATTCAAATTCTCTTTTCTAATTTCCAATTCCTATGCCTGCAACCAAACGGCCCTAATTGTTTTCCAAACGAGGGGGGTTTTTTTCCCAAAACAGAAGGGACGATCTCTTGTTTTAATTATTACTTTTAAATAAACGCCAATCTGTTGGTTGTTCTTTCAAATAAACGGGCGATATTTGCCTTCTGTAGCTTTAACCTGGTTTATCTCCAGCATAATACACGTCTTCAGCAATGGCGATGAATCTTTATACTTCCAACGCATTCAACTATTTTTGTAATCAGCAAAATGTAAAATCTCAAAACATCAATACAATTCAGTGCCTGAAAATCACTGGTAACTATCTTTCCGAAAGACCACTTTCATCTCAAACCGCCGAAGAATGTAATGGATATTGGTAATTACAATAATTTTTTAAACACTAACCTGGGAATAATTTATATCTGTAGAAGAAAAACTCGTACTTTATAGTGGAGTGAAAAAGCTTGCTACTCCTCTGCGTTGTAGAAGAATTGAGGCTCACGCGTTGTACGACGACAGAGCTTTTGATAAGGCAGAAAAGCCATATAGAATACTTCGAGGTGGCAGAAAATTTTATTTGGAGGAGCTTGACATTTTGACTGTGTTGGATTCTCGCCAAAATCTTGTTCCTTTGGATAAAAATTACAATCCCGCCGTATATCTATGGTAAGCTTTCGATACGTATATTCTTGTATAGGGTTTTAAATATTGAAAGGGGAAAATATTTCATTGGTTTTGGCGTGGTGAAGAATGGGATATCTGAAGCTAAAAATTTAACCGTTTGGTTTTAATTTATTTATCCATTCGTTCATTTTATTAGTCAAATATGTAATGCTATTGTTGTTTAATGTAGTGCAGTGCATGCTTCAGAGCTTGCGTCCCACAACATAGTTATCTTTAAGCGTTAATATCTACTCTTAAATCTTTAACCTGTAATTGTCATAACAGTGATCTGCATTATTGCCGGTTGGGATTTTTGAGCTTGGGGTCGTGCTCAAATGTAGTTACTCTATTTAGACCCTCTATCTTGGTGGAAGGATTTGAACTTGGGTTGCGTATATCATAATTTTCTATGTTCTACGGAGTTTCAGGGACGGGACCAGGGATGCCAGGGATGTTTTAGGATGTTTAGGGGACTATTTTTACAATGAAAGTATTTGAATTTTGTTAGTTTGTTATGTGTTGCATTTCTAAAATGTGTATGGTGAATAATTTCTCAATTATATATATATATAGTTCAATTCTTAACAAAATTCAAATACTTTCATTGTAAATATATGGAGTACATATAGTAAAAATGTTCAAAGACTCCAAGTTTTGTGCTTGAAATGATATAAAATATTGAAATCTAAACTGTAGACATACTATTATAAATCTATAACTAAAATACTAAACAATAAACAATACCATAGAAGTCCAACTCCATAATCAGCTGTCCATAATAATCAAAATCAATAATGTATCTGCAAATATATGGCCATTCATAAACAATATATTGTAGGTCCAGAAAGCTAAATCCAAATCATCATCAAAGTCAGCCTCTTAGTCAATTTTAGGATGAGAGTCTTCCTCATCCAATGGAACCCCAAGCACTCGCGGAGGTGTTTCATCCTCCTGTACTTGCATGGCATCCACGGGACTAACATCCCAATGAAAGGTTGGAGTTTGGCAATACTCAATACTTTTCCAATCCTGTAGCTGCAATGCATTACGAATAACCACAAACTTCTCCGATCGTCCAGAGGTAAGATTGTTTCCCTTGACTGATTGGATGAAGATATATGTGGACCAATTCCTCTTTGCAATAGAGGAGCTAGCAACCTGTGAAAGAAGACAAACAACAAGTATTCACAACTCAGGTACGTCCCTACGATGCCACATCCACCATCCAATAGGGTCAATTTGAGCTAATGTAGCTCTATTCATCCTCGTCTTTGGTCCACCCAACGGTTGGACCACGAAGATTGGTGAATTCAAGCTACTGACCCCGAAGTTTAATATCATCATCTCGATTGTACTTTTTAGTGAGGGCCTTAAAAGAAGCCCTCCTTCACCTGATTTGACATAAAAAGAATAACATATTGAATAATGTTAAATCAAATTAAAGAGATAATCATAAAAGATTTACTTTGTTATTTGAACTTCGAATTAAAAACTTGAGATTTCAGATTTGAGACTCACCTCCTCATCACCAGATGGAGCCACTCTCCTAGATCTCGGTGCAGCTCATTTTTGGATTGAGAGCATAGCCTGCCATGTGAAGCTGGGTGTTCATAAAGTTCCAACATTGTGTCACAGTGGGCCTAAGATGCTCCTCATAAAATGCCAGAATAGGATCTTTGCTATGAATAGTCTATTTAATTTACCCAAGCATACTATCAAAGGTCTCATAAATCTCTTCTAGGTTAAGATAGTCGGTATCAACATATCTAATGACCCACACAATAGACTCGTGAAGGAGCAAATGTATCTGCAGGTGCAAGCAAGTTACAAGTTAGAACATTTAAAAGTTTAAAATTCTTAATTCTTAAATAATAAAATCAACAAATGCCAAAATCAGAAATAATTTTTTTTAATCAGCAATAACAATAAGTTTACCTCATTGTGGACCACTAGTCATCATCAAGGAGTCTTTGCTTCACATTTCTTCCCTTTGGTGTGCTGGACTAATGCCATTTACTCCACTTTGCATTGATCATCATGGATTGTAGGGTCTCCTAAACCTCAAGCATCCTCTCCAACAAAATAAAGTAGCTAGCATATCTAGTCTCTGCGAGTTTGAGGAATTCCTTCATGGAAAATGTCTTGAACAATTCAGGAGATGTATGATAGTTGCAAATAAATACTTGCACATCTCTAGCCTTAGACACCATTGTGTTTATCCAATCAAATTTTCCAATGTCCTTCAAGCTGTTGTTCAATGCATGTACACAACATGGGGTCAAAAAGATGTGCTTATAATTACCCTCCACCATCAACCCAACTAACTTACACACCTGAGCTGAATTAGTGACTACTTGCACAACATTAGCGGGTCCAATTTCTTCTATAGCATCTCTCAAAAATCTGTAATAACCCCTATCTGGTTATAGCTTAGATAAACACTAATACCCTTTACCAATCAGAGATTTGTCATTTGATCGAACACTTGACAAGCACTCAAATAATTAAAGTCTGGCAATTTTAGTCTTAATGATTGAATTGCAAACTATCCTTCATGCCACATAACAATGAAATACTGAATTTCTTATTGCACTCTAAATTTATCTTGCAAACATGTAGAACGAATCTTTGGCTGAGATAGAATTGCAAATTCAAATTAAGCCACCAATGCCAATCTAGCAAATCAGATGGACTGACAAGATAATCTTCAGCTGTTTATTATTTTACCAAACAAACTCTAGGGAAGATACAATTCACAAAAAATTGGCCCTATTCAGATAGATAAAGAACTCCCATAAATTTCTAGAATTTTACTTGCCAAAACTGAAATAACAATGTTTGCAAAATCTAAATCCAATGGAAGCTGATTGTAATTTGGATGTCTTTGAGATAGCTGTAGACTCTAATTGGGAGTTTTACTAGAGTCTATTGCCATCTTATGGGGACCAACCAAAAAATTTGATTGGAACCTTATTTTAAGAGTTTTATTGGAGTCTATCCACATAAGATGGCAATAGACTTTAGTAAAACTCTTAAAATAAGGTTTATGACACAATTGGCACTTCCATTTCCTACTACCCCCAATTTTTTTTTCTTATCCTTGTCTACTTTTGTGGCAAATTGTAGGAGAGGTTTCTTGGGGTTGAATGGGCTTTTTACAAACTTTTTTAGAGCTTGGGAAGGGCACTCAAATGGGTTAGAGGTTTTGGTGGTTGCTACATGAACATCCAAATTAGTTGAAAACCCCCTACAACTACTCCTGCGCTAGGTATTTTTCTTTGTGACATTTGAGTTTCTTGCATTGCAACATCCGTGCTATGACTATCACTACTTCGCTCATTCTACTGCTCATGATTATGCAATATAATATAGTGCTGCAAGTTTTAAAAAGAAGTATTTCATTCAAAATGCCCTCCCTATGGGGTACAAAACAAATGAAAAATGGAAAAAATGGTCACAAAGTCAGAATAAACGAAAATAAATAAAATATCTGGAATGAAGAAGATTTGATTGCAAAACCTCCTCTTGCAACTCTAAAATGAAAAACTTCTTCCCTAGTTGCTGCTGCTCTATATTCTTCTTCTTGGCAAGTATGGTAAAGTGACCCCTTTTTTAAATAGTAGGGACCAAGTGATAGATTCTTTAGTCCCCAATTCAACGCTCATTCGGTGGCAGACAAATCTAGAAATAATTGACCTTGTTTACCTATATCTAGATTCAGAACCAGAACTAGTTTAAGCACTAATTTCATAACCAATTCTAGTTGGAGAAGCGCTAGAAGCATAGGCAACGAAGAGAGGCACGAGCAACAATTCTGTAAAATTTTAGCTTAACCAACAAATAATCTAGCTAGAATGATAGAACAAAATATTCAGCGGTAGAAAGAAAAATTCAGAATAGAAGATGAAAAATGCAAGTTCTCATTAATTACATTGAAGTAATTACCATAATTCAACTTCTTGTTCCCTGCCACTTCTCTGCGAGGCTACAAAAAAATTTCTCGGCAAATATTGGAGAGAAATTGTCAACTTCTCGGGAAAATATCGGGAATTTAAAAAATGACTTTCATTTAATTAAAAACACATTTTTTTCACAAAATTCAATAAGTAGATGCATGTATTGAGTCAGTAAATGAGTAAACAAACCAAACACGCTGATTTAGATATATATATAAATGCAATAAGTAACAAAATCGCATTCTCATGTGGAATGCTGATGTAGTCACAGACTTTGAACTCTGAAACAAGCTACAAATAGTAAATACAAAATTGTCTTTGTCAAAATATAAGCCATACAAATGTCAAGTTCAATATGAAACTAGTCTACATCTTCCTCTTCCCCATCCTAGTAGTTTTAGTAAAAACTATGGGAGAGGGAGGGAGTCTAGCAGCTCTAGCCATAGCATTCGTCTGTGGTGGTGCTAGTGTTGGCCCTGGCAATGAATCCTCATCATCCTCATCCTCATTCTCACTATCACTGTTACTGTCCTCACTCTCATTGCCCTCCTCCTGAATGTCGTCTAGTGCCATTGCAAAACCACCCTCCTCTTTAGCTTCCCTCTTCAACTCATATATTTCATCCTCAGTGAATAGTGAAGGCTGCTCCTGTGCTGTCCAATCGCCAAGAGGATCTATGTCATCCAGATCAAGTGGCTCATTTTTTGCTGCCATTACCTTTCTTATGTGCAACTTGAGGTTATAATGCACAAAGACAAGGTCATTTAGGTGTTTTTGTGCCAACTTGTTTCTCTTCTTTGCATGAATAGATTCGAACAAGCTCCAATTACGCTCACAAGTAGATGAGCTACAAGGCTGACATAAGATGCGAAGAGCAAGCTTTTGCAGATTTGGGACATTACCACCCCAATTTCGCCACCAAACATTTGCAAGATAAATATTAAAGAGTTAGAAAGCAAGATGAGGACAAGTTTTTGTAGCTTATTTATCTACTTATCATGCATGTGAGAGATTCCAAATTCCAAATATTGTACCTGGGGTCTAAGTGTGTCTGCCTCTCTTTGCTAAGGCTGATGAGAATAGTTTGCCCGTTGCATTTTGATACACTTCCATCTTAGCCACAATGAGGTCTCTAACTGCAATGTCAGGTACCATCCTCTGCATGCATTCACTAAAACCCTCCATGACCTTTCCATTGGGATCCGCATATGATGGAGAGAAGTGGTAACAAGGGTTGAAGAAATACCCCGTTGCATGAATGGGTTGGTGGAGCTGCTTGCTCCATCTCCTATCAATAATATCCCATAAGGGCTGAAATTTTAGGCTCTCTCCAATGGACTTATTTCTTATTGTCTCTTTCGCCTTATCCATGGCCTCATAAAGGGATCCCATTGGGGTTTGTTCCCCATCTACCAAGCGAAGAACTCTAACCAAGGGCTTCACCACATACAATTGAAAAGTAGAAAACAATTATTAATCAGAGAGTAGGGTTATAAATTAATAATGAAAGACTTTATTAATAAGTACCAAAAAAAATTCAAATTTTTAAGTTTTCAAGTTACATCCACAATTTCTGTAGCTCGATTAAAAAATTGGATGTCAAACACAATGCATGCAACACTCTGCCCATTGACCTTCTTTGAATAACTTGACTGTAACCATTTTGGACACACAAATATCTGCCTCAAAGGATTCATACGATGAAAAACACTTTGCAACGTTAAAAAAATCATTGCAAATCTTGTGACCGCGGGTCTAACCAACTCCTTGGCTTTGGTGTAGTCTCTTGTCAAGCAAAGGACCCAATGGTGATTGTAGATATATTTTGTTATCGTCCTTGCTTCCTCTACAACCGGTTTCACCCAATCCAATTTCCCTATATCCTCCGAAAGAAGGTCAATACATGCGTTGCACAAGGAGACCAAAAGAGTTTGTTATGCTTTTCTTGTAAGATCATTGTCGGTTATGATTTGCACCACATTTTCAACGCCAACCTCCATCACAACATTCTCTAGCATTTGAGCCAAAGTCTCAGCCGTCTTTATCTTGTCCGAGGCATCCAAGGATTTAAGAAAGACTACTTGATCCTTGCAAGAAACTAAAAAGTTGATGATGGTACAGTTTCTTCCATCCGTCCATCCATTTGAAAGTATGGTGCAGCCATACCGTTTCCATTGTAGCTTTTGCTCTTCAATCACATCTTTGCCCCTAGAAACATCTTTCAACAATCTACAAGCACAAAATAAAAAATGAGATTAACTTTAAGTACACAACTTTGATTCAGAAAAATTACTTTCAACAAAAACAAGTACGTTGTAAAACTGTAAAAGTATTAAAGTTTGAAACAAGTGAAGTACCTCCCACTCAAGGCTGTAGGAGTAGGTGGCTTCTAGCCCTTTCCTGCTACCGTACAACCAATCACAAAATTCAGAAAATATGGACTTGTTGCAACATTGAAGGAGAGCTTGTTAAAAAACTAAAAATCAGCACATTGAATGTCAAGTTGCTCATGCACATCACGGTTCCATCTAGAACCCTCCAATGATGGTTGTGCTCCAAGTGTGTTTTTATGCACAAAATAACCATCAATAGAAGAGTTTTGTGGTCTACTTGAACCAGCAGATGTGGAAGTTGAGCTCGAGGACTTGCCATGGGTAGGTGTGTTCTATGTGTGGATCCGTGGGCCACGAAAAGAGCCCACTATCCTCTCAACTGCTTCTTCTTCTTCATTAAGAGTGACTAGGATACCTAGTCAAATGACACAACCCACATCATTTCGTTATGAATCATGATAATTGTTTTAGCACAATCATTAGTTGTGATTAGAAAATAATAAATGATTCTTAAAAGGAAACATACCTTGCAATTCGTAAATGGCTGCCCTCATGGCCAATTTTGCCCTTTCCCTTTTCAACTTCTTCTCTTTTTGGGCACTAAGCAAAGCAATCATCTCCCTTTTTATTTCCTTTTTAGTTGCATACAAATCCTTGTGTCACGCTTTTCTATACCAGCAAGGTGGTACTTCAAACGAGATATGCCTCCACAGATTTGTTTTTCACATTTCATGCATATGACACTATTATACTCTGTTCCTTCAAAGGCATATTTCCATGCAAAGTTTGGGCCTTTTAGGGCGCATGCGTATGAATCCATATGGACATGCTACGGGACCATTGGGAGATGCTGCAGCTGACCCAGATGTAGAGGAAGCTATATTTGCTAGAAAATTGGAGATTAAAACAAAAAATGTAATAGCGTTTAGGTTTTGAAATTATTGAGAAAAACTTGATTGTTTTTTGGAAAAATTGCAAAAAGATGGTGTTAGGTCTTTGTCATTACACTCTAAAACGTATTAGAGAGAATTACAAATGGTATTCCTAGAGTCTTAATTAAGTTAGATGCAAGATATGCAAGTATGGGAAGACAAAAATAAGTTTAACTCAAAAGAACAAAAAATTGAGAAACTTACTTGTGGATTTGGATTTGCTTGGAAAGACCCTCAAATCCACTTCGAATCGGCTCCTAATCCACTAGAAATCACTACAAATCAATGCCAAACACTTAGTTGCTGCTCCAAAACCCTTCTCCACCCAAGGTGCTGAACACAACAAACAAAACAATGAAATGTCATTTTTTTGGAGCAGGTATTTATTGAACGCAACTCGTGAGAAGACTGCAAGTTATCATGAGAAATTGGTGATATATCGCCGACTTCTCACTAACTTACCATGGCGATAAGTGCAAAATCTTGGCCCCAAAATTGGCGATAAAACCTCAAGTTCTATTGCCACCTGGAACTTCTCACGAGAAGTTGACTTATTAGCGATAAAACGACGAGATTTTAAACTATGGTAATTACAATGTTATAGGCTTCCTCAAAGAATAAAGCAGAGGAAAAACAAGAATAAAACTAAAAAAACCATAAGTATTCCTTGGTTGGCTTATATGCTAAGAAAAGAAGCTTTATCCAATAAAACATGGATAAAAACAAAAAACATGCTAAGTTTTATTTTCTAACACCCCCCCTAAGTCTAACTAAGGATACAAAAGCCTAAAAATAGGAAAGAGGAAAGAGGGAAAACCCAGTAAGAACAAAAGCCCCCCTCAAAATATGCATTAGAAAAACATCTTTTGAGACACAAGAAAGGTGTGGATGACTGTTGAATAATAACTGCCATAGTGCTGAATAAGCCTCCCTTGCAACCACGATGAAAATCAGGATCAATCTGCATGAGTGCTCCCAACGATACTACTCGAACAATGAGCAGATGGCAAACTAGGCAAAACATCTGTCAATTGAAGATACAAAAGACAATAATCTGCACAGAAGCCCCCAACTAATAAATAGATGGAAAACAAATGCAAAACATCTATTAGTTAAGGATGCAGAAGACACATAAATCTGTACGAGTGACCCGGATGACACTACTCAACCATGCAAAACTAAATTGCTAGTTGAAAATACAGGTGCGAATTGTTCACAAAATTTATCAACTGTGGAACCAAGGAAACATCAACATGAACAATAGAAAACCCTCCAAAATCTTGAAATGAAAGGCATGACAGGTCCATTGAAGAAAAAGATGAAGGCAAGACCCATGCAAAAAGAGCACGATCTTGGCCTGTCTGTGATGGACCAACGGAATTTAGCTCAACCTCTATTGCCATTACTTTTCCATGCAAGTCTCTACTTTTGAGCTGAAGTAGAATTTTTGACTTCCATTTAAAATAGAAATATAGCTTCAAGCAAGCAAAGGCGGAAAAATCCATTCTTCAAAAGCTCTAAGTTTCTTCAATACCTGCAGCAAAAAAAATCATTCTTCTTTCTAGTGGCCATGAGCTCTGATACCATGTAAAATTTTAGTTTAACCAACAAATAATCTAGCTAGAATGATAGAACAAAATATGCAGCTGTAGAAAGAAAAAATTTAGAATAGAAGATGAAAAATGTAAGTTCTTATTAATTACATTGAAGTAATTATAATAATATAGGCTTCCTCAAAGCATAAAGCAGAGGAAAACACGAGAATAAAACTGAAAAAGTCAGAAGTATTCCTTAGCTTACATGCTAAGAAAAGAAGCTTTATCCAATAAAGCATGGATAAAAAACAAAAAAACATGCTAAGTTTTATTTTCTAACAAATTCTAGTAGTCGGAGCACCCCTATTATTCTATGGCGGCTTCCAAAAGTAATTGATAATGTCAATTCTTTACTTGACACCTTGAAGACTCAGATTCATTTGGACCATTTCCAATAGCAGAGCTATTAGTTAACCAATAATATTGCCTAAGCAAAAGAATCGGTTTGAGTGCCTGCCTAGCGTCCTTGTTAGTTCAAGATCCATGGCTCATCTATTTGAGGCCCAGGAGGGGGCTAGGGTGGCAGCCTGATTGATCCCAAGGAATTGCTTGTTCAATAGACACATGGCCTAGTTTTTGCTGAAGCATCATATATTTTCCTTTTGTCCTACTATAACTTACCCTTTTTGGTATTTTTAGCTTCCCAAGGTAAAAAAAAAACACTTTCTTTTAATGTTTGGCGGTTGTGTTTTTTATTTGGGTCATCAGGGATGGAAATCCTTCTTGGGGATGGTCAAGGAATGACTAGGCCATCCTGGAGACAGATTGCTGTCCTCGAGTCCTCTTTCAACATGAAAGTTTTGTTTCGGCGACGATCCCCTTTTCAGCAAAACAAATGTTTTAAAGGATGGGAAATTCCCGTCTTCACATCCTTGTATTGTCATTGGGATGGGTGTAGGTGGAATTTTATTCGGGATGGGTTCCTGTGGAGCCTAATTTTTACTCCATTGAGCTGCTTTATAACAACAGAGGGTTTTGAACCCAAGGTTGTGCTCAAATATATGTTACAATGGTTACAAATTACAACTCTCAATTGTCTTATTGCAGTGGTGGAGCTTATCTTGGTGCAAGGTGGAATACACCCTAAAAATCATTTGTTATATGCCAAATGTGGAAGTCTTAATTGCTAGATATGGAACTGTTTACTTGTCAGACATGGAGGTGCTCATATGCCAAACTGGAAGTACGGTTAACACATAAATTACCAATGGAATAACATAAATAGCACTATTGGCAGAATATTATTGTAATGAATGTACCATGGGATAACATTACCAATATTATCATGCCTTTGAGTTCCCAATAATCCCTACATATATCACTCTAGTTGGTTAAGGAAACCAATCGTCATGACTTTTCGATACATATGTGTTCATGACAAATCTACTTTGTTCCATAATTACTTTAGTACCAGCCTACATTATCTCACCCCGCCTTCCAAAAAAAAAAGTAGCCGTCTTCCAGAGGACCAAGAGTAAAACAAACTAGTGTATAATTGGCATGGGTGGGAAGACGTCACTGTAGTGGTGGATGTGGTCACTCGTGTGAGTTACTGTTGAAGAGCTTCAGGGCCCTTTTTGCTGTTAGCTGTTTGGTTCGTGCACTTTGCAAAAGTCTCAGTGCATCCATTTTGTTCCTTTCTACTGAGGCCAACTTTTTTGCATGCATGGCTTTCTCCTTCTCTAATTTTGCTTCCAACTTCTCCACTTTTATCTCCAAGATAATTTGTTATCCTTGAATTTAAGACACTTCCCATGTTGTCCTTTGAAATTCTACAAAAGTGGACCTAAAAGTTTCCTCCATATATGAGATGATAGGCATCATGGTTGTCTGTCCACTAGCTATCTGTATGACCTGTGAAGCTCTTGATTTCTATATTTGTCCTTCCATGTGCTCGCTAGGCTACATGTGCTTTGTGAAAGTCCTAAATTCTTCCTAACAACCTTCCTTAATGAAGTGTAAGAGGGACTCTGCTGTTGATACTATCACTTTCATATTTACTTCTTGTGCCCGTCTCAACATTTCATGTGTAGCACAGGTCATGGTTTCCTGTTTGGCTAGAAATCTTAGCATGCACTTTCCTAAGGATGTTAGGCCCTTTGTACCTATGACAACTCCACATCCTCTTGTGCGCTGACCATCACTTTCCATGCCTACAGGTTCCACCTGAAGATCCATGTCCCATTGTTCTCCCATCAAGGTTGGGGAGGGTGGCGGTATATCCTCTACTCCCATCTGGAATTTGGCAAGTAATTTGTGTACTCGCTTCTTTGCATCTATCCCAGTGTATGGCTCCTTAGCGTCTGTAGTAGCTATGATCTATGGGGTTATGATCTTGAGGGAACTGATTGTGCAAGAGTGAAAAAGCTTGGAGTGGCTTGAGTTGGGGGTATTCCCATGGGTGTGACTAAAAGTGCAATGAATTGTGTTGTTTTCATCATCGGGGAAATAGTGATGCGTATAGTGTGGGCCACTCTCTTCGTAGTTCAAATGTGTACCACCTTGGCATGTGGAATTCGTTATGTAGGAACCAAATGAGCTATAACTAAGAGTTGGGATGGTGTGAACTCTATCTTGTTTGCTCCCCATTCT
This sequence comes from Cupressus sempervirens, assembly GCA_028749045.1. Lineage (NCBI taxonomy): Eukaryota > Viridiplantae > Streptophyta > Pinopsida > Cupressales > Cupressaceae > Cupressus > Cupressus sempervirens. The sequence continues at coordinate 969,240,659 of CM053787.1, forward strand.
AGGAAGGATGACTCGTTTCCAACCCTTTTCTCACCTATTGTGAATGCCTCACCTATCCTGCCAGCTGTACTAGTTCTATTATCTGTGCAAATTGGTTTTTAGTTGTTATGCTTGTTTTGGTGCCACTCCTATTGTCCATACGACTGATGTCCATATGGTCAAGAGCCGTACCTATGCTCATATGCTCAACACCCGTATGCTTAGTGTGGGTTGCTGGTTTTGTTCTTGGAAGATGCCCTTCCATCACCTGTACATCTACGTCTTCTAATGTCTCTTCCCTCATGTTCCTTCCTGTGCAGGTGGATGTAGTACAAAATTCTCCCTTACCATCTGAATTGGACTCTTCTGAACTAAAGAATGCATCCTCCCCAACGGTCTCCTCTTTTTCCATACTTGCTTTCTCTTCGTTCGTATTGTGGTTACAAACATGTCTTGCCTTGGTATTTTCTTGCACAAATCCTTATTTCTTGCTGCCATGGTATCTAGATGCAACTAGTAAAACCTAGTTGGTTTGTAGGTTTCCATCCAGTTGGCTGGAATGGATGTGCCCCAACACTCAGGTGCTATTTGTGTGCACAGTGCATCTAGGAAGAGTGCTATTGCATGGTGTGACATATAGAATGTCTCATGCTTCAACTGTAAAAATTCTTTTATCCTATTTGAGAGAAGTTGTGCCCAGTTATAAATTCTACCACAATTCATTTCATTTGCTTGTGGAAGCATGGAGATAACAATATTTGAGGTCCAACTTCTTCTTGTGAGCTTGCTTTTTATTAGGTCAACAATGCATCTCCATTCTGCAATAGCAATGGAAGTTTTCTTTAGGCCTTTGCTATTACTCTTGCTCTAAATACTGCCCAATTGTTTCTCTGTTAAGTTTGACCTACATATGAGTCCCATTGACTGTTTCTTTTCAGTTGTTGTCATTTTCGAAGAGGGTTTCATGTCTTGATGCCCTCTATTGGGTACCCCTAGTACTTTTGCAAAATCTTTTGGTGAAAAAGATACCACCACATTCTGCTGTAAATACAGTATGGTGGATTAATGGGTCTTTCTATTGTACCATGGTTTCAAATTCTTTTAAATAAAAAATGGGCATGAAAATAATTTTGTCTACCTTATCCTTTCTCAGTGCAACCTTTAATGGGGGTTGGTCACCTCTGTGCCTTCCCACCAGTTTCTGCATTATGTGCCTGCTACTCCTTTAGCTGTGATGTTGGCTACTAAAACCTCTTCTACCTTGCCCTTGCTCTTGCTCGCTGTAGCCATTTTGCCTTCTATTGTCTTCTTGCTTCGGAGTTTTTATAGCCTACCTTAAATGTTCACTTACTAGAGTTCCCAAAACTGCCCTTCACCATTTTATATATTTCCCTCACCAATGCCTTGCACCAATTTGTTATTGTGGTATCCATTCACGCCGCGACAACTAAACGCGTTGTACGTCCATATAACCCATCTCATACAGGCTCCTTGTGCATGCGTGATGCAATACAAGGTAGGAGAGTCCCCAAAGGAGATGTCCTAGCCCCCAACAAATAACCACCAGTGGAAGAATAACAATAACACAAAGATTAAGATCCACAACAATGCCAATTCTCATAATAGAATTATAAGATCTTCATCCAACATGCCCAAGTGCTGGGTTACGACCAAATACAAGTCGCGGGTTCGAACCCCGTTTTCCCCGATAAGCAATTACAATAGTAATTTTGCAAGACCTCACAAGATCCAACCACTAGCTAGCCCAAAACCACACTCTAGTAGAAACTCCAAGAAGAATCAAAACTTGTGCTCGCAAGCCACCAAGCCACCTTCTTGTTTCCCAAGCCCACACTTAGCCACTAGCTCTACTCAAACCTCGCTCCTCTCAACTACTCCTTTTCCATGCTGGATGAATATATTCAAGACTCCCCAAGACCCTCTACTTATACCCACTAAGCCACAAGTCGACCCAACAAATTACAAATAAAAAAACCTTTACACTAAATACATGTTGAGCCACAAGTCGGCCTATAACAGATATTAAATGCCAAATGCCTTAGAAGGCTCACAACACTCATTAAATATGTTTAGGACAAATAACCAAGACCCAAATAGGTCCACATGAACTCCTACAATCACTCTACGTCATGATCTCACGCCACGTTTTAAATGCTCCAAGATGATTGATTAAATCTGCAAGAACTCCATCCTACAAGCCACACTACCGAGCATCAACAAGCTTCGTCGAGCTTCCATAAGCATTGCCGAGTTCAACGGGTGCCGATCAACCAACACATGTTGAGAATTGCAGAGAGTGTCGAGCAACATAGTATATGCTGAGCTCCTCTGCCAACACTAACCCAGTAATGACTGAGCACCACTCCTTTGGTGATTGACCCCTCAACTCCAAAGCCAAAATCCCTCCAACATGTAGGATTGCTAACTGACCTAGGATGCCCCTACATCAGACACCCCAAGTGCGAAAATATGTTCTTAGTAGGTGGAAGAACATCTTTTGGAATTCAACAGATAAATCCCAAACTGATTCTTCACATACATATTCTCCAAGTCTTCAACTTGTACGCTCTTTCCTTTGTTCCACTTCTACTTCTTCACATCCATCCTCAGTGTGCCATAGGTTTGCTTTCCATGCCGATCTCTAACCCTCTCAGAATTGTTCAACTCAACTCGGTTGCCAATACTCAGGTTCCTTCTACCAAGTTCTTCATTCTGCAAAGGAATAAGGGAATGCTTCCTGCCACCTTTCTCAACAATTATCACATTCTTGACAATCATGCATAGCCATGCAATCATGTGGCAACTATTCATGTCCACAACATCACACAACATTTGATCCTTATACTGCCCAATTTGGAAATCAACAAGACATTGCTCCTTCACTTCCAAGGAATGTTCATCTTGCAACCAACCAATCCTGTAAGGACAAGGATGTCTCATTCTCTTTAAACTAAGTTTTTGAACCATCTCCTCAGCAACAAGGTTATCCGTACTACCACTATCCATGATCACATTGTAGATTTTACCACCAAACTTACAACGAGTCCTGGACAAATTACTCCTTTGGCAAGGTTCTAGTGCCCCCTTACCAAACAGTACTTGCCGAGCCAACAAGCTCTCTCCCTGCTCAGGTTCAATAATCGAGTCTTCAACTTCATTCACAACAACAACTCTTCTATCACCAACCTTTTGTGAACATTCATAAGCTCGATGTCCTTCCTCACCACATTTGTAGTAAGTATCCTTAAATGCACCTCTACCTAGTCCTTTTCCTTGGCTCAACAGGTTTTGGTTCGTCTGCTGCACTCGGTTTATCCTTTGCCGAGTGATCTTGCTTCTCTTTCCCATGGGAACTACCTTGATTTCTTCACTTCAACTTATATTTTGCCCTTAGAGCATACTGATAAGCATCCTCAACAGAAGTAATATTCAACATACCAATCTCATCCTGAATATTGAATCTCAAGCCATTAATGGATCGAGCCACCTTTTCCTTAGATAACTCTCTATGTCCAGACCGAATAATCAACTTGTAAAACTCCTTAGTATAATCTTTCATAGACAAATCCTTCTGCTTTAGATTCTGCAACCTCTTAAACAATTCAAGTTCATAATCAACATGGATAAACTTAGCCTTCAATTTTGTCACCATTAATCTCCAACAAGTGATTTTCATTTCACCTTCCTCTTCCCTATCTCTTTGCAATTCTTTCCACCATAAAGCAACATGTCCTTTTAATTTAGTCTATGCCTACCTCACTCTGAGCGGATCACCAATATCCTCTAACTCAAAGTAGTCTTCCAATTAACCAATCCAATCAATCAGGTGTTCGGGATTCAAAGTACTTGAGAAATTAGAAACATCCATTTTTATGCTTCAACTTCAATTGAGATCTAGATCTATCCGATCGACCAACTCTATCTTCCATAGGTCTTTCTATGCGATCAATTTGGTCTTTGCCACTAGATCCAACAAATTCAAAGTCTTCAGGTGCTTCCTCATAACCATCTTTAGTATCTGCATTTCAGGCGCTTCCTCATAACCATCTTCAGTATCCGCATTCCTAGGTACACCAACAATAGCTGTCATGATCTCATTCTTCATCATCTCTAGCTTAGATCTGAAATCTGATCTAACCTTCTTTGAAATCCTAATTTCCATAGCATCACAGATATCATCAATCGCCCTAGGGTCCAATCTTCTTGGAGGCATCTTCCAAGATCTTCGCAAACCCTCTGCAACAAATCCACAAGATCAAACCTTTGCTTTGATAATTTTCACCCCATGTCCTAGTGCAAACTGCCTCAACTTCAGCAATTTGTTTGCATGCTTAGGAAAACTTGGCTCTGATACCACTTGATGCAGTACAAGGCAGGAGAATCCCCAAAGGAGATGTCCTAGCCCATAGCAAATAACCACCAGTGGAAGAATAACAATAACACAAAGATTAAGATCCACAACAATGACAATTCTCATAATAGAATCATAAGATTTTCATCCAACATGCCCGACTGTAAGGCCTTCCGAGTTACGACCGAATACATAAGCAATTACAACAGTAATTTTGCAAGATCTCACAAGATCCAACCACCAGCTAGCCCAGATGCACACTCTGGTAGAAACTCCAACAAGAATCCAAACTTGTGCTCGCAAGCCACCAAACAACCTTCTTGTTTCCCAAGCCCGCACTTAGCCACTAGCTCTACTCAAACCTTGCTCCTCGCAGCTACTCCTTTTCCATGCTGAATGAATATATTCAAGACTCCCCAAGACCCTCTAGTCATACCCAACTAAGCCACAAGTTGGCCCAACAAATTACAAATAAAAAAACCTTTACGTTAAATACATGTTGAGCCACAAGTCGGTCTACAACACATATTAAATGCCAAATACCATAGAAGGCTCACAACACTCATTAAATACACCTAGGACAAATAACCAAGACCCAAATAGGTCCTCACGAACTCCTATGATCGCTCCACGTCATGATCTCACGCCACATGCATTAAATGTTTCAAGATTATTAATTAAATCCACAAGAACTCCATCCCACAAGCCACAATGCCGAGCGTCAGCAAGCATCGTTGAGCTCCCACAAGCATTGCCGAGTTCGACAGGTGCCGAACAACCAACACATGTCGAACACAAAGAGTGCTGAGCAACATAGTATATGCCAAGCTCCTCGGCCAACACTACACCAATAATGACTGAGCACCACTCCTTTCGTGACGGAGCCCTAAACTTCAAAGCCAAAATCCATCCAACATTTAGGATTGCTAACTACCCTAGGATGCCCTTGCAACAATGCGCATCGTTATCTCCCAAGCCACTATGCTGTACAACCCTCCTTTAGATTTTGAGTTGGATGCAAACTCTTGGCTCACTGTTTTGCTTTGCAAATCGATGGTATATCTTTTGCCCTCACTTTCCATGGATAGGGTGTTCTTTTTCAGTTATGGTTGGCTTTTGCTATGACCAACCATTTTTTGGCAAGTAGAGTTGTGTACCCCTTCTTTTCCAGGTTGATGACTACAAAGTCTAGGAAGAATTATTGTGTTCCCACTGTTACTTTTTTGAGCCACGAGCGTGCTAAGTGGTTATATGTCATTTTGGTCAGCTCTCATAAGATCAAAGGTAGGCGACCACAGTGTTGGTTTGCCCGGAGCTTTCCACGTCTCTTTGGGAAGTACGTTGACTCTTGACCCTCCTAATACAATAGTATTAGTGAGCCCATAGTCTCCATTTCCACTACGATAGGGGTCCTTCCTATCTCCACCGTGAACAACATTGGATCTGGGGTTGGCGGTTCCCTTCGTGGAGTATTTCTGTTGACTTCTTCCATGAGTTTATCTACTCAGCCGGTATTATTTTCTTCCATCCAAGGAATTCCTCCCATTAATTGGGTTGATGTTTCTAGCAAGTTGGCCAACCTTATAGGTACAGTGGCTTGTGGCATTTGCTTTATTATATTGGCCTTTGATGCCAAGTATATAGGGAAATTTGTTGTCTCCGAGTTCTGTTGTTGTTCTTCTAATGTCATCTGTGCCTCCTTCAATCTTTTTTTTTTCAGTTCGGGGATCTAGATATGAAGCCTTCTTTGCTTGTAGTCTAGTAATGACCATTATTTCCTCTTCTGATTTTGTTACTCTCGACATGTTCACTGCTTTTCCGTTTGGGCAATCGGCATCTTCGTGGTTCCCCGACCCACACCATAGGCACAACATGCTTCTGCCACTTTGATGTTGAAGTGCCCCGATTCATTGCATCTCCTACATTGTATCATTGGGCGGTCCTTTACATAATATTGGATGCGATTTTGTGGCATATTGTTATTGCATTTATTGTTGCTTCCATGTCTCCTACTCTGATAGCCTCATGGGAAGGCATTGGAAGTCGTGGTTCTTGGTGGCGTAGTAGGGGGGGTGACCTGTTCTGTGGTTTGGAGTACTTGCATACTCCTGACTTTTAAGTTGTATGGGCACTATTTGAGAGATGTCCATATTTTTTAGTATCACTTATTTTACAAATAAAGATGCTAACCTTTGTCAAAACATATGCACTATCGAGATACTGGGAGGTCTGGGTTTCTAAACATTGCTCTGTCTCTAAATGAGTCTATGTAAGTTCATAGTGAAGCAGGTTAATAAATAATAACAAAGAGTTTCGTGGAGGTGCAAATAGCCTTGGACAGCCAGATTCCTACCAATGCTACTAGATGGTATAAGATGAGAGTAATATAAGTCTGCTGAGACTGTGAAGGTTGTAAGTTGCATTCATTTCCATTAAATAAAATCTCCCTTACGAATAAGGATGAGATGTATAAAGGAAAAAAAAATTATGTAAGGAGGCAAAACCCCAAAGAGAATGAATATGAGAAATGAGAGGAGAATAGAGCACACAAAAGCTTAAAAAACTTGGAACAGATAGGAGAAACATAATGAGAATAAAGTAGACAAAAGTAAAAAAAGCTTGCATTCTCCAAGAGCCTTCTATACCACTATAGGTTCAAGTGCTTGTGGTTTTTTCAACTCCATAGGCTAAATTTTAGAACAAAAGCTGTAGAAGTTTGAGAAGCTATAGGCAAATTACATTGCAGACATTGAAGAAAATTTTCGTCAACATCCTTTAGCTTTACAACAATAAGAAAATAATCCGCTAGCTTCTAGTTATTGCTTCTAGATACAATAGTGTGTAATTTTTGCATCAACTTTTCGAATCACACTCCATGATCCACCACCTAGATGAAAGAGAGTAGAAGGAGACAGAATAATGGAGATACAATCTAGTAGCATTGGTAGGAATAGAGCCGCCCAAGGCTATTTTCTATCTCCTTGTGCTTTCTTTCATCATGACGATGCATCATGGAGTGTAATCTGAAACCTTATGCAAAAACTTACATAGTCGTATCCAAAATCAATGACTAGAAGTTCAGGGATAGTGGAAATATATTAGCATTAAACCACTATCTTTTTGGTAAGTTGCTGGTTTGGGTTCGGTTCCAAGTTTGAAGTTCGAGAACCGTTTCGCAAGTTCGACAAAATTTTGGAAAGGGGTTTGGGTTCGTTAGTACAAAAACATGTAAAAATTTATATATATATATATATATACACACATTTTTATGAAGCATGAGTTAAAATTAGAATGTGATCCTTGTTCCATAAGCTATTATAAAAATCCAATCTACACTTGCTGCATTGCATATAATATTGAAGCAAGTTGTGTACTATGAAGTATAAAACAGATAGCAGAATGTGAAGAAACCTAAGGGTGTTAGGCAATAACTGAGAGTCTTGATATACAAACCTCATAAGTAAACCTTCACGATAATAATAGAATCTCATAAGAATGATTTAAAATATCTGTTAATATATATTCTGTGCACAGTTTAGAACAAGGTGAAACTTGAGAAAATTTGTTTAAAGCATCTAGGTTTAAAAAGCCATTTAAGCTTCATCAACATCATTGTTTGACTGGATTTTAGGCAAGTTACCTTACCTTCAATTATGTAATATACCTTCCTATTCAAATTGACCTTATTGGCCAAGAACTTGATATAGTTTATAAAGGTAGAGCCTTCAATTTCTTGATGGATTCATTACATAATTCCACAAGGCCCATGCAACATATCTCTTGAACTACTTAACAATTGTGCTTGCAAAAAGAAGAAGCCATGTGTCATATGGGAATGCAAGCTTATATTTTGTGGGTTGACTTTGCTTATATGTCAGTTGACGATCCTGTTTATAACTAGAAGAGATCGCAAATTCAGAGGACAAGATCAGTTTTTGGGAATGCTATAGAATGAAACTTCAAACTTGTTGAGTGTCGGTTTTGTAGCGCTACATAACATATAGCAATCGAACACTTGATATAGAATATCAAATCTTCAATTCCTCTCTTGAAAAGTTAATACTCATGCAGACATAAGCAAAACTCCAATGTTCCTTACACCTGTGGATGCTAACTCAGTATATCGATGTGATTTGTTGGTAATCACGTAGGTGGCCTTACACTATTTGTTTGAGGACAACTTGGACTTTTGGTGGGATGATGGTTACGATGGTCTTGTATGAGTTCTAGATGAAGTTGATGAAGATGGTGATGGTGATGGTGATGGTAATGGAGGGTGAATGTTCTAATGACTTACGCCTTCCTAACCCTCTTCTTCAAAACTCCAAATACTATACTACTTGCTATTCTACTCCTACTCCTATGAATGGAAAGATTAGCAAATAGACGGGGATTGAATCTAATGAAAGCTAACCGATGGCTCCACCTCCATAGATGCAATGATTCAAAGGAAAAGAACAAGTTTACCACACAAGGCTTCCCAACAAGTTGCTAGGATACTAGTGGCCTAGTTATAGATCCCTATCAAACATCCACTAATACTACCATGCAACTATCTATCCACTTTTCTCTCTACTTAACTTGAAATGAAATCTATTTTTTAACAACTTCAAAGAAAATCTTATTCTAACTATTGGAAGTAGAAACCATGCAACAATACCAAAAGTTCTTAATCACTGTGCAAGTCACAACAATGAGAAAGAAAAGCGATTTTGGCATTATCTTGAGCAACAATTTTCTTCAACCCTTTACAAATGAGAGCAAATGGCCTTATATAGAGGCCAAAATTACAACCAACGGTAGAGATTAAGAGGCAAAATCGACGATCCAGATTGGATCCTAGAACCCCTCATTAGGGTTGCCACCCCATCGGCTAATGAGAAGATGCCACCTCATCAATGGACCAATGAAAAAAAGGAAAAGTGGCAACCAATGAGAAGACACCAAAATGGTGGCCAATCAGAATCAGACACCTACCCATCCTAGAAGAAAGAAAAATTGCCACTTGGGCTTACATCAAGTGATCTTCTAATATAGTTTTACCCTTCTCTTTCATCTTTTTAGCCAAAGTAATGAACTCGGCTAGCTTGTCATTGACTTCCTTCATGGGAGGACAAGGTGTGTGTTTTATCTTGAGCTCAGTTGAATTCATCATGCTGCTTGTTGCTTGCAGTGTCTTCTCATGGTCCTTCTCATACTCTTATGCATATTCAATAAAGGCATTGAGGGAGGCAAGGGTGCCCAAATGTTTCTTCTTGATGGCAACCTTCCCCAACTCATCCAATCTCGATTTGAATTCTGTCTTATTGATGTTCTCCTCTTTGATATTTTCAAAATCAAGCGTAGCCCCAAAGTTGCTCATCATGGTTGAAATGGAAGTGTCAATGCCTGGGCTGTGCTGTGCAATCTCACTCTGTACCTCTTCGAGTATTCTCAATCTGATAGTCAAGGCAGCAACCAAGACTCCACCGTACTCAATCCTCCTTAATCAATCAGCTTGGCCCTTTCCAAATATTTCTTTGGTAGCCCAATGAATGCTTGTAGCCTGGGAATAGCTAAATCCTTGACTGGAAGGAAATCCTTCCATTCACCTTCAAATGTTTTGAATTTATTTCTAATGGCCACTAATGACCTGAATGTCGAGACAAAGGAAGGCAAAAAGTTTCGCCCGTCTTGGATTGTATCATGGATCCAATCCTTGACTTCATGCAGCTGAGCTGATATCTCTTCTATGTTTCTCCCGTTGTCTTGAGGAAGGGCTGCCTAGTGCAATTGTTGGATAGGCTGACAATCTCTCCAATACTTATTCTCGACCTCCAACTTTATGATCCTTTCATTTGCCTTCCTCAACCTTACTCTGATTGAAACTATACCCTCCTGGATCTCCTCACATTTCATGTCATCTGTGTTTCTTCCCAAGTTATGCTCTACTATTTCATATTCTTGAGCTGCAATTTCATCCAATGCCTTGTTAACCTTCGGTACAACAATTTGAACCTTTCGGTGACCATCACTGTCGCTTCTAATCACCTTTGCCACCGTTTTTGCCATTTGTTTCTGCTTCTCGCTATCACCCTTTTCCATTAATCCTTGGATGTCTTCAACTGTTCGGGTAGTTACTACCTTGCCTCTTGGCATAAGCATTTGCCTTAACCATAGTGGTGTGGTGCATCTCCCCAAATTTGGATTTGGTTCAATTAGCAAAGCATCACCAACGGCCTCGGGTGCTTGACTTATTTCCTTGATATCAATCGGCCCATCTTCTTCTCCACTAGTAACTGCCATATCATCTCCATGCTGATTCTCTGAGAGAGGAGAGTACTCGGTGCTGTCACTGTAACCACTTGATTATGAATCAAAGCTCACCTCTACCGCGGTCCTTTGTTCACTTGTGTTATCTTCTTATCTTCTTGACCTCTAGCCTCAATTATACTTTCCCTTGATGGCACTGCATTCTGTCTCTTTACTGGAGGTTTTGAATGTTCTTTACTTATCTCAACCTCCAAAACTCTCTTCTTGCCTCTAACTGTTTCTTGCTGCTGGCTACCTCCTTCACCCTTCTATCCGATTGATTCGGTTGGACCTTCCTTTGGCTTCACCTTCTCATAAGTAAGGTGTACCCTTTGACTTTGTAATTTCTTCAACTTCCCGTTGTACCACGACTTGGTGTGCAAATAAACTGCCCTTGTAATTGCCTCCAAGGAAGGATCTTGATGATCGTTCCAATCCATTGGATTCAACTCTGTTCCCTCCACTGTGTTATAATCTTCTTGCAACACATTTTCATCATCCTCCAGTTGATCGGGAATATAAAGGCCTCTCCATCTGATTGCCCTATCATGTTCACTGACAATGTTGAGAAAGCTAGCTTTCTCACGTGAAAGTCATTTCGTGCATTGGCCCATAAATCTTCTATAGTAGGGACATGTTTGAATGTAATTCCATAAGATGCCTTGATAAGACCGTTAGGATCAAATCCTTGCCTTGCTCTATACCATGCTAGATGATACCATTCCAATTCTTTCTCCGCAGCTGCAAAGGCGACAGGATTGGGACAACTATCATTGCCAATTCCAAATGAGAAGGGAATGCCTGTCTCACCTTTGAGTTTCATCATTCTGTCATAATGCTCAAGTTGCCTAGCCAACTCTGTCAAAACTACCTTGTCGGGTGGGTACTTTGGAAGTCTCTTGGGACATACTATGCTTCCTGCTACACGAATATAAGTGAATTGTGGAAATTGGATAAACCAACTCCCATATTTCTTAATCTTTGCTTCTGCCTCTGATGAAAACCTCTTAGTAGGTGTCCCTTGTAATACCCTTACTGTCTTCATGGCAAAGGTGTTAGAAAACATCTTATAGTCTTTGTTGTTGTGCAAATGAAGCTGTGGATAACATTCATGCACCAAATATTGCCTCGGCCCATTACCAATCTCTCCTAAGGCCTTAAGTCTAGGATTCTCATACAATCTAGCAATCAAATAGAACAGATAGGGTGCCATATAGAATTGCTTTTGATTTTGCATGGTTCTAAGTTGCAATTCTAGATTCTCGCTTATGATCCTAGCCCAATCAAATCTTCTTTTTCCTTTTTCAATTTTATCAATATAGAAGTACATCCAGTTTTCGAATTGCATACCTTGAGCTAGGCCCATGATCTGGCTGAGAAGCACAATGAGGTCGCCATACTCCAATTTGAAGTCTGATACGGTGAGCCTTGATGATCTGGTAACTCCTTTCTTGCCTTCGTGTAGCCAATCCTGCTTTAGATGAATGAAGAAAGCCTCTTGATTATCCTGAGATGACTTGGCCACCTGATCCATCATTACCACTGTCATGCCTTTGTACTGGGGGATATTGAATGCTTCTTCGATCACTTGTCCACTGATGTTGGCTAACACTTTTCCCTTCATCAAAAATGATGGACTTACTAACCAAATCAAACCGGGATGAACATTCCATTACCAATTCTGGACAAGGCAAGGTAGGAGGGAAGGCCGCTGCGTGTACAATTCCACTTTTGTAAATCTTCTTTGCCATGGGAGATTGTCTTGCCTTTAGTCTGCCCTTTAGTTGCATCATGTTTATTGTACCGATATTGTTATCGGTTGTTCTCCTCACTTTTGAGAAGAAGGTGATCTTGGGCATCATGTCCTCTTTGTCTTTCTTAGTATTCGTCCTCTTAGGGTTCTTGCTTGCACTAGCATCTACTATCCTAAACACTTATTTCTACCCCTTCGTTCTAGGTGAGATAGACTACGCTTATTGATCTCCAACCTTCTTTTTATCGATGGATTCTAACTTATTTCTGCCTCGCCAATTCCTATCACTACACTTATCAATCTCCAACCTTCAACCTAGGGGTGGGGCTACCACTTATTTCTACCTCTTCGTTGCTTTAGGATGGACCACACTCATATCTCCCAACTTCATTCCTAGGGTGGTCTAGCTTATTTCTGCCTCGCCAAATGTCCTATCATGGAATCTACACTTATCTCTCCAATCTCCAACCTATAGATGGGATGATGAAGTGGTGGATGATGAATGCAAGAAGAACATAAGGGAAATGAAACCAAACAAGAACAAGGAGTGAAATCCGCTTAACCACCTTCAACTCTAAAAATGAATTGAATATACCTCTACCAATAGCTGGGTCTTCTTTTGAAGTTCGGATCAGATGTTAAAAAATTCAAGCCTACTTGCAAAATCAGAATTTTAATCTCTTGGAAATTGTCCACACCTTGCCAAAAAATCAGACTTCAATCAAGCATCCTCTACCAAAGAATAATGCCCAAATCTGGTATAAAATCGTAGTCCATTGCAAGAAAATTAGACCTCCACCAAATCGCCAAGTCAAGAGGAAGTACAGATCTGCCTTAATAAAATCGCCAATTTAGAAAATGCTTCCCAAAAACAATTCTTCCAAGGTTGAATTTGCCCTCCAAGAGAAAAATCACGAATTTAGAGAGCTGCTTTTCCAAGGAAAAATCGCCAAACACAAGAAAAATCTGCCCCTTGCCAAGAATCGCCAAGTAGAGAAATCTGCTCCAAAATCGCCAAGTAGAAGGCTGCTTGCAAAATCGCCAAGGCAAGAAAGGAAGGCTTGATGGAATGAGAAATGAAAGAGGGGAGAAGCCCTTTTATACCAAACTTCACACACTCCTCCAAGCTGGCCGACTAGCCCTGGGAGAGACAAAAAATTAAATTAGGCCACCATTCATAGTCCAAATTTAAATGCCAAGCTAGAAAATTAATTTTGCCTTAGTGAAATTTACATTTTTAATTGCCTGTTAGGACCAAAATTGCAAAATAAAATTAAGAAAGCCTTGGAGACATTAATTTTTTTTAATTTAATAGCGTCTCAGGTAATTAAATATCATTTAAAATCGGATTTGGCAAGCCAAAATCAATTTTCAACTTTTAATTTACCAATATTTTTTAATATTTAAAAAAATTTCAAGGCAATTTTAGCCAATTTAATGCAAAATTTTGCAATTTAATCCATTTTCGATTTTACAATGCAAATTTGATTTCTAACCGAAAATAAATCATTTAAATTTTTTTTTTTTGCATCCAAAATCGATTTTCAAATTTCACCATCACAAAATTAATTTTTCACCAAAAATAAAAAAGTTTCCGAAACAATTAAACCTAAAAAAAAAAAAAACTTTATTTTGAAAATGGTCCAGATTATACAATTACATCCAATTTTTCAAAATAAATTTTCTGAGTCCCAAAAATTTGTAACTTTACCCTGCCAAATATTGTTGTAACTATTGAGAAAATGTTGTCCTTGAAATTTGTTTGGCCTAAGGATAAAATTACCAGTTCCAGAAAATCAAATTAAGACCAGGTGAAGAAAGAAATCCAACCACATCCCTCCTAGCATGAAGCCGACCAAAGCGTAAAATTTTCTAAAATCGGAAGTTTTTGGACAACTTCAAAAATTTTTGCCAAGGCAATCAAGAAAATGGGGGTCCCCAAAAATTTTGGGGCGATGATGTGAAAACTTCACAACAAAACCTTGGGGTGTCATTGGATATGGATTACCATGAAATGTGTTTATAATGCAGTATTTAATATTGAAAAAATGATAAACAGTTCATTATGACTTAGAAGTGCTGTAGGTTCAAACCGGGTTCGAAAATTTCAAGGTGGTTCACTCAAGTTTGAACCCAGTTCGAACTAGATCGAACCGGGAGTGCAAAAATCGCACCCTAGTCAAACCAAGTTCGAACCAGACCCGAACTTCGAACCGGTTCAAACTTTCCTAGGTCTACAGGTGGGGGTGAGGTACGCGTGTAAGTCTTTTTGAGTAAAAAGATCCCATCTAGTAGCTTTTCCATTTAAAAAAGAACAATGATTTTTTCCATATCAGCCCAACTTTTAATCATTATTTACCCATAAATATTAAATACAATGACAAAACTTCAATAATTTCACCATTGAATCCATTTTGTCTCTCTTTGACCAATAAAGTGCAAGAGAAAACACTGGAGCTTAGAGGATTGATTGTCTTTTGCTTTTATTTGACAACTTCTTGTTTCATTAGAACTAAAGATAATTGGCCACCCAAGTTAATCTTGACCATTATGCTCATGCTTGACTCTCATTACTATTGTTGACTTCAATAAAATTATTGTCAACCAAAATTTGACTTGCCCAAAATGAGAATTGTTATTCAGAAGCATTGCCGTACCCTCTGATTTAATTCAAGGCTTGATCGACTGAATTTGTGGGCCTTTGATTGATTGAAGGACTAGTGGAGGTCTGTGAAGCCTTTACTTGATTGGAGACTAAGTCATGGTAACTTGTATCTTGTTTGTGGTCTATGGATCTTAATCTTAATCCTAGTCAAGGGAACTTCTTGGACCTTGATCTACATTTTAGATTGATTTTTAGCTGATGAAACTTCTGGGACAAATTAATTCTCATTCAAGTAACATGTAGGGCTATCAAAGTTGATATAAAATTGGAATGATAATAGATTATTTCACTACACATTATTAAAATTGAAACCCCATTATCCAGAGCCTAAACAATGAATACAAATAGTAATGACAATGGATTCAATTAGAATATTTATTATAATGAATACAAATAATAATGACAATGGATTCAATTAGAATATTTATTATAATAACAATAGCCATAGCAATAATCGGAATAGACAACTAGTAGTACTGATGTGGATATCCACATTAATACATGGTGATTAGTAGTAATAATTTTGGCCGACTTTATATTTTAAGTTGTGAAGAACAGTTAAAAACTTTTATATGTTTAACTTAATACTCGGACCCATTTTATCATACGATCCGATTTGTCTTTGAAGAGGGCTTTTGAAATTAGTTTAAAATGTTGGCACATAAAAGTCAATTGAGCACAGTTGCATCTCGATCAATGCTTTGTGCATTGATTTGTTCAGAATATGGAGATGTTAACTGAGTAGTGGATAGATCATTGATCTCAATTCAGCTCCAGCAGAATTCTCTAAACAATTTACTTCAAAACCACAAATTTTCCCTTTGAGAAATTTCCTTTATACCTTCTGGTTTTCTAACATCCAATTACTTGAATGCTCATATTCAGGAAGAAACTTGGGGACATTTCAGAGGAGCGAAGGCATCAATTACTTTACTTGTTACGCTCAAAGTAAGTTATCATCTCTTACCAAGTCAAGTTGTTCTAGTGTATTGTATGACACCCTCTTTAGAGTTATTAGAAGAAAGGTTTGTTGGTTTTAAATAAACTTTATAGATTGGAAGATTTGTCTTTCATGCATTAATTATTGAGATTGGAGTTTATTGGAAACAAGTTTATAATGCTGGTTCTACTTCTAGTTCCAATCTTGGTTTGGGTTCAGAGGTTTCAGTTTGTGGGTCTGGTGAAATTTATTTTTGAGTTCAGATTCATTCTGTACAATACATTTGTAGCCTAAAAGAAAGGATTATGTTCAGAATACCACATAGCATCATGTAATTTTTGAAATCACCAGAAACCTGAATGCCATGATAGAAATAATTCGCGGCTAAACAGTATGAATTCACTTCATAGTACTGCATGGCATCATATGTAATTTTCAATTAAATAAAACCACAATCAATTCAAATGTCATGATAAGTATAATATTATAAAATATTCATTGATCAAGCTTCAATATTAAATTAACAGTCTCAAGTTCAAGAATCAGGTTTGCGATATCATATGGACCTTCAAAAACATCATAATCAATGACATTAGATGAAGTAAGAAGATTTAAAGAACCATACATAGTGCCCTTGGGCACTCACATTAGAAGTGTGTTGGTTATCTAGCTCCTCCAATGTAGTATATTGGAAAGTGGAAGCACCCAATTCAACATGCTTTGGCGATATATCCCACAAACTTGTGCCGTTTTCCATGTAGCCATGTTGTTACTGCAGAAGGAGGTGCAAAGTAGAATGTGCATACATTAACTAATTTAACCTGCACTTTTTACAGTAGGTTGAGTATACATTCTAATTCTGCATGGTTGCAGATGAACTAGCAGTCTATTCAATAATGAGAAATGCTAGATCGCTAGATAATTTAAAATAGAAAAGGAAGCTTCAAATTCAAAATTATATTAGTCTTTTTAAAATTTTGTTTTATAATCAAGATGAAATTCACAAGAATTACTTGCAAAAAAAAAAAAAAACTCTGATCAAAAGAGTTTGTAGGTGGTAAATTTGTGGCCATGGTAATGTCATTGGTTGTGAGCATCCTTCTTGAACTTGTCACGGAAAGCTCCAAGACTTGACCATTGGAGTGTACAAATCAATGAACTCAATGGTGACCACATCTTGCAAATCAGAGATTAAGAGAAGTCTACTAAATGCTATCTTGTGGCCTTCGATAAATTCAAAATCTCCATATGAGGTGATTCTTGTTGGCACTTAAAGGCTTTCAGCACTAAAGCATTTTGGACTCAATGCAAGGGCAAGAAGATGTGATAGGTGGTTGTTTTGTCCCATCTTTTTCATTTTTGTGTACAACTATTTGAAGGAAATCTTTGTTATGCATTAATGGTTTTCTTTATTATATCAGTCATTGAGTTGATGTTATCATATATTTTATGTTTCCCTTGAGTTGAGGCAACTTAAGGGAAAAATAAAATTTTATATGCTTTGCTTACCTTCAATTTTTCCAATTTAAAATTGTTTTGAATATGGCCTGTGGCATTTGATGGTTGGTGATGAATATTTGGATCAATTGAGATTGATGACCATGTTAGAAAGTGTCTTTTGAACCTTCACAAGTCATCTCAAAATTATTGTGTTGGAGGAAAAATGGGTGTCAACCATAGTTAAAAAGTTTGGGCTCAAGATTTTCTTTGCTGACTCAATTTTTTTAAAAACTTGGACTCAACAATGACTTGACTGGCCCAAATTTTTTAGATTCTCGGGACTTGATGAAATACTTGGGAAATAATTAAAAATAGCACGGGCAAATTTATCAAACATTTGGAAATATATAATTTCTTAAAATATTCCTAGAAAACATACAAATACACTGAAATTGTAGAACATATATTGATTTCCATCATATATAATGCTAATGTTTGATCAGATTTGTATGTAGAAGTAATTTTATTTTAATCTCAGATCTATGTATGTATCTTCAATGTTGATGGTATAATTCTTTACTAACACAATGATGATTCTTTTATACCAATCACTATTTAATATCAATCGGTTCTAATATTAGTGCAAATATAAATTTGAGAGATCTAATCTCAATCTCGATTTCATATCAATCTATAATTAGACCGACGTAATATGATCTTAATGAATCACGTTGCCTGATTTAATTTTACTCAATAGGATTATGCTCAATCTGAATATATTCTTATTGCTTGGATCAATTTGCTGGTATCAATCTCTAATGGAAATCCAGTTTGCTTATTAATGATGCTATTTGAGATAGTATGAATTGCTGTAATGATACTTTATTTTTGCACTAATGTGTTCCTGTACACTTGCAAGGTCCTGATTGATCTTCATAAATGTATGTTGTGAGGAGACATGTCTCCTGTATGGCATGCCTCTATGTGGAACATGTCTCTATGTGAGGCATGTCTCTATGTGAGACGTGTTATGACCGGATCATGTTCGGCCTGATTAATGATGCCAGTTCATACTATACTACATAATGATCATTTAGTAATAAGATCAACTAAGTTTGCCATGTAATATTTAATTAATATCTATACTCAATATTGATCTTAATCATGATTAATATTATTAACCATAATATATATACACACACACACACACATGATCATTAATTTATAATCATGCTTAATTAATTTATTATTAACATAATTAAAACAAATAATCAGATTTGTATCTTGTGAGGGATAGATATCAAATGCTTAAGGCTGATGGGCCAGTTGAGCTTTTGATTTCATCAGTAAGAATAATCTGACTGAAGCTACAATGCATTAACACTCCCTCTTAGCTAGGGAGGATTAATTCTATCCCAGAAATGAAACACGATAGATCCATTTATTGTGTAGAAGAAAGATATCACCTCACCATGATATCTGGAGTAGTGACATGTCCACGAAAATCAAGTCACATGATATTCACCACGAGTCCTAAAGATATATCCATAACTCTGGTATGTGCACCAGCATCACGCTACATGATACCTACCTAAGGATATCAGATCATGGAATATCCACGGATATAAAGTCACTTAATATCCACCATGACTATCTCAGGAATATCATTATGGTTTATCCATTGATATCAAGTCTCATGATATCCACCATAATGTCTTAAGAGATATTAACTATCATGACATGTCCATGGATATTGAGTCTCATGATATCCATCATGATAGTGAGGTCAATCATTGTAAAGTCGCCACCTTACAATATCAGCCAAATACAAGTGTTCATCATTGAAAAGTCGTCACCATTCAAGGATGTTCACAAGGGCCCATGTAGTTATTGAGTCACACACATAACAATAAAAGAGTTTACACTTTAAACATCTTTAGAAATATTAGTACAATGGACTTAAATAATTGAGATTCAATCTCAAATTAAGTTACATTTTCAACCATACCAAGTTTATCCTGAAAGTGTTCAACCGTTTTCTTGGAGAGAGGCTTGGTTAGAATGTTTTTTTGTCTGTTCACTTGTACTAACATATTTCACATTTCTTTCTACCATCTCTCTAACATTGTGATAAGGAACCTCTATATGCTTTGATTTTTTATGGAACACAAGATTCACTGACAACTTTATTCAAGTGTAATTGTCATAATGGGTGATAGTAGGATCCAAGGATTGAGCAAAAAATGCTACAAGAAGTTTCCTTAGCCATACAGCTGATGGAAGTATTGTCATCGATGATAAAGTCTTTCAGAAGATTGTTGGAATCAAAGGCATGAAGTTGTCATTGATGTCAATATAGAGAGATGATGTTATAAATAAGAAAAATATAATAGAATCCCAATAGATACTACTATATGTATGAAGTGATGACTGCCATCTTGATGATTTATGTATGCAAGTCTGAAGTAGCATTTTTGACAATCAACATGATTTATTTCTTTTAGTGAATGGAGGCAGAAGAACAAATAAAAAAGGTGATTGTATGGAGACTTGAAGTGGATACATGCAATGTTCACATGCATAGCAATAACAAGTCATTGGGAGTAGCTTGGTATGCCATTTGTATCAGACGATGTTGCAATCCTTATCACCTCATTGGGATGTTGCTGTTGAGTCTTGGAGTACAGTGATAGATATACAAGCATGAAATGTTGCCTAGGTCAATAAGAATCAAATACTGTGTAAAGCAGGATATATGATATGTTGGGAGTCGGAACTACAAAGCATACTACAGTTATTTTGTAATGACAATGTTAAACCTGATTAAAGATATGTGCATAGCGTGACGTGAACGGTCAAATGCATACATGGCATTGGGAGTTTCAAGTCAACAGGGATTTGTTTCAGCAGATGAATATTTTTGTGATAAGTTATGAAAATATAAAATCCTTTATATTCAAACATATCTGGAGGAGACAATGATGGCATATAAGGAAATCTTGTTTGTGATTAAAGCCAGTGAATAAATGGCGGCTATGTTTGACAGAACATATGGAGTAAGTGACCTAGCAGCGTTCAAACATGTTCGATCAACAAACAACATCCATATTTGGACAATATGCATACACAAGCAACAAACCTATTAATGGGGCTTGGTTGGAAGTTGGTATTTCTTGGAGAATATCTTAAGCTTAAGAGAATACCAAGTATATGATATTTTAGAAGACTTTTGAATAATATACTATGCAGTGACATAATACCGCGCAGTAACAAATACAAAGGGTGAACTTTGCAAAATTCAACTATAATAGTAGACACAATATTTGTATTGCATCATTGCCAAATACAAAAGTATACACAGCAGTAATTGTTTGAAGCAGTGATAATAAACTGTGCTATAGTGTAAACCTATGAATGAAATAGTGCATCTTCAATATTCCAGCGGTGCTATGAAGTTATTAATATAATATTGTAAGAAGAAAGATCAAAATAAGGATATATGATTTAATGAGAAGCAATCACAAACGATGACGACTAGGGGAGAGGACCCAGTACTTGAATGTATTCCAATCGTTGTGATAAGAGTTGTTGACTTGATACATATACACTTATTGACTTAATGCCCAATTTTTTTCACAACATTGTACCAATACTTGTGCCTTTAATGTTGTTAGTACAATGGTGACTACCCAAAATTGAATAAAATGTACCCTTAGTTATAAAAATTAACCAATGATGTGATGCCACATCAGCTGTGCAAGTATGGGTACCCTTTATGCACGACCATTGGTCTCTCTTTTTATTTTGGTTGTTTTGGATAGCTTGGCAAAAAGCATGCTGATGTGGCATCATAATGGGTGATGTGGACTTGAAACCTTAGTTATAAGTAGACAACTCACCAAGTGAGCTACGGTAAAAAATTGGGAGTGATGTGAATTTTTCACATAAGATTTTGATAAGTGCAAAGTTAAGGTGTTCAAGTACTAGGTGCTCTCACCTAAACCATTTCAGCATCTATGTTATGTTCATGTAAGTTTGTTTAGCAACGAGATTGAATTACAGCTCAATAAGGCAACTGTATTGGACATCATAGTAAAGGCATACTGGAGGTTGCCGATAATTAGAGTGTCTATTGGGCATAGATAAGGAGCAACAAAACAAGCAAAGGGCCGATAAAGTCAACAAAAATGTGATTTATATATTGTGTACAAAAAAATGGTTATATGCGGACTCTATAAATAAATAAAGCGAGCAATAATAATACAAAGAGGATAATGATGTTCAAACAAACACGAATATCCAATTTTTAGAAGGAATGGTATGTATTGGACCAAATCATTGGGTGTATGGAATAATAAAAGTTGTGATCGTATT
Organism: Cupressus sempervirens; assembly: GCA_028749045.1. Lineage (NCBI taxonomy): Eukaryota > Viridiplantae > Streptophyta > Pinopsida > Cupressales > Cupressaceae > Cupressus > Cupressus sempervirens. Next base: position 969,262,473 of record CM053787.1, read on the forward strand.
TAAGATATCTACTTTGTGAGAATCACATACCTAGTATCAACAGTGATTAAAGTACCAAGAACAACTTTAGATTAAAGTACACGTTCGGGTGTTTACCAGTGAAACATGTCATGTCATATAAGTTGTGCTATCGGGATGATGTGTATAAACATTGGAATATAAAAACATTTCAATAATTAGAAGATTTATATTAAAATAAATAAAGATATACATAAAGTTGTGATTATAATAAAATTATTTGAAATAAAAGAGTGCGATTAAGATTAAGAAAAGCCACAACCTGTATATGAAAGGTTGCATTAAAGGTATAAAAGAAAGTAAATAAGTGGATTGAAGTGTGCAAGGAATGGAGAATAAGTGAATGAAAAGAGCAGAAAAATAAGAAAAATATACATAGAAAATAAGAAAGTGTGTCAGCAGATGGAACAAAATGTCAAAATGGTAATATGAGAAGTAGCGGTGAGATAGAAATGGGAGAGTGAAGAAAAGATAAGAGGAGATTGAAAGTCAAAAGAATATTTATATATACAAAGCAGGCCTAAATGAATACATATATTATTTGATATATATTAAAGTGTAAGTAAAGTATTTGAGATAGGTGTTGTCCGGCAAAATGGCTAGTTAGACAGTTACCGGTGTGGCGATGGTTGTGTCGTTTCATTGGCATTGTTTCGGACATTATAAATATTGTGGACACTTACGTATTTTGGCATCATTATCATTGTATGTAATATCATTGCTGTGTACGGAAAAACATTTGATAATAAATAGTATTTTGCATTGACATTTGATAATAAAAATAATGTCTAGGGCATATTTCTTGGCTTGAAAATGATGAAAAGCTGGAAATAACAATACATACCCTAACAAGCTCCTTGGAAGGATTTGAATGTAGAAAACGTTGATAGATGAGCCATTTTTTATAATGTTCTGTTCCTGACTTCACTTGTTTAGTACCCAAACTCGGAAGCAAGTTTGAGAAAAACACGAAATTGGCTGTATAGTTATGTTTAGGTAGACCGTACAGTAGGATCAGGAAGAACAAGTTGGCCGTACGACCTGAGAGGGATGCCCGTATGACAAAGATGGGTTGGCGGTATCCATACGACAAGAGCATGTACAGTTAGGCCATACGGTCCAAGAGTTGCAGTTAGGCTGTACGGTGGTTACGAAAGTCATAGTTTGCTAGGAGTGAGTGTCGTCAGGGTGCTTTGGGTCTTGGTAGGAGGGAGGACGATGATTGAGGGTTGTTTCGCCATATATTGATCCACAATTTGAGATGCTAGAATAATGTGAATATATTTGCCAGACATGCCAATTAATGCTAGTACAAGTATTTGTAATCCAATCCTAGATATATAGATATATGTATTTGCAAACATAGATGGTGCGCCGATTTGCTAGATCCGAGGAATTAGTATAGAGATGGAATAGGGTGAGGGTTGAATCCCACCGATCTTTCACTTTCAAAATGGCGAGCAATAGAGAATCCCAACTGGAATTTGCAATATAAGAAAACATAATCCAAATCGCATGCCCACTACTACCTACATGCCGTGCTTAAATACCCTTCGGAGGAACTCCCGAGGGTTTACAAAGATAGCCGGCGACAACACCTACGGAAATAGTTAAATAAAAATGGGTTCGAGATATACTAAATCAATCAGCCCATAAACCATGATTTGATTATTTATTTATTTTATGAAGGGAGCATTACATTTTTGGTAGAAAACGTGCCCTAGATGGGCTGTTTTTGACCAAAAACATATGTCTATCGAAGTGCTTACACTCCCAAATTCACCACTTTGCAAAACACCCCAAAAAGCTTTGTATTTGTGCTCAAAATGTGACTTTTTTGAGTGAAAACACTTGTCAGAGGGTTACCAATATTTGGATGCACATTTGGACAATGTTTGCATGTGAAAATGATGCATACTAACTCGCCAAATCCACATTGAAAATGAAAAACGTGGTTTCTTTAACAAAATGTATGCAATAATTAACATGCTTCCCTTCAATAAATTGCCAGTAAGGCTTTTATAGAGGAAAACACATTTTCTAAAAGCAAACATGTATTAAAAATGTGCAGTGTGACATAAAATCGCCACCAAGCATTAGCTTGAGCAAATGCAATTCATAACGTGTTTTTAAGAGGCATTAGCATATGGAAACAACATGCTTTCACTGATAAAATCGCCACCAAGAAATTTAGTGAAAAACACTCTTTTGGAAGTCACTTACATGTTTGGAAATACATGCAATGGCTTAGAAAATTGCTACCATGCCTTAGACACACTTTTATGACTCAAAAACATGTTTTCTTTTTTAAATACATGCAATTGGACCAAAAATCGCCACTTCTGTCTAAGTTAAGTGAAAACTCACTTTAGACATGCATTTACATGTTATAAAAACATGCTATTTGATTTAAAAAATCCATTAAGTGGTAATTTTAAAAGATGTATATGCAATGGGTTAGAAAAACCACATTTAAATGCATTAATATATATAAAATAAACTTATACATGAAAAACATATGTAAAGAATTTGCCACTTATATTGATTTAATATTTTTTAAATATGCAAATGCATATTAAAAACCCACTTAACACATTAAAATGTGTTATTGCATTGAAAAAGTCCATTTAAATGAATGCTTGGACTTATATTTTATTGGAAGTGGGTTTTCACATAGTGATTTGCATGTTGATATATGCAATGAGTAATAAAAACCCCACTTTTAAGCATTTAAGTTGTCCTATGTAATTAAATCTAATATTTAACTATAGTTTTCAATAAATTAACATGAGAAATAGACTTGAAATAGGCTAATTTCATAATACATTAAAAATATAAAAACTCTATATATGATCTGATAGAAATTTCAGTGCCAATTGAACAACGTTTCTAGGTTTCTTGTTTTTATTAGAATTAATTTTCAGAATACATTAAAAGTGTAGGAGGAATGCTAACAAAAATTTCAGTGCCAATTGAAGAACGTTTCTAGGTTTCTTGTTTTTATTAGAATTAATTTTCAGAATACATTAAAAGTGTAGGAGGAATGCTAACAACACAACTTTAGCATTTTACATAATTTTATGTAGAAAGGGAATACAAAGAACATATATTGAATTCCACAATTAATTGAGTAAGGAACCTGATTTCCTTATAGCTTAATTCAATGTGCTTGCCAACTAAAAGGGAAGACCAGAATATGAGTCCCACGGCAGCTCCCCAACACACGTCTCCAAGAATATCCACAAATGCATGCCAAAGACACGGTCAAACCCTACGTAGTTATCGCAGAATGTCCCCATAGCACATTGTGGCTGGAAGAGGAAAGACATCCAGCTACTCACAAATTGTAGGCTATTAATTCCGAGTGTTGCCTGGTACAATTCCACCTAGCACAAATAAACTTCAGCAATTCACAGCCTTGGCGTCAAGCTGATGGGAATCTCAAATGCCAACCTCAACAATCACCAAATTCCTCAAAAATTATGCAGCATAATACAATTGATTTCCTTCAAAAGATCAATCTCCGTAGCCACAGTGATTACAATAAGGAGACTTGGCAAATTGTTTATAACAACACAATTTGCATTGAAATTACGAAAACAATTTCCTAGACACAGGAAACACAGATAGGAGAATTAGATTGTGAAATCACCATACATCAGCAGTGACTTCAAACATTAGAAATTCCAGAGACCCTTATACATCAGCAAGGGCATATAGTTAAGAACCCAGGAAAAAGCCACAAAGGCACAAAATCAAAGATATGATCAATCAGATGCTTTACTTATCAAATGGGCTCATATTTATAATCTCCAAATGACACAAAGTTTTCCAAATGAACTTCACTTAGGAAGCTTCCCACATACAACATTAAAACATAATAAGTGCCATTATAAATTAATTTATTAATTGTTTTTGGCTCGGAAATGACCTTTTCCACCATAACTTCAAATTCTGACATGTAAGGCCACTGTTTCTTGTTCCTATGATTTAAAACTTTTCGTCCTGGTTCCAACGAGCTATAATACTAAGGTGACCAACCAACAACACTATAAAAAATAACAACCTTAGCGTATTTATATGAATAATAATAATTCACCTATCTTTCGAAAACAACTGAGGAGGCATCATAATCAAAATCTGACAACACCAAAGTAATCCTGATGATGAAAGATGATGAATGAACCTAACGGGGTAACTTACTATAAATAGATGCTCCCTCCAAGATTCTTGGAGCTGAAACTAGAAGCTCGAAATAAAAACTGAGAGCATCCTCCAACTCCTCTAACTCAACTGAGCTCATTGGAACCAACAGATTGACTTACTATAAATAGTAAGTCCCTCAAATAGAGCCAAAACACACCATAGGCTGCTGGAAAGCTTATAACCACACAATTGAGACCCTTAAATCCCATTGTCAGCTCATGAGGGTCGCAATGGTGAACTGACCTGGCCAACTGCAGGGACCTGCTAAAAATGGGGACATTACAGTCCTCCCTCCCTAAGATTGCTTGTCCCTAAGCAATCTTGGAGCAAAATGGACATCACAATCCACCTGGATCCCAAAGGTAGAACTGCGTACTCTCCGTGTTGTGTACAAACAACTCCTATAGCACCAACACCCAAATAATGGACATCAACATCAAAATCATCTGAAAACTAACCTGAGGCACTGATGAAGGCAACAACTCATCGAAACTCAACCCAACTAAAATACCAATTCTGCGCACACTTGAGTCCCCATCAAATTGATACTCACACCCAATTGCACTGTGGAGATGGTAACAACCATAGGTACCTAAAACACTACCATCGACTCCAACCTTTGTCGAACTGTCTTGGGTGTGTCGAGATTGCAAGGGGTCTAATTTGCAGTTATCAATCCCATCTGCAAAAGATGGTGCTAACCCATCCCATAATGGATGGCATGAAATTGGAGCCAACCCACATCGACGTGAAACCAAATCCTCTACCTGTGGGTCAAAAGAAAAATGATGAGCACTTCTCACAGTGTAATGCCGATAAAATTTCCAATCTTTGTCAAGGGCTCATCATCATCAAACTGAGAATTAGAAGATGACTCCAATCTTTGAGTCCAAACTATTGGTCGGGTAAGATCCTGGGAAACCCTCTCAGCAAGCCCAGCCTCAAAATCCCTATGGGGAAGCATAATAGACAGTACAATCTTTCCCACCAACCTCTGAATAATATGAGAGCCTTGGATGAGAGTACCCTCAGACACTCTGTATGAATCCTCTCCAATAGATTCTCCATGAAGGACTCTATGCAATAGAAATTATATGTGGAAACATCCACTTGCTCCCCTGCAACCCACAACCGATCCCTTTGAAAATGTGGCATTGCCAACTGTCCAATGCTATCAGCTATATGAGATGAAAAAATAGATTCGCTTCTAGCAGAAGGAAGCAAATCAGCATGAGAGCCCAACTCCCTTGATATTCTAATCTTATCCGTACCTACTGCACCCATATCCTGGACGGATGTGCTGGCCACATCATCAAGTCCATCATCCCCAAGCGTTAGAAGAAAACTCACCACCAACCACAATATGCAATTGAATTGGATATGGGGCTGGTGTGGTTTGAATATGCTCCAAGTCCACGGTCACCTCATCCAATTGTGACTATGACTCTTGAAGAGCCCACTGAGTACACTGAAGAGAGTCCATAGTCACCTCAAGCTCTTGGGTGAGCTCCACCACCTCCTCCTCTTTCTCTAACAATGTCTCATGATAGGTGCTACCCCACTCCCGAAGGTAATCTCGGTCAACAACTAGTTGCGAGTAATTATGCTTCAAGATCCTGACAACCTCTTGAAGTGCATGAACCTCTACTAGAGAAAGAGTACTATCAGTGCGCTCATCAGACATAGGAGCACTCCAACCAGATGTAGCTAGCATTTGACAGATAACATCATAATGCCCAAGAGCTAAAGAAATGTCACTATCACTCACCTTCAGCTGACTGGTCACATGATACCTCTATAACCTTGACTCCTATGGAATCTCACTGTCTCACAAACTGCACTGTGATAGGAAACTGAATCAAAATTGCCAACACAAGATCGCTCATATGTGCGCGCCATCATCTCCGCACAACTCCATATCCGAGATACAACTACCAGGTACCTCAACCAACTCCTCATCCGAAGAAATGAAAGCCCTCGCAATATTGATCTCCTCGCATATCTCAGCTTCCACTTCAAATGTAAGACCATGTAGACATCAATCTTGGGACTCATCAAAAACCTCCTTGGAGTCATCACCCAATATCTGATAAGGGATATCATACCCGCTGTAGCTCATGGTATCATCAGATGTGTCTATACCATTTGCATCCACATCTCCCGACTTTGTTGTAACACCTATATCACCAACATCATAGTTGGGTGACTCCATATGTGCCTCAGTCCCACCTAAGGAAGCGACTACCTCATATACTGGAGCAACGCTACAGTAGCTAACATATAAGTCACCAATAACAACTCCCTCCTTCGGTGAGTCTGACAAGTCAGTGACAACTACATCATCATCTGCCTCTGAACTAACCATAGCAACTACTTTGGGAGCCTCAACCTGTTGAAGCTCAGTGCTGCTATCCATCATGGGCACATTCACGTCCCTGTGAAACTAGTCCATCATCAATACTTCGGATAGGACTAGCAGGTGCCGTGCTAAATGAAGGAACATCAGCATCATGGACACCTATCGGGGAAAACTCAAGCTTTCTTCCTTGCAACCTCAATGTCAGCCTTCTAAAGCCGGAAACCATATACTTTGTTGCCCTCTCAATAGTCACTGGATCTAACAAGCTCTCTGCAAGCCTCTGTTGATGAAGCTTAAGTTTCTCCATACTCTCCTGCAAAGCATTCAATTTTACACTAACTTCCTCATTACTCTATCGATCTCTAGAACCGCCAGTCCTATGTCTGTCCATAGTTGGAGAAATTAAAGTGCTGGTCACTCTAGTAATCAGATCTGAAAATGTTCAAAGTTAGCACTGAACAAAATAAAAATTGAGCCCAATTCCTGTAGGTTGACAGGAAACCACTCTGATACCACTGTAAAAACTCTATGTATGCTCTGATAGAAATTTTAGTGCCAATTGAACAATTTTGCTAGGTTTCTTGTTTTTATTAGAATTAATTTTCAGAATACATTAAAAGTGCAGGAGGAATGCTAACAACACAACTTCAGCATTTTAGATAATTTTATGTGGAAAGGGAATATAGAGAACATATATCGAATTCCACAATTAATTAAGGAACTTGATTTCCTTATAGCTTAATTCGATGTGCTTGCTGGCTGAAAGGGAAGACCAGAATATGAGTCCCATGGCAGCTCCCCAACACGTCTCCAAGGATATCCACAAATGAAGGTCAAAGACACTGTCAAACCCTTTGTAGTTATTGCAGAATGCCCCCATAGCACATTGCGGCTAGAAGAGGAAAGACATCCAGCTACTCACAAATTACAGGCTATTAATTCAGAGTGCCACCTGGTACAATTCCGCCTGGCACAAATAAACTTCAGCAATTCACAGCCTTGGCATCAAGTTGATGGGAATCTCAAACGCTGAGCTCAGCAATCACCAAATTCCTTAAAAATTATGCGGCATAACACAATCGATTTCCTTCAAAAGATCAATCTCTGTAGCCACAATGATTACAATAAGGAGACTTGGCAAATTGTTTATAACAACACAATTTGCAATGAAATTACTAGAATAATCTCCCAGACACAGGAAACACAGATAGGAGATTTAGATAGTGAAATCACCATACATCAGCAGTGACTTCAAACATTAGAAACTTCAGAGACCTTTATACATCAGCAAGGGCATACAGTTAATAACTCAGGAAAAAGCCACAAAGGCACAAAAGCAAATATATGATCAATCGGATTTTTTACTCATCAAATGGGCTCATATTTATAATCTCCAAATGGCACAAAGTTTTCCAAATGAACTTCACTTAAGAAGCTTCCCACACACAACATTAAAACATAATAAAGTGCCATTATAAATTAATTTATTAATTGCTTTTGGCTTAGAAAAATGACCTTTTCCACCATAACTTCAAATTCCGACATGTAAGGACACTGTTTCTTGTTCCCATGATTTAAAACTTTTCGTCTCGGTTCTAACGAGCTATAATATTGAGGTGACCAACCAACAACACTATCAACAATAGCAACCTCAACGTATTTATATGAATAATAATAATAATTCACCCATCTTCCGAAAACAACTGAAGAGGCATCGGAATCAAAATTTGACAACACCAAAGTGATTCTGATGATGAAAGATGATGAATGAACTTGACGGGGTGACTCACTATAAATAGATGCTCCCTCCAAGATTCTTGGAGCTCAAACTAGAAGCTTGAAATAAAACTAAGAGCATCCTCCAACTCCTCTAACTCAACTGAGCTCATTGGAACTAACAGATTGACTTACTATAAATAGTAAGTCCCTCAAACAGAGCCAAAACACACCATAGGCTGTTGGAAAGCCTATAACCACACAATAGAGACCCTTAAATCCCATTGTCAGCTCACGAGGGTCGCGATGGTGAATTGACCTGGCCAACTACAGTAACTTGCTAAAAATGGGGACATTACAAAAAACTACGGTCAAATCAAACTATGAGTTGAAATTTTGAATGGATAACAAATTCTATTTTAAATATGAAATATAATGTTATATCATGGTTTTACCAATAAAAAAACCCACGTTTATGAGGTTTTTTAATCGAGATACGTAGATGTGTTGGAAAACCCCACTATTTCCTTTATAACTTGAGCTAGATATCTCCGATTTTGACCTAAGTTAGCTTGAAACGAGCAAAATTCCAAGGGCTATTCACCTAAGGCAAAAAAAGACTAAAAACTATTTACAATACAAAGAAAAACAAAGAAAAGATGCTAAAGTTTGCCAAAAATTGAGCTTTTCCAATTAGAGAAAAAAATCTTACTAGCAAACAATTTACGATTTAACTTGATAGAAACCTTCAAAAAGAATGCAGAGATAGGATCACATAGAGTACAAAGCAAGGATAATGAATTGTTCCATGACACCTTATCAACAACATTAAAACAAAGAGGATGCACCTAGAAATCCATAAAAAAATTGTGTAGGGTTGCCCCACTTTTATGAATCCAAAATTGTGGACAACTTGATATCATGTTTGGAAATGGGTATAAGATCTTCAAACTCTAGCTATGTGGACTTGGTCTTATTTAGCAAATAGCACAAAATTCTAGTGAGAAGAATGAAAATATCACTATTAGGGTTTCAAACGAGGGACATTACAAGAGGAGAATTTGAGTTTGTTTTGAAGCTAGGTCAACCCATGCAGCTTGAAATAGATACCGTTGTGATCCCTATGACAATAAGTTTGATAAACAACAAATTCAAAACAAAAATAAATACATAAGCTCTCTTTTAATATTTCAATCATATTGATACATTCATAGAAATTGCCTCTTTTGGTAAAGTTTTACTCTATAGCCTCTTTGGCAATGGATGGCTTGTTGCACATATCTAGGAATAGCAATGCAATTGCTTTGAAACCTTCAGCAATCAATCTTCAACTGTATTCGAGTAATGAAAAGCAAGAATGAAAGTCCAACAACAAAGACTAGTTTTTTTGTCTTTATCAATCAAAATGAGGTAAAATGAGTTTGTTTTGGTATTTGAAAGGTTTAGATGAAACTTATAGGGTAAAGGTTTCATTTTAGTCTATTTTGACCAAAGTCAAACATTGATTTTTTTTCTCGGTGATAGATATAATTTTATTAATAGTAAAACAAAGCTATATTTTCTAAAGTAGTAGTAACCCTAAATTACCCACCATCATCAATGTAATGTCCCTTGTTGGGATTGGACTTAGATATTTCTCTATTAAGATATTTGTAGACCTAAAATCATATGTATTCTCGTATTTCCCAATTTTTCAATACTCCTTTCACAATATTAATATTTCATAATGCATCAACTTTTGGGAGTCATAACTTTTCACTCGGACCAGGGTTTTCTCTCAAATCTCTATAGTGGTTGCATTAGGAGGGGTTTGGTGGCCTGACACTTGAGCTCCGCTCTATTGTATCTAGAAAAATTTATTTCGGGTCCCAGAGAATTCGTTTAGATCCCGAAAACTCTGTTTCCGTAATCTTTGTGCCGTTTTTAGAATGTATTGTAATAACTTAGAATGGGTATTCCAAATTCGAATATTAGTTGGTAGGTCTAGTTGTCATAGTTTAAGGAAAGTCCAGTTTTATTTGCAGCTTTCTAGGAGTTAATTTCGAAGGTGACCAAAAATGGCAAATTCCAAGATTTGTAAAAATCTGCCACAAAAGCTAATTTTCAGTTTTTTTGAATTGAGGGTGTTTGTGGTTATTTAAGAAGCTGTAGAACGATGTAGAAGGAGGATGGTGAATGGTAAAATATGGAGTTAAAAAAATTATGTGTTGCATTTGTATTTCTCTCTATTATATTTTGTCTCTACTGAATCGCTGGTTAACAATTTGTTTCCCTTATCATTTTGGTTTATACCTTGACTCTTAAACTGCCCAATGGCTTATGGAGGATGAAGAAGTTAACAACAAAATGGATCAGTGTAGCAATCTATCAAAGACCCCTGAATTGAAAGGTACAACTCCCTTTTGAATGCAGGATTTGCAATGAATTTTGTTTTTTGGATTTTGGGGGTATGCTCTTTACCAGAGAGCAGAAGAGGCAAATACCAGGTTGCTCAACACTTTAAACAACCTAGGCAAGTGAAAATGGGGACTAACTCACAACATGCAATCTATTCTGATTTAAATGCAAGATATGGAAACATGCATGACTAACTACTAGAGCAAGAGAGTAGGAAGGATAAAAAAAAAGGTAATTCCCAAATTACAAAGTTAACTGATATTTTGACAATACTCGGATTGCCTATCTTTTAGCTACTCCATCAGCCAATTTCCGACCATCTCATGCAATGAACTACACCACACACATGAAATATGACGTATAGCAAGAAGAACAAAGAGATACTTATGCTGAAGAAAGTAAGGCATGCAATGTATTGAATGAAGGAAATAAAACCAAGTTCATTTGCATTCATTCAATTTTCAACAATAGCACAACTAAAACTTAAATGGACAGAAAAATAAAAAATGGACTTAGAGTCGCACATAGCAATTACTCCTAAGAAGGCATGATGTTCTGATGTTCCTCCAAACATTTGTAACGGACAATGATTCAAGCTTGTCTTATTTTTAGCTTATTCTGTTCAGAGATGCTTTGCGATGCAATCATCTATTGTAAGTGACCATTCTGATCTGGAAGTCATCTGTAGAAAGCTCATGGAATTCACTCTCTTTTTGTGGCTCAACAATTTCTACTAGCATGTGGCCAGTGGATGGATCAGTGGCCAATGTAGCAATTGAATTCTGCTTCTTCGTTTTCTTGGAGGGTGGCTGAGAGGAAGTTGCTTGTGTTATCAAATCTTTTGATGGAGCAACCTCTTCATATTTTCTATTCTTTCTATCAATGGTCTCCTCGAGCTATGACTCAGTAGAGAGGACATTGATAGCAGACTGTAGGGCGGTTGGATCGAATAGCTTCCTAGGTACTAGGGGAGTTTTCTTGCTCTGGGAAGCAGCGGGGAAGGGATCGACCTTAGTCATTTAGAGGGCCAAGTTGTCCCCTTGGTGAGATGTGTCTTGTTCTTGGCCATCCATGGGGTTGGTGTCATCATCCAAATTGATGATTTGGATAGAGGAGGTAGGCTTGGCCGCTAAATTTTCTTGTTCTTTCTCCTTTTCTTTGTCCTTATCCCCTTCCTTCTCCCCAATTTTTTTGGTGTCCAGAAGAGAGCTACCTTCGTAGGTAGGAGTGATTGGCACATTCTTCTCTGGAGGCTGGTCTCCATCTTGACCAATAGACTGTGAAGGTCCAACAAATGTTGAAGTAGCAGTTGTGGTGGTGGTTGCTGCAGCTGACTGGGCAGCTCTAGAAGATACTCCACTTGTGGAACCAGTACTCCCTGTTCTCTTCTTCCTTACTCGCGTCCACTCTACCCATTTGTCTGTTCGCTTGATTATCCCATGCATGTGGACCTCCGTGATGTTTATGACAGGACTTGCAGGTGGAGTAGACACAATATGAGTGCCTTTTATTTTCTCATAAGATGAAGGAAACATGTAGGTATCATCATCTGCAAGGTTAGAAACATCAACAAAATCATTAAATAATTTAATTTCCTCAATAGTTAATCGGGACCAAAACTTCTCCAGAGTCTGGTATTCATTTAGACATCCGACCTAGTAATCTTCGATATCGGGAACATGTTTGTAGGCATATCCCAGCTTTAAGTGGTCCCTTACGAAGTTCATAGGATCATATCGAGGCCTAAGAACCTCATAGTCTAGCAATTTGATTTTTCTCTCGAAACTCTTCACCAGATTCCGAGCATCAGATCTAGAGACATAGGAATAGGGTCCAACCAATTGGGGAAAGGAATCTCGACTATTTTCTTTATGTTTGAATAGAAGGTGTTCACTTCAAGAATTTGTTGACATAATTCGACTAGAACCAGCGTGTCCTTCAGGTACCTAGGCAGTCTCTTGGGAAAATCATTAAAGGCACCTATTCGTAGGTAAGAGAAGCTCGAAAAATGGATAAATGAGCATCCAAACTGACCGATGGCTGAAATTGACTCTGGTGAAAATCTCCTCTTAGGACATCCTTGCAATTCTCGGCATAGCCTCATTTTGAAGGCATCATTTATTGCCACATATTCTTCAAAGCTTCTTTGTAGCTGCAGATAGGGGTAAAACTTATATACCTTCGTACGCTCATCATAGTTTTGAATGCTAGGAAGGTCGGGCCACAAATGGTGAGTAGCCAAGGGATAAATTAGATAGGAGGACATGTAAAAGTGTTTAAATCCTTTGGCCGAACTCATCCATTGTCATGTCCCCATTTTGGAGGCAATTTAATTTAATTAATTTAATTAATTAGGTTATCCAAAATAATGAATATTTTATGAGGATGACTAATTAATTATTTTAATTAAATAAATAAGTGGTATTAAGTTAATTATTTATAAAGTTATTAAATAAATAGATATTAAAAGGTAACTTTATATTTAATTTATTTAATAAAGTGACTTGAATTATAAAATATTTTATAAAGTCACTTAATAGATAAAATAAAATAATGTTCTAGAAGCTTCTGGGGAAAGTGGAGGAAAAAGAATAAATAGGCACCCCGGGCTTCATTCTAATCATCCAGATTTGTTGTTGTTGATGTGCATTGTGGAGCCTAGGGTTTCTGCAATAGTCACAACTGGTCATTGAGAACGAAAATTCTTAATTGGTACGCAATTTTGAGGGTGTGAAATATCACTTGAATTATTGCAGCTGGGAGGAAGATACTTCAGTCTTCTATTTGTGCTACATTGAGAAAAAATATTTGTGGCCATTTAGAACGAAAACTCTCAATTGGTACGCGATTTTGAGGGTGTGAAATATCACTTGAATTATTGCAGCTGGGAGGAAGATACTTCAGTCTTCTATTTGTGCTACATTGAGAAAATATTTCAGTTTGAAAAAGTAGGCCGAAAAAGCAGGCCGAAAAAGCAGTTCGAAAAAGCAGGCCGAAAAAGCAGTTCGAAAAAAGCAGGCCGAAAAAGCAGTCCGAAAAAAGCAGGCCGAAAAAGCAGAACCGAAAAAGCAGGTCGAAAAAGCAGGTTCGGAAAAGCGATCCAAAAAAGAAAAGAAAAAAAGGGCAATCCGAAAAAGCAAATTCGAAAAAGCAAAAAAAATTATTACAGCCATTTACAATCAAGGGCAGCAACTAGAGAGGCACGACTTGGGCACTTGAGGAGGTTATTTTCTGTTCAATGGTATTGCAATACATCTATTCTCTAAGGCGACTTCATATGCTAGGTCTGATGTGTATTTTCATAGTTGCCTTTCACTATAGAGTGCTGTTGTAATTGTCATTTCGTATCAGACCTATCATTCATTAATAGATATATCATTCATTTTTACATTCCTCACAATGGTATCAGCAATCCATGGCTTTAGTTGTATTTAATCATGCATGTGATTAGCGTACTGCTGTAGGGGAGTATTGAAGTTAGATATTTCGTGTTGCATTAGTTTTCATTGACAGCTGTAGGTGCATTTTACTTTACCAACAATCATCATATTTTGATATCTTTGTAAATGCCAAGAGTCTTGGCTAACTTAGTATGAATATTGTATTGGATACTCATTCTCAATCAAGGAGATACAATTGCTGGTCATTAATAGTTGTCTTTGAGCGTTAATATATCATTTTTTATCAGCTAGTTAGCTTGCATACCAACTGTTTGTTAAAATACCAGTTGGCTGTAGGTGATCATTTTCATGATTAGAACTCATATATGCATTCACTATTGCCAAAATTAGTTGCATATTTATGTTAGGTCATTGTTTAGACAATTTGGAGTCTTTTGTAAGCATTCTCTTTGAGGCAAATCCAAACAAGAATCACTGCAACAATTTGAAAAGTTATATCAGTCAGAGGACCCTTGCTTGCAAAGTGTTTGACGAAATGTCAAACAATTGAAGTATACAGATTTTTGGTGTTGGAAGAAGTTATAACCTATTGGGGTTATTTCATCCATGAGGCGAGCTCATCACAGATAATCTGTGCCCAGTCAATTTGCATACCTTTGGCACAGATAGCTTGCACCAGGAAGAAATGGTGTTCAATGAGCTCGAGAATCTCTTCTTTTCCCTTTAGTCTAAGCAGTAGAGCGAGGATATCTATGATCTCCCTCTTCAAATTAGTGCCGAACAGGGTCTTGGTCATTTTGCTCTTCTTCGAGAAAGGAGTCTAAAACCATGTGCTTTGCATGTCTTCTCTTCTGAGGGTCTTTTTTTCATTAAACATTGACACGGAAGAGTCAAAGTCAATATCACAATACTCCTCTTTTACGCGAAAGAGCCGAAGTCAATATCACAGTCTTTACGGGGAAGAGCCTTGTTGATCGAGATGAGGATGGATTAATTAGGAAACAAAATCTGCTTTGTTTCTGGGTCATATCTCTCGATACATTCCCTCACAAGCTTTAGTGCATGTATTGCCATTGGAAAACTAGCTGCCTCATCCAATCCACTCTCTTTAAGCTTTTGAGTGATCAGGTGAATAGGTTGAGAATTGAGTGTCCTATGGAGACCACCCAAATCGTAGAATTTAAATGATGTATCTGTTAACTCTTTTAACTCACTCTCCAGGCCTATTAACTTATCATAACTTGCAGCCTTGATTGCCATTTGCTATGATTGTACAGGATGCAGTTCTCGATAAATAGCCATTTTAAAAATACTCGGGG
Source organism: Cupressus sempervirens (assembly GCA_028749045.1). Classification (NCBI taxonomy): domain Eukaryota; kingdom Viridiplantae; phylum Streptophyta; class Pinopsida; order Cupressales; family Cupressaceae; genus Cupressus; species Cupressus sempervirens. The sequence continues at coordinate 969,277,889 of CM053787.1, forward strand.
AAACCAATTTCAAGCAATTCTATTGAAATAGGCATAGGAATCCGAACGTTGGCGCCACACGAACGAAATTAAGTTCGGCCAATGATTATAATGATAGGATTTGCATTTAATTCCATAATCAATAGCTATTTAAACTTTCCTTTTTTTTTGCACACAAAAACTCATAACCCTTGAAAACTTATCACATTAAAAAAAAAATACTTACTGAAAGAGGTGCTTTAGTTCTGCGAGAAGTGCCTTGTTTTGCTTCAGAATCCAAAATGTAGATATACTTGATAACTTAACGGAATCGCAGCGAGGGGAGTGCTCCTTTGTTAGCTTGCGCACTTCAGTCTTTCACTTTCCGCCCTAAGCATTTACCACTTGCTTTCCTTTATATCGGGGTCACATCTTCACCACTGACTTATTTGGAAGTATTTTTTAAGCATTTCTGATGAATATTCACACTTTAAAGTCATCTATGTTTCTAATTCCAAAGCCTTCGGAGAAGTGACCTTTTCGTTACTTGGGGACAAAAAACCCCTCTCTTAGTAACATTTCCTGGAATGTAGTAAAGCTAACAACATTTTTACCTGTTATCTCAGTTTGATGGCTTCAAAGCTAGATTTCAAATATGCCTCACTCATTAAGAGCTCAAAATAATTCTTTTGACATCATGCTTTTACTGCATTGTATAAAGACTTGGATTTAACATAAATCATTGTAGCTTCGGAAGCAGAACAAAACACGTTCACTTCCATTAGTGCACAACGGAAAACTCATAGACTCGCTTTTCCTCGTGAAAGTAGATTTTTCCTCTGCAACATGAATGGGCTTCTTCTTGGATTCGATTCACAACTTTGTGGGCCTTTCTCTCATGACGTAATCATGTACATAGCTTGTTAATCGTTGTGATGACTTTAGTCCTCGAATACGAACTTTATTAAGTTCGTCGAAAGGGAAAACTAGCTCAATTGCTCAGAATCTGTAAGAAAAAGGGTGTTGGGGCAAGATAGCAGATGGTGAAACATGGATAACTTATTTCTCATTAGTAAGACACTAAAACACATCCCAACCATAACTAGATCCCCTAGACCCCTTGCGCATCGGAAAAACAAAAAACCCACATAGAAGAAATAGGTAAAGGTAATGCAAGGGAGACCCATAAAACAAAGAAAGTGAGGTACTTGGGAAAGATGAGAAGTAACCAAAAGGATATTTAGACATCACACTTGGAGACAAACTCATTTAAATACCAATCACTTGAACCTTACAAGGGTAGAACTAAAATTTGGCAACAACTGGCTCTGACTAGGGACGTAGGCATTGCAAATGTCTGAGAAGGGACCTAGAATCTTTGGATTCGCACAACTGGAACGACAAACTACAACGGGAAACTAAACTACACACACAATAGAAAGGAAAATTAACCTAGGAAAACATGAAAACAAAGCAAACCTACCTAGACTAGCACTAACTACAGGTACTACCTGTTTTCAATGATGAACTTGATACAACTTTAGATGTTGGCCATTATAGGAAAATGGCGGAATCTCTCTAGAGGGGTATGTTAGATTGAAAGAATTATTCTAGTTTACTTGCACAATCTTGAAAGTGCCCTTCCAAAGGGAGTTGAACTTATGATGCATACCTTTGGGTTCGTGCCTTTTATCCCATAGCAGGACTAAATCATTCTCCATGAACTTCCTTGGTCTGGCCTTCTTGCCAAAGAATGTCTTTACGTGCTTCTGATGCTCCATGATATGATCAGTCAACCTCTCGCGTTCTTCTTCCAGCTTTGTTAAATACATGATGCGCTTTTCCAAACCATTTTGGAGTACTAGATCCTCGATCACTTGCTGTAATTCACAAATGGATAGCTCTAATGGGAGAGGAAGGCTAGCCTCAACTCCGTATACCAGCTCGAATGGAGAAATTCTGATAGGCTTCTTTGGTGTCACTCTATCTGCCTAGAGTACTTCATACAGTCTTTTGTGCCTTCTGATTCTCATAAATTAATTTCTTCATGATATTAATCAAGTTTTTATTACTTGACTCTGCTTGAACATTCCCTTGAGGGAAGTAATCTGATGAATGATTGAGGTGTATGTTGTTGTCATAGTAGAACTCTATAATCTTTGCAGAGGAAAAGTAAGTAGCATTATCAATGATAAGCTTTAATGGCACCCCAAACCTTATCTTGATGTTCTATTTGATGAACTCACAGACAACTCCAGAGGTGGTTCTCTTGGTAGGCTTGGCTTCCACCCATTTGGTGAAGTAGTCTATAGCAGTGATGATGTATAAGTGACTAGCGGAAGGAGGATTGATTGGTCCAATAAAGTCAATTCCCCATTGCTGAAAGGGGCCTTCTATTACAACTGGCTTGAGGGGCAGGGCAGCTAGTTGAGGCTTGCTAGAAAACATCCTACATTTATCGCACTTGGCCACCCATTTATAAGCATCCTTGGACATGCCAGTCTAGAAGTAGCATTGTCTCAAAATCTTGTATGTTGTAACTGTGGACGAGAAATGCCCACCACAGGCCTCATTATGGAAAGTGTGAAGCAATCTTTCTTGTTGGGGCTTATCCATCCATCTTAAGAAGGTGCCATCTATTGCTCTCTTGTACAGTTGGTCATTACATATGACATACTTAGTTGACTTAATCCTGAGGTCTCTTTTTTGCTTGTGTGTTAGTCCATTAGGGCAATCTCCGTAAGTGAGAAAATATGCAATATTTGAGAACCAAGGGTCTTGGAGACTAACCGTTAGTGCTCTGGAGAGTTCCTCTTCTTGACTTGGGTTTTGATTTTTTGCAATCACCTTGCACAAGCCATTGCTTCGCACTAATTTTGTTGGCTTCAACTCGATATCATACTCTTGGGCTTTTGCTATCCATGAACCTCTAGTGTTACATACTATTTCTTGCTGGGTTAATATGCTCTTGACAACTGAATTAGATACATATACAACAAAATGGGAGTGTAAAATGTAAAACAGGAAATTCTTGAGCGCTCTTGCCATAGGCGTGCTTCTCCATCTGGGAATATCTCAACTCATTCTCCTTGAGAGGAGTACTCATGAAAGCAATTGGTACCTGGATGCCCTCCTTGTTTTCCTGCATGAGTATTGCAAAAAGCATGTGAGTTGAGGCATAGCAATATAGTATGAATACCTTGATGTAATTCGGGTGGACCAGAACGGCTGCTTTGGCTATGGCGTCCTTGATTTGATTGAAAACCTTTCTCCCAGAGTCATTCCATTTGAAGCTTTGGCTTCCCTTCATCATATCAAGTATACATTTGGTGATCTCGGAAACATCAGGGACGAAGTGTCTCAGAAAGTTCACCTATCCAAAGAATGACTTGACTCCAGATTTGCTTCAAGAAACTTTAATTGCTAGATTGCTGTGACACATTCTGGGTCAATCCTAATGCCTTCTAGGGAGACTATATGACCTAGTAATTTGCCTTCGGTAACACGAAAAATTGACTTCTTGGGATTGAGTGAGATCCCATGCTCCCTACATCTTCTCAACACATTTTTCCAGGTCCTTTAGGTGATTTTCTCTTTTCTTGGAGAAGACAGTAAGATCGTCCAGGTATATAACAATGATCTTATCCTTGAGATCAACAAAGGAGGAGTTCATGGCCCTTTGAAAGGTGACCCAACATTGATGAGCCCAAAGGGCATCCTATTATATGTGAACGTTCTCCAAGGGGTGGTGAACGCTGTCTTGAACTAATCTTTTGGGTCAACCTCAATTAAGTTGAAACCCGAAAATCCATCTAATATGGACACAATTTCGGAGCCAACCACTGTTTGCAGTAGATGATCCATGTTGGGCAAGGCATAGTCCTTTAGAGATGGCTGATTCAAATTTTTGAAATCCACACAAATTCTAATCTCCCCATTCTTTTTCCAGACAGGGACAATATTGCCTATCCACGTTGAATGGTGTATGGGGTAGATGATTCTTGCTTCCAACATCTTGTGAACTTCTCTAAAGATGACATCTGAGATCATAGGGTTGTAATTACATTGCTTGTCTAAAGGGAGTGACTTTGGATTTGAGGGGGATTTTGTGCTTGAATTCACCATTCCTAAAGGTCTTTAGGTCCTCATATCCCCAAGCAAATACATCTTGGTATTTTGACAACAATCCCTTTGCTTTAGCCCTTTTTTCATTTGAGTAGCTGTTACCAATATTAACCATTTTGGGTTTATATTTGGTGCCAATTTTCATTCTTTCAAATTCTCTGGAAGTGCCCCCTTTCCCTTTTGATAAATGAATCATGTCTATCAAACAATTTTTCAAGGGAAATGAGATGTCTAGGAATCTTATTACCTTTGAGTTGCTTAGCTCCAAGCTCCAACTCTTTCTTGCTGTCAGGGGATAAATCTTTGCAGGCATTTTCACTACCTTCAAAGTACTGATCACTGAAAGGTTTGTATCCTTCTAGGAAAGACTAGATCTGTTTATCACTATTGAAGACTTACCATGTTTCAACGTTGTCAAGAACATTGGGCCTGAATAAGACTTCAACTTTGTACTAATTATCTAAGAAATCCGGATGTAGAAGTAGAAGTGAGGAAGAGGAAGCTAACAAATCTACCTTTGCATTCTGTTCTCTTGGAATAGCTCGTATTGAGAAGGCGTCCAAGTCCTCAATCTCATTCCAAACCCTGTGTCTGTAATTCCTGAGCCTTGCATTCTTCACAGTATATTGAGGTTAAACTTGTTTTATTAGAAGCTTTGCATCTCCTTGAGCTCTCAAGACTTTCACCCCTTTCTGTTTTGCAGCAGTGATACCTAATAACAAGGCTTCATATTTTGCCGTGTTGTTGTTCTTGAATTGCAGCTTGTATGCAAGCTGAGTTATTGTTGTCACAGAAGTTTGCACCCTTGCCTTAAGTTTGACCTAAAGGCAATCTTGTGAAACATGGAAACAATCTCCAAGTTGTGGGACTTGAACAGTGAGATTGAGTCTTCGGAGAAGGACGACTTCCTCACTATTAGGATGCACCTAACTACTTCTTTGAAGGAAAAGGGAGAAGGAAATGCATGAAATCAAACTAGCTAGTCTGATCTAGAGGGGTGATACACCAAATAGTACATTCAGTCTCATCTCTGCCTTGAGCTGCACAGTTCATCAATATAATCTCAAAGTACACAGATTCAATCTTTGTTTTATATCAACAATCACATATTGATCAGAAACCAATGGAATATTATAAGGAACTTCACTCTATATCATTCAAAGGCAAAATAGATACAACATACAACTTAAAAAACGGAACCAATACATGAACAAAAGGCAATAAGGTTTTGTACATGTATTAATGGAAGAAAGAGGTACAACAGAGAAATATATTCACTCAGAGGCAAAGGAAATTATAGTAGCAGAGTATGTAATATAGCTGATACAAAATCAAAGAAAAGACCGACGCTTTGAAAGAGCAACAAAATTTGCCTTTATAGCTTAGGCATAATTGAGAAGACTTCAATTGAAACCCTAAAACTCAACTATTGTCCTCATGTTGTAGAGAATAATAATTACTGATTCGAGGAAGATTTGATCGGATGCATGTCCATATGTAGAAAACCTGATTTTTTCATGCAAACTCGGGCCCTGAAGAGACAGGAACGATGACCATAACTACTCTGACTGGTAGATGGATAACCATTTGCATTTATCAGGCGTCAAGAACATCAAAAGGTGGTTGTAGGTGATCAAAGGCTTCGTTCGCCATCCATGAGCCACTTTGATAGTGTTCATAACAGTGCTAGGTTAGCTGTGTCATCGAGTCAATTGAACTCAACCGTCAAGCTCACCACGTGGCCTTGTATGTTTGAAGCGTTCCGCTAGATCATCCTGCTTTTCTAACTGCCATGTCAAGCCTACGATGATGTGCTTGCTCTTGTTCACTACTTTGCAACGTAATTTTCCTATTGATTGCCTAGGCTTGCGAAACTGTGGCCTCTTCATTCTAAGCTTTATTGCTGCTTCGCAACCGTCCATCACTTCAATTCACTAATTGCTGCGATGATGCGCTGACCATCAAACTTACTGCCTCGCATCTGTGTGGCAATTCAGAACCTGGCATTCCTTTTACTTGCGATGTTGTGATGCCTTTTAGACATTAACCGTGTCGCCTCTTCACAACTGTGAGACATAAGTGTTGCTTTAACCGTGAGAAGTTGCGATCACTGTCCTGGATGATTGCTATCATTGTTTTGCAACTTCACAACCCACGAACTTAATTGCCACTGAAATCTTGTGAAGTTGTGACGACTTAACCTTAACTGTCCTAATTGCATTTCGCACTCTCACAGCTCAAAATTCGAACTCAACATTTAACCTTGCGAAATAACAATTATGACCATTTTGCTGCTTCACAACCCAAGATCTCAAGTCAATCCTAACCTCATGGGAAGATGCGATGGTTATTTCTTTTAACTCTGGGTTACCTTTAACCATTTGTGAAGTTGCGACGGTCCAAATTTTGATTGCATGGCTCTTTTTTGCAGCTTCACAACTTAGAAAAAATTAACTGTGTTGCCACTTGCGAAGTTGCGAAAACCTCCTTTAACTGCTGATCACCCTGTCGCAACCGCTTTCTCCTTCCATCTACTAATCGCTACGAAACGACAATAACCATGAGCTTTTGCGGGTTCGTCATATTAACCTCGGGTTAATTTGAACTGCATGCGACAATGCATAAATTATCACACCTTCACAACTTAGAAACTGGAGTTTATCTGGCTGCTTATGATCATGCCATGGTTCAGAATTGACTGCATGGCGAATATGACACGTGTCATCTCATCGCTTTCTTGCTTTAGCTATCCTTCATGCATCTTTAGAAAGCGAGAATACAAGTAGCGTTGATTTGCATTTGATCAACGATTGTGATTGATTGCGGGCCTTTGAGACATTTCTTTCTTTGATCCATTGAGATCTCTTGGAATGTTGATACTTGTCCAATTCTATATCACTGCCACCGGGTCACTCTTAACTCCTTGCGATGCAGCGAAAACCCTGAATTTTGACTGAAGTTGTTGACTTTCGCACCTTCGCAACTTAAAATTTTTAGCCAGAAATCTGCTGCGATCATGCGATTTTCATTGAATCTCTCCTTCGTGACCTTAACAATTAGCCCTAACAACTGTGAAGCCGCGATGATTGTTATCTTGACTGTTTCGCATCCTCGCATCCCTTACAACAGTTAAATCACAAACTGGAGCAACAAGATGATTGAAAGGATTTCGCACCATCACAACTTGAAATACTCATAAGGATATTGACATACAATATGAAGAATTTAAAGACTTGGGGATATAAAAGAAAAGAATGTATAACCAAAGTTTTTACGTATCCCTTTTTATGCTTTCATGGCATTTTGCAAATAATTCATCAGAATGTGGGACATGACTATCTCTAGGGTGTTCATGAGGATGACAACATTGGAACAAAAAGGGCGGGAGGGGGGGGGGGGGGGGGGGCGCTAAAATGGCTAACATTTTTAGCGACTTAGAGGGGTTGCTTGCTTGATAAGCATGGACCAGTGACCTTAGCAATCCATTGGTCATGGAGTCACAAAAAATGAGCTCTGGTCTGCAACGAAAAACCGTAACATCTGCAATTGCAAAAAACCTCAAAACCTTGCTATTTCATAGAGAAATAGCTTGTGCTTGTGCACTTATTGAAATCAGAAAACTCCTCTATTATGTACAAAAACCCTTAACCTTCCCTAGTAGCAAGGCTTAAGGTAAATTCCATTGATTGGAATTGGTAGAATATCAACATCAGGCATGGATAACTGTAAAGTATTGGCCTCTTGACAACTGGTGATAATATATGGGCCACTCCACATAACATCAAACTTGGAGCGTTTGTTTGGTTTAGCTCTGTCTGCATCCCACTTGAGAACAAGGTCCATCTCTTTGAAAACCCTAGATTTAGCCATCTTGTTAAAACTCCTTTTGACTTATTGCTGATGTGTTTCAAGTGTCTCATAGCTTTTTGTCTTTTTTCTTCTAGTTTAATCAATTCTACCATCCTGACTGGTATGGCATTATCTTCAATTAGCTTTAATTGATGAGCTAATTCAATAGAGGGAAATTTTAGTGAAATAGGAAGCCTTGCTTCCCTTCCATATACTAGCATGAAGGGTGAGTTCTCAATTGCTCTCTAAGGTGTAATCCTATCAGCTCAAAGAGGTGTTCTTAACTTTGAATGCCAGGACCTCTGATTGTCTTCGAGTGTCCTTTTGATAATCCTGATTAGGTTCTCATTAGAGGACTTAGCCAAACCATTTCCATGGGGATAGTAATTTGAGGAAGTGCTCAAATAGATACCATGGTCAACTGCCCAAGAGCGAATGCGAGTCCCAACAAAGGACTTGGCATTATCTAATATAATTGATGAAGGGACACCAAACCTGGTAACAATTCCATGAAGGAATTCCACTACTGAAGTCTCTGTGGCATCCTTCAAAGTTGTTGCTTTTGTCCACCTCGTAAAGTAGTTTGTTGCAACTAAGATCCACTTGTGACTAGAGCTAGAAGGTGGATTGATTGGACCAATGAAATCTAGTCCCCACTCGGCAAATGGTTGATCAACTTGAATAGGATAAAGGGGAAGAGTTGCTAACCTTTGCTTACCCGAAAAGAAGGCACACTTCTCACATTTCCTCACATGTTTATGATAGTCATTGAATAAAGTTGGCCAATAATAACCAACTCTCATTATCTTTATGGCTGTTGTTCTAGCTGAGAACTGGCCACCATTAGGGCCATCATGAAACTCTTTGATCATTCTATCCGTTTGATCAGGTTAATGCATCTTAATAGGACTCCATTGAGATCTCTCTTGAATAGAATCCCATCCACTAGGACAAAAGGAATAGACTGCAATCTGAATTGTCTTCTTTTAGCTCTGTCTAATACTTGTGGATATCCTCCTCACAATAAGAAGGTTGTCATATCATGTATCCAACTATTCAGATTTTCATCCTTTGTTAGTTGTCCATCCACTAATACCAGTGCAACCTATTTAGTCATTTCCTGGGATGAAATCATCTGCATACACAATTTTTTACCTTTGCAATTTTGAGGTCAATGTCATATTCCATGACCTTGGTGATCCATCTGGCTCTTTTCTCACTAATATCTTTGTTCAAGAGGAACTCCTTCACACTTGCATGTGGAACGAGGAGTTGGATCTTGTTATGTGATAACAAATGTTTGAATTTCTTTAAAGCTCTTATAATTCTTAGCTTTAAAAGATATCATTGTCGTATTTTTGCATCTGTACAGACTACGTGGATTAATATGACGAAAAATAGAGAAATTTATTTAATATTTTCCGAACGTTTATTTGTTTGCTGGTGGCTTTCTCTTATACAAAGATATCACTATTTCATACTATGCTCCTTGCTGTTTGAGACATGCTTGCTCATTTGGTAGTATTTATGAATCTTTGAACTGATGATGTATAATCGCTTCTTTATGGTTGTAATTACATAAAAATCTCTATTATCAAATACATGATCTACACTAAGAATATCGAATGAAACGTTTAACACTTATAATCATCTAATTTCTAAGTAAAGATTAAGTATTTGTGAAAATGTACAATCATAGACAGTAGCTACCTGCAAGAGTTGTGTTCCATCATCAAATTTAGAGGGAGATATATAAGGAGAATGGATGAGCAACAAGAGAAGGGAGGAGATGGGAAAAAAAGACAATTACCAATTCGGAGGAAAATCGACAAGTTGGATTGCATCTATTACAAAAGCCGCAGAAGCAAACAAGGTTGAAGGTCAAGATCTAGTCGAGAGCCAAATAAGATGAGTACGACTTGTCAGGAAGGAAAAATAAAGGATATCACGTCAGAATGAAAATATAAACACTTATTCAATAAGAAAGTCTGCCGCATGGATAAAATGTTGACTCTGGTTTGTCTAAATTTGAGTTATATTCCGACTTGAATTGAGTTCGGTAGCATCGGTTAATTTATCAAATTTGGAGCATTAATTTCTGTTAGTGTAAATAATTAATTATTATTGCACTTTACTTAAGTTTACTTAGGTTAAATGCATTATTTTATTATTTATTATATAGACACCTAGAAATATGCATAGTTAGATGAGATGTCTTGGTGACAATACAGGAGTTTGCATAATCATCTGAGTTGTCATGTAGACAACATAGTTGTTCGCACTCTAATTAAGCACACGGTGTTTACAACATACACCTATGTAAGCTTATCCTCTCATCATCGCACAAACTCCTATGCTCAATGGAGGATAATCCACTCTTAGTGGACATGTGCTTAGTTGTGAAGCTTATCACTTTGCTAGCTCCTTGTCATTCTAGATGCTTTTATATACAGGCACTTCTAGTGTGTATGTACACACATATGATATTCTCATTATTGTTATTCTGATCATCCATTATTTGTCTATATTGTGCTAGTGCTTGAGCTTCTTGATTTTGGTGTTATTTTGCCCTAAGGCAAATTCTTACAATTTCATTAACAGTCAAGTGGCAGTCCAGTCTTTATCTCTACTTAGTATTTGATTGCAAGACAACTGTTTGGTGAAATTCCTATCAGTCAAAATACACATTATCTGTTTAATTCGACTTATGAACATTACAGTGGTATCAGAGTCACAAGACCTGCCATCTTGTGGGAAAATAGAATATTTGCAAATTGATTTTTATCCAAAAATGTGAGCCGGGAATGAATAAAAGACATTATAAATTCAGCCATCCTATTGGGTATAGTCAGAGGTTCGTTCAAAGTTTGATTCTCTAGTGCTATTATAAAGTTTGAAAATGGTCCTTAAGTTGGCTATTGATGAGAGCAGCTGTCCAAGTCATAGCAGCAGTTGGTAGACAACAGGATGATCAGTTCATAGATGAAACAAGGTATACTTGGCATGAACTTAACTCCCCATTCTCACGGGTTATTTCACATAGTACAAAAATTCCCCAGAACAGAGGTAACAGGTAGTGGAGAATAATAGGAACGTTCTATATGAACTGGCAGTGACAGTAGGGAAGTTATTTTTTGTTCCATTTGGAATGACCAACGCTCTAGTTTGTTTTTTTTCTTCCTATGGACAGACATAGGAGAACGGGTAATTGTAGAAGCCAATGGAGTAATGAGGATTTTAGCACGAAAATGAATGCTTTCCAGGAGAGTATGGAAAAACTTAAGCTTCATCAACAAAGGTTGGCAGAGAGCTTGTTGGATCCAAAGATAGTTGAGAGAACAACCAAGGTTTCTGCCTTTAGAAGGTTGACTTCAAGTTTGCAGGGAAGGAAGCTTCTATTTTCAGCGACAGGTGACCATGATGCAAATGTACCTGTATTTAGTACAAGACCTTCTAGTCCTATTTGCAATGTTGATGGTGGACCCTTTTTACAGAGATTAGTAGATGGGTTAGTACCCTTGGTGGATAGTGACACTAAGCTTCAACATGTTGAGGTCCCCAAAGTTGTTGCAGTTAGTGCAGAGATAGTTAATGTAGTTATTACTACTGATACTTCAGGCTCTCTTGAGGAGGGAATTATTATTGGAGATTTGTATGGGGGTTGTCATAGTGTTGCTCCAGTACAGGAGATAGTGGCTTCCTCAGGTTGGACTAATGCATGTATGCAGTCACCTAGTTGTGATGCCGGTGGTTTGGGGGTTACAATGGAGTCAGTTGATGTGGGTTCATGCTCTAATGTTATTGATTCACAGCTTGGAATAGAGTCATGTGTGCAGAGTCAGGTGACAGCAGTTGAGAGTGTATTAGGTGATGGGGATGCAGATAGTGTGGACACCTCTGGTCATTTGTTGGATGATGTTATGATTTGTACCGGGTATGATACCCCTTGTTAGACATTGGGTGACGACTCTTATGAAATTTTGGATGAGTCCTGGAATCAATGTTTACAGGATCTTACTATTGAGATGGAAGCTGAGACGTGTGGAGATTGAGATTGCGAGGGCTTCTATTTCTTTAGGGGAGTTGTTTGAGTTACATAGTAGTTGTATCTCGAATGTAGAGTTGTGCAAAGACGATAGCACATATATGAGTGATCTTGTGGTGGACGGTTCTGATTTAGTTTCCTATCACAGTATAGTTAGTGAGACACAAAGCTTGCATAGAGTCAGGAGTTACAAAGGCATCATATGACTTCTCAGCTAAAGGTAAGTGATAGTGACATTTATTCATCTCTTGATCATTATGATGCTATTTGGCATATGCTAGCTACATCTAGTTTGGGTGCCCCAATGTCAGATGAACACGATGATTTTAGTTTTTCCCTAGCAGAGGTTCATGCGCTTCGAGAGGCTGTTAGGATCTTGAAGCATAGTTACTCTTGGTTGATGACAGCGATTACCTTTTGTAGTTGGGTAGCACTTGCTATGAGGGGTTGTTAGGGAAAGAGGAGGTGGTTGAGCTCACCCAGGAGCTTGAGGTGACGATGGACTCTCTTTAGTATACTCAGTTGGCTCTTCAGGAGTCACAACCATAGTTGGGTTAGGTTACCGTGGAGTTAGAACGGGTAGAATCCACACCAACCCCAGAACCTGTACAGTTACATATTGTGGTTGGTGGTGAGTTTGCTTCTACGGTTGAGGATGAGAGACATGATGATGTGGCGAACATCTTCGTCCAGGATATGAGTGTAATATGTATAGAGGAAGTGAGAGCATCAGTGGAGACGAGATCTCATGGTGATTTTCTTTCTTCTACTGGAAGTGAATCTATTTCTTCTTTTCATACAGTTGGTAGCATGGGATAGTTCGCATTGTCACATTTTCAGAGAGATCAGCTATGGATTGCGGGGGAGCAAATTGATGCTTCCACAAATAATTTCTATTGAGTTACTGAGTCATTCATGGAATATTTGCTTGAGAGCTCGGATTTGTGGGAGGTTTCATATAGTATATCTGAGGGTGTTCTCATTCAGGGCTTTCGTGCTATTTGACGATTGGTGAGGAAGATTGTAGAGACCTTGGCTACAATGCTTCCTAATAGGGATTTGGTGGTTGGGCTTGCTAAGGGAGTTACCTAGGATTTGGCCTGACCAATAGTTCAGAGTCAGAGATTGGAGGGAGATTACGAGATACAAGGTATTGGGAAACAGTTGGATGTGCTAGTGATTGAGATGAATCAAAATCACAAACGGATCCAATTGAGTTCAAAGTCGAGATTTGAGTAGAGAATGATATCACTTTTTCTAAGAGCGGAAGGTGATGATACAGATGCGGCTTCAGATTTGTGGGACATTTCTTATGAGACACTGCATGAGTTGGGCACACTTGAGGTGGAATGTGATGATAATTTATGTTAGGTTAAGTCAGATGATGCAATTGTCGGCATGAGTCCCCGAATCATATTTTCGATGGCGATGTAGCGATAGTTGGACTAGGAGCATGCAAGGATACTGTCATATCAACAACCACTTTTGTGTTGGTTTAGCCATCCATTGACGAGTTTAGCAGTTTGCATGTGGTTGTAAATGTGTGCTCTGATGATAGTACACTTGTTATTGTTGATGAGGTGAGCGATGTAGTGATAGAGTCATGTTACACTATCAATCAATAAAGTGTTGATGTTCACTTCATGGATAATCCTATGTTTGACATGGATGCAACAGTCTTATGATAATCTGTTGTTTGAGTTTGAGGTAGATCACTCACCTGAGTGGAGTTGGGCTCAGTTTTCACCATCTGTAAAGATTCAGTTTTGTGTTGTGGCAAATAGTAACATTCCCGTGTCCACATATTTTGACGTGGATACACCTATGGTTGATACAGTGGGCCTTAGTGCAGATGGTTCTCCTGTAGTTATGTCTCTTCAGGGGATTATTGATCTGAATTCCAGTCTAGTTTATATTATATGGGTGAGAACTAGGATGGAGATATTTCTTGTGGCAAATTCTTATGGTGATATTCTAACCCCTACATCGTTAGCACAAGTTTTGAATGCTATATTGCTGGTTGTGTTGTTGGTCCCGATGATGTTAGTAGTATGCAATTGGTTCAGTGTTAATAGGGGTGTCACTTACTACTTCATTTGGGATCTAGGTGGAGGTTGGAGTTCACCGTTATTGTTGGATTGCTTGAGGGCAAGCAATCTCAAGAAGGGAGGACAGTAATGTCCCCATTGGTTGCCAGCATCAGTATTTCAGGGATTAGCCTAATATTGGATCCTTGTAGGCTAATGAGGATGGTTAGAGGGTCTTCCGAGGATTGGTTCATCTCCAACATTCAACGATTCATGGATTTAGCCTTCGTTCAATGTCATTCAGACTCCATTTGCCATACTTACTATGTATAGCTAGTCAGGGGTAATAGAGATGGACCCTTTCTATTTTTAGAAAGTGTATTTGGTCACATGGGGAATTATGAGGAGAGGTTCCTATTTCAGACGGCATGGCAATTAGACATATTTCAGGAGATATTAAAGTTTGAGTGACTTAAGTGATTTATTTAAATATTTAATGTTATAAAGTTATAAAGTCACTTAAGTGACTAAAAGACGAAATTGGCTTTTAATCCCACATTACCTAGTTGTTTGTGTCTTCCGTCATATCGAGGTTATAAAAGCGTGGAGCTACATTGGGATTCATGCAACGAATATATGCTATTTATAAATCCTAAAGGTTGCTTAGATGTGACTGGTTTTTCCTAAGGACAAGGCCCCTTGTGGAAAAATGTGAGACTAGACGAAAACCTAGTATCTCACTTTGCACTATCAGTTCTGAGATTGATTCAATGTTTGGGAATTTGGCAAGAAGTTGGAAGTTTTGTATAGTAGGAAGAGACAGTAGTTGGCAAAGGTTTGAGTATCTATAGGACATCAGTTGAAGATTGGACGGTAATCTAGAAGGCAGACATTCCAAGCTGCAGAATCTGGGAGGAGAGTTTAATGTAAGTGTAATCACTGTCATCTTAGATTTATACAGGGGCAGTGGTTTTCTATATAGTGGGCTCATAGGATAGTGGACAGATACAAGCAGGCATAAATCTATCCCACGTAAATAACCTGCACGTGAATATCATCCTTCGAAGGTGGAGTGACTAGCGTAATACTGAGAATAGCAGCAACATTTGTGATATCCAAGAGATCGAATAGGAGTTAATATTGGCAGTTGCGAGATTTACTAGAAGTAATTATGGAAGGATCTCTTGATGTTTCACATCTCTAGTACTTGGTAACCACATGGAGATTGGCTCTTTTCAGAATATGCGACTTTTCACTTCAGCAATACAGTCTAGTCTAACATAATCGCAGTGGTAATCAAAACTTTGTTCAAGTGCCTGGAAGTGGTGACAGGTTGAAATTCTTACTGCTCTCTCCAATGTCATGAACGATAGTCACCATTAATATGGGTTTGCTCCTTAATCAACCTATTTTGTGTTCTATTATTGCACATTGGTAAATATTGTAAGGAGTGGTAATCCTATCTTTAGTAAATAATTTAATGGTTATCGTTTTCACTGTCTTGAATATAAAATGTTAACTCTGGTTCTTCTGAATTTGAGTTCTATTCCGAATTGAATTAGTTTGGTAGCATTGGTTAATTTATCAAATTTGAAGCATTAATTTCATTAACAGTCAAGTGGTAGTCCAGTCTTTATCTCTGCTTAGTATTTGATTGCAAGACAACTGTTTGGTGAAATTCCTATCAGTCAAAATACACATTATCTGTTTAATTTGACTTATGAACATTACAAATATCGTGAGTCATTCCAGTGCTTATAAATATAGGACATTATAATTCTAAGAGCTCAAGTAGTCCCTCGGAGTAGGGACATTACAGTGGTATCAGAGCATAATCCTGCCATCTTGTGAGTGAAGACTTATGGAAACATACGAGAGAAGGAAAAATAAAACTACAATGAATGACTTAGCAAATGAAGTAAGAACATATATGTAATGTCCCCTCTTTAGTTCGACATGGCATTGATCATGGATTTGCCTATTCCAGACTCTCGTAGGCAAATGGTGTGGAAAGAGAGTCAATTCTGCGGATCAGATAGTCATATCTTGCTCTTGAAGAAGTGTTAAGAGGTTATATTTTATCATTATGTGATATTGGGGCCCACATGTTATAATTTTAATTTGAGTTGCACTTTTTATTTTATAAAATTACTTTATTATAAAAAGTGCATTATAATGAGAAATTATAAAGGATGTTTCTAGAAGTTCTAGCAACTTCTTAGAAAAGTGAATAAATAGAGGGCTGCGCCTCTCATTTGGACATGCTTGGATTGGAGAACTCTTCTACTTCTTCATTGTGAAGACATTTGTGGACTTTGGATCTGCAAATTATTCGATCTTTGGGAACGAATCACTCCCTTGGATTGGCGACTTTGAGGGTGTGAAATATCACCTGAATTGTTGCATAATTGGAGTTGGTATTCAGCCATCTCATTGGAGCTTATTGAGAATTCGTTGTTAGGGTTTGTTTTTGGTTGGAATAAGGATTTCAGATTTGCCCTATCATTGGAGAAGCATTTGACAAGAGTTTGAAGACAGAATAAGTGCATTTTCAGAATTGGCAAAGCAGGGTTCGGAACCACATAATTGCTCATATCTCCTCAACCCCTTGGAGTTATTTTTTATGGTTTTACAGGGTTACTACCTAACCCTAGGCGCCCATTTTCCTTGCATTTGGGGGTCCCAAAACGCTAATATTATTTTATTTCAGCAGCCGTACAGGTACGGTCTGGTACGGCCCTGCTAGTTTGGGCAGCAGTAGCAAATTAAGGACAGTTTGGGGGTGCGGTTGGAGGTCTTCATCAACGATCTGCAGCAAAACGTGGTGTTCTTCCATAGTTCTTCAAACCAGGTTCTTGCATTCTGAAATATATGTCAATTTTTGGGTAAATTTGCTGTCATACAGTCATTGTAATAATCAGTCCAGAATTGGTAATAAAATAATTTCAGAATTTATTGCATTGTAATTGAAATATAGTTCAATGGCTTTATATATATTGTAATTCTGTGATTATATTCTGAAAGTATCAAATCTGAAATTACCATATTCTGAATATTGTTACTGTTACACGCCAAGTGTTTGACAAAATTCCTAAGTTCAGTTTGAGGGTTTCTGTGGCCTTTATAGAGAGGGTCATTACAATATATGGAGCAAATCCACCAAACCAACCAAACTATATTAAATCAAATCAGGCCCTCCTACAAGCATTATAGAACATGGGAAACTCGATCAATAATTTGAAAAGTCAACCTAACATGGGGAGGGAAACTTATTCAGTCCATTCTGAAAATAACAATGTAACTTCAAGCTCCAACCTACCCCAACCCACATTCCTACCTAGAAGAGTAAATCCAAGAGAGGAGGAAGAGGTCAAGCAACCCCTAACTAGTACAAAAGATATTGCGAGAGCATATGCTGTTCTAGAACCCAACATTAGAGAAGTGATATCATTTAGAGAATTCTGTGATGATAAACGAAGGGAGATGTCTAGAAGGACTGTTCAACAAAATGAAACTTCCACATTTTGATGGTTGAGAAAGGATTACACCGCGCCAATGGTTAGAAAAGTTAAACACATTTTTAATTCTAAATCCCATCACGGAAGAAGATGCCTTGCAATTCGCTATAGTTCATCTAGAGGGAGCAGCACATGATTGGTGGACCCATGGGCGTATCTCATTAGGACATAAAGATGTAAAATCCTATGAAGAACTTTGCCAAAAGCTCATGAACAAATTTGATTATAAGGACATCGAATGGTATTTTAAAGAACTAACTCAACTCAGACAAACAAAAATAGTGGAAGACTATGCTCGCAAATTCTAGAAGTTATTAGTTATGGTTCCAGACCTTTCCCAAAAGAGACTCACTCATATATTCATAGAAGGATTGAAAGACTCTACCAGGCACTCTATTAAACTGCATGAACCACAAAACTTGGAAGAAGCCATTAGAAAAGCAAAAATGATAGAATCAAATCCTCCAAAGGAAAGATCTAAGAATTTCTCAACAAAGACTTAACATAGAGACAATAACTCAAGAAAATATCATAAAGAAAAAGAATGCTATTTTTGCAAAGGACAGTGGAGTGTTGGACACCAATGCCAAGGGAAGGATACTCTCAAGCAAAAAGAGGACGTAATGAAGAAAGGCTTATGCTTTAGGTGTAGAGAACCATGGACATTAGGTCACAAGTGTAGCAAAAGAAATCAAATTAATAGAATAGAAGCAACACTCGAGAGAGAAACATAAGAGTTGCATAAGAGAGCAAGACATGATCCAGGATATTTGAATAGTATCCAAGCACAAAATGAAGGAGAGAAGTGATGGTTTTGAAGAAATTCCACTTGATATATAAATTTGAATGAAATTAGTAATTGATGTTAGAGAAGAAGGAAAAATGAACTGGGATAAGAAATTATTCACTTTCTGTTAGTATTTCTACCTATTTCTTTTGGATTGACAAGTAAAAATGATTAATTGATTATGAGAATTTGTAACAAGCATATGAATACAAATATTCAATTGTATTTATGCTCAAACTTCTTGAATAAAGCTATAGAAAGATCATGCACTTCTAGGGGCCTTAGGATGAGATAAAGTCTCTCCTATGGACTAATAGAGAGGGATACTCCTAAAGGGATATCCTTAGTAACTTGGGATGAGATAAAGTCTCTCCCAAAGGATTATAGAGATGGGTAATCCTAAAGGGATAGCCATAGAGGCCTTGGGTCAAGATAAAGTCTCTCCTAAGTATTAAATAGAGGGGGATAATCCTAAAGGGATATCCCTAGTAGCCTAGGACAAGATAAAGTCTCTCCTAAGGATTAAATAGAGATGGATAGTTCTAAAGGGACATCCATAAAGGCTTGGGGTGAGATAAAGTCTCTCCTAGGATACATTCATTAGGAGTCATCATGGAGCAAGTAAAGAAAGTGCTCCAGTACATCAAGATAAGTTCTATGTTTGAATTGATCTTAGTAATTTAAATTGAATATAGCAATCTTTAAATTTAATATTTATAACTATCTAATCCTAATTTTTTTTATTTTTTAAATTTATTTTTCTTCGCAGGACTATAGTGAGGTGCATCACAAGGACAAAATATTGAATTGCTCGAGTACAAGTAATTTTAGACAAGGTGGATTGTAATGTCTCTTCACCTCGAAAGAGATTAATAAATTTCTCATAATATTAAACTACTACAAAAGAAAATAATTTAAGTTCTAGCTAAGAAACATTAAATAAAGAAAAAAAGAAATAATATTTATTCTTAAATATATAATTAATAATAATAATAATATATAAATATAATCTATTATTGAATGATTGTTAATACATTATAATATTCTTATTATAATTACATAAAAATCTCTACTATCAAATACATAATCTACACTAAGAATATCAAATGAAACATTTAACACTTATAATCATCTAATTTCTAAATAAAGATCAAGTATTTTGTGAAAATATACAATCATAGACAGTAGCTACCTGCAAGAGTCGCGTCCCATCATCAAATTCAGAGGGAGATATATAAGGAGAATGGACGAGCAACAAGAGAAGAGAGGAGACGGGAAAAAAAAGACAATTACCAATTCAGAGTAAAATCGACAAGTCGGATTGCATCTATTACAAAAGCCGCTGAAGCAAACAAGGTTGAAGGTCAACATCCATTCAAGAGCCAAATAAGACGAGTACGACTTGTCAAGAAGGAAAGATAGAGGATATCACGTCATAAGGAAAATATAAACACTTATTCAATAAGAAAACCTGCCACGTGGATAATTCAACACAGTCAATAAAGTAATGCATAAACCATTTTTGGGAATTTTTCCTTACTACGGGGTCATCAAATGTATAAGACAAGTGTTTCTGCAAATACTGGAAGGACAATATCGTCAAGCAACTATATGCTCGGCCAGCCTTTTACAGTCGCAACCAGGAGTTAACATACTCACTAGGGCGGTAATAAGGTTTAGATATTTAGCAATCAACGGGAATAGACAGAAAAGGGAGCAATAGAAATTCACTTATATACCATTCCTTTTGGGATATGCTTCTGTGAATATCGTCCAACCGAGAAGAATTAGTAATTACATGTCAGAGAATAAACTATCGGGTGTACATGATACATCACTGTTCTTGTTGCATATTAATTAGTTGGTTCAGACACAAGTACCATTCGGTTATAGGCAATATCATACATCGAGTCACATATACCCCAAAGTATTACACCAGAGTTTTAAATATAACAAGTTCATTATTTGCACAATTTAGTATATTTGATATAACAAAGTACATAGTGATCATCATACTAAGTGCAAGTCCCTTTAGCATATTTCTAATTGTACAAATTAGAGACAATGATGATGATTATAATTATCGCTTAGGGTCCGTTTGGTTCTTGGAAGATGACAGGAATTGGTTTTTTCAAAACCTGGATTTGAAAATTTGTGCATTTGTTTCAAAATTTGCAAAATGGAATTAGCATACGGGACTTCCAATTTTGCCTCAAAACCAGGTTTTCTAACTTCCTAAAAAAAGTAGGAATTGAAAAGGAGTGTAAAAACAATAGATTGGACTACTTTTTGAAATTTGCCTTCAACTCCAAGCTTACGAATAAAAATATGTCTTCACACGCATCTTCCGAGTGAAACAAATGGTTTCAGTAAAATCCCAAAAATTGGAATGAAGATATACAAAACCTTGATTTGGCTAAACCAAAGTTTGTAAAAATCCAGATTTTTTAATTCCACTAACCAAATGGAGCCTTAGTGTTTAATATCGTGAGTCATTCCAGTGCTTATAAATATAGGACATTATAATTCTAAGAGCCTAAGTAGTCCCTCGGAGTGGGGACATTACACAACACTTCTTCATGTCTGGAAGAAGTTAGTAGGTTTAAATCATATCGACCTCTAATAGTCTACTTGAACATGACTCTAATGTTAGAGTGATAAACAAATTTCCGAGAACTGAAAGATCCAACCAAGTAGACTAATTCAAACTTCTCGAAACATAACAGAGTCACCTGCAAATAATGTGCACAATACTCTTATCCTTTATGCCATTTAGACTGCTGCATCCTGTTGGCTTTCGTTGCAATTCTCACTGTGCTTATTTTTACGTGAATGAAATCGTATAAGTCTACACCCCTTTCAATTCAACTTATATCCGGCGTACTGTGTTACTGCAATTGTTAATTTACTGCAGACTTCTTAAAATCAAAGCATCTCCAACATTGCAATTATCCAGAGAAGACTGGGTAGTATATATATCGTTCATCACATCGTATTTTTCAAATGTTGACAAACTATTTATAACCTTCAGAAGAGCCACTGAAAATGGTAGAGCCAGTTTCCATATAGTTTCAAACTGTTTCTCAAGATCTCCACATGTAACTCTAGCAAGAAAACCAGTCACCATTCCATGCTTATTACAAACCAATTATAATCTCAATTCAAAATATAAACCTGAGAGATTTGTCTTATTCATTTTCCATTTTCATCCTGGCTGGAAGACATTCCCGACAGATCAATATTGGGACCTCTGTTTTTGCTTGCCTAGCAGATAGTGAAGACAAAAGTTTGGGTGTTTATTACTGCCGAAAACTCCTGTAGTTGATTATAATATTTAATGCCTTTCCTTGGTGATCTGGCATTCAAACATTGTTGTGCCACACAGAGAAATATTTCTATCGTACATTTTATTTCTCAAGCCTGACACCCATATGTAGTCATGACACAGCAGTCTCTGAATATGATCTCAAAAGAACATATTGAAATAATTTCCATCCTCTCTTTGTTTAGACATATTTTAATCAACAGAGATACTCCGGATAGTGGTAATAAACAGTGAATTTTTCCTGGAAGCCTTTCACAATGAATACCGCGACACTGCTGAAGATATTCAAAGTTCATTGGAATTTTCCCAGGTGGTGAGAACACTCATCATCGCTGTTTGAACATTGCATGAACCTTCAGTATCATCATAGTAAATGGTGAATTCATCAATTGCTGAATACAGGAGCAATCAATCTCAAATTGCCGAGTGGAGTTTCAGAAGGTAACGATAAGCTTATCCAACAACATATATATCATCCTGGCCTTAATATCCATTTCCAGGTTTGTGTTTTGTTGACAGGACCAGTGACTTGGAAATTGGAAATTCAAACAGAAATATGCTCTTCTTTTTGATGTTGTTAAAAAGATAAGTGTCAGACATATAAATGTTAATATTCTTGACATCAATGACACGTGCTAACAAAGGAATGT
Source organism: Cupressus sempervirens (assembly GCA_028749045.1). Lineage (NCBI taxonomy): Eukaryota > Viridiplantae > Streptophyta > Pinopsida > Cupressales > Cupressaceae > Cupressus > Cupressus sempervirens. The sequence continues at coordinate 969,300,173 of CM053787.1, forward strand.
TAACGGTTATTAAATTCAGACTTCCTCATCCATCACTAAGTCTTGAAAATCCTCAATTCTGGTCTCTTCCATTTTAAGTGTGAAAGCCCAATTTGAAAATGTGTCTGCCTCCTTATTCCCTTGTCTTCGGGCATGTGTTATTTTATTTTCTTCTAGGGGTGCTAAGTCCTCATTGATTCATTCTATGTAATTCTGAAGATGCCAAGCACACATCTATCCTCTAGTTATTGCATTCATTAATATTTTGAATCTTCTTCTACATGAAGTCTTCGAACTCGTAAAATTTTTGCTGCCCTGACGACTACTTATGCTGCTTCAACCTAGCTACATTATTCGTTCCATCTACTAGTCTTTTTCCCCCACATGCAATTAGATTACCATCCCAATCTTGAACGATAAATTATGCTCCTCAAGGGCTTGGTTTGCATTTAGAAGCACCATGAAAGTTACATTTACACCAACCCTCGGTTTTTCCCACAAAACATTACCAACCACCTCAGATGATGAATTAACCCATCTGAGTCCATTCATGGGCAATCATTGAAAATTATTAATAAATTAAATTGAAAAATAAAAAATAAAATTTGACTAAAAGTGTGTGGGTTCCATGTTGGTGCTTTTGGATCTGCCAAAGTTCTGTCTGGGTTTTTTCAACAGGAACCCACATTCAAAGATTTAAATTCCAGATCTGGTACAGATTGGATGCAGATATAGGGTCAATAGTTGCAGAACCAGTAACTTATTTTTGTGATAAATTTTATATATATGTTAACTACTTAATTAGAAAGACCTGTCATCTAATTTAATTGAATCCATAATGCAGAGATGTATCAAGACTTTGGGACATAGCTGGAATGCGTTACACTGATGTGAGTGGAATTACAAAGGATGCTTCTGCTATGTTGTTTTCCATGGAAAACAAGCCTCTTTTGCCTGAATATTGGAGTGGTAGAATAAATGGAGGTAGTGCCTCTGCGGAATGTATTTTTTTGCCTTCGAGAAATCATCTACTAGCAAATTCTGTTACCTTGATACAGTCTTTCTTAATTCTTTGAGCAGAAACTGCCTGAGGTCTGATTGTAACATTGTCTAATATGCATGTACTCAATTTATGCTTGTTATGGAAGTGCCTTGGCAAATTGGTTGGATGAGATGGTTTAGAAAGGTAATTTCAGTATAAATTCTGTTTTGAACAAAATGAACTCTATTAATCAAATATAATGTGCACCATTGTCCAGGATAATGATCATTGGCTTTGTAGATTGCATTTTTTTATTCATGAAAGGAATTCACAGATTTAATTGTAGCAGGCACTTTTCCTTGGCAAGGAAGGCTCGATCTATGGGCGAGCTATTCCAGGTACAATAAGTTGTCTCTATTATATGTTTTTCAATCCAATGCATTCCTATTCTCATAATCTTGCTAAAGCTCAAGAAACAGTTATAGGCACTAGGCTGGTACTCCTTTTTTTGTCATGGGACCTTTTATCAGTAGATTTCTTACTTTTTTTTGATTACCAATACATTACTCTTCATATTGCTAAAAAAATTAAGATCCCTTCATTGCTACTTGTGTCTTATTAGTTAATTCCTTTAGCACTGATGGATACTAGTTTGCAATGCATTCCATTAATTCTTATTTCCTTTTTCTGTTTTAACTCCTACATGATCTGTCGTATACCTGTGCTGTCCTAACTAGCTACTAATTATTTGTGTTTACTCCAAGAATGAACATTAGGTGTGTTATGTCACATCAGGAAATGGTTATAATTTGCCATGTTTGTCAATGCTTTTGCTTTCCAAAAATGTATTCTCTATGTATTGGTTCTTGTTGGTATTTGATGCATTTCTTTCATTTTACTAAAGGTGTAATGTTCCCATTTTCAACCTGAGTTTATGGAGAGGAAATGATTTATTTAATTAAATTAACTTGTCAAATTAATGTTTTAGGCAATACATTTAATTAATTGTGTTTATAAGTGATCTTTCATGATGTAGGAGCATCCTTGGTTGCCTTGCTATCTTGCTCATCTTTGTGCATTCTGTTAGTTATTGCCGAGTTTCCAATATTGGCCGAGTGTAGTGATTGCTGAGTGCAATATTTACCGGGTTCCCTGTGATGGCCGAGTTCCTTCAAGTGCTGAGTGAGCTCGCTGGTTTGCTGATTCTCGTTTGCCTTCTTTGACTGAGTTTCTCTGTGTTAGTTCTTAGTGTGAGCCGACTTGTTCATTTATTCCAAGCTGTGAGTTTAATGTAAGGATCGTGTATTGGAATGTGTGCAAACCGTTATGAGGTCGGCCTTCTCTTATGTAACGATCTAGAATCTTCTATAAGCTGTTTTTGGCAAGTATAAGTAGCAAGTCTACTTTTTGTTTAGGAGGGCATGACATAGAAGATAAAGTAGAAGAATTGTAGAAGTTAGCAAGCAAGAGTCTGGATATCTGATTGCAGTCCTATCATGTTGGATGCATTTTGATGTATATCTGATCATGTATTGGCTGTAACCTGGAAGGCCTCACAGTTGACATGTTTTCTGATATTATGATGAATCAATAAAGAAGATATTGTTGTTTCTTCTCTCCTTGGTGTTGTTCTCTGTTGTTTTACTTCCGTTGTGTTTCCTCAGCAAGGTGGTTGGACTGTTATGTGTGCCTTTGGCCCTAATTTTCCAACCATCTTTGCATCATTTCTTTTGAGTGACTCTTTCTCGAGCCAATATGTAAAATGTTATAAAGTCACTTATACGGAGTTAAAATGAAAAAAGTGATTTTTTGTAATTTACATTTTAGAAAGTTCCATAGGAGGTATTGAAAGGAGGTTGTGGAAACTACTGATGTAAGTTTTATACCACTACAACATGCAGAATGAAAAACCTAGTATCGGAAATGAAATTCTAAGTTTCCAACTCTCTCTTGAATAAGGATGCTCATATGCAAAACAATACATGTGGATTGTGTATCAAATGAGACACATAAAAGAGCTCTCACAAACAGATTTCAATGTCAGACATATGACATGGGGCCCCCAAGGTACTACACCACTATAGAGATGTCTAAAATTATGAACTTGTGAGTGGAAGAAGAGCTAAAGTTGTCAAAGGCCTGTCTGAAAGTGTTCAACCGGGAGTTGTCTGAATATACCAGGCAACTATTAATGCCACTTGCCATTTTTCAGGGGAGTACTTGGCCTCCAAGCCTTTTGATGTGTCAGCTGAAGAGAATAAGGCTTTACTTGCTATAGATTACATGAGGAAAGGCATTTTGGGCAAATTGGACGAGGATGGGTTGAAGATATGAAAGTCAGTGGCTTGCCTATTATTGAGAAACTTGACAACCTCTGCAAGGAAACCTTGAAGCTAGGAGAGGTTGTGTTAGCTAACCTCGAAGGATTGAAGAAGGGCATTAATAAGTATAAAGAGATTATTTTGTTGTTACAAGAGATTATAGGTTTAAAGGTGGAAAGTGCTATCGGCCTGGGAATATTGAAGATTGGCGATGAGCCCTTAAGACATTGGTTGCATTCACTTGAGTTCAAGAGGGAAAGTATAATCAAGGCCAAAAAACATTTGAGAAAGGTATATGAGTTAGTGAAGGAAGAGGAAAAAACTCTCTTCAAGTATCTCAAGGGCCTACATATAGAGTTATATGTGAGAAAAAGTGGAGATGTCATTGACATTGAGCGTATGAAGACCTCTTTCCATAATTTCATTGATGAGTCAGTGCACCCTTCAAACTTCCAAATTTCAAAACTTCACAAGCTCACTACTTTGGGTGAGATGCTGACAAAGGCTTTAGAGAAGATGCCATCACAGGTTGACAAGGTTGGGCAATTAGCAGTTCGTCATGAGTATTGGATGATCCGCTTTGGTAATGTGTAGATCCCTAGCATGGATGACCTTCCAATTATCTTGAAGTCCATGAAAACTCATAAGCCGAATCAAGAAAACTCCAAGAAGGCTGGTGGCGGTAATGTTGATGCTTCGGCTCCCTAGTTCCTTTCGCTATCATTACTCCATTGTAAAGTGAAAAATGTCACTCTTCTTTTGATATACTTTGTTTCTCAAGAATTGTAATTTCTGTAACAACCCGAAGAGAAAGGGCCTATATGTACTAGTTTGAAAGTTAATGGAAAGGATCGACAAATTTTGGTGTGCTTCCTCCCCTTGTTGTTGAGACTACTGAGTGAGTCACGAGAATCTTGTCAAGATTTGTTGTTCATTTGTTATTGTTATTTTCTTTTCTATGTGATGAATGGGATGTTAATTGAACAGGATAGTTGTTAAATTTTAGCAAAGTGGAGTCTGCGAAGTTTAATGATCATTGAGTAATTTGAGAATTACTGTGGTTTTATTACTTTTGTTTTTATCGTTTGTTTATGTTCTAGAAGTTAGATAAGTGCATATAGAAGTAGGAAAGAAGGGGATCAAAGATTATTCTATTTACAATTGTGAGTAGGGTAACATCAACAGTAAACAAATTACATGCCTAAGTCATTCATGGATATGGGAGACTTGGTAATTGCCTTTTCTGCTCTCGAGTTAAAGCTCTTTTATCTTTATTGTCCTTCCCCGCCTTGCTATAAAATGAGGGTGGTTTGAGTCCCGACTACTGATTTCTCATCTTATCATCGCATGGTGACATTGGTTTAGTTGTCCCATTAAGGCATAAGATTTTGCAATTGAGGGTTTCAACTATGGAAACTTCTATTTTTATGTTAAGTTGATCCCATGCCATATTGGTATTCTTGAAGATTCTTTTGTTTCTCTCCTAAGGAGATATTATCCACAAACCATAATATATACTACCAAAATTTAACTTGGGCTAGGAGAATAGAAGGGATGATATAGAGTTAGGAAGAGCCATCTTATAATTCATTCTGTTGCTGAACTAGTACCAAACTTTTGAAGCATAGGTGCAATTCAATAAGATATGATCTGCATCTTCCTCAAATGCTTCATGTAAGAGACATCGAGGGGGGGCCTCAAAGCCAATCCTTCTTATTTTGTGCACGGTTAAAATTCTTTTTTGAAGGGCGAACCAGGAGAAGGCACCATCTTTTGGAAAGAAAAGGGAGTCCCAACAAAGGGAGTAGAGCAATTCCACCTTAGGGTGATGCTTTAAATTGTAGATGTAGTTATAGCCATCTTAAGAATTGAATTCTCCATCCTTGAAACCATCCCATTAGTTTATCTTCCTGTCATGTAAAAGTAGCGTTTCTTGTATTTAATAATTTGGTGAGTTCTTCTTCCTCTTGGGGGGAATATTAAAGACTAAGAATGATTACCATTTCCATCCAGCTGAAGAGTCACTGCCTTCCTCAACATAGTTAATGAGAAAAGAGCCAAGTCTTTCCTCTCGAATTATTTGAGTTTATTGAAAGTTTATCATGTTGATAATAATTTGATAACCTCCACAAGAGTCTGTTTGGAGTCTCACTTGACCCCCCTTGCCAATTTTCCATTTATCTTTATTCAGAATGATAGATCTACAACTTAACATAAAGTTCCATAATTACAGCCCTTGGGGGGATTTTTGGTTCTAAGGATAGTGACTGGATCATTAGAATGCAGATATTTATTAAACATGGTTCTTGTTTATTTTAGGTGAGGAAATTTAATCATTCTCCAAATGAGCTTGACTCCAAGAGCCATTGCCTGATCCTTTAGGTTTTTAACCCCAAATCCTCCTTCTAACCTAGGTCGGCAAACTTTATCCCAGGCTAGGAGGGATTTTTTTTTATAATCTTCAAAGCCTTACCAAAGAAAATCTTTTAAAATTGTACTGGTATTATCCTTCTTTTGAGTTGGGATTTCCAGAATAGATAATTGGTGGTGATTGGAACACTGGACAAGGCTGATTTGAGCATGGTTATTCTACCTGCTAAAGATAGCCATTTTTCTTTCTAGGACTGAACCCTTTGTAATGTCCCCATTTTAGCAGTTGACCAAGTGTGTGTGCGTTAGCCTTGTTCTACATGATCCCGAGGGCTAACGAAGGGTTTAATGGGATCTTGGAGTGTTTTGGCCTAGTCATTTCCAGTTTGGGCCAAAACGAAGTTGATTTACTCAGTTTCAAGCATACTTACTATTTTTAGTAAGTCGGCAGGACACAGTGCAGGTCAATTTTGGTGATTGGATTCGATACTCCTCGGTGAGAGCTTTCCGATGAGCTATCACTCGCATTATTCGGAGTCCGATTGCTAATACATTTTAATGCCTGAAGTTTTATTAAAGTAACGTCTAATTTAATTGTAAAATATTAAAGTGTTACTTTAATATTTATTTTATGGTGATGTGTACCCAAAGGAGACATAAGGGGTATTTTAATATATGTTTTATATTACACATCTTTTATCCCACATTGCCCATATGAGTTGAGCGGACCCGTGGGAATAGAATAAAAGGAAGCATTTGTGGCTTCATTAGGCAGGTTGAATATGAGAAGAAATTGGTGTGTGAGTTGCAGCTCCGTTCTTGGCATTTGAGGACGTCTATCCTCTCTTGTAACATTCTAGACGTCATTCCCTTGGGGTTTGGCCTTTGGAATTCTTTGTTATTAGCTTCATTATCAGGCTGTTTAGTTGCATTTCCGGCTATAGGCAGATTTGGTATTTTGCTCATATCTTCTTCACTACTTGTCCGACGCTTATGCCGCTTGGAGGGAATGGTATTATGAAGGTAGTGGACTGATTGAAGGACAAAGTATTGTAGCAGGAAGTTCGTAAGCATAGGCTGGAGTATTATGTCAATACTGCTGAAGTAATTAGTGAGTTGATAAATCTGCTATGTATTTGGTTTTATGAATTCTGAAAATAACATTTTATTAGCAGCAGTTCATTTCCACTTTGCATACTATTGTAGTTTCTTTCTTGTTTATGTTGTATGATACCAATTCCATGCACGAAACACAACAAACAATAAACGTTTGATTTCTGGAGTTATAAGGGGTTTAAAACATTAAACGGAGAAATAAGAAGTTGAATGCAAACTGTTTGACATAATTCCTTTCAGCAATTTGGTTTAGTTTTTTGGGACATCTAGGGGTGCCCATTACAGTGGTATCAGAGCTATAAGTCCTGCCATCCTGTGGAGGTCTTATAGGGAATTTGGAACAGCCGGATAGAGGGAAAAAGTAAGTAAAAAACACAGGCTAAGAATTTATGTTTGAGCATGCGACAAGGGTCTTATAATTTCCGCGATACCAGAGCAAGACAAAATAGGATTTCAGACTTGCAAAGCAAACAGTCTAGTACATCCGTGCAGGGGGACATTGAATCCAACCATACAGACACAGAGGAGATATTCTGTGATCAGGACAATAATATGGGTGATCGAGATGACAGGAATACAGGATTAGGCGGAGGCAGAAATGCTGGTCCAGATCAGGGGGAGGTACTGTTCCGACAGTTACTGGATACATTAGAGCAGGGGCAGCGTATGCAGCAGGAGCAGAATAGGCGAATGGACATGATGTTGCAGCTCATGGCTAGACAGATGGGTGTCAATATTAATCCAGGTGATGCCAACAACAGAAACAATAACAACGAGGGAAACAATAACCATGAAGGCCAAGGCAACAACAATGGTCCTGAGAATAACATTAATGGTAATAATGGACACGACAACAATGGGAATGAGGTTGATAACTTTAGACACGTTGCACGCCCAGCACGGACTGCGAGCTCGAGACCTCTTCTACCCACTTTCCCACCCAGAGATCCGGTTCAACCAGTAAACGAACCGCAGATTACCGAGTTATAGGATCAGTTCAGGAGGGACTGGGAGGCTAGTGGACCAGAGTTTCAGGCGGATATTTCTCTTAGAGATTATATGGACTTGAGGATGAGACACATGCCTAAAGCAGGAGGGAGGAATCAAAACTTTGAGCTGAGGAAGAAAGTTGGAAAACTTTCTTTACCTTATTATGATGCTTCAGGGAAGATGACTGCACGAGCTTGGGTGCAGAAGGTAGATACATACTTGCAGCTAAATCCTATGCCTGAGGAGGAGGCTATCAAGTATGCGGCTATGCACTTGGATGGCGTTGCACATGAATGGTGGCATCATGGCATGGTGACTTTGGGGCATAATCAGATTACATTTTATGAGGAATTCACCGAAACATTGATTGGGAGATTTGACACTAAGGATCCTGAGTTACATTTCAAGGAGCTAGCACAATTAAAACAGTCAGGTTCTGTGGATGCTTACATTGCCGAGTTTCAGCGCTTGTCTGTACTTGTTACTGATATCTCTCCTAGGAGATTGGTGGTGTTATTTTGTGATGGTCTTGCTGATCCATTATGAGGTTGGGTGAAGGGACATGATCCACTCACGTTAGCTGAAGCAACTAAAAAGGCACGAGATTTAGCCCCTTCGGTATACAAAGGAAAAAACCATTCAACAGATTCTTCCTACCGCAAGGACAAAGACAAAAAATCGTTTCAGAAAGAGTATAGCAAACCCAAAGAAGGATCAAAAGGACTAGACAATGAAACCTTGAATGAACTTCGAAAGAAGAAGTTGTGCTTCCATTGTAGAGAGCCTTGGGACTTATCTCATAAATGTTCTCTCAAGGCTAAGGCAAATCAAATGGAGTATTTTTCAGCAGAAGAATCAGAGTTAGAAGGGGAGGATCAGCACTCCGATTCAGATGAGGGTAACACTATAGAGGAGAGCAACATTCCTAAGGATGATAGATCGTTGGCACGCTTGACAGGGGCCCAAAAGGCAATCACATTTAAGGTCAGGGGTACTATCCAGGGGCAGAAAGTGATATCTCTTATTGACACTGGGGCTACACATAACTTCATAGATGCACAGTTGGTAGCCAGGAGAGGGTTACAGACAGAGGAGCATGATGGGTTTAGAGTCATGGTGGCTAACGGTGATAAGTTATTATGCACTCGGAAGATATCTAATCTTCGTATCAAGTTTGGAGATGGCTACGAGTTGGAGGATGAGTTCTATGTTGTGGACATGGGAGATTATGATGTCATCCTCGGCATGACATGGATGGCTTCACTAGTTGAGTTCACATTCAATCTAGCGAAATTGGAGATGAGATTCCAGCATGAGGGTAGAACTGTGGTACTTAGAGGGCTTTCAGATGGAGGTTGCAGAGTAGTGTCCTTGAGGAGAATGCAGAGACTTTTTCGTCATGATGACATAGAGTGGGCGGCAGAGTGCCACATTATACCAACTTCACCAGAGCCACAAGAAAAGAGTCATCCACTAGATGTCCAGAAGATACTTGATAGACACGCTAAAGTATTTAGCGATATTCCTCATGGGGTTCCTCCTGACAGAGGGATGGAACATGTTATTGAGCTCGAGGAGGGAGCCAAACCAGTTATGATTACTCCCTATCGTCATCCTAAGAAACAAAAGGATGAGATAGAGAAGGCGATTAAGGATTTGTTGGAGATGGGGCATATCAGGCCCAGTAAGAGCCCCTTTGCTTCAGCAGTAGTATTGGTAAAGAAGAAGGATGGGACGATGCGCATGTGCATCGATTACAGGGCACTGAATAAGAAAACAATTAAAAACAGGTATCCCATTCCTAGGATTGATGAGCTGATTGATGAGTTGCATGGGGCATGCTTCTTCACCAAAATTGATTTGCGATCCGGATACCATCAGATCAGGATGAGAGCAAACGACATTGAGAAAACAGCCTTCCGATGTCACTATGGCCACTTTGAGTTCATGGTTATGCCATTTGGTCTAACCAATGCACTTGCTACATTTCAAAGTTGTATGAACCAGGTATTCAGGAAGCAGCTGAGGAGATTTGTCTTGATCTTCTTTGATGACATCTTGGTCTTCAGTAAGACCTGGGAGGAGCACTTACATCATCTAGAGGAGGTGTTATCTATTCTGGACAGAGAGTCATTGTATGCCAAGGAATCTAAATGTGAGTTTGGCATGACTGAGCTCCTTTACCTGGGGCATATCATTAGTGCAGATGGCGTTCGGGTTGATCCCGAAAAGATTAGAGCTATTGTAGAGTGGCCTACTCCCACAAACCTTACACAGCTTAAGGGATTCTTTGGTTTATGTGGTTTTTATAGGAGGTTTGTTAAGGGATTCTCACAGATTGCTACACCCTTGATAGATCTTACCAGGAAAGGAGCCTTCGTGTGGACAGGGGCAGCACAGAGGTGTTTTGAGCATTTCAAGCAGGTAATGTCTTCATGTCCAGTTCTAGCTCTACCGGATTTCACGAAGCCTTTTGAGCTTCATTGTGATGCATCAGGTGATGGGATTGGAGCAGTATTGATGCAGGAGAAGCATCCCATTGCATTCGAGAGTAGGAAGCTCCGAGGAGTTGAGAAAAGTTATTCTGTCTATGACCGGGAGATGTTGGCCATAATGCATGCATTGGCCAAATTTCGATCATATTTGGTAGGTGGACGTTTTGTGATCAAGACTGATCACAACAGTATTAAATACTTCATGAGCCAGCGTGATCTTAATGACCGGCAACAAAAATGGGTGACTAAATTGCAGGCTTATGACTTTGACATAGAGTTTGTCAAAGGTAAGAAAAATGTGGTGGCTGATGCCTTATCTTGGAGACCTCACTTATGTGCTTTGGCAGGGATTTCAGGAGATTGGAGAGATCGGATTATAGCAGAGTATGTCGGAGATGCTTGGGCTTCTGGATTGATTTCAGGTACCATACAGGATGATCGCTATGAGGTGATAGATGGATTGATCAGAGTTCAGGACAGGGTTTATTTGATTCTGTCATCACATTTGAGAGAGGCGATACTGAAGGCATTTCATGATGCACCCACAGCTGGACATCCGGGGGTCTTCAAGACCTATAGGCAGATCCAAGAGCGGTTTTCATGGAAAGGGCTCAAGGATGATGTTCAGAGGTATGTCAGGGAGTGTGTGGTTTGTCAACAGAATAAGGGAGAGCACACATTTCCTGCAGGTTTATTACAGCCCTTGCCCATTCCTGATAGAAAATGGGAAAGTATTTCGATGGACTTCATCACTGGTTTACCACGAGTGCAGGGAAGGGATTGCATCTATGTGGTGGTGGACCGCTTGACGAAGTTTGCTCACTTCTTTGCTATTCCGTCCACTTACACAACAGCACAGGTGGCAGATCTTTTCTTTAAAGAGATATTCAGGTTACATGGGCTGCCTAGATTCATTGTCAGTGACCGGGATAGTAAGTTTATGAGTGTTTTTTGGCAAGAGTTGTTTAGGTTGTGTGGTACAGATCTTACACCTAGCACTAGTTATCATCCGCAAACAGATGGGCAAACAAAGATTGTGAATAAATGGGCGGAAGGATATTTGAGGAACTATGTAACTACACAACAAAAGGCTTGGATCAGATGGTTGCATATGGGAGAGTATTGTTATAACACCACTTATCATATGTCCATCAAGATGACTCCTTTCATGGCACTCTATGGTTATGAAGCACCTAGCTTCATGGATTTAGTTTTGGGGGACAGTAGAGTGCCCAAAGCCAAAAACTTATTGCAGGATAGTCAGGACATCCTGAAAGTGCTCAAAGAGAATATACAACAGGCCCAGAATCAACAGAAATTGTATGCTGATCAGCACCGAATAGAGCGCAGCTTCGAGGTAGGGGATATGGTTTACTTGAGGCTACAACCATATAGACAGTCATCGCTCAAGAAGAGCGAAGCTGAAAAGTTGAAACCTAGATTTTATGGTCCCTACAGGGTGATTCGCAAAGTGGGCAAAGTCGCCTATGAGCTTGAGCTTCCAGAGGGCAATCGAGTGCACAATGTGTTTCATGTGTCTAGGCTTAAGAAAGCCATTGGTCAGAGTATAGTGCCTTCTGCAGATTTACCCCCTTTGGATGAGGAGGGGAAGCTTGTGTTAGTACCTGAGGCTATTCTGGATACCAGAGAGAGGAAGCTTAGAAACAGGATAGTGAAGGAGTATTTGGTCAGATGGAAAGACCTGCCGGAGGAAGATTCTACATGGGAGAGTGAGCAGGTTATTCAGCAGGCTGGACTGAGATTGCTTGAGGACAAGCAATTTCAAGGGGGGCGGACTGTAATGTCCCCATTTTAGCAGTTGACCAAGTGTGTGTGCGTTAGCCTTGTTCTACATGATCCCGAGGGCTAATGAAGGGTTTAATGGGATCTTGGAGTGTTTTGGCCTAGTCATTTCCAGTTTGGGCCAAAACGAAGTTGATTTACTCAGTTTCAGGCATACTTACTATTTTTAGTAAGTCGGCAAGACACAGTGCAGGTCAATTTTGGTGATTGGATTCGATACTCCTCGGTGAGAGCTTTCCGATGAGCTATCACTCGCATTATTCGGAGTCCGATTGCTAATACATTTTAATGCCTGAAGTTTTATTAAAGTAACGTCTAATTTAATTGTAAAATATTAAAGTGTTACTTTAATATTTATTTTATGGTGATGTGTACCCAAAGGAGACATAAGGGGTATTTTAATATATGTTTTATATTACACATCTTTTATCCCACATTGCCCATATGAGTTGAGCGGACCCGTGGGAATAGAATAAAAGGAAGCATTTGTGGCTTCATTAGGCAGGTTGAATATGAGAAGAAATTGGTGTGTGAGTTGCAGCTCCGTTCTTGGCATTTGAGGACGTCTATCCTCTCTTGTAACATTCTAGACGTCATTCCCTTGGGGTTTGGCCTTTGGAATTCTTTGTTATTAGCTTCATTATCAGGCTGTTTAGTTGCATTTCCGGCTATAGGCAGATTTGGTATTTTGCTCATATCTTCTTCACTACTTGTCCGACGCTTATGCCGATTGGAGGGAATGGTATTATGAAGGTAGTGGACTGATTGAAGGACAAAGTATTGTAGCAGGAAGTTCGTAAGCATAGGCTGGAGTATTATGTCAATACTGCTGAAGTAATTAGTGAGTTGATAAATCTGCTATGTATTTGGTTTTATGAATTCTGAAAATAACATTTTATTAGCAGCAGTTCATTTCCACTTTGCATACTATTGTAGTTTCTTTCTTGTTTATGTTGTATGATACCAATTCCATGCACGAAGCACAACAAACAATAAACGTTTGATTTCTGGAGTTATAAGGGGTTTAAAACATTAAACGGAGAAATAAGAAGTTGAATGCAAACTGTTTGACATAATTCCTTTCAGCAATTTGGTTTAGTTTTTTGGGACATCTAGGGGTGCCCATTACACCCTTTGTTGACAATTGGCTAATGAAGATATGTAATTGTTGTCATTTATGGCAACACATGATGTACATGCTTACATAAAACCTCGGAAATAAAGATACTTAGCTTTTGGTACTCAGAAATTGTCTAAGTATGAATTTGGTATACAATAGTATATCGTTTTGTATGTAACTTGTTGGCAATGTCATATTATGACTAGCGAAGTTTTATGGAGTTAGTATACATTTTGATGATGATGTGTATAACCTCGGAAGTCAGTACCGACTGTGTGGAACAGAGATAATCATGTTTTAGCAATGTAACGGGACAACGAAATTAGAGGAAAGGGATAATTTTGCTTACAAAATAATTACTTGTTCAATTAGGGTCAACATCCTAGATGTTAACTCTCAGTTGGAAAAGTGTATTATGGTCTTAGCTGACCTAGCAGCAATTTATGTAAAGGCATGGTATTCATGCAAAGGACATCTTGCGATAAGATGTGTGTGCAAGTGTAGTATTTGTGTTGAGCGATTATATGCAAACTTTTGTGAAAGCAACATATGCAAAGTTTTTAAAGCTATTTTTGTGATCCTAGATCGAGTTGAAGATCAGAGATTAGTTAAGGAAGAAGTTATAGTACCTACATTCCAAAAGTTTGATTTCTTGTTTAGGCAGTGAGCTCTTCTTGTAATTGGAAGTGCATGTTTGGACAGTGGGCTCATCTTGCACCTTCTGTACTACAACTCCTAATAGGGTTGGAATCTCTTAATAGGGATCTAAAGTCTCCTAACAGGGACTCTCTATACTGAATTTTCTCATTGACTCCTAACAAGGTCCATCCTCTAACAAGGAACATATTTATTAGTATATTATCTAGTGGGTATCATCCCCACTGGGGTTTTCCACTGGCCAAGGTTTCCCTAGTTAACAAAATGTGGTGTTATGAGTTATCTTTGTGCATGGTTACTGTTACTGTTCAACATTACTTTATTACTTTGTTATGTATGGTTTATAGTAACTAATAATATCCAGTTGGCGACTAAAGTTTATAGATTACTGATTCATCCCCCACCCCACCCCCCTCAGTAATTCCTATTTCTAACAATTGGTATCATAGTTAGTTACGTAGAAGAGGCTTAACAACTTAAGTAAGATCTCTATGAATATGGAACATTTGATGAAGAACCTTGAAGAGGTACTTGAACAGTTTGATCTCCTTACTGAAGAAAGAGATAAACTGAAAGATAGATATGAAGACTCCAAAGTATACATTGGACAATTGAAGGAAAAGATTGAACATCTCAAATCCAAGCTTGAATCTACTAAATCTGAAACTAGTGATGAGGATTATTCAAAACTAAAGATAGTACAAGATCTTGAAGCATGAATTGAAGATTACAAATCTGAAGTTAAATTTGAGAAGTGATCCTAGTAAAGTTGAAACTGATTTGAAGACTGAGAATGTAGATCTTAGAGCAATTTTGGTAAAGAAGACATCTGAGCTTGAAACATTGGAAGAAGATCATGAAGAACTTCAGAAATACAATACCATTGTGAAAGGTGAATTAACTGAGTGCAAGCAACAACTTGAGAAGCTTTATTCTAGTAGAGAAAAGCTTCATGATTCAATGTCAATACAAAGACTTACTTATGGTAAGACTGGTCTTGGTTATCTATTTAACATGTCTGTAAAGAAGCCTGAGATTGGATCAGATCCGAAAGAAAAGGATAAATCTGATGATAAGATTGAATCTAGTCAATCTTCTGATAAACCTAAAGAAGTTGGACAAGCCAAGAAAGTTGAGATTTTGGATGAACCAAAGCAAGTGGAATCTCCTAAGAAAACTAGGTATGAATTTAGAGGTAAGTGTTTTTCATGTAATGAAATAGGTCATATGAAAAGAGATTGTAAAAATAAGTCATTTAATCATGTTACATATTTTTATTGTCATAATTGGCATGGTATAGGTCATAGAGCAAATGATTGTAGGAAATCTAAATATGATAATGATAGAAAGAATAGTAGAATGTCTAGAAATACTAACCCTGCAGATAGAAGATCTAATGAAAAGACATCGAGAGAAGGAAGACCTTATGAAGAAAGAAGACAGATCGTGTGTTGTAAGTGTAACAACTTTGGACACATTGCTCGGAATTGTCATGCACTTGATGATCAGCAGAATCCTATAAGTAGAACACCAATATGTCAATTATGCAACAACTTTGGACATACAATAAAGTATTGCAGAATGAACAGAAACTTCGGAGATAGAAGGAACAATGGAAGAAACTTCAAAAACAGAAGGAATGATGGAAGAAACGTCGGAAATGATAGACGGAACCATGAGAGGAACTCCGGAACTAAGAAAGACAATGAAGAACAAAGAAATATAGTTAGTGAACTTTGAGAAGAACTCAATGAGGCATTTGTAAAAGGATTAGACATCTCAAAGGATAAGTTAGATGATGTTGAGATAGGAAGATTGAAGTTAGTAATCGATCTTGATTCAATTAAGTTGAATTAAGCTTGTTCACAGTACCAGAATTCGAAAGCTTCATTTAGAGATCGAATTATGGGTAGCAAAGTTGGGAAAACGTGTATCAAGATATGTTTAGCTGGTACTTAAACTCGCTTGTAATTTGGAGCTTATCTAAACTAGTTACAAAGGAATTAAGAGTTATTGTTATTACAGAGAAAGTTAATTTTGTAGTAGAAGATAAAAACTATGTTTTTGCAAAGAATTTCATGAAGCGAAGTTTTGTGGAGCATTTTCATGATGGAAGGAAGCTGTAGTAAACCTTGGATAGCATCTAAAGATTGGATAAAAGATCTTGAGCAGATATCTGATTTCAAAATGTAATTGACAGCTTTTTCGTGTTTGCAAAGTACGCAATTAATGCAAGTTCGAGTTGAAGGAATAAATGAAGTACAGATTTGATTTTCACTTCATTGCGATTACATCAAAAGCATAGAGCACTAAGAAGCAACTTGACAAAGCGATTTCGAAGCAAATCCTATTTTCAGAAAGAGGTATTTTATCATTTTTTCGCAAAATTTATTCGGTAAAAGTTCATATTTGATAGAATCATGGATATGTCAGTAGTTTACAATGTTGAGAATGAGGAGGGACCGAAATTGAAGGTTGTTTCCGTAAAACTCGTAGAAGGAAACCCTAACTTAGCATTATCCATTACTTTGAACAATATAGTTTATTTGGAAGATTAGGAAGTTATCTTACTGGTAAGTTTGAATCTATTGGGAGTGAGTATATGAACAAGGACATGGATTTATTCTTTAATCATGATATGACTGTGAAACCTGAATTTTAACACTTGAAGGAACTAGACCTATTCAAATATCATATCTACCGAGAATTGGACACAAACGAGTGGACATAGATCATACTAAGTAGAATACATGATGGAAAACTATCTATGCAAGATAGTGTAGTTGATATTTCAGCTGACCTTATTCATGAGGTAACTGGTCTTTATAAACAAGTGTACTTATAGGTGAGAAATTGGTTAAGAAGAAAGTTGAAGCTACACAAAGGTAGTGTATAATGGAAAGGCCATGGTGGTCAACACCATTAAACAAGATGATGTAAGATTTCTAAGTAGAATCATTACTTGCTCTATATGTGCAAGTTCCAAGATTGATGAAGTGTCAACCAGATTCATCTATGCAGCATACAAAATATGTGTTGAGAAGGAACAAGTTAACCTTAGTGAAATTCTAAGAATGCAACTTCTTGAGAACCGAGAATGGTGTGTTTAGATTCAATCACATATTCTTTCATCTACTTAAGAGATTTCCATATTTGTCAGTCACAGAGATTATGAGTAGTGAGAGGTATACAATGGAGAAAATCACAAATGTATGTAGAAGACATCTTGCAGATAAAATACTGGATAGTGGAAACTTAATAATGAAAACATTTCAGAATGAAATGAGGCAAAGATTTAGAATTGCACCTGCAATTGTAGAAAGATTTAAAGAAGATATTTCTGTTATGGTTGATACAGATTTTACTTATATACAAGCAGTAGAACCTCGGGAAAAATTTCTTGATCCCTTAGTTTATGAATTGAATGATGAAACAATAGTTGGATAAATTGAGTTATTGTTGAAATTAGAGGAGGACCAAGCTAAATATAGATTTGGAGCCTATGATGAGATTACCCAATCAGCTCATCAAGCATCCTTGGAGAAGGCATCTCACAAGAAGATAGAAACAATAATGAAGAAAGCCTTATCAGAACCCGGTATGACTAAGAGTAAGTCATAGGCAGTCAGGTTGACTATGAAGCAAGGTATAACATATGTGTAACCTTTGTCAATGTCTATTGTAGAGAATCTTTGGAACAAAACATTCCTTATCCAGCAATGTCAGATGTACAAACAAGTGAGCCGCAGAGGAAATCAAAGAGATTAGTGGAAGCTGTGACCACAAAGACAAAAAGGGTCAAGCAACAAGCCACTTGACCAGGGAAGAGACAAAAGACATTGTTGACAATTGTTGAGTCTAGTGAAGAAGAAGAAGAAGAAGCTAAATAGATAGAGAAGGTAACTACTTCTAAGCAGTCAGCAGGAAAAGCTCGGCAACCTTGGAAGTCGAAGATAGAGAAGATAAATTCAGGTATTGCTAATGAAGGCAACTTTGTTTAGATGAACAAATTTTATGATTTGTATAATAATTTTAAGAAAGATCAAATTGATACCTCTACTATGAGATACATAATAGCCAATAATTTGAAACTTAAATATATTGAAGGCACAGTAAACTAGAAATTCTATGACAGACTCATTGAAAAGAAGGCACCAGCTTGAGAAGAGAACTTAGAACTTCAGAAGTCTATGATAAGAACAATCTAGCACCCTACTTGAGAAGCAAGGTAAGACCATTTCTATTTATGGTGGGTGAGAAAGATAAGTGAGATTGCAACAGTTATAAGTCAGATAATGACAGAGTCCAAGCCAACATCTTCACCAACACCCAGAACCTTGGAAGTGTTAGTGAGTGGTGACATAATGCAGATAGAGCAGACCAATGTTACCATTAACATTGATGATACAAACCTGTTTGAGAGTTCTGAACAAAATGAACCTCCGAAGATATTGTAGAACAATTGAGAGAAATTGAAGAGGAGAAGAGGTTATGAGAGGAAGAGAAAAGGAAAATAGAAGAGGCCAAGAAGAAATTGCTTGAAGATGAAATGAAAAGAAAGGTAGAGGAAAAAAAGAAAAGATTTGTTGAAGAAGAAATGAAAAGGAAAACAAAGGAAGATAAGAAGAGGAAGAAATGAGAGAAAAAGAAAGAAAGAAAAGAGAAGAGAAAGAGGAAGAAGAAGAGCCAAAGAGGGAGCTAAAAAGAAGCAAAGGGAAGATGACACTAAACCTTCTAGTTCATCTACTCCACTTTCGCTTGCTATCCTGACAATTAACTGATGATGATGATCAAACTGACTTGATCTCATCTTTGTCAAAACTTATTCTGAAGAACAAGACAATGAGGATCCTACAAAGAACCTTGATGGAGGTTACTGATAAATTACATAGTACTTTGGCAGTACAATACACAAAGGCAGATCCTGAACAGAGGGCACATGCAGTGCTAAAATCTTTTGATGAGGAATTCACAAATTTATTGAATGTTGCAGAAACAAAGACATGGATCTCACATGATGCTAACTTGTTTAGCACTGTTTGTTAGAATATCAAGAACAATTTGATAAGTTTTGACACTTGTATCAAGGAACTTCGGAAGTGTCAATAGGATGAGAAGATATTGTACATCAAGTGTAATCTATCTCACAAGTTGACTAAGGATATTGACAGTGGATGAGTAAGCTTGAGACTCTATCTAGCCAAACACAACACACTTCTAGTAAAATCGATGATTTTGAAAGACATGTGGCTAGTATTCATAATGATATCAGGAAATTGGAACTTCGGAAGGAACAAATTTTGAATAGAGTATTAGATTTCAGAGAGTCTATTGCTTTGAAAATATCTATTTTTGAGAAACAGTTGTAGGAATGTTTCAAGGCCAAGGACACTTATTCTAACTTTTTATACTCCGAACTTAATACAGTTGAGATTGCATCATATGCCCTATGTGCAATTCTCACCTCTGTTGAATCAACCGAGGATACATGGACTAAAGGTATGAACAATCTTAAGGCAAGTTTTGATGATTGCATGAAGATACTATCAGTTTAAGGCAGATGTTTACAGAGATTTTGACAACAGATAGATAGTTATTTTGACAGTTTTTGACATTTTAACCTTTGTTATTGATGTCAAAGGGGGAGAAGTACATAAGAAAATTGTAAATCAGGTAAAGAGGAGAAAGTAATACTGTAAAGTATTTAAATCATACTGTAAGGGGGAGCATACATAAGATGGACAAGTTGTAATAGATGTAATGTTAATGTGTTATTTATTTTGAGTTTTTGATACTTAGCCAACTTTCCCTATATTTGTTGCCATCAATGCAAAAGGGGCAGATTGTTGACAATTGGCTAATGAAGATATGTAATTGTTGTCATTTATGGCAACACATAATGTACAAGCTTACAGGAAACCTTGGAAATAACGATAATTAGCTTTTGGTACTCAAAAATTCTCTAAGTATGAATTTGGTATACAACAATATATTGTTTTGTATGTAACTTGTTATTGACGTCATATTATGACTAGCAAAGTTTTATGGAGTTAGTATACATGTTGATGATGACGTGTATAACCTCGGAAGTCAGTACCAACTGTATGGAATAGAGATAATCGTGTTTTAGCAATGTAACAGGACAATGAAATTAGAGGAAAGGAATAATTTTGCTTACAAAATAATTACTTGTTTAGTTAGGGTCAACATCCTAGATGTTTACTCTAAGTTGGAAGTGTGTATTATGGTCTTAGCTGACCTAGCAACAATTTGTGTAAAGGCATGGTATTTATGCAAAGGACATCTTGCGATAAGAAGTGTCTGCAAGTGTCGTAGCTGTGTTGAGTGATTATATGCGAACTTTTGTGAAAGCGATATATGTGAAGTTTTGTAAAGCTATTTTTGTGATTTGAGATCGAGAAGAAGTTCAGAGATCAGTTAAGGAAAAGGTTACAGTACCTACATTCCAGAAGTCTGATTACTTGTTTGGGTAGTGGGCTCTTCTTGTAATTGGAAGTGCATGTTTGGGTAGTGGGCTCATCTTGCACCTAATGTACTACAACTCCTAATAGGGTTGGAATCTCCTAATAGGGATTCAAAGTCTCCTAACAAGGACTTTCTATAATGAATTTTTTCATTGACTCCTAATATGATCCATCCTCTAACAAGGAACATATATAGTAGTGTATTATTTAGTGGGTATCATCCCCACCGGGGTTTTCCCTTGGCTAGGTTTTCCCTAGTTAACAAAATATGGTGTTATGAGTTATCTTTGTGCATGGTTACTGTTATTGTTCAACATTACTTTATTACTTTGTTATGTATGGTTTAAAGTAACTAATAATATCCAGTTGGTGACTAAAGTTTGTAGATTGCTGATTCACCCCCCCAGTAATTTCTATTTCTAACACCCTTGGTTTAATTTTTCCTTTTAGGACATCCTAGCTAGAAGAGTTTCTCTTTTGCTGTTCTAATTGAACACCCAAATATCTACAAGGAAGGGATACCTTCTTAATGTTCAGGTTTAAGCTAATTTCCAGTTCCAAAGCAGTCTTGGTATTAAAAAAAAGATTTCACAGTTACATAAATTTATTTCCTGACCAAAAGCTATCATGTAAGTTGATGTAGGGGTGCTCCCCCTAATACCATAAACTCATAACAGAAACAAAGAAACAATAACAAATGCAAGAACAAAATATGGACTTCTTATTTGCGCCGCAAATGCAGAATTATAGAATTCATAAGTACAATATGCTAACCCACATGGGCACCTTCAGTACAATAATTTGCAAGACAAGTTGCGTACTATCACCCAGATCTTCCTAGACAATGTTCGGGCCTTTCTTAAATAGGCAGTTTTATGCTGCCCAGGAAGGTTCTAGATGCTCAAACTTAATACCTAGGGCCGACAGACCCTAACAAAACATATAGAGTCGACCAAAAGATCTTTGACAATTATTTTAGAAGTTTCAGGTAGCCCAACTTCGGAAGGCCATAACTCACGAATCGTTGCTCCGATTGGCTATTATAACCACTTTTCAGAAACACCAGCTCTTGATCTATAGGCTCAAAATTGCGCTAGTGCCCTTCTGTCAAGTTTTTGCACCTCATCCGAGCACTCTATAGCCTCCAACGGTGAGCCTAAAGATTTTTCCGCAAATTGTTCCATCAAAAATCTGCAATAACGTCTCCTATACTTAAGCTGGAGCAATGAGATTGTTATGGTAGTCTTATATCTCTAAAATGAACCTTCCTGTAGAAAATGAGAACATTCCAAGCTCATATGACAAACATACTAAAAATAGTAACCACCTTGTTTATTAGTCCTTATTAAAATAGAAAAGACTAAAAATTAAATTTTTTTTGGGTGATGCAAGATTGCCCTTGCACCTAGGATGCTCCTGCATCAGATACCTGGGGTAATTTTGTTGGAAATATTCAAGATATAACAAGTTACTGAGAGGGGAGGGGTGAATCAGTAACAATACAACTTTTAAGTTAATTCAGCATAAATTGGAAAATCATTCATTCACCTAATCTGATGCATGCAAGAGATAAATAAATATTCATAACACATATGCACAGAGATTTTGGTGACCCAGAAACCTTCCAAAATAGAAAGTAAAACTGGGGTGGGGATGAAACCCACAAAGCTTCTTTTCTACAGTAGGAAGTTAGCCGGTTAAGGCATACAATGATCACTTCTGGTGATCTGCCCTGTTAGGAGCAAAGAGGATTGCTAGATCCACCTTGTTAAAGGATTTAAAACATACTTTACAAGTATGCACTCTGTTAGGAGATTTATACAAAGACTGTTAAGTCTACCTTGTTAGAGGATTTTTATATGATTCACCTGTTAGGATGAACCAATCAGATCTACATATACCTTGATTAGATCCTTTGCAATAATCACCTCTTGTGATTGATGAAATCTTTACTGCACCTTGTGAACCTTGCTAATATACTGCTCTACTGCTGAATTCGCATCTGTCTCTTGTATCACAATATGTACATATTCATACATGTCTCTTATCCATTACAACAATTACAACTCTGTATTATACACATATATATACCATTTCAGTAATTATAGATGCAAGGTCGGCTGAACACAAGTAAACAAATATAACTGAGTCGGCCAAATAGTAAAATAAACTTGGGTTCTTCAGACAGACTTGATGACCTTCTGATACACGGCATCCACTACGTTATACGGCATCGTCATGCACTCGGTAGAGGTAGGGGCTCGGTTCATACTAGTCATACAACGTTGCCTGGAACTCGGTAACCATTGGTGACTCGGTAGATATAGTGTCACTCGGTAAAAACTAATTTCTTTGTTAACCGACTGAGCTCGGTTAACACTGAGTCCTTCACTCGGTCAATACTGAGTCCATCTTTACTCGGTTAACACTAAGTACATCTTCACTCGGTTAACACTGCGTCCATCTTTACTCGGTTAACACTGCTTCTATCTTTACTCGGTTAACACTCAACTCGGTTAACACTAAGTGCAACTTTACTCGGTTTGAACTGTGTCTTCGACGCTCGGTTTGAACTGTGTCTTCGACGCTCGGTTTGAACTGTATAATGAGTGTTGTCACTAATGGCAAATACCTTTATGCCAACAAATTTGAGAAGTGACCCCGTCACGTCTCAGAAGTTTAGAGGAAAACCAAGACGGTTAACCTCCTCCTTTGCTAGGCATGATGAATCCTCAACTTGTCTCCCTTTCCATTTGATCAAATATTCTTCATAAGTTCTATTTTTGGTACTTTTTCCAACACGGCTGTCTAGTATCTCCTCAATCTCCTTTGTAGTTGAACTAGCTGCTGGAATGCTCCATTGCGCTTCTGCAACTTCATCTCCATCACCTCCTTCATAATACTTTGTCAAATTTGAAATATTAAATATTGGTGAAATATTCAATTCAGCAGGTAGCTCCACTTCATACGCATTTCCAGCATCATGCCTCTTCAGCATCTTGCATGGTCCAAACTTTTTCATCTTTAGCTTATTATATGTACCCACTGGAAAACGCTCCTTTCTCAAATGAACCATGACTTCATCTCCAATTTGAAATTCCTTATATCTCCTTTTCACATCTGGCTTAGCCTTATACTGTGTATTCATCTTTATGATGTGCTTCCTCACCTCCTCATGGATGTTCTTCAAATGTTTAGCAAAATTTTCTGCTTTAGCACTACTTATCTCTCCTTTATCCAACTACCTCAGTTCCGAAGCATTTATGGGCTACTACCATATACAATTTGGAATGGTGATTTACCAGTACTCATATTGAAAGAATTATTACATGCAAATTCCGCTTGTGGTAAAATCATATCCCATCCTTTTGGTTTATCTCCAACCAAGCATCTTAGCAAGTTTTCCAAATTGCGATTCACAGCTTCTGTCTGTCCATCAGTTTGTGGATGATGTGATGAATTGAACTTCAAATCTGTCTTCAACTTCTTCCACAATGTATGCCAAAAATACCCAACAAATTTGGTATCCCGATCTAAAACTATACTCTTTGGCAGACCATGTAATCTCAGCACTTCTCTGAAAAACAACTCTGCTACATGAACAACATCACTAGTCTTCTTGAAGGAATAAAATGTGCCATCTTTGAAAACCTGTCAACCATCACAAAAATAGAATCATACCCACGTTGTGTCCTCGGTAATCCAAGAACAAAATCCATGTTGACATCCTCCCACGGCTTCTCTGGTATAGGTAATTGCTGATGCAACCTTGTATTTTGCTTCACTCCTTTCGCCATCTGACATACTTGGCAACTTTGTACAAACTTCATCATATCTTGCTGTAACTGTGGCCAGTAGTAATGTTTAGCAACTAAAGCTATGGTTTTATCTCTGCCAAAATGTCCAGCCAATCCTCCACTATGCTTCTCCTTGATGAGATTTTCTCTCATTGAACTTTTGGGAATGCACAACTGGCTTCCTTTGAAAAACATATTATCCTAGATCATGAAATCCAACCACTTTGTCTTGTCAAGTGTAATAGGTTATGTGCAAGCCTTCCACGCTTCATCAAAATCAGGATCATTTGGATACAAAGTACTGAGTTCCTTGAACCCAACCATCTTTATCTGCATTTCTGTCAGCAAAAGTTGTCTTCTACTAAGAGCATCTGCAACTTTGTTAGACTTCCCACTCCTGTTTTTCAAAACAAATGTATAACTCTGCAAAAACTGAACCCACTTTAAATGCCTTCGGTTCAATTTTCCTTGACTATTCAAATATTGCAAAGCTTGATGATCAGTATACAAAACAAACTCCATAGGAAGAAGATAGTGTCTCCAATTCTTCAATGCTTGAACTATAGCATAAAATTCCTGATCATAAACAAAATATTTTCTTTTTGCATCATTCAACTTCTCACTGAAATAAGCAAGCTCAAAACAACTCCTATTGCAGAACCACTAGCATCATAGTCTACTTGAAACACCTTTTTAAAATTAGGAAGTGCTAAAACAGGTTGCTCAGTAACTTTTTGTTTCAACATATTAAAACTCTTATTTGCTCCTACAGTCCACTTAAACTCTTTCCTATCCCCTCTTATTGTTTTAGTCAGGGGTCTGCAAGTACTTCTAAAACTTCTTATGAACTTTCTATAAAATGTAGCCAGTCCATGAAAAGATCTTACCTCTGTTGCACTCTTTGGAGTAGGCCATTCGAGGATAGTCTTCACTTTCTCTAGTTCCATTTTCAGACCTTCTCCTAAGAGTACAAATCCCAGATCAACCAACTCTTTTTTTACAAAACTGCATTTCTTCAGGTTTATCAACAACTTTTCTTCCCTCAACTTATCAAACACCTTGAAAATATGAGTCAAATGCTCCTCCAATATCTTACTAAAGATCAATATATCATCTAGGTAAACAATGACAAACTTACCTAGAAACTCCTTTAGTACCTCATTCATGAGCCTCATGAAAGTGCTCGGTGCATTGGTTAGCCCAAAAGGCATGACTAACCACTCATATAGTCCTTCCCTTGTCTTGAAACAGTTGTACACTCATCACTTTCTCTGATACGAATTTGATGGTACTCACTCTTCAGATCTGTCTTTGTGAAATACTGAGCTCCGCTCAAACAGTCCATAATATCATCCTTCCTCAACAAAGGAAATCTAGACTTGATGGTGATCTTGTTGATAGCACGGGAATCTGTGCACATCCTCCATTATCCATTCTTCTTTGGTGCTAACACTGCTGGTACAACACATGGACTCACTCTCTCGAATCAACCCCTTCTGCAACAACTCATGAACTTGCCTGTTCAACTCTTCACTTTCTGCTGGTGTCATTTTGTGTGCTGCCTTGTTTGGCAAACTGGCTTCTGGAACCAAATCCATCTAGTGATTGATCTTCCTCATTGGGGGCAATCCATCAGGTACATTATCTGATACAATATCAGAAAACTCTCCTAACATATTTGCAACTTTTGTAGGTACCTCCTTTACTTCTTCTTTACTATCTTTAGGAATTATAGCAAAACACATATGCTCATGTTTCATACCTTTAAGAAACTCCTTTCCATCAACAAAACGTATTCTGGCAGCACTACATATCTTTTCTTCTTTATCCTTCAACTTATGTTTCACTCCATCCTTAGTTAGTGTAGGTATTTACTCGCCTATCATGTACAACATGCTTGTCAAACAGCCACGACCTACCCAACTACATATGACACATGTCCATAGGTATGATATCGCGTAGTACCTCATCCTGGTAGCTTCCAATCTTGAAATGACCATGACCTTGCTGTCATCTTGCACCCAAGCAATATGCTATGGATGCGGGTGTTTCTGCCTCTTCAGCTTCAACTTGGTGACCATTGTTTCTGACACCAGATTGTTAGTACTTCCACCATCAATGATCACATCACAACACTTATCTTCACATTTGTACATTGTGCGAAACAAGCTCCTTCTTTGTTCAGGTTCATTCTCACCACTCAGCAAGACTCTCCGGTTAACTAGGAATTCTCCTATTTCAACATCTTCAGATTGTAAGGATTTGGCATCTTCATCAACATGTGCAACTCTAGCCTGGCCTTTTGTTCTTCGATCTGTCGTTCCTTAGCATTGGGTACATTCAAACGCTCTATGGCCTTCTTCTCCGCAGTGAAAACATTTCCCATGGAAGCCTCCTCTTCTAGATCCTTGTCCTCTACCTCTTCCTCTTTGATCTCTATTGTTTTGGTCATGGAAATGATTGAAATTGTTTCCCCTTTGGTTCTGACTACTACTTCTTGCGTCATCCTTGTTCTTTTGATCATCATTACGACCACCATAAGATTGTCCACTAGATCTTCCACCATGACCCCTTACACTATTCTTATTGTCAAATTTCTTGCTCAGTTTCTCTTCAACTCTTAGGGCAAACTGGTATGCCTCCTTAGTACTGTTCATTCAAACCAAACTCAACTCACTTGAATGCTTGGCCTTAACCCATTAAGATAACGGGCGACTTTCTCTTTATCAGCTTCTGCATGGCCTGTTCTAATGAGTACTCAGTAGAACTCTTCGGTATACTCTTGTACAAATTTTCCCACTTGCTTCAACCCTTGCATTTTCTTCAACAGATCAAGCCCATAATCCATGGGAATGAATTTTCGCTTTAGTTTATCTTTCATCCGATCCCATCTGGTGATTTTGTCCTTTCCCTTTCTATTTCGCTCCAACTGAACCTCTTGCCACTAGATCTTCGCATGCCCTTTCAGTTTTGCCTTCTCAAACTTGACCCTATGAGGATCATCAATATCTTCATACTCAAAGTACTCCTTTAGTTCATTGATCCAACCGATCAACTCCTCTTGATTAAGATTTCCCAAAAATGTGGGAACCTCAAACTTAGGTCTTTTTCCAATCTTGGAGATGGCCCTAAAAAGCCTCTCTTCCTCTAGATTTAGAACTGCCTCTGCTTCGACATTTTCTTCTACTTCGTCCTCATCCTCACTTTCATCTCTTACAGGAAGATTTATTCCTCTTTGCATTTGTTCTTCCAATGCTTGCATTTGCCTTTAGAGGGCTTGGAAACCCTTAGGTGTGACACCTATAGCTCTTTTGCCACGCTCTCTTTGTGGAGGCAGTTTTGTGCTTTCGCTGAAACCTTACTGCAAACTGCCTCACAATCGGCGATCTGTATACACACTCAGCCCAAACCATGGTCCTGGTGCAAACTGCCTCACAATCAGCGATCTGTCTACACACTAAAGAACTCTAGCTCTAATACCACTTGATGCAAGGGTGCTCCCCCGAATACCATAAACTTATAACAGAAACAAAGAAACAACAACAAATGCGAGAACAAAATATGGACTTCTTATTTGCGCCGCAAATGCGGAATTACAAAATTCATAAGTACAATATGCTAAGCCACATGGGCACCTTCAGTACAATAATTTGCAAGACAGGTTGCAAACTATCACCCATAGTTGTCCTAGACAATGTTCGGGCCTTTCTTAAATAGGTAGTTTTATGCTGCCCGGGAAGGTTCCAGATGCTCGAACTTAATACCTAGGGCCAATAGACCCTAACAAAACATATAGATTCGGCCAAATACATCTTTGACAATTATTTTAGAAGTTTTGGGTAGCTTAAATTCGAAAGGCTATAACTCACAAACCGTTTCTCCGATTGGCTACTAACCACTTTTCAAAAATGCCAGCATCTGATCTACAGGCCCAAAATTGTGCTAGTGCCCTTCTGTTGAGTTTTTGGACCTCATCTGGGCACTCTATAGCCTCCAACAATGAGCCTGAAGATTATTCTACAAATTGTTCCACCGAAAATCCATAATAACTTCTCCGATACTTAAGCTAGAGCAATGAGATTTTTATGGTAGGCTTATATCTCTAAAATGAACCTTCCTGTAGAAAATGAGAACATTCTGAGCTCATATGACAAACTTACTAAAAATAGAAAGTTCACATAAATAGTAACCACCCTGTCTACTAGTCCTTATTAAAATAGAAAAGACTGAAAATAAAATATATTTTTTTGGGTGATGCAAGATTGCCCTTGCAGCCAGGATGCTCCTGGATCATAAGTTTGGAGAATATTTTTCAAAGTTTTTGCTTCTTTGATCTTGGCTTCGCCATATAACATTGTACCACTGACAAATTGCTGGTGGGTAGTGGCATCTTCCTCTTGGGATATCTGTATGTGTTTAAGGGATAGGTTAGTTTTATAATTTCCTAAAGTTCTACCCAATGCTTCACACATAATAATAAGTAGGTAGGGAAAATAGGATCCCTTTGTCTTAGGTCTCTGGAGGGTGAGAAGAAACCCTCTAGTGTCCCATTTACCAAGATTAAGAATTTTGGTGTTGAGATACGCTTATAGATTAGATTAATCGATTGCTTCGAAAAGCCAAAGGCTTGTAGGCATTTGCAAAGAAACCTTCAATCTACCATATCATAAGCCTTACTAATATCTAATTTGATCATAATGTTTGGAGCACCATCGTAATGAAGGGAGTGGATCACTTCTTGGGTAATTACAATCCCATCATAGATGAATCTTCTTGGGATGAAGCCAATTTGCTGTTCACTGATAAGGGCTGGTAAAAGATTTAACATTTGGTTGGCCAAAGTCTTAGAAAGTAATTTGTGGAGATTATTACACAATGGTCAGAAATCTTTAAAGCTCTCCACTGAATCCTATTTTGGGATAAGAGCAAGAAAGGTGTGGTTGATCTCTTTAAGGAAGCCACCTGAATTTCTAAAGCTCTCCAAGGTTTCTGTGATCTCATCTCCCAAAAAGTGCGAGCATTTTTGGAAAAACATGCTGGGAAACCATCAGGCCCAGGGGATTTATCTAGGGCCATTTGGAAAAGACCCTTAGTAACCTCTTAAAGATTTTAAGTAATAATATTTTGTTGTGATTATTTGAGATCAATTTTGGAATATTGTTTAAGAAAGAATTGTGTAAGGCCAGAAAGATCTTTCTAGGTTGTTACATTCGTTAACATATTTCCAAACTAAGAGACTGCCTCTTTGGTAGTTTCAGTAGGTGTTTCACTTATGGTATTATCTCCGTTTTTTATTTTAGCCACTTTATTGGTGGCTATTTTCTGTTTAGTGCTATCGTGGAAGAATTTAGTATTTTTGTCGCCTTCCCTCAACCAGGTTTCCCTGGATTTTTGTTTCCAAAAGATTCCCTCTTTCGCTAAGATATCCTTTAGTTTTAGTCCAAGGTCTTTTTCTTTAAGATACAAATTTTCATCCATACCTACCTTCATGACTTTTGAGTTAACATGGGCTTAAGTCAGATTCAATTTCAGCTTTAGTTTTAAAAATGTTTCCAAATTTAGTCCTATTCCAATGAACAAGGTTTTGTTTTATAATCTTAAGTTTCTGTACCACCTTATATAATGTGGAACCTTCTACTTCCAAGTTAACCTACCAGTCTTCAAGTAAATTGATTAGAGATTCCTCTTTGAACCACATTATTTCAAATTTAAACGGATTCCTAATCGGGGTTCCTTCTAATTCAAAAGTTAGAAGCACTTGATAATGATCAGATCTAGAGAAGGGGAGGGTTTCAGAAAGCATATGAGAGACCTCCTTAGGAATTTTGTCAAAGGTAAGGATTCTGTCCAGTTTTTTTGCTATTTGACTAAAGCCTTGCCTTCTGTTATTCCAAGTAAAGGAAATATCCTTAGATTTAATTTCTAAAAGGGCAAATCAATGCAACCAATTGTTAAAATCCATGAAGCTTGAGACAATTTTGCCAAATCTCCTCTCTTTTTAGAAGAGGTTGAAATTGCATTAAATCCCCCTCACCCCCCAAAAAAAAAACCAAAAAAAATAAAAATATAGAGGGAATTAACATTCTACAAAGCAAGGTCCAAATCCAATTAAGGGGATCTTTTCTCTGCTGTTGGAGTAGGCCCATATACGTTAAACAGGGTATATTGAAGATTAGAGTTCAGACTTTTAACATGAACAGAAAGCCAATACCTTTCCCATCTCATGGGAGTGAGAAAACATGAATGCGGGTTCCATATAATTGCCAAACCTCTAGAAACTGCTATGGCTGGGCTTCCAAAGGTTTTCCTAAAGCCTAATTTCTTCTCAGAAGTGTTTAACTCTTCCTGGTTCATTTTGGTTTTTTGAATCATAATTATATCAGGTTTATATTGGTTAAGACAACACTTCAATAAGCATTGTTTGTCAGGGGCATTTAGGCCCCTAACATTCCATGTAATGACCTTCATTTCTCTGTGGGAGGGAACTTCCCCTTCCCTACATCAAACCGTTTAGTCAGTTTGGTTTGACCTTTTGGCTCTGCATCTTGAGATCTAAGCTCATTCAAAGATTTCCTGCCTCTTTTCTTAGGGATCTTGCTCAGGTTTGGAGAGGCTCGAGGTTCCTGAGATTTTTCCAGACTTCTAAGGTTATCCTCATTTTCCAACCTTATTAAATCATTCCTCAGGTCCTCATGGGTGTAACCTTTTTCCCCAAGCTTCAAAAGTTTTTCAATTAGTTTTTCCTTTTCTATGGTGAGGCCCTCTTTCACTGATTCCTCAATACACATATTAATAAGATGCTCAAAAAGTTGAGCTCAAGAGGCTTCTTTCTCTTCCTCCCTCAACCCATTACTAAAGGAGCTTTTACTATTTTGAGATAGGGCATCCTCTTCTACGAAAGGTAAATGGGGCAAGGGGCACCTCTATAGCTAGAGTTTGAGGAAAAACATGGGAAGCACCAATGTCATCTCCTGATACTGCGATATGATTCATTGTTGGTTCTATAATAAGATTAATTTCCAAAGCTTGCCCAGTATCCTCACAATCATTGCTTGCAGAGTAGAGGGAGTCACATCCTCTATCTCCTAATTTTCAACAATTTTTCCTTCTTCAATGATGGGTTCTAGAGTTGCTCCCACCATAACTTCTGCAGGAGAGGATGACGTATTTGAAATAATAAAGCTCCCTCCCTTTGGGTTGAAAGAGATATCTAGATCCAGATTCGAATAGAGCAACCCATGTGAATTTAGAGATTTGAAGTCTTTATGATTATTACATTTGTTGCATGGGGGAGGTTGTGATTTTATTAGAAATCCTACCAAAGAAGATTTCTGGTTCTAGATAATATAAAGAATTGTTTGTAATAATCCTTAACTTCTTGAAATTAACTTTAGAAAATTCCATTCCAATCAAGAGTTTAACCTTGTTTGATGAGATGAAATCATCCTCAAACCCTCTAAGGACACCCAAGGAATTACCTATTCGTTTGAGAATGAAGCTTTGTAGTAATTCAACCGGGACATCTTTTAACATCACCCATTTCATTACTTTAATATTATCAAAAGCATATGGATGAAAATTCGGTTCTCATTTTATGAATTTAAAATGATATCCTTTCAAAAAAAATTGATCTCCATGCACTAGTTTTTTCCTTAATTCTAGTGTTGCGCAATCTAAGTAAATAACATTGTTTTTAAGAATAGAAATTCTTACCTAGTCTCTGAAGGTGGATTCGAGCCAATCCCGAGCTAGGGTTCTAGAGTCTTCTCAATTCCATTTGGCAAACAGACCATTGGATTGATAATAATCCCATAACCCATTAGTATTAATGTCATTGATAATTAGGGTTTCATGTTCATTGAGGGACATTGTAGAAACCCTAGTGGGATTAATTGGAACATTTGCCTTCAAAACTTGGGACAAACTCCGGTGATCCTCAACTGAGTGTTACGGAAGGAGTGTTGAGGGATAGCCATGATAGACCTTGGGTGGGCCAAGGGGAACCGCATTGGCACCTAAAGCTATATTTGACAAACTAATTGGGAGAACCCAAATTTATTTATTAGAAGAAAATTTCTTAGGGTTTTCATCATGGGCTGCCGTCTGCTTGGTCCTTCTCCGTTTTGCGTTGAGATTCATTGAATCTTTGGCTATCGTATCAGGAGGAAGAGCAGGGTCAAGCTTTCCCCTTTGTTGAAGTTGAATGGTTCTCCATTAACGCAACAAAAGGGTTACTTGGTTTCAAATTGAACCGAGGGACCTAAATTAAGGCCACAGACCTGAGGAATGGAAGGCAACTGTTTGGAGGAATCGAAGAGGTAGCATTCCTAATTGCAAAAGCTCTTTGAAATCGCACATGAGAAGCAGAGAATCTTTGCCGAGCCATTAATATTTGAATAAATATTATGCTAATGTAAATAAGATCAATTATTTATAGTAATATATTATGATTTATTTATTTATGATTGTGTATTAGCCTAAATATATTAATTAAATTATATATATTTTATATCAATTTAATTATTATAATCATGTAGATTTCATTATTTATTTAAATAATAAGTTATTTTTATTATTATTTATTTGTTTATTAATTATATTAATATTAATAATGCATTCTTTCATCATTTTTTATTCAATATGATCTTTGAATATTAATCTTATACTTCGTTCTTAATAGATTCTGCTCCAAAAATGGGGATATTACATAAATTTTAAATATGACAGGCTTTTTGTGCAACTAAGTTGAGTTTTTTTCTAGTACTGCATATGTCGTCACATTTGGAAGTCATCTTTTAATCTCCAGTAGCAATAGTTTGAACGCAAGTCATAAAGGGGGTTTTTAAAATGCAAATACATGTATTAAAATCAAAGTTGTACACATGCAAAAGGGTTTAAATAGCTCGTCATCATTTTTTATTGATTTTTAAAAATGATTGCACATATTATAAATAGTTTGATATACATGCATATGTATTTTGCATTCCTATATGCCATTACATAGCTTTTAAATGGAACACATGTAAATGCATATGGAAAGTGTATCTTAAGTGATTTTGAGTGTAAAGTGGCGATTTTGAATCACTTTACATATATGTTTAGTTTGAAACACTTGTGAAGTGTTTCTAGAAGTTCATCATTGTTATTTACAAGCCTATGTAAGTGTAAAGTGGCAACTTTTATCCCGATTGCACACGCGTTTGGTGATAAAAATTGCCTCATTAAAAAGCCTTTATTCCCGCATTTTTCTTCCAACACTTGTGTGGCAAATTTCTAGAGCAAATGCTTGTTTGAAAGCACTTAAAAAGTGTGTTATTATTTCCTTGCTATGTCGCATTTTGCTTTAAGACTCTTGGGCGGCAATTTGGAGCATATTACATATGTTATAAGTTTTTGGTGTTTCTAAACACATTTTGGCCTCTAAGACAAATGTGTGAAGCTGGATGGTGATTTTTCTTGTGTTTGTACCGAAGCAAGGTTTGAGCAAAAATGTGCCTTGCTAAGTGCATTTTTCAGCATTCTAAGAGTTGCATTTGTAGTTTGAAAGCTTGTCTAGGAAACATTTCTGGCGGAAAACAGGTTTTGGTGATGCAAATGCAAGATTTTACACTTGCAACTCGAAGTTCGAAACCCATCTAGGGCACAAAAACAGGATTTTTATCTTATTCTCTTCATTTGAATCCATGTTTCTTCCAATCTGGGCACCGTTTTTTAGCGTGTTTGCATCTTCAAGATTACTCAAAAATTTGCAGGTTTGAATGTTTGTTTTAGTTGCTCTTTTCATGCATTTTTGTTCTCCATCTAGAAGAATTGTGAAAAATTCTCTTTTGACTCAAAAAATGCATTGATTTGGGGAAGAAATTTTCAGATCTTCCTTCCTATATAACCTTTTTCTGGATATCTTTTGTTAAATTTGAAAGCACTTAGATTTGTTTCATATTTTCTCCAAGAATTTTTGAGATTTTTTCATCAAGCATTTCTCAAGAAAAGTGGTATGTTTTTCTCGTGCAATTTTAGTGCTTAGTTTTCAATGTGTTGTATATCTTTTTAAAAATTTGAATCTTCCATTTCATTTTCAGATTTGCACGATTTTGTTTTTCATCTTTCTACTTTATCTAAATTCTGCAAGATGAATATGCAAGTATTAATGTTTGATAGCTTCAGTTGGATAAACCCTGAGACTAAACTGAAGATATATATATAGAGAGAGATATATGAATAATTAATTATTATATTAATTAAATAATAATGAATAGATATGTCCCATGAAGGGACGTGTCTCTCCATGTGTTTTCCACAATATAAGAGAGAAATTGCTGCTCTTGGAAAACATATACCGAAGAGGCAATGTTAATACATTTGCAGTGATCCTAATAAAACAACACGGTATCAGAGCAGACTGTAAATGTAAGAGAAAAAAATTAGCAAAAGGAGATTTCAATGTTATTGGCATCAAATCTCTAAAACTGGTTAGTGAATATAACAATCTAATTTGTGGATAGATTAAGGGAAGGTTACTACATCTAAGCATATTAGATGAAGAGTCTCCGATCTAAATGTCATGTCAATTTGTGCAATGCAGAGGGAACCCGAGTGGACTGCAATTTAGACTTTGCCTTCTCGGGGGTGTGTGCTTAGATCAATGATGATCAATCTCACTCACTAATGGATGTCGTCAATGCTGCTGGCCAAATCATGCACTTAAGTGAGATCTTGTTATGCTAATCCCACAAAATGGAGAGCTCGAGAAAGTAAAGACTGACAGAGTCACATGACAGAGGCTTGGGCTTCTTGTGATCACGTGCAAGACAAAGTCCAACTTGGTTGGAAGGAGCCCAGTTTGAGCATGCAGATTGGATATATATTACGAAATCTGGTCTTGTTGTCAATAGACCCCCTGTATTGACTATGAAGAGCCCACTGATTAGTCAAAGGGAGATGCTACCCGTTTTTATCCAGAGGGTCACATGGACCAGATTGGGGCCTGGGCTTGAGTGGGAGGCACTCTGATTGAATTGTTGTGTACTGGCAGTAAACTGGTAGGAAAGGCCCACATTTTTCTTGGAGGCGTGTGTTGTGTGTGTTGGCGTTGCTGTGAATGAAACAAGTAGAGCATTTTCTTGGGGTTGTTGGGATTTAAGGACCTAGTGGATGTGGGAATACCATCTTGGCAAAGGAGATATACAAAAGAAAAGGCTCACTGCAGTTGTTTTCTTCATGGTGTGGAGGATATAGCATTATAAATGGCTTGCATATATTGCAGAAGTTGTAAACCTCTAACTGGCTCACACCATTGGATATATGATGAAGTTGATCCCACTTGTACTTGCTTGTGATATTAAATTTTTTTTCATAATGCAAAATTTGCAACATCAGAACAAATAACTAGATACCATAACATATTTCACAGAATTCCCTCAGTATAATTCAATTAAGATCATTAACTGAATTTCGATGCCAATTAAGCAACTTTATGCAGTGGATTTTTTTTCAGTCAATTTTATCTTGTAAACCCTACTTGGCTGAAGTGATATATCAGAAATTAACAAGGACAATACTGAAATATAATTTGCTACTTATCACCCAATTACCCAATCTAGAAATGACATTCAATTTTGTAATTACGGATATATCAATAACAGTTGTTGTATCTAAACTAAACATTGCGATTAAGTGATTAACCATGAGATGTTTAACATAACCATTTACAACAGACCTAATTAAATCAAATACTCCTTAGTGATTGTGTCTTCCCTCCAAATTTGCTCATGTTTCTGCCTAGGTATTGCTGTGATTTTGCATAGCCTATTCTCCACACTTGGTGACAGCAGAATCTGAGCAATATCTCCTAGAATAGGTGTTTATAATAGTAGAGGAAGAAATACCGAAGCTGGCATTGGAGTGTAGGCACAAACACCCAATTATGGCACTCCAACTCACAACAAAGCTCGCCCTTGTATGCAGATTCAACTTACCAAAAAGCACGCCCAAACTTATTATTTAGCATCCAGCTGTGAAGATTATCGGCCACCAAGTTTGCCCAGATTTGTGGTGCTAAAATCAGGAACCAATTGATGAGGAGACTAAGGTTAATGATTGCCCAAATGTAGAATAAAAATTGCACTAGTGGGTGTAAATACAGTCCACTCAATTTCCAGAATTTTCCCACTTTATGAATTCTCAACACAAATTCTTCCAAATTTGCAAATTGAAATGCAATTAAATTCCCACAAAACAATGACTTCCATCTACAATCAATACTAGCGTTATAGGATTCAGCGTGTTGAGAAAAATGAGGCAAACTACCTGTAGTACATAATAAAGTAATGTTGTATCTAGCATTAAATAAGCTTTGTTGGGTTGGGTAGTTAGGAAGTGAGTTGGTTTTCCCAACCAACTGACCATTATAGTAGAACTTTGGATTATGAATGATGTACTGCTAGTATTTGGTAATCAATAAAGTAATAATATTTCCTTGCCATTCTAGTATTCTGGTACGAGTATTGGATGTTCTATTGGTACTACTGAATATAGTTTCAGAGTGCTAATTTGGTCTTGGCGTCGAGGGGGCGCTGCCCTAGCCCCCTGGACCCCAAGTCGTAGTAGATATCAGTCATGGGAGTCTGACCAGTTGAGAAGAGTTGTAGGTGTTGGCCGAGAGGCTGCCTTGGTGGATGTGTAGAGAGCTCGGGAGGAGCTAATCATCCAGTTGGAGGCAGTACAACGACACTTGGCTCAGGGTACCGAGGAATTGAAAACAGAGAAAGCAGCACAGGTGGCTATCAAGGTCAGCTTCATTAAGGAGGTAGTGGTGTGTTAGTAGAGGCTACAGGCACGGGATGAATGTGGAAGTGATGTGACAGAAGCGGATTTCTCTTGTTGTAGTCACTTTGTTAATATATTTTGTTTGTTAATTTGTTTAAGATATTTTGTAATTGTCGTCAGGAGATGACTTTTCTTTTTGGGGGGGATGGTGTCAACCGACTGGATGGTCCTGTCGGTGTTTCTGTAGCCGACGGAAGGATTGTCGTCGGTGTTTTGTATTCTGTAGCCAACGGGTAAATAGTTTGTAGCGGACATAATGTTTGTGGCCGACGGACTCCTCCGGGAAGGTTCGGAGGATAGTATTTATATCTCGTCTGGGATCATTGTAAATCATCTTCTATTACTCATCTTATGAAGCATAATGTATGTCTGGCATATGCGAATATAATTCTGCTATTCTGTTCCATTGTCTGTATGTGTCGAATTCTTTACCAGTACGGTAAACAGACTTGACAACTCTAATAATGGAATTGAGCTTGGAGTTTGTAGAAAGGTATGTTGTAGCTCATTTGTACAATATTAATTATTTCTGATATTTCTCTCTGAGTGAGAAAAATAAACCCTCTGTGATTCTAGAGATTGAGCTTGGTTCATCTCAAACCTTTGGAGCACGAAAGCCCTTTCAAACCTTTGGACCATGAAAACCCTCTTTTCAAAGTCAATTTAGGTGTTGAAGGATCTACCTTAGATTCTATTTTGTTGGAGATATCTTTCATGTATTTCTAATGCCTTCAGATTAGAGATTTTCGTAGTGTGGTTTCTTTCCATGATAGGATTGCAAGAGAGTTTGGTGTAGTGGATTGAAAGGCAATATTGATACTCAACCTTTGGTGTGGGTTTTATCCACGCTCCTAGTGTGGAGTATGATGGAGCCTCAAATTCTTGCAAAACTAGGGCCTCCATAATTCATTTCACCAGGAGATACACGTAGAAAAGGGGAGGTTATTCCTGGCATTCGTGGGGTTTATTTGATAAGACTGATTCATGTCATCTGAAAGGAAATGGTCCAGGTGATGCTCGCGAGTTTTTAGATCCCACACAATGGCTTGTAAGTTATTGGCCGCTACAACAAAGTTTTAGTATTGGTATAGGATACACAGTTGCTGATGTTGATGCCATGGAGGTCATCAATGAAACAATTTCAAAAGCAAAGGATAAAGTCAAATGACTCATTAATGCTGCTTAGGATAGGCAATTAGAGGCAGAACATGATTGAACAAGAGATGGAGTCTTTTCAAAGCAGAGTCGATCAGGTGTTGAATAAGGCCCATGATGATACATGAAGCAGTGCATAGATGTTTTGTAACAGAAGTGCAATATTTGGAGTCAAATAGGTGGTGGTTAAAAACAGGTTTCTCCCAGTGGTGATAACTCATAGCCTATGCATGTAAATCTGAAGATGCTTAATTGGAATGACCAGAAAAATTCCAAATTGATCCAAGGAAATGATCAGATATGCATTCTATGGAGACAGTAGAAGAAATTAATAAGTTACAGAAAAAGCTAAAGGCCTTTCCTGGTGATGATCATATCAGTTGAGGCTCAGATGCCACTCTTCAATTTCTACTGCACAGTACATTCACAAGAAGAAATACCAGTTTACAAAAGAAATATTTGAATGGAAGGATAGTGAGATTAAATCACGTTTCTTTCAGTTGTTTTTTAAACAGTGCCAATAGAATTGAATTGTTCGGGACAAGCAAAAATGTTGAAACTTGAAGTTGATTTCACAGGTGTGAGAACACTTTGATATTTGCGAGATTGCAGATTGTGAGTTGATTTTTATGGTAAGATAGTTTTTCACAGAAAAGTGAAGATATAATAATAAAGACAAAAGAGAAGCCTATAAAACAAAAATTCAGAAATAGAAAACTTGTCCTATCTCTATTTCATCTTATTCACCTTGTTCATTCAAAGGAGGACTCAGTGATGATGTATTAGAGGATAAAAAGTCATATTGCCACATCAACAAGAATATATGAACATGATGGAGAAGTTTGTAAGTTTTTAGGCTGTCAACAAAGTGTCAGAGATATAGAAAAACAAACAAGACTATATCTTAACGGAAGATACCATGTCATGCTGTTGGGACACAGAAACATTGAATCAGCACCAGTGTCTTATTCAGTAAAAGAATCAATAAATATATACCATGAAATGGACATATACGGCTTATGTCTCAACATATTATCTAACAAAGATTATATATGTTTGCAAGTGGCTGAAAACCAAAAAAAAATGAAGGGGAACAGTCTGAACGAGAGATGAATACCACAAGAAACAAAAAATCGACGACATAGAAACTTATTTATATTATTAGTGCCATTTATCATTAGATAAGCTTATTCTTGATGCAAGGTCCTTTGGCAATATCCAGTGACAGAAACTAAAGACATCATTGATTGCACGATGGCATCTCTCAAATATTCATGTGTTTGATGGCAGCAACAGGGAGTTTTATTTGACTATTGGGAAAGTCTTAAGCAGATTTTGGACTGTCAATATGAAACAATGATTCTGCCAGAAACAATATACTCAATGATTAAAATTAGCAGCAGTTTGAAAAGTCAGAAGTTTGCCTTGTGTGATGAACTGAAAAGTGGTTGTTCAAACCTGGAGATGCCGTGTGTGAAGTCAGAGACGGTATTTACTTCAATATTCATTTGACACTAAACTATCGATCAAATGATGGTGAACAGCAGCAACTAGCAAGAAAATACAAAACAGAGTTATGATAAAAACAAAACATTATAAGTATTCTGGAATTAATGGCTTACAGAAACAAAGATGATTATTTCTTAGGCAGCGACAAAGAAGACACAGAGGCAGTGATGAGACTGTAGTATGTGGACACATCAGTCTTGTAACATCCTGTTTACCCGGGTCTAAAATAACAATTAACATACTTAAAGAAAATATAGTTGTCACTTTGTTTCATAGGAAGACAGTTATATCATTCAGGTTCATGTGAATAAGATTTACCATTTTAATTAGTTAGACAAAATTTCTTAACTAAAAACTTAAAACACCATCAAATGAAATTACTACAGAAATTGAAAACCACATACCTCGAAAACTGAGATCGAAATCAAAACTAGGGATGCTTCTGCAACCACCTGGGTTAGTCCACAAATACCAGTATAACATTATAACATGACAACTATCATCTAAAAAACATTATCTCAAAAATCAAATGACAATTAATTACCACTATATTTAAAATTAGGGCATAACATACCACTATATCAGTTAGGGTATCATTTACCATCGGTTCATTTAGGGCTTTTGATACTGCTAATTCAAAGAGGGCTTCCAATACCACTGATTCCAATAGGGCTTCCGCTACCACGGATTCAATTAGGGCTTCTGCTACCATGGAATCAATTAGGGCTTTTGAGCCCACTGTATCACTTAGGGTTCTAGTCATCACTCAATCAATTAACGCTTCAGTTTCCCTTCCTTTCGATTACTTAACTATGATAGTATCTCAAGATTAGAAATATACTTATATTTGATATTCATATAATTGAAAAACAATCCATGAATCTATCTTTTGTATATAGGTGTAAAATAATGGTAACAATGAATTAACTCAATTTAATCTTACCTCCTCATAAATAAAAGTGATAATACTTGTTTCCGATAAACAATTGAATGCATAGCTTATCTCTGTCTGACACTTGACTGACATCTTGGGGAGAGGTGAAACATTGTTAGGGGCTTAACCACCCAACCTCAGACCAAATTTTATCCCCACACAATCTCTAACGAGAAAGGCCCTCCCTACCTGAAACAGAAAAGGGTCATCTTGCCATCCATTGGGCTTCCTGGTATTTATCCACACCACAAGACTTGACGGCAGGAGTTACAACAATAGGATCAAGTATGAGCTATTAAATATTCATTATTCAAATCTGGTTTCTTGATTTTGTTTACAAATTAAATCTTCACCTCTTCACCATTCATTGGTCTCTTTGCCAGGTGAATCCTTCAGTGTTCAGAATCCACGAGTATTCATAAATACATGGTCATACATTCATGTTTTTATAGTTATCATTTGAATTTCCATAATTGATGTTAATCTTAAGGATATTAGATGAAGATCTACGATGAACTCTATATTAAGCTGGAAACCAACAGCAAGGTATTATAGACTAATCTCAACCTAGCAATGTATAACCGGCTATGGTTGAATATTCAGTTCAGGAAAGAAAGAAGTTATGAATATGAAAACGGATTTGCATGATTATCAACTCTATCAATAGTATTTGGCATTAATCAAGAAGGATGGACTATGAATCATAAATGCATTTGATATATTACTATAGTTTCCATCTTCCAAATTCATAACTAAGACAATCTTAGGGTTATTAGTACATCAAGTGACATGATGTCAAAACCCTATGAAGTTCCGACTAAGGAAGCTATGTTTTTAAATAATGCATATTCCATTCAGACCAGTAATTAATTCCAACAACAGTATTATCATTAGTAAGGGAAGATGTACAAAACAGAGCACAAAATGAACACACCAACCATGGAAAGGAAAAACTGGTATTGCTTTGACTTAGATCTCAATAGTGGAACCAAATTATTAAATACAATAGTCAACAGAGATAGTATTGAAAATTATTGAACATCAGTACTAGTGCAATATGGAGACCTTTCCTAATCTCCAACTACAACAATCTAGCATCAAAACTGAATGAATTTGTTAATAGATAAAT
The DNA here is from genome assembly GCA_028749045.1 of Cupressus sempervirens. NCBI lineage: Eukaryota > Viridiplantae > Streptophyta > Pinopsida > Cupressales > Cupressaceae > Cupressus > Cupressus sempervirens. The sequence goes on from CM053787.1 coordinate 969,341,840, forward strand.
CCCTGTGGTATGAATGCATAGCACTCACCATACCCGTAGCCAAATTCACAAAGATGCAGCAAACTCAAGTGAGAACAAAATTGATTGTCGTTCCCATTGATATCCAGCAGCAACAATTTGGTATTGTTTCCTCGGCAAATAGAAAGCATGGATGACACTGATACCATTAATATGGGATGCTACGCTGACTGAAAATGGTTTCCACGCACTATAATTTAGTCTCCCCGCGCTTCCGAATATATTGAGCACGAATTAATGTAAAACCTGATAATTATTCCTTTTCCATGGATTTACCACGCACTAGGTACACAGTCTAGCATTCTCTCAATAGTAGAAACCATGGATGTTATATTGATGAAAGAAAGCCGAACCATGAGTAAAGGTAATTTCATTTTTCACCACTAAAAAGGCTAAACATTTATGTTGGCATTCTATAGCCCCTGGCTCTACTCACGGATTCCAATATAAGGAACTACCTGTGACTTCTTGGCTTCCAAAACATAAAAGATGTAAAACCATTCGAATTCCCAATTAATAAATCGACTATGAAGAGAGAAAAGAATAAAACCAAATAAGTTGGAAAGAAGAATTGGAAGATTATAATTTGAAAATTATAATAATTCAATTATTATAATTTGAACATTATTATAATGTACAACTAAACATCACTTATTAAATTATTAAATGATAATGGTGCCAAATCATTTAATAATTAAATGCACGTAATTAAATATTTATTAAAATAATATGATAAAAGATAAATTAAAATCCTTTAAGATACTTTATATATTTAAACCTAATTATTTTAATTAAATTATTTATTTAAATAACTCATGCAAGTGCCACAGATGTATCTTGTTTCAAGTTGCTAGGTCCTCTACCCATCTGCCCAGTGATGGTAATGCTCCTGCCTAATTCTTATCTGACAATGCTTTCACCCGTTCGACGTGTTTCCTGCAAGGAAATCCCCCTTAGTTAATTTATATCATCATAATAAATTATTTAATCATAATTAATCATAATTGTTAACCATCTTCTCAATTCCATGAATTTGTGATTAACGATTAACTAGCATGTTATTTTCACTTGAAATCATAATGACCAACTATCTTACCATTTCGCCAGATTATAACAAATTTAACTACCAACTGACTTCATGTGAACCTCAACGGCTATATTTCAAATTAGGTCAAAAATTGGGATGTAACAAGTTTGGCATGACGAAAAAAGGCAAACCTTAACATTGGAAATCTACTTGAAATCAAATCATAATCCCTCGGTGGTTTTGATGATTTATGATGAGGAGCTGCAAGTCATACGATTAATTATCAAGTTTAATGTCGATAAGTAGGAGATAATTTCCACAATAAGTCAAATTGTGATATTGCTATCAGGATTTAACTGTGTGATTTTGAGTCAAACTCATTGACCCATGTTTCATGAGTCGTGATTCAACATGAATCCATCTCTCATGAGAATAAATGGGGCACTTAGCACTCATTATATCTAGGTGATGCTCACAGGGGTGAAGTGCGATGAATTATATGAAGATGAAATAAAAATCAATCAATAAAGTAGTAGATGGAATAGCACTGTCTGTCAGGGTTGTACATAAAGATATGAAGAAAGTTTGATTCTATTTGCCCAAACTGGATAAGAGACTAGTTTGCAGTTTATTTTGTGAATGTGGGTTGATGTCTAAAGTCTTGAAGTTCAATATTCTGCCATATGCATAACTCATAAACACTATTGCCTTTATTTAAATAATATTCATTTCACAGATAAAAATACCAAAGCATTCATTTAACTTTATTTCGATCAAGGATTTTTGCCAGGTTAACAACTCACAAGATTTAAATTCGCTATAGAAAAGCTTTGAACCCAGTCATAAGGAGGTTTACCCGCCTACGTTTAGCGACGCCTAAAGTGCAGTGAAATTAAATCAGGAGGTTATTCCTGTTCGTGGGCCAAAACTGATTGAGTAGTGCGGTTAGAGAATTGGCAAGCTCTTGGATTTCCAATCTGTGGTTTTGAGAGCCAATAGTGATTTTTTTCTTTTGGCAAGAGGATGCGTTATTGGTGTAGGAGCACCTTAAGTACAAGAACATGAGAAGTTTAAGAGTCCTTATATGAGATATTTAAATCCATTTGAGTCATTTATATTGCATTTGGGTCAAGATGTAAAGGCTATGAAGCCATTTTTGTCATAAATTGTAAAAGTTGTCAATTTGTCCTAGTTGCCCTAGTAAGATCATGAATTGGTCAAGAGGTCAAAATATGTTTATAAACCCAAGGAAGGGTAAAAATATTGTAAATGGTGATTAATATTCCATTATGACATGTTTGTAAGGTTGGAACTTGTGAGGTCAAAATTTCTAAAATGTAAAAGTTACTTAAATGTTGCAACTTTAAAACTTTGCAAAAAGTACAAAAAACGGTTAAAGAATGTAATAAGTTAGTTCAAAAGTTGGTTGGGAAGTTCTTAACTATCAAAAATCATATAAAAGCATTGTAATGGTCGTTGCAAATCAATTAATGAGAATAAGGAAAAGAAAAAATCATTTTGGAGCAATTTTGGTGTTTTCTACTATTGCTATTTTGATTGGTTTTTTGGATCTGTGTTGGTTTCTAGGCCTTGTACGGCCATGCACAGCCTAAAAACCTTGAATAATCTGTATATTTTGATAGTGGTATGAATTATCTTTCTTCTCTCTTTGGTTTGGAGTAATTTCATTAAGTTTTGAGGAAGTTATGATCATTTTGGTGAAAAAAGTTGTTTTCAGATTTGAGAACTCTTGCAAACAGTCATGTTGCAGCCTTTGGTATGGATACATATGGATTGTTAAAGAACTCTAAATGGATTCATTGGAAAGATATGTGAATTACCTTCCATTTCCTCTTTGTTTGAGATGGTTTTATGCAGATTTGTGAAAGTTATGAAGATTTGAGTGAAAATGGATTTTTAAATGCCTTCAATGGTGTTGTGGGCAAAGATTTGTGCTTATACAATGATTTATGAATTGGAAAAATTAATGGATTATATATTTGTAAAATATACTCACAAATGGATAATTTGGAATTGGTTTGGTGTCATTTGAAGTTGGTTTCTAAAAGATATTGGATGCCCTAGGTAGGGTTATATGTTTTACTTCTGGTTTATGACAAAGAAAATGGGTCTAGGTGCAGACAGCATAATTTTTAATTGGTGTACTGGATTGTACTGAGATTTGGATATGTTTTAATAAGTCTAATTTGGAACAATTCCACTAGAGGGTTTTGCAAGAAGACGTTTATAACAGAAGTTATGAATAATGGAATCAGATATAGAAATCAGGATATGCAAATGGAGAAGGGTTGTTTTTGTATTAAAACATGTTGTCTTTTACCTCGTAAGATGCCTTTATATAATGAAATTATTGAGTTGATGATGAAAGGATCAGAAAGGATACTATTATTTATTTATTTTGTAGGATGCTCTGCATCAATTATCTTTGGCAGGGTTTGTGTCAAGGGTTTCTTACCTCCCTTGGCCTAAAGCTAGCTTTGCAGCTGTGGAGATTCGGTAAATGTTATCAACTGGGCATTGGGGATCAGATACATTGTCTTAATTTATTTGTGTGGTCTCCTACTAGTGGTGTGAAGGGTATTTGAGCACTATACTGCTGTTCTTATCATGATGTATTTTTCTGTGGTAAGATTTGGTTGGGATGTCAAAGTAAGGGCTTTTCCTTGAGTGTGGGAGCTTCATTGACTTGTATGAGGCCCTTTTCAGTCTATTATTGGTGCTTATAAGATTACTTCATCTCCATAGTTGAAGATTCTTTTTGTGTTTTCCTATATGGGCAGCCTCCAAGGGCAGTTCAAGTTGATTGAGACATTGCTAGCCTTTTGGTGACAACATTTGCTTCGAGTTTTCTACATTTACATGACTGTTTTAAGGGAGCAGAACCAATCTTCCATGCACCTTTCTCTTTGTGCTCTGTGGGTGCATGTATTCACTGCTGTATGACATTGTTTAATCAGCGTGCAAAGGAAGAATATTTGCAGCCCTGTGCTAGCATTTGATGAAATAAGGTCAGAATTTTACATTATATTTCAAATCTGAGTTTGTATTTTTATCTTCTGTAATTGCTTAGAGATTTACTTCAAAGAATCTTTTATGCTGAAAGAAAGTTTTGTTCGGTTTCTATTGTATTCTCATTTCTTTGTAAATCTGAAAAATACTAAATCTCATCATACACACAAGAAATAATGACAAAATACCTTCATTGCTTAGTGAATGAAGTGTAAAAAATTAGATTGCAATTTGGGGTAGCTTATTACATTTGATTTTTTTGTTGCATTGCGACTGATCTACTTGGAGAGGATGACATTAAGTTTCATATTTATCAATTTTTTTTAGCTTCTTTGTACTATGAGACATTAACATTTTCAATATGTACTTAAACATGTGCAGGTGGACCCCTTCTGCAAATGGCTACAAATTACCTGAGCCCATTGTACTTCGTTGTCAGAAATGTCTGTGAAGTAATGGCCACTGAGGAGCGTTGTGATTTGGCTTTTGAGTTTGGAGATGGGCAATTACAGCTTCTTGATCTCCCTGCAAACTTTCCAAAGCCAGGTAGAGATTATTTTAGTTAGTTTCCCTATATTTTCATTGGTTGGATTTCTTTCTAATGGTTCTTGTATTTCTTTCACTTTCAGCTGTTGTACATCACTCCAATTGTAATCATATTTAGTTGCATTCCAAACAGAGATAACATAGTCTGAGGTGTTAAATATATATGCAAGATCAGTTTACTCACAATTCAAATAAAATCGATGGAGTGGCGGACATCATTGTTAATTATTTTCATGTGTGGTTCTTAAGGGCTGTTCATTCCAGACAGGGTGGGTCATTTCATTTGATCTTTGAGACGACAGCACATCATATGGCTCATGACATTTGGATTTTGTTATTGTTTCCTTATTAGAATATGTTATCGGGGAAAACGTTTCTGAATGTCACCATTTAAATTTGAATGGCACAACTTTAATTGTATCTTTTCAAATTATTCTCTCATACTTAAAGAAATCACATATAACCCATGCAAACTCTTTTGATTCTACAATTTTACTGATAGGATAATCTTGAGTCTCCTAGAACTACTTATTCCTCCTATATTTGATATTATGTTTTTAAATAGAAAGATACAATAAATTTCTCTAACCTGTAGGAACAACCACATCCTCCTCTATATATAGTTGTGTTCAGCAGCCAGAATTGTATCACAATGAAGCAGGATATATATAAAGATATAAGATTCTGAAACACTCTAGCTCTGAAGTTGTTCTCTGTTTAGAACATCCATCTGGAAATGTTTCTTAGCCTTATTCAAATAGGTACTTGTCTGAATCAGTTTCTAAAATCTGCTGTTTTTGTCAAATTGAAACTTGGACCGAACTCAAAAAATATATCAGATTACCAGGGGTTTCAAATGGGGGAAAACAAAGGTCTATGTCTTCTACAAGGCAATTGGATTCATGTTACACAAATTTTAGAACAGAATCTGGCATTGATGTCAAATATAGTTTTTTGCCTCAAGTGTAGGCTAGTGTGACTTAAATAACTCAACCTTCTCCAAAAGATACATGGTTGCCACTTTCTAAATTCAGAGAGTTGTTTTAACTCCCATATATTAAATTTCTCCAGGAACAGCAATCAGCAGCAATCATCTAGTTAGGAATGGGTATTTGACTCCACAAACCACTTTGTCTGGGCAAACTATTCTTTACCGATGCAGTGTTCACTTTTTCTAGCGGATGCAACTGAAACAATAGATTCCACCTTGTGTGGGTGATAGCTTATCTTCTCCTTATCATTGTCTCTTATCACCTCTCCTATATAAGGAGGCCTATTATGTACATTTAAAATCAATCCATTGGATGTCAATCAAGTCCATTATCAATAATAGCATTCTTGCATCTTCATGCAATTGTCTTGCCAATCTCTTGTGGAAGTTATCTTGGTCTTTCATTTGATCCTAGGGGTGTTGTAGAGTCACCTAAAACTCTAACAATCCACATGGACATTGCTCAAACCGAAGCATGAATCAAACTTTGTCTACTCAACACAGTTATGGACAAGATAGTCTCTTCAATGCACTTGACTTTGTTTGGAAGAATCTTTGCTTCAAGACCTACAATAGACATGGTTTGTAGGTGGGCCAATGGACGACGGAAACCAGAGGGAAGTATCAGTATTTCTGCTATGCCTAGATGCTTGTTTTTTGTTTGGATTCACTTCTAAGGAAGATCTTCTGTATGGTAAACACTCTCTTGCTCTAGCCAAATGGAAACGTGGGTTTGATCCATTTCTAAAACTCAACAAAATGGCTCATGCTTGGTCTACAACTGGAATTTTGGGATTAGGATGTCTTCCATTGGATAGGGAACTCCTTTGGACATTCTATTACTGTTGATATGGTAACTCTAGCCCAAACAAGGTTGGTTTTTGCTCATTTTTGGATGAATGTGGCCATTAAAAGGCACTCACTAATTTCATCACTTTGAACTTGAAGTCTAAATGGGGTAAATGGACTCAAGCTTTAGTCTAAATGGGGTAAATGGACTCAAGCTTTAGTTTATGACAACGCTACCCCGTTACTGTCAAAAATGTGCGAAACACGGTCATACTATTGTAGAATACAAAGCCCCAATACCAAAGGAACCCAAAATGAAAGAAGTCTTCCTCATTGGTGGTGGATGGTAGTGCCAAAAAGCTCCTAGATCCTAGGAAAGGAAATATAAAACCTAATTTTGATGAGTTAGAAGATTGCTTGGTTATTGAGGGTATATTGGACTTGGACTAGAAGAGAATGAGAATAATGAAATGAGGATGGGGTCTCAGGGTAATCTAGAGGAAGGTGAAATCTTATCACAACAATAGGGGCTATGAGCTTGTCCTCTCTTCGAGTCACCCATTTCAGTTTTGTAAGGTAATAAGAAGTTTTCTTATTGTCCTTCACCTAGTAACACTTCTTTTGACATCAACTTGTGCTCGAGTGTTTCTGGAAATGTTGTTACTGAGATTTTGCAACAGAGGTAGCGATTATCACCCCTGTAAAACCTGATAAAACAAATGAAGCTCCCACTAACACCCATCAACCCTCTTCAGTGGATGTGGTTGTTGAGGAGGTGACTAAAATGGTGATTTCAACTCCAGATGATAAGCCCTCCTTTCTTTCGCGACAAGTTGAGGAGGGCAAAGAAGAATGGTAGACGCAAAAAAGGAAAACAACCACGAAAATTGATGTTGGTTTAGAAAATAAGGTTGGTAGGCCTCCAGAAGGAGTATCAAGGCAAAAAGCTACATAGGGATATTGCAAATGGTAGGCAATATACCCTAGATGTATCTTACCGCAATAAAAAATGAAGTTCCTATCCTAGAACATGAGGGGGCTAAATAGTCCTAAGAAACAATTTTCTTTTAAGAAATGTACTATAGACCTAAAAGTTGATGGCCTAATTCAGGAAGTTAAAACACCTTATTAAGCTTTCTCTTTAGTGGCTAATAGAGCTACTTGGGTCGCCTTACTTTTACTGAAGCAAATAGAGCTTTTGGCCAAGGTCTTACTTTTACTATACTGAAGCAAATAGAGCTTTTGGAGGAATTGCTACTATGTGAGATCCGAACAAGGTTACTCGAGAAGCTATGTTTTTTCTCGTTGCTATCTTGTTGTTACTGCTAAATTGGAAACTTGTATATGGTATCTTTTCAACATTTATGCACCAAACTCTCACAGAGGTAAAAAAGTTCTATGTGATGAAATTGTTTCTCTAATAATGATTGATAAAAAAGCTTTGTATATGGTTGTTGGAGACTTCAATTCCCTCATTTTCCCATCTGAGAAGCTGGGTGGCTTAATGAACTACAATGACTATATGAATGACCTCTCCGGCTTAATCAACAAATACGAAGAAAGAAAAACAAACTGCAATAACTATATGATTGACCTCTTTGACTTCATCAACAAATACTAGGAAATAAAATCATTCAATCTAGGTAAGGTTGAATAGACTTGTTTCTATGGGGTGGGATTTGGGTTGTAATACCTCACTTACTTCCCTCTCTAGAATGATATCTAACAACCCTATCCTACTTCAATGGATAAATAAACCATTCTCTGACCCCGCATCCATTCCGCTTTGAAATCATGTGGACAACTCATTCGAAATTCTGTGATTGTATTACACACTGGTGGAGATCCCCGGTTCAAGGATCTGCTGTGCAAATTATATCCTAGAAGCTTGATATCATCAAAGGGAAGTGAAAGGATGTTTCACATCCTATTTTGGGGATATCTTCAAACACAAAAGGGAGTATAAAGACAAATTTATTTGCTTTCAAAACTTGATGGCTAATGGTAACTTGACTCAAGCGTTGCATGAAGAAGAAGAAATGTGGAGGAAAAGTGGAAGGATAATCCGAAGAAAGAAGAAATATATTGGGAATACCATCAGCTGATTTCTAAATGAATTCAATCAACAGATTACTGATGAAGTTAAAATTGGGGAGCTGGCTGTAAATTATTTCAAACATGCTTTTGGTGACCATTGGGCTGACCACTCTGATGTTCGAGACAGACTGTTAATCCACTTTCCTATTGTTATTTAGTGAGGATGATATCAAGTAACTATTGGCTACAATCTCTAAAGAGGAAACTAAGGCTGTGATGTTTTCTATTGGGGTGTATAAGGCCCTTGGGCCAGATGACTATCCTACTTTTTTTCAAGAATTTTGGGATGTTAGCTATGATGTGACCATGGCATTAGAGATTTCTTTAGAATGTGAAAATCACTGAAAAATCCGTATTTATACCTACATTGCTCTAGTCCCTGAAATCATGTACTCGAGGTGTATGACAGATTTTAGACCTATAGGTCTGTGACACAATGTATAAGGTTATTCCTAAAGCATTGGTCAACAATTGAAATCTTTTCTTGATAAATGCATCAACAACTGCCAATAGGGCTTTGTTCTGGGTAGACATATTCTTGATGCTACTATTGTAACTCACGAAATAATCCATTCGATGGAAAAAAGTCGAAATCAAGGTATGGCTTTTAAATTGGATATCTCGAAGACCTACGACAGAGTTGGGCAACAATTTCTTTACGAGGTTTTAGCCAATTTAGGGTTCAGTGACAAGCTGATTAGAATTATTCTAATTTATGTTGATAGTCAAATATTTCATTTTATTTAATGGCATATCATGAGGATTTTTTTAAATGGAAAAGGTATTGGACAAGGGGATTCCTTATCTCCCTACTTGCATGCTGGCATAGGTTCTTAGTAGGAATATTTTGAACTTATCCAACATTGGTAGAATCAAGGATATTAGACTAGCCTCTTCTCTTCCTCAGTCTGTTCTACAATAGTTTGTGGATGATACCTTTATTTTTGGTAGATCTTCTACTATGGAAGCCAGAGAATAGAAGAGCCTCCTCCAAGACTATGCCTGTGCTTCTGGTCAATGTATAAAGTACTAGGAAAGAAAAATATATTTTTTCAATAAGAAGGTGGATCATCTAGTTAAAATCAAGGACATTTTGGGTTGTCAATGTGCCAATCTATGAGATACTTATCTGGACCTTCCATGCATGGTTAAGGAGGTAACTCCAACCTTCTGGAATAACATTCTATAAAGGGTTCAGAGGAAATTTTCTGGTTGGAAAAGCAAGCTCCTCAATAGTGCTGGTAAACTGCAACTGCTCATTGCTTACCTCTAGGGAATAATGTTTTACTTTCTCTCCCTTTTGAAAATTACAGGAGCTATGGCACACAAACTTGACAGAATCCAAAGAACCTTCCTGTGGACAGGTATGGAAGAGAAGAAAAGAGTCTTGTCAATTGGGGCATTTTATTGAAGTTTGATCATATTTTTACATAGAAGGAATTTCATTTTAATTTCAGATCTATGTATGTAGCTTCAATGTTGATGTTATAAGTCTTCACAATTTCACAATGATGATTCTTATATACCGATCACTATTTAATATCAATCTTTTCTCATATTAGTGCAGATATAAATATGAGAGAATTAATCTAAAAATCGATCCTATAAATCTATAATTAGACTGATGTAGTGTGATCCTAATGAATAGCAACGTCTGATTTAATTTCTCTATAAGATTCTTGTTTACCGTATAGGGTAAATGGATACTTAACGGATTCAGTAGATTAAGATGTAACACAAAACAAGGGCTTTATTCATATATGCAATATGCAATTCCAAGTACACATTTACAATGATAATGATGATCCAATAGTCCCTTCGGATGATGTACATATACTTTCCCGAAGGGGTGACTCAACCATCACATGCCTCCATCCGAATCTCCAAGGCTGATTGCATCATTTCAGCAATCTCTCCAAGCTCCTTCTCTTTCTCTGCTGCCACTTGCTCCTTCTCTGCTACTAACTACTGTAGCTGACTCTGTTGGGCCAAAAATGCTGTCCTCTCGGACTCCCAGGCTGCTCTCTCCGACTCCCAAACTGCATTTTCTGCAACCATTTCTGCCTTTATTGTTGCTACCCTAGTAGCTAACTCCTCCTGAGCCCTCTCTGCTGCTGCCTAATCTGCCTAGCTCCTCCAAAGGGCATAATAAGCATCCCTGTATATTCGGACTATCTCCTCAATCAGAGTCTCTATGCGCTCTCCATACTCGTCTCCCTTGTAGTGGCCCAATCCTGGTGCATCTCCATAGTCTCTACACTTGGCCATCTGTGCTCCTCAAAACAAACTGTAAAGGCCGCTGCACATCCCACTCTCATGAAGGATGTGACGCTCTCCAGCTCCTTTACCACCGAGTCCAAGGCAAGTGTCTGTGCAAAGGCCGCCGCTTGGTGAGCATGAGTCGTTACATCAGCTAGAAATTTCTCAACAAACTCTCCCATTGATGTCTCTCGTCACAGCTAGGATGTCGATTAATATCCCACATAACCATTCCTGTGCTTTTTAATTGAAACATGGAGTACAAAGAGTCTGATTTTGCATACAAAGAGGCAAGAGCATTATAGATACACTGAACGACATCAACACATGTTGTCAAGAAACCACGTCAGTTATATGAGACACATTATCACCTTTGTTGGTGCCATGACAAGCAACACAATAATATTAAAGGTGCAAAATGTGTATATATATAAGTTTCTTCTGTAGATGCATATATGATGGCATGAACACATTGTCGAAGAGTAATTATGAAGAAGGCAACAACACATAGCATCACAATATAACTGATGTCTTCACTGCAAGGATGAAAGAAACAGCAATGCCTCCACATAGTCATGGTGCACTTAAAGATTCATGGAGAAAGATTTGATGTAAAGGACCAGCTGTAGCTTGAACACTCAAAATGAATTGCAGCTGGCTACTTTCCAATAAGAAACAATGAAAGGAGAAACAAAATCATCTTCGCATCCCCACTTCAATAAAACATAGAAACAAGAACATTGCAGATAATAATGAGTGTATTTCTAAGAAGAACTCAAAGTAGATAAGCTCTGAGAAACCAAAAGGGTCAATATAGATAAGAATGATTTCTCTCGCAGCTACCAAAACTCCAGTAAGAATAATTTATCTCGCTGCTACCAGAATTTCAACACTTACAGAGCCTAAAAAAACTTATGAAATTGCAACAGATACATGAGCTAGAGAAAAGAGACTTCCTTAAATGTTATCTAACCTGACTCTGATACCATGTTAATGTTTAGGCCAGAAATAATGATAAATGGACAATAAGGAAAAAGTTGAAAATTTAGGTGCAAAGGAAACAAAAAATTATCTTGAGAAAACTCTTCTACTTAAAGGGAAAAACTGGGCCACACCAGAAATTTTTCTCTTTTATTGATAATAAAATGTTCAAGTACAATGCTTTCCACTTGATAGTAGTTGATACAATGCATAAGCAATCACATATGTATATAAAATTGAGACTCTTCATATCACAACCGAAGGTCTCTTAAATTTCTAAAAACAAGTCTCTTTATGTTTCCAAATGTATGACTCTTTACATGATACATGTCTTTTCATATAATATTATGTCAGATATTATCATAAATATCTTCTCCGACCCTTGACACAATATAGATGCATTTTATCAATAGAAAAATCAGAGATAAAGATTTCTATCACAGCTGCAATCTTTAGCAGACCAATGAGCGATTCACTCTCTATACTGTTTTCTTTTAAAACCCCAAGATGGGTTTTCTTCAGGGAAAACTATGTTCTAGTTTGTGTGTGTGTTTCCTGTGTTTATTTCTGCAATTGTTAGTGTGAAAACCTTTGTTTTCTTTATTTACAAATATTTTAGTTGTTTTGATATCCTTTATTAGGTGGGTGCAGTGCTTATTAAGGATTATACACACACACACATTATAGTAGTAATGCTCATCACATTCTTATCACAGTTCTAAGAAATTGGGCCATCCAACATATTAATGAGATGGTCCATCTGCACTGTGTTGCTTCTTATTTAAAGTATTTTGCTAAATAAACAGCATGCAAATCTTGTTTTTCAGAAGATAAATAATCTTGATACAGAAATTTGACTGTTATAATTTACTTACTGCTGTGCTAATTGCAGAAATAATATTGCTTAGTTAGTACTTTTGTCAGAGCAAGATAATGCACATGGACATCACAAGTTTCTTTCTAATATGCATGTGATAAAGAATCTTGTATATATTCAAATGTTAATTATTAATTTTTTTTGATTAACAGCATGCTATGTGTTTTCCTTGTCATACAGCTAAGAACCTATGGCCTTTTAATGATGAACTTGTAGTTTACATACGCTCTGCTGGACCAAGTGTTTTGGTTGGTCAAGTATGGCAAGAAGGCAGAAAGCTAGAGCAGGTACCTCAAAAATTTCTAGGGGAGCTCATACTTATCAAAGATTATGTCAAAGAAGTAAGTTCTGCAGCCAACACAGCCACATGATATCCAGGGGAGACCTATCTTCTTTGTACATATAGCAGAAGATTAGCCTACAATGGTATGTATATCATCTTAGATATTGTATGACACGGGTTTTCTGCGAAGATACAAGAACTTTGGCTTCATTAGTTTATTCTGATATTAGCTCATGGCATTCATGAAATAACTATTGTCAAGTTTTGATCACTGTACATTTGACTATATAACTATGAACTCATATTGGTCAACACTGACTGCACATGATGGTGGAGATATAAAATACAGGATTGTGTTGCAAGTAGTAGCATGTTTCCATAATGTACATTTTTGTCATTCTAATGGGTCTGTGCAACTCCAAATGTTCTTTAAAGAAGTGTAAGATTTTTTTGGCAACTTAGCTACTAGAGTGTGAGTTGTACTTAAAAAAGGATATTTAGCGCTCTTGCTTTTGTATCTCTCCATTTTATTTTTCCAGCATTAGGTAGCAACTATGTCATTTTGTTTCTCAATTTCAATGGCTGTTTGCAAAGAAATGTGATTAATGGAGAAAGAATCAATAACATTAGAGATTTGTCGATGTGGATATGACCTTGTTTTGATAGTTCTATTTTATTTTGAATCAGTATTGCAACACTATTACACCATGTATTTCACAACTTAACCATATGCAACCACAAATGAATAAATTGAAAAGTAAACCATGCAATGATAAGAAAGTCATAACATCATGATTTGTTTTCGAGGAAACCTTGGCCAAGGGAAAACCCAAGTGGGGATGGCACCCACAACAATGCACTAACCGGAAGTTCTCTGTTTGGAGATTTGACTCTATTAGGAGTCTTTATATACATTTGGTACATTGGTCCTTGTGAGAGGACTAGATTGTTAGAGTTCTCAACCTTGTTAGGTTTGTATTACAAAGGAGCTTAGTGTTCTACAAAGATATTAGATCTATACAACAAGTAATCGATACAATACCAAAATGACAGTATTGATATATGTTATATTTGGTTAGTCCTTTGTATATTTTACTTATGATTTTTCCCATACAACTGATCACATGGGACCATCAAAATAGCATCATGCCATCATGCATAAAATTTGCATGACTTCTGCATACACGCATAGTACCATTCATTACTTTGCATCATCAAAGTATCATTATATACACGTTCAAATATACTATCAAGTTGGCCTTGGTGATGAAACATGTAAACACTCATCTAAAACTTATTACCAAAACTTGCTAAGGGTTAACATCTAAGATGTTGTCCCTACAATGTCAAGTAATTGGATTGACAAAGCAATTCAATCCTTAGGCCAAAATGCCCTATCTTTTCCTCTTATCCTAAACTCTGCAATACAGACATGTCTTCATGTTAACTGACCAAAACATATGCTAAATAATATATTAACTCTGGTGAACATATTGATATCCTATACTTATCATTTTCCAAAATTGTGGCCAATAATATGTATCTAGTAAAGCTCGTTGATTAAAACAACTTGTCTACTAACAATTTTCTTGAATTGTACTTAGGCAATTTGCATATCAAACCAAAACCAAAATTGAGTGTAATTTCAAGCGACCTTGCCAATAGTGCTTCCATAAATGACAGCATCAATGCCTTCATAATTGACTACTTGCCAACAATCCCCCTTGTGGGCATTGATGGCAACACTTAGTCAAAAATTGATCAAGTGTCTAAGTTATCAAAACATCAAACAAAATTTGTTCAGAAAACCATATCTATATCTTGATATATGCCATACTCTTCCTGCATGCTTTACTCCGATATGCTTGTATATACTAATAATTTTCACTGATATAACTTCCCCTTTGACATCTATGGCAAAGGCAAGATTACTGTATATTATGTACAAGCCAAAAACATAATGCTCCAAAAAAAATTATACAAACCTTAGAATGTCTACAAAATTTCTTTTTAGGGTGGTAAATTATGTTTCCAATACTATTTTAATACTTTTGCAACTTGAATTATACCACATATGCATAAGAAGCAATCTTTGCTCCATGAAGGTTAGTAGGCCTAAAAACTTCATAAGTCTTCTTCGAAGACTCCAACAATTGTGATTGTTTTTGCATCATCTCTAGTTTCGGTTTTAGTAGACTCTGCAATAATGTAAATTTGTTCATCATTTTGTTTCTTTTCTTCTGAAGTACACTTATAACATCAAAAACTTTATTTACAGATGTGTCCGTCTTTGTAACACTTCGCTCTAACTTAGCAAACTCTTCTGCCCAGTTCTCCAACTTCTCTTCCTCTTCCTTGATGCTTTGGTTAATATCATCAACATATTTGACAAAAAATGTGCAAATAATATACAATTGCGTATCCTTTTCCACACATTCTCCTATATCCTTGATATTCTCATCAACTATTTTAGCATCATTTTGAATGTTAGCATCTACCTTGAGAAAGTGATTAGGAATTGAAACATGCTCTACCTATAATACCCCACTAGAGAACTTGAAAGGATAAGTCTAAATGTTACCGAGTTTGGTGAATAATATTTTTTTAAAAGAACGTTTTTTCTTAGTAACTCCTCTTTGATCGTAGGTGTGAGAGTCTTAACAGCTTCCCTATTATCACATTTAAACACCATTACTTAATTTCCAAGTTCAAGAGTTATCTTTTATTATCCAATAAACTCAACAAGTATTCTTTATTCATTGCTTACTAAATTTTCTTACTAACATTCATCCTTACTAAAGTTAATGCATCTATTAGTTTTATGTCTACTTATGACTTAATACATTATCCATCCTAATATCCATTTCCAAATTAGGAACTAATTTCCTATTCCATATAATCAAATGCATCTACTTTACTTGATATAGATCAAAATAATCAACCATAAATGTAAACCAATTCATCTTCTATTCACTAATTACTTAGATTGTTACTTTCATAACATTATATAGAGTAAATGGTTCTTTTACGCATCATACACTTATCTAAATACAAGGAATATACAATATCCTGGTGTTACTTCATTCATCCTTGGAATT
Organism: Cupressus sempervirens; assembly: GCA_028749045.1. Taxonomy (NCBI): domain Eukaryota; kingdom Viridiplantae; phylum Streptophyta; class Pinopsida; order Cupressales; family Cupressaceae; genus Cupressus; species Cupressus sempervirens. The sequence continues at coordinate 969,357,836 of CM053787.1, forward strand.
AATATAATATATTCACATAACCCTTCATTTCTCTTAGAGATACTCTTTACCCTTTTATGTGATTTTTTTAAATTTCATGATACATAAACAAATTACTTGTACTTTCTTCAAGATTTTACATTATGATATTACATAGATTTTTTCCAATGAAATGCCACAAATAGATCTCAATAATCCATCTTCAACAACTATTCAACAAGGATCCATGTATAGTCATCCATGAAAACTTAATAGTACCTCGAAAATATTTTACCACCCAACCACGTGGAGCCATAAATGGTTCTATACCCCTAGTCCCAAACCCTAACTCATACATCAAGCATAATCACGTAAACAACATCATATAATCATATAGATGTAAACAACTTTCTTTTGCAAGGAACCACACAATCCATAAGCCTCTGGTGACCAAAACAAACTCATTAGAAATCCATTTCAACCATCCACAAGAAAACTAGTTTAGGGCACATTTCTAGGGTTCCATACCCCTAGGTCAATCCACTAAACCCTAATTCACCACATAAGAAATAAGATGCAACAAGCACATGTAAAACACTTTACAAGAATGAGTATCACAACTCTAGAAAGTAAATGCCTCAGAAGTAGATACAAGGTCACAAAACATAAAAGGACATGTTGAAAAGATGAACTCAGAAATCTAGCTAAGTTTGAAATTTCTTAAAACCTCAAAATCTAAAATTTTAATTTTAACTCCTATGTGGCTGAAACCTATTTGAAAAAGTGCAAGATGTATACCATGAAATCTAACTTAAAGTATAAGGAAGGAGAAGTATGTCACTTTATACTTAAATGTTCATTTTATGTTATACACTAGTGCTAAAATCAGGCTCTAGAGGTCAAACTGGTAAGGTTTCCCTATTGTTGTGCACCCATTTCTTATTCATGCACATTGTTTTAACAAAGTTTCACATTCATGCATTGTAGCTATGCATTTATACAATAAAATTGTGCATTCATGGTGCATAACTGTGCATTCATTAAGCAGATTTGCACATTCATTAAGAAGATTTGCGCATTTGTTCATTATAGCTGCACTTTTGTTTCTTATAGTTGCGCTTTTTTTCCCTAATTTTGCGCTTTTGTTTTTCTAAGAATGTTCTTTTGTTTAAGGTGACAGACAAATTGGAAAGTGCAGAATTGTGCACATGTGCAATATTCCTACACATTTGTTCCAGAGATTACAAAAAATAAAATAGAATACTATGAATTGAACTTCTAGGATTCATCCAGAATAAGGGAGAGGTTTCATACCTCTTGGGATGTATCCCATATCAAAATCCCCACTAACATTCCTTCACGGGAGTTCAATTCATAGCAAACCAACATGGCTTGCAAACATGGCATGACAAATGAGAAGATGGAAATATCACATTCATGGAAAGTAGCAATCAACATACAAATATCAATTACTTAGTTCTAGCTTATGCTTCTAGGATTAAATTCATTTTCATTTTTAAAAAAACATGTAAGGAAGCAACAACACATATTGCACATATATCCGGTTTATGCTTCTTGGCATAAATTCTTCATTTCAAATGTTCAGAGTTGAAGGTAGGAAGAAAGAATCATGGCCTACTTAAGTTCAAGCATGTAGGTTGAATGACCAATCTTAAGTTTGCTCTAGTTCCTTGGCTTCTTCCTAGATTCTATGACATCTCCTGCATACCTCCCTCTTTTCTCCTATCAATATTCCTCCAAAAAATATCCAAAACTTTGCCTAATGTTTTTTCCACCAAAGAATTCCATACTTTTCTCTCCAAACATCTCCTATATTTTCTTTCCTAGGAAAGCTTCAATTTTATAGGGAGCAGAATGTCGTTGCAAATAGTTGCATTCGTTGCAATCAACATCCTAACAAGGTTTGATTATTTAAATTAACCTATTTAATTATTGTTTAAGATTTGTAGTCTAGTTTTCTAACTTGTTTGTTAGTTATCTGTGTGATCTTGGGGTTCAAGCTCAAGTATTTCTTATGGTGAAATGGCTAGGTCTTTACTATCTAACCCAAGAGATCAAGGGTTCAACTCTCATGCCCTTTTACTATGTCATCTTATTACTTATTTTACATCTTATAACTTATTCCTTTAAGCTTGGTCCTTGAAGAGTACGATAGGTGAGATGATAGAGAGTGGATTGGTAGTAAAGGGGTCAAGTATGCAAGTCTCCAAAAGGGTTAAGGTGTGTTCCTCTCTTATATTATTGTATTAATTTTGTTCAATTACTTTTGGTCTATTTCTTTTTCTTTATCCGTTTACATAATTAATTAAAATAAGACCCACCAAATAGTATAATTGAACTAATGCCACACATATACTAATTGTAAATGTATATTCGGGGTATAAATATGCGCATCCATATATACTCAAATAAATATACCATACATCATGAAATTAAGAACACATAAATTACATGTAAAATATCAATGCATCAAAGTCTCAAATTAAGATCACATCCATACATAAAACCACCATTGCAATAATCAAGTATCAAAAAATCAAGTTAGAGGAAAAATCCAAAAAGTTCCCCAGAAAGGTAGATAAGTCCTTAATTAGGAATTCTAGGCTTAGGGTTCCTATATGGTTTATGGTCCCATCTTCCTTTTAACAACTAGTTCATTGATTTTGAGGCACGCTTAGACCTGTGTAGCTAGGCAAAGTCGATGCCTAATACCTGTACACACCTGCATCACCAACCGACAAGATATAATACACACACACACACACACAAGGCATCATGGCTTAGCTAGGTTAGTTTAAGAACAAATAATAATAAATAATAATAATCATAACATTATAAACATTTTATTAAAATCATAATAATGAACCTAAAATAGTATATAAGCATTATACAAATAAAACTTAGACCTTATCTCCTATGACATTCATATAAAACATGATCAAATGTCTAATGTAGAGAAATATCTAACATCATAAGCAAGAGGGATGTGTATGATAAGTATAGAAATGTTGCTAAACACATTATAACATAAGCACCTAGTTGATTACTAGTTTATGAGTAGATAGGTATCATTCTTTTGTTTTAAGAATGTTGGATGTTATGTTATTGTTCTATCTATGTGTTAATATGTCAAGTTGTGATAACTTGTGAAATCAAGGAGTACCTGAAGTAACCTTAGCTCCAACATTGTCCAAGTGTACTTATATTATCTCCAACTCTACTAATACTGTTAAGATAAGAGGGGTATTACACTGCCTTGGTCTTGGGAGATTCCACAGGCAAAGTATAATGATCATTAAAGTCACCAAATATAGTTATTAGATTTTTAACAATATCATTACCTTGAAAAGATCATTGAGTAGCCAAGGTTTTTCATAATCTGTCCAATGCTTGACTCAATATCCTTTCATGCTTTTTTGACTTTTTCTCAAAATTTTCTATCTTTAACAAATGTCAAAATGTTCTTTATTCATGCTTGAAATATCATGACTTATATTACTTGCCACTAATGATTGAAATGATGAAGTAGGTGTGGCTGACATAGGCTCAATAACTTTATGTTTTACCTCTGTTGACCTTGTGATGCCTCCTTGTGCTATTGTGACTTGTTATGAAGGTGTGACAAATGGAATGTCACCTTGTATACCAACATCAAGTATATTGATAAATGAAGGTTTACATTCATTGATCATGTATTTGACTTCTGTCTTTGTGATTACCTCATCCTTTTTCTCTTCCTTCTTCTACTTATTATGTTCATCTACATCAATATGCTTGACTTCATTAGTTGCCTTTGTCATTATATCTTGTATTTCTTCATTGCTTACCATATTATCCATGGATGTGTCTTAATCATTTTTTTCCTCAGGAGTTGTATCAAGAGTAACTTGCATACCTATTACAAAAAATATGGTTGTCTAGTTGTACTATATAACTAATTAATATCTTCAAATTTCTCTCAAGGTAGAATTGGTTGTTCTCTTATTGAAGTTCCAATTGGTCTATGTGAAGATTCAGTGACACTATTTGATCTAATACCAAGTTTGTCCAATACTTCTTCAATTGCTTTCTCTATCTCATTCATTATCTTGTTCTATGATCCAACCATTATCTTAACTATTCTCATCTTTGTCCTCACATTTGGCCATGCTTTCTCTAGAATTCTCATCGTTTCATCAACTATAATCAATGTACAAAGCTCACGTAGTATTGTTTCCCTTATTTTATGATCTTCTAATTCTAGTTGTCTCCTTACATCAAGGTAATCATAAATGACATCTAGAATACTACCTTTTATTTCCAATAAGTTTCTCTTGATATTCAATAGGTACTTAACAATTGAGTTTTCAATTACAACCTGGTCATCTTTAACATACTTGATATAACAGTTCTCAATTTGGTATAACTTTCCTTTATTTTGATTCTCAATGTGATCTTCATTAAATTCATCTTCCACTTCTTCCTTTATTCTTCAATACTAAAAACTATAGTTGTCGGTGTTTTTGTCTTTGCAATTTCTGTTTGATCCTCTATTTTCTTAGTTTTCTTACCTTTATTAGATTTCTTTTGTTGTGCAACCTTATCTTTTTTAAGGAATAGGGCCTTGTGCCTTTTCTTTTTTCCTTGTTGCTCTAGTTGTAGGTAAGCTTCAACTGGTTTTTCTATCTTAGTAATAGGTGGGGTACTTGTTGACCTTCTAGTAACCTTGTGAGGTTGTGGACTAACCTCAACAATAGGTGTATCTAGCACCTCTACATTCTTTTTTTTATTTTCCTTTACTAGTTTCATGTTGGAACTACCCAATTGTGCCTTTGTAGGATCTTTGCTCCCCTTCTTCATCATTGTCCATTCTTCTTTACAAATACCTTCCTTTTCTGCAATTTTCTCTACAAACTTCTCTTTTATTTTTCTAGAGCCTCTATATAGCTCTTCCACTTTTCCTTGCATGTTCCCCATGTTTTTGCATTCTTGTCTTTGGATGATGCCAACATAACTTTATCATATTGTTCAAGTGTCAATATCTCTAAGCTTTGTTGTTTATTAGTGTCAAACACTTAGTCATATATAAGGCAGAGTTAGACAGTCATCACTGTGACCGAGGTACTATATAGGCTGAGTCATGTAAGACTTGTAAATAATCATGTATATGTTGGGCTCTATAGGAGCTCTTTGGTTGTCGAGTATTTTTAGTACAAGATGAGCCTAGTGAATGTCAAGCAGACAAATCACGTAGATGTCGAGTTAAGGTGCCGAGTACAATTAAGGTCGAGCAACAGAACAAAGAACACTTATGACTAAGCATCAGAATTAGTGAGCGTTGAGTAGCACAGAGAGAACATAAGAGTTTGGAATGATACAAACTTTGAGGTAAACTGTTTAAAGTTGACATGGGCATAACATTTAATGATTGTAGAGTTAGTTACACGTTTTCACATGGATCACTGATCCCTATAAGTAAAGAACAACCAATAAGATGAAGAGGCAAAAAGGGAAGTGTCTAGAAGACTCCATAGAAGTCTTTAAATAGGAAAATCTAAACCTTATTTTTTAACAAATGGAATGTGCTATCCTAGAAGAGATTATTGTGTGAATGAAGCGAAGTATTGTTAAGTATTGGATGCTGCATGCAAAAATTGTGAAGAATAGAGGTTAGCAACCTAAGGAAGCAATGAAGGACTACACAAAGCTATATCAAATTGGAGATCAGAAGGAGAAGATCTATAATCAACAATTACAATGCAAACCAAAGGATCAGGTACTAGGTCAATTTTAACAGATTGAATCAAGGTAAATCTCATAATAGAGTGGTTTTAACAGACCTTTGTAAATCTCCTAACAAAGCCCTTACTTCATTGTAAGTGTAAATCCTTTAACAAGGTAAGACCTAAACTTCTTAAACACCTTTAGCAGGGAAGACCCCTCATAGGGTAGTACATTAGAAGTGATCAAAATTGTAACCCTAACAGGTTAACTTTGTTATTGTAGTAGTGAATAGCAATCTTCTTTGCTACATTCTCAAAAACTTTATTTTCAAATCTTCTTTTTGCCCTTTGCAAAAGTTTTTCCTTGCCATATATTTTCTTATTGAATTTATGTACAATATGAGCTATTTGCTCAATAATAAGAGCCTTATTATTTACCTCAATTTGCATAATGTCCAAAAATATATCCTTGATGTCTTCAAGAATCTTTCTTTCATCTCTTTTTGCCTTCAATTTCCTCTGAAGTGCTCTTTTTCTCCATAGATCATTCATTGTTGATATGTGGTGACTAATCAGGAATGTACTAAACATTTTTCATAATTCTTTGGTAATTTTGGGTCAACATATTGTAATTAATTTATAACCCTAAAGCAGAAAAAATCTTGTATAAAAAAGGCTTAGGGTTATGGATTTCATAAGGTGTGATGCAATAATTGCTTCTTGCAGTAGTATTGAACTGTAAGGGATTATGAATTGTAATCAGATTGTAATCACTAGATAGTAATCATATTGGACTTGCTATTTGGTGGACGTAGCCCAAGGATTGGGTGAACCATGTTAAATCTTGGTGTCTTGTGTTCTCTTCTATGTGATTTATTATTTTTTGACATTGGTTATATTTGCATGTAATTATTATTTATCTCTGTGTTTAATCCCAACACTCATAATGTCCATCTATTTAGCAGTGAGATTGGATTGATCCCAATTTGGAATCACAATCTTAATATCAAGGTCTATCTCTTGAGAGATCTTTTCCTTTTCTTTTTCTATGGCATTGGGAGAAACTAAATTTCTTTTCCTTTACCTTCATCCTTCTTCTCTTCTTCTTTTGGTTGACTCTTAGATTCTTCTTTATTTTCTTTATTAACCTTGTCTTTATCCTTATCTGATTTGATCTTGGTTAAGCCTATCCTAGTGATAGATAGAGATTGTTTCTCAATTACTACTTGGGTGGATACATGACTTTGTTTCTTTTTCTTTGATTTTTCTATAGTTGGTGTAGAAATGGCATGGCTAAGAATGGAGGGTAGAGAGGAAATCATAGTAGCTGCCATCATTTATATATCAGACTCTTCTATAGTCTTTACATCTTGTTCTTCATCATTTTCTATTTTACGTTCTTCCTCAAAAATAGTTTTCTACAACTTTGTTGTGGACTAAACAACATCTTCAATGATATTAGACAAAATTTGAAATGCCTTGAACGTAGGAGTCTGCATGTTTTCATGGTTTTTCTATGGCCTCCATGATTTCTTGATTTGAGAAATTAGGCATGATGCTCTTCAAGGTTTTCCCTTTGATATTCCTCTCCATCTTCATAGCATTGGTACATTTTGTGTAACTGCCTTGAGTAAGATATTAGGTGCTTGGCCTTTCAGGTTGTTTGCTACCTTGAGTAAGATAGCAGGTGCTTGGCCTTTCAGGTTGTTTGGATCATATTTTCGTTTGGCCATCTTTTCCACCAGAGTATCCTCTATTTGCTTCTGCTCCTCTTTGCCTATGGATTCATATTTGATGTACTTGAATCCTTCCATATCACTACCTTCCCTCAATCTCTGCAGTTTCTTGTCAAAGTTTAGTGGGGGCTTCTTTAGTTGAATGATAGGAGTGTTTTCCTCTTCATCATATCTTAGAAGTTTTAGTTTCCTTTTGGACTTTCTTGTTGTAGTGATCACAGGGGTAACCACCTTCTTAGGTGTTTTTCTATGATTACTTTGCCCTTTTTCTTTGGAGGTCTTCTTCATCTTCATCTTCTTCCTATTCTTCCTTTTCTTCTTCTTCCTCATCTTCACCTTTTTCCTCAGTGAGCATGAGAAGGTCATATTGTTGGCAATATGGCTAGGTAAGATGAGTTAGTGTTGCAATTTATGGAAACATACATTTTGGTATTTCATTATGAAATTAGAGACATAAAATTGTCTAAGTATTAGACAGTTGTAGCAACACATAGATAGATTATGTGAGTACAGATGACAAAGTCAGAGTTGACACATGCGTAGTTGAGAATAGATACCTAACATTGTCATGAGGACATGGGCTAGTGCACAAATGTGTAAGGACAATATGAAATTGGTTATAGAGGAATTAGTAGTACATGTAATTAACAGAGCAAAATGGAGCACACAAATAAAATGATATGTACAGATGAAGGAATTATTTTGGGGACAAAATAATTACTTAAATATGATGGGACGACATCCTAGATGTTAACCCTTAGTCTATCAAACATGTGGAAGCATTAAGGCGGACTAGACATAATTTTCTAATAAGCAAGGTATAAGTAAAGATCATATCTTGTGTAGCTAAGTGTGATGTGTGATGACATGTGAACTATTGTCAAGGATGTTTATGTGATATGCGAGCCTTGTATAATGCAAGACCTAGTGTATGATCAGAGGAATAGCGGAGTACAACAGTGAGACAATATTGTATGTATATCTATTCTTGTGAAGAAACTTAATTGTATAGTGCATGTTTGGGTAGTGGGCTCATCTTGCATACACTATAATTGTACTACCAACTCCTAATAGGGTTGAAGCAACTCTTAACAGGGTTGAGGGTTTTCATAGGGCCTAGTCCTTTAATAAGGACCGATATACTATTTGTAATTTGCAACTCCTAACATGGTCAATATCCTTAACAAGATTATTTTGTTTAATTGATCATTCTATGGGTGCCATCCCCACCGTGGTTTTCGCTAGGCTAAGGTTTTCCTAGTTAACAAATAATGGTGTTATGAGTTCTTTGTATGTATGACTTTATTTATTGTTCATCGTTGTTGGTTTACTTTCATATGCATGTTGTAAAGTAATTAACAATATCCAGCTATGGGCAAAATTTTGTAGAACACTGATTCATCGCTCACCCCCCCCTCAGTATTATATATTTCTAACAATTGGTATCAAAACTAGGTTACTTGGAAGAGGCTTAAAAACTTGAGTAAGATCATTGTGGATATGAAATAGTTCAAGAGAAATCATTAAGAATCCCTTGAGCAAACAGATCTTCTTATATAGGAAAGAGGCAATCTGAAAGAAAGGTACAAAGATGCAAAATATTACATTGGTAAACTGAAAGACAAAATTGATCACCTAAAATCTAGAAAGGAATCAAAAGAGCTTACTAGTGACAATGATGAAGTAGAAATTCTCAAGAAGGAAAATGAGATCTTGAAACATGAGTTAAAAATTGTTGAATTTAAGTTGAGTCTTAAGAAGAATGATAGTGAGATTGAACCAAATCTGAAATCTGAGAATGTAGACCTAAGATCCCATCTAACTCAAGTAACATCTGAATTAGATTCTATAAGAATAGAGCATACATAATTAGAAAAGTACAACACCATTATGAAGGGAGAATTAACACAAGCTAAACAACAATTTGATAAGCTTTCTTCCAATAGTGAGAAAATTGATGAACAACTATTTTTTCAAAGACCCTCTTATGATGAGACAGGTGTTGGATATCTTATTGAAAACTCAGCCAAGAAAACTGAAGTTAGGAAAGAACCAGATCCAATTGTTGAATCCCCTAAGTCTAAAGAAATTGATCAGAGTAGAATTGAATCAAGCATATCTACAGAAATACCTAAAGAAGTTGAGCAAGTTGATTTATCTGAGAAACATGATGAACGAAAGAAAATAGCAAAGTCGAATCACCTACGAAGGCTAGACATGAATTTAGAGGTGGATGTTTTATATGCAATGAAGTTGGCCATATGAAGAGAGATTTCACAGGTAAGTCTTTTAGACCTATCACTAATTTCTATTGTTATAATTGTCATGGTTTTGGACATAAAGTAGTAGATTGTAAGAAACCTAAGTTTGATAGTAGTAATTGAAATAGTAGAATGTTTAGGGATACTAACTCTGTGGGTAATGAAAGAAGGAGATCACAAAGTAGATTGAATGATGGAGAAAGACCTAATGGAGTAAGGCACTAGATTGTATGTTACAAGTTTAACAATCTTGGACACATTGCAAGGAATTGCAAAGCACCTGATGGTCAGAATGGAACCAATCGAAGAAAGAATGCACTTGTATGTCAATTATGCAATAACCTTGAACACACAAGATTTTGCAGAATGGATAGAAGGAATTTCAACATGAATCCTAATTATAGAAGGAATGCTAATAGAAATGATAGAAGAAATTGTAATAATAGCAATAATAGTCACAAGGAAGCACTCAAAGAGTATGTAATGTCCCCATTTTTTAGGTCAATTTTAATAATAATAGAGTTATAATATTAAATAAATAAATAAACAAAATTATAATTATATTGATAATGTTAAATAACTAATAATAATACCTTATAGAATATTATTATCCAAATTATTATATTTATAATGAAAGATATAAATATTAATTAGTATAATATAAACAAATATATTGTTACTATTTATTTTTAATTATATTTTAATTAAGAGTGTTGATAATATAATCATGAGATATATTGTCATAGATACCATGAACAGTGTATATTCTTATGTACACCAAATATTAAAATTGGACATTTAATACTAATTGTAAGAAAATATTATTTTATGGAAGTGATTAAAAATATAACCTAAATATTAAATATAATTATATTCAAGTATCAAAATATAATAAGCTTTCTTAGGGTCACGTCCATTCTATCATACAAGTATATAGGCAATAGATTTGATGGGAACCTAGGGGGCAAGGGAGCAGAGAATAGAAAGGAAGCGAACAAGGAAGATGGAGGAGCATATACCATTCACAGCATCATAAACAATGCCATGTAGGCTCCTACTGATCGAGAGTCCTGTACCACAACAAGGAAAGAGAAAAAAAGGGGGGGCATCGAAAGAGATATGAAGGAACACCTTAGGGACGTCAGACAATCACTCTCAAAAGCAGTAAAGTGGATGTGAGAAATACTAATACAAAAAACAAAACTCACAACCTAACCCTAAAATCTGCTCAGGAACTATTACCAAAGAGAATAGGCGGCAGAAGAGTTTACCGAGTTAGCTTGGTAAATGAAAGAACACACAACTCGGTAACCAAAGTGATTACCAAGTGAACTCGGTAGAAGAGATTACCGAGTGAACTCAGTAGGCAAAGTGATTACCGAGTGAACTAAGTAGAAGAAGACACCGAGTGTACTCGGTAGCCACAGGAGAATGAAGCTCGGTAGAAGAAGGCATCGAGTGTACTCGGTAGCCACAGGAGAATGAAGCTCGGTAGAAGAAGGCATCGAGTGTACTCGGTAGCCACTGCAGAGAAAGACTTCTACCAAAGACAATACCGAGTGCAAACTTATAACATGAATATTTCCACCATTAAAACCAAAGACTCAAAGCTTCAAACTTTCAAATAAACTTTCCAAAATGCAATGAATAGAAGAAGGACAACAATGGATTCAAGTATGCTTGCTTGCTTTCTATTCAACTCTGATTCAAAATATTACAAATCTGGGAGCATTCGGCTTCAACTAGAAAACCCTAAAATAACCCTAAAACTTTAAACTGATAAAACTTCAAACTTGTAGCTCTAATGGTTGCATACAGTAACGCCTGGAGCAATCACTGCTTCAATAGGACGAATGAAAAACAATAAACTATTCAACTTACAGAATGATCAGAGAAGAAACACGTGCAACTACAGGCACAAAATGAACTTCCTCTGTCCTTGCAACAAATTGGATCTGCTGATCACTTTTTCTGCTCTGCAACTTCTTCTGTCTCTATTGGTTGAATGGAATAGAACATTCCTTTTGTTATACTTGCAAAATGTTTTCCCCCCATTTCTGAATTTGAAAAACTCACCTACCAAAATAAATATTTCTGGCTGTTGTGCAATCCGTCAGGGGAGGTAGGTGGGCGTTTGGCTCCAAGGACAAATAGACATCTGCATTAAATATTCCAACACTCCCCCTTTGTCCTGAGCCAAACAAACAAGGATCACTGCTGATCCATATCAACTACACCAAGACACTCTCTTAGGTGTACAAAACTTCCAATGCCTAATGACTTGATAAAAATGTCTACTAGCTGCTGCTCAGACTTACAAAATTCCATCTTGATATCCCCATTCTCCACCAACTCTCTGATGAAGTGATATCTGATCTCTATATGTTTGTTTCTCCCATGGAAGACTGGATTCTTAGACAATGCAATTGATGAGATGTTGTCACAATAAATTGTGGTTCCATCTCCTTGCCTTTCATTCAAATCTGTCAAGATCCTCCTTAGCCAAATTGCTTGGCATGCTGCTGCATTTGCTGCTATGTATTCAGCCTCTGCTGTAGATTGAGCAACAATGGGTTGCTTCTTGGATGCCCATGAAATTGCACCCGATCCCATATGAAACATGTATCCGGAAGTGCTCTTCCTATCATCTAAACTTCCAGCCAAATCACTATTCGTGTAACCAACCAACTTGAATTCAACATTTGCAATATACAAAATTCCAAATCCCTTGGTACCTTTCACATACCTTAGGATCCTCTTTCCCGCTTACCAATGAGAATCCTTTGGTGTTTCCATAAATCTGAAAATTAGACTTACTGCATGCATTAGGTCTAGCCGAGTTGCAGTCAAATACATCAGACTTCCAACCATACTCTTGTATAGTGTTGGATCCACTCTCTTGCTAGAGTCTTCCTTGCTCAACTTCAGACCTATTGTTGTTGGTGTGGGGGCTGCCTTACTGGTCTGCGTTTTGAATCTCTCCAAAATCTACCCTGCATACTTTTCTTGAGGCATGAAGATGCCATCATGCATTTGTTTTACTTCTATGCCTAGAAAGTACTTCAAGAGACCTAGGTCTGTCATTTCAAATTCACTTTTCATGACCTGTTTGAACTCACCAATTAGAGCCTTATCATTTCCAACAAAAATTAAATCATCTACATACAAGACAAAAATCAACACATTTCCATTTGATGCCTTGATGTAGAGAGTAGGCTCCCCATTGCTTTTGCTAAAGCCATTGCTCATCAAATATGAGTCAATCCTACTATACCATGCCCGTGGAGCTTGCTTGAGCCCATAAAGAGCTCTCTTCAACCTATATACTTTGTTCTCTTCACCTGCAACTTCATAACCAGGTGGCTGCTCCACATACACTTCTTCTTTCAATACACCATTAAGGAAGGCGGACTTCACATCCATTTGAAATACCTTCCATTTGTGCTGAGCTGCAATTGCTATGACATCATGCACGGTTTCCATTCTTGCAACTGGGGCATAGGTTTCATCATAATCTCTTCCATACTGCTATTTGTAGCCCTTAACTACTAGCCTTGCCTTATGTCTATCAATCTTACCTTCAGCATTGCATTTGGTCTTATAGACCCATTTCACTCCAATCACTTGCTTCTTGGGAGGCAAATTAGTTAACTCCCATGTCTCATTCCTTTCTATAGCATCTATCTCCTCATCCATGGCCTTACACCATTTCTTCTCCTTAATAGCTTCTTCAAAATAAATTGGATCACTATGAGAAAATAATGCAAAATTAACACTCTCATCATAATCTTCATACCTTTTATTTTGTTATATCTCCCTAAAACTCTTGGTCTTTCTTGGTAGCAGGGAGGAGAGTGTGGGATTAGAATCTTTGCTGGTGCTGCTTGGCATTGACACTCGGTCATGCCTAGAGGAGCTTGGTAATGATTGAGGTTGCTTGCCTTTTCTTCTATCTGCTCTTTTTTCTTGCTGTTCATCAGCATCCTCTTCATTCATAAATGGCACTTTACTTGAAGTGCTTGGTGACTCATCAATTGAACCATACCAAGACTGATTTTCAAGAAATTCCACATCTCTTGAAAGCATCATCTTGTTGTTCAATGGGTCATACAATATGTATGCCTTTGATTCTAGGCTGTACCCTGTGAAAATGCATTTCACACCTTTTTCATCAAATTTTTGCCTTTGCTCTTTAGGCACATGTGCATATGCAACAAATCGAAAAACCCTTAGGTATTCAACTGTTCATCTTCTTCGTAACCAAGCTTCCATTGGAATTCTGTCACGGACTGCCTTGGTAGGACACCTATTAATTAGGTAAATTGTTGTTGCCACAGCCTCTCCCCAAAATTCAGTTGGGAAACCTTTCTCTTTCATCATGCTCCTTGCCATTTCAACAATGGTCCTGTTCTTTATTTCAGCCACTCCATTTTGCTGTGGTGTATAGCTGGCTGTGAGCTCTTTCTTTATGACATGTTTCCTGCAAAAATTTACAAAAGAATTGGAGGTATACTCCCCTCCTCTATCTGATCTTAGGACCTTGATATAGTATCCACATTCTCTTTCAGCTTAGGCTTTAAATTCTACAAATTTATCAAATGCTTCAGATTTATTCTTTAAGAAATACACCCATGTCCTACGACTGAAATAATCAATAAATGTCATGAAATAAGTACTCCCCCCAATGGAAGTAACTTGCATTGGACCGACAAGGTTAGTATGCACTAATTCTAATGGATATCTAGCCCTCCTAGAATTTTCAGAATTAAAGAGAAGCCTATGTTGCTTACCCAAAATACAAGCCTCACACTTGTCACATGAATTTTCTATACGTGGCAAACCTTCTACCATTCTTTTATTTGATAACAAATTTAAACTAGCATAGCCAAGATGACTATACCTGAGGTGCCATAGCCATGAGGGGTCTTCAATCACACTCCTTTGAGCTGATTGTGTGGGAAATGCAGCACTAACTTGAGATGAGAAACATGTCTCAATCCTCAAGGGAAACATTCTATTCTTGGTCATTTGAACTGCTGCAAGTAAATTCTTGCTTCCATCCTTTTCTTGAATGATACACTTGTCATTCTCCATCAGCACTTTGTATCTATTTTGAATGAGCTGATCAATGCTCATCAAATTGTGCTTCATACGAAGGGTGAAATACACATTTTGTATTTCCCTTTTCTCACCTTTCTTGGTGCGGACCATAATAGATCCTTTGCCCACAACTGGTAGGGTTCCATTGTTACCCATCTTAATTTATGATTTGAAACTCTTGTCAATGAATGAAAACAAGGTTTCATTACCACTCATGTGGTTGCTACATCCACTGTTGAGGTATCAAACCTCAGGGCTTCCTTCTTCACCAACATTACACATGATGAAGGCAACAACATTGGGTCCACTTCCCATATTCACATCAGCCACATTTGCTTGTCTTGACTGATCATTTTGCTTCTTCCAGCATTCATTTGCATAATGGCCATATTTATGACAGTAGTAGCATTCTACATTACTCCTATTTGAGTTGTAGTTTTTCTTACTTCCTCTTGAGGTATTTTGTGAGCTACTTGCTCCATCTGCTCTTCCTGAGCTTTCTGCTGCAGCATTTCTTTGTCCTCCATTACCTCAGGCTCTACCTCTGGAGTTTCTGCCTGAGCCATTTCTTCCTCTCCCCCTTCCTCTTGGATTTGACTAAGCCTTGAATGCTTGCTCTTGGGAAGATGAAGATGTAGATCTATTGATCCTATGCTCATGGGTTTGAAGAGAACCCATCAACTCATCCATTGTCAAAACAATGAGGTCTTTTGCTTCTTCTATTGTCATGACCAAATGGTCATATTTATGAGGTAAACTCCTCAATATCTTTTCCACTATCCTCTGCTCTTGATAGTCTTCTCCATTTGACTTCAGCTGGTTAATCACATTAGAGGTCCTTGAACTGAAGTCTGCAACTGATTCATTTTCCTTCATCTGAAGGTTCTCAAACTCCCTCCTTATATTCTGTAGCTTTACTGTGCGGACTTTATTAGTCCCCTTGAAATTCGTCTCAAGGATAACCCATGCTTCCTTTGCATAATTTGCTGCTGCAATCTTGGGGAATACAGTCTCTGTCATTACTGCTTCAATAAGACTTAATGCCTTAGCATCCTTCCTCCTTGACTCTTTCAAATGAGTCTTTTGTGCATTTGTGAGAGCAGTATATTGTGTTGGATCAGTCACATCATTGATTCCATTAACTACAAACTCCCACAAATCATTTGCAACCATAATGGTCTTCATCTTCTTTGCAAATGTATCATAATTCTGTCCATTAAAGGACGATGGCTGCTGCCATATCTTTTTTGCATCTCTTGCCATGATAAATATCCCAGAAAACAAATGCCCTAACTCACTGTGGATGTGGGGCCTCAAAGCTCTGATACCATGTGAGAAATACTAATACAAAAAACAAAACTCACAACCTAACCCTAAAATCTGCTCGGGAACAACTATTACCGAGTGATAAATTTTTCTCGGTAACCAAAGAGAATAGGCGGTAGGAGAGTAAAGAACACACAACTCAGTAACCAAAGTGATTGTCGAGTGAACTTGGTAGAAGAGATTACCGAGTGAACTCGGTAGGCAAAGTGATTACCGAGTGAACTCGGTAGAAGAAGACACCGAGTGTACTCGATAGCCACAGGAGAATGAAGCTCGGTAGAAGAAGGCACCGAGTGTACTCGGTAGCCACTGCAGAGAAAGACTTCTACCAAAGACAATACCGAGTGCAAACTTATAACGTGAATATTTCCACCATTAAAACCAGAGACTCAAAGCTTCAAACTTTCAAATAAACTTTCCAAAATGCAATGAATAGAAGAAGGACAACAATGGATTCAAGTATGCTTGCTTGCTTTCTATTAAACTCTGATTCAAAATATTACAAATTTGGGAGCATTCGGCTTCAACCAGAAAACCCTAAAATAACCCTAAAACTTTAAACTGATAAAACTTCAAACTTGCAGCTCTAATGGTTGCATACAATAACGCCTGGAGCAATCACTGCTTCAACAGGATGAATGAAAAACAATAAACTATTCAACTTACAGAATGATTAGAGAAGAAACACGTACAACTACAGGCACGAAATGAACTTCCTTTGTCCTTGCAACTAACTGAATCTACTGATCACTTTTTTTGCTCTGCAACTTCTGAGCTCTTCAACTTCTTCTGTCTCTACTGGTCGAATGGAATAGAACATTCCTTTTGTTATACTTGCAAAATGTTTTCCCCATTTCTGAATTTGAAAAACTTACCTACCAAAATAAATGTTTCTAGCTGTTGTGCAATCCGTCAGGGGAGGTAGGTGGGCGTTTGGCTCCAGGGACAAACAGACATCTTCATTAAATATTCCAACAGTGGAAGACTATTAAGAGCGCGTAACCCACACCAAAGATATGGCATCCGAATATAAACGAGCACGCAACATCCAAGTCAAAGGTCAATAGCACAAATACATCCATAACCCAGTGTAAATATGATAATTACATCAAATAGAGACCTCTACAGATACAACCAGCATTGAAGAATATCCATGTCCTTTGAGAAGTTGCAAAAAATTAGAAAATGATATAGGAGAGATAAAGATCTTCAACGTTAGGCATAGAAAATAAAGAGGTGAGAAAAAGACACATTTGCATATTATTATTCAATCAGCCTGCAAAAATTTACGTCTAAGTTAAGAAGGAGAATGTAAGATCTTTACCCGTATCAAGTCTGGAAGAAGTACAAACAGATAACTAGCAGTCAAACAATCGAGGTGAGAAGCCTTAACATTCCAAATGGAAAGCTGACCATCCATAGTATGAAGGAATACAAATATGGAGACACCAAACTATAACTAACAGTTTCCCAGACTTAGAAATCTGAGAATCCAATTAATAATAGGTATCAATATATATCTCATCCATCAATCAATCATAGAATGAGGATATATGCTCAAATTCAGTGTTGGATAAATTTATCATCATAATTAGAAATTTGAAGTTGATTATCTCCTTCAACATTCAAGATATCAAAGATATCGTTCAGTATCACTGGCCACTTGGGAAGAAGTAATTAGACCCACAAACTAATGTAAAATTTAAGCAATTAGATATTTGGAGAGAGATTTAGGAAGAGGTTATCAGTTATCATAACCACCTAATTTCAGGAAGGAAATAAGATAAATACAGTCTGAGAAATCTGCAAAATCATTATTGGAGGAAAAGCACTACAATCGTTATCTAGAGTTTTTTTTTCATTAAAACTTTTGAATTACATACTTTGAGATTATATATATATATATATATATATATATATATATATATATGTATATATATATGTATATATATATATGTATATATATATATGTATATATATGTATATATGTATATGTACATATGTATATATGTATGTATATATGTACATATGTACATATGTATATATGTATATATGTATATGTATATATGTATATATGTATATATATATAGATATATGTACATATGTATATATGTATATATGTATATGTATATATGTATATATGTATATATATATATAGATATGTATACATGTATACATATACATATATACATATGTACATATACATATATACATATGTACATATACATATATATATATATACATATATATATATATATATATATACACACACACACACACACATATATATATATATATCTATGTGTATATATATATATATACACACACATATATATATATATATACATATATACATATATATATATATACATATATACATATATATATATATATACATATATACATATATATATATATATATACATATATACATATATATGTATATACATATATATATATGTATATATATATATATGTATGTATATATATATATATATATATATATATATATATATCAAAAAATCATATTTTTTGTGTCAGATAATCCCTTTGTAAGATTGACATAACGAACCATAAAATATACCATCTTGTTACTTAGTGTCCTAAAATAGTACAAAAGTATTGTTACGGCATAGACGGACTCAACATATAAAGATCATTGCAGTTTAGGATAACTTTCATTACATTCCCAATAAGTCTATTATCACTACCCAAACTCAGTGAAAGTGTTATGTTGTAAAAAAGAAGGCTCTTATGATTAACCTAGACCCTAAAATGAATAGACCCACACAAGGAACATTACAGAGTATGTTCATGAATTGAAGGAAGTATTTGTGAAAGCAAGTGATCCAAAAAGTTCTCATATAGTTTTAGAAGAGCATTATTTTGATGCACCTGAAGGAAGATAGAAGTCAAGAATTGTTTGTGACTCATCTTATTTGAATTAAGCATTTCCAGTATAGGCAGAGCATCAGTTGATCAAAACTAAAGTTAGAGAGCAAATAAGAATTTGCATAGTTAATAGAAGGTAGAAGATATAATAAGGAATTTATGGTTAAGCGTGTAAACATTTTTATGATCACCGTAAGTCGTATATAAGAAAAAAATCTTTATAGCAATCAGAAACAACTTTTGTAGATGAAGTTGATGCACATTTAATGCAAAGTTAATTTTGAAATGATTTAAGGATTGTGAACACGATTTTGAGTACCATTTGTTCATGTGAAGATTTTTAGAGCATTTGTGAGATACTCGATAGCAAATTGAGAGTGAATTGAAGTGTTTGAAAGTGAGAAGTTGAAGAAGCCCTAATACACGATAATTAAGGTATTTTACAAAGCTTTGAGTTAGAATTTTAAATATAATCAGTTATCATAATGACAAGCCGGTCTGTATGTGATGTCAATGAGAGACCGAGGTATAAATTTAAGAAGCATTTTGTTTCTTTAATCGATGATCCTTTGGGAGCGTTTTCACAAATCCCACCTAATGTACTTCATGTAGAGAATGTTAGAAGCTACATTCACTGTAAATTTGAGAATATTGGAGATGAAGACATTCATAAGGATTTAGGTATTATGTGTAGTGGAAACCTAACCTTGAAATCTAATTTGGATACTTGAATGAGTTGAACCTAATTAAGTACATGTTTTATATGGAATTTGATAATCATGAATGAAGTAGGATTATCTTGAGTAGAGTACATGAAGAGATGTTTTGGATAGGAGATATACCTGCCATAATTAATAGTGACCTGATTCATAAGGTCACAGTACTAAGAAATGAAGGCAGTAACCCAATCAATGATAGAAACGTCAAGAAAATTGTTGAAAGAAATGAGAAGACTAAATTTGATGGCAGAAATATGAAGGTTGACCTAATCAAGGATACCTGAGTTAGAGTTTTGAGCAAGACTATTGGATATAATCTCAATCATAGTTCAAGAGTAAATTCTATACCAATAGTTTTTTTACATGCAACATATGTGACAGATGTTGAATGAAAAAGGTGAATATGTGTGAGATTGTTAGAGTGCAATTGTTGGACAACATAGCAAAGCTGAAAAAATCTAAGAACACAATTTTTAGATTTGAATCTTTGCTGACCTATTTGTTTTTCCATGCAACCAAGAAATTCCCTGGTATGACAAGTTGGAATAGTAATGAATGCACCATGAAGCTGATCATATAGTGTTACAGGGCCAAACTTGAAGATGTTAGAGACAAAGATATCGACAGAATGATGAAGAATTTTCAGTTGGAAATGAAACAAAGATACATAATCCCTCCTACTATGGTAGAGAAGTACAAATATGAAATGTGCTTTATGGTAGAAACTAATACAACTTGTACGGAGGTAGTTGAAGCTAGAGTTAAATTTATGGAACCTGTGGCTTATGAAATGAGTGAAGAAATCATTGAGGGATATGCAAAGATAATTTTGTAGTAAAAAAGAGATACTTAAAGTCCTAGATGGGGGACATATGAAGAAAAGATAAAGGAAGTTCACTCTAAACTTCATAACAAAGAAATCAAGAAGAATGTTGAGAAGAGGATAGAATCTATTCTCAAGGAATTAGGAATAACAAGGCAAGAATTTAATGAGATCAAGGGTATTACATAGCCTTAGAGATGAAGACTAGTGGAAAATCTAAGGTATTGCTAGCTACTCCTATTGCCATTGCTACACCTTCAGAGGGAGTGAGAATAGTAGGATTTACTTCACAAATACCTACTGCTCCCTATGTCATAGTTGCATAAGTGCAACCTAGTAAAGATAAATCTAGAGAGAAGAAGAAACCTAATGAAGATGTTGTAATATCATTTGCATAGAGAAAATTAGAGAGATTGGTAAAGGTAAAGCAAGAATCTGCACCATCTCCTAAGAAGAGGACCAAGCAGACCAGCAGTGGTTTGGTGAAGAGAAGGAAAACAATGCAAAACAATGAATTTGAGGAAGAGATTGGGGAGAAGGCAGTATAATAGGTAGTTGGTGAGGGTAGAACATCAATGGTAAGAAAGCTTGGAAACCAAAAATGGAAAATTTAAATGTACAAATCATTGAGAATGCCAATTTTGTTCATTTGAATAAATATTATAGTTTGTATAGTAATATGGATAGAAGGCAATTTGAGAATGTTATAGTAAGGAACATGATTTGAGAAATAAGAGATTTGATCTTATTCAAAATAATGTTCCTACAAACTTATACAATAGATTGTTGAATAGGAAGAGAAGAGTAATAGAGTAGGATATGAAATTAAGGGCAAATTTTATTAAGAAATTGTCCAAAGTAAACAGTGATGATGGTATAGAAAATATTTTGGAAGGTATTGAGCCTTTGTTGAGAAATAGCAGAAGAGAAATTCTTCTTATGGGCGAAAAATATGAAGAGGTAAACAAGGAGATTGAAGAATCCATAGTTAGTTACATGACTTCTAAGCCTAAAGCAACTAAGGAGAGTGCACAGTTAGAGAGAGAAATCCTTGTGCATGTTGAGGTAAATACACCTATTGTTATTGAAGAAGAGGTTGGGGAAACTCATTAAATTAACTCACCATACCCATTATCTGGGTATAAGATAATGGAGAAGGCACCTTACCTAGACTGTAGTGAAAGTGGGGACAAGTTCCAATATAAATGTGTATATGTTTTGAAATCTCCCACGAAGCTAATCATGATGAACTATTTGAAGTACATTCCAAATAGTTTGAAGCTAATACCAAAGTCAATGGAAAGCTCAATGAGATCAAAGCTATGATGACCTTGGTAATGCCAGGTCTTGTGAGTGAAGAACATATGTTTGAATGAAAGGCATCATAATATGGTGGAAGGTCATAATGTACTCAAGGTAGACATTCCTAATGAGGAACTGGCACCAGATGATTCATAACTGGCAGAATTGATGGCTCCCATCCATGTTGAGGAGCATTGATCCTTTGGTAGAGTTGGTTATTGAGCAGAGATAATAGATTTTCATCAAAAGGCAACGAAAAAAGAGATTAGAGGCAGAGCACTTGCAAGGAGAAGTCTTATCTTTTTGCCATGTTACAAAAGAGAGAAAAACCATCATCTTTTTACCTCTCCTTTGACCCTTAGTATTTACAGAATATGTGAGGAGCCCAAATTAATACCAGCAATTGTAGGCATAATACAATGAACAGCTAGAGGCTATGACAGGAGACAAACTTATTTGGGTGGACCCTTGGATTGGCATTACTAGTTTCAATCGAATGGAAGTTTTAAATCACCAAAAAGAGCAATGTGCATGTCTGCAAATTGTACATGTATTCCATCCCCATCCCTTTCAAGTTGTAAAGGGAAGGCATTCCCAATTGATAGTGCTGATCTTTGGTGGAAATAACACTGAAATAGAGGAGATACCAACCGATTTGGGCAACGATTTGGAAAGGGAATTAAAGAAGAATGCTTGTAGTGACATGCCTTTCCCATTTTTTCTTGAAGTCAAATGTTACCCTCTGCAAAGTTGTCAACAAAAACAAATTGAGAAGCACTAGAGGCAAAGGTTGAAAGATTCGACAGCTTGGGAATCTGATGATAAATGCTCAAAACGCATTACTTTCTAGAGAAATTTCCAATCATAGTGTAGACCTTCATGCACCAAGGATGGACTTCTTCATAAATAAAGTTTGGAGGCTTGTGATTTCTAAAAGGAAAGTTAGAGACAAATGTCCCACATTGACGTCATCAATGGACATTTTAATTAATTGTAATAGATTTCCACAATCCATGCTATTCTTATTTGTGTTTTTGGTGAGATTGTGTGTAATTTTTTCAGCATCAATGTTTTGGATCATACTCCATGATCCATCATCAGGATGAGAGAGCTAAGAAAAAACATAATGGGTTGCAGACTGACTGAATAAAAAGAGAAAGAGAGGGGGCCAAGGAGGATAGCACGCAAGTCAAGAAAGCACAAGATTGAAAAGAAAGGCACCAAAGAGGTCAAAAGAGAGGGAAGAAAAGACCACACAAAAAATCACTCAAACTACCTAAAAGAACTCAAAAAAGGGAATAGAAAAAAGGCTAGTTCTAACTAAATAAGATAATAGTATATATATATATATATATGAATGTAAAGAAAATTAAGAAGAAATAAAGAACAAGAACATCAAAGAAAAGTAATAGTTAGAAAAGGCAAGATAATGAGTAACCGATTCAAAAGGATCTGAGAATGAGAAATGGGGCTAAGGGAGAGGTGGTGGTTTCTAATTAAAGAATAAAAAATGAGAAGGTTGGGGGGAGAGGCCAAGGGTCAAAAATTGAAGGAGAGCCTAAACAACTTTTTCCTGGATATCCAGAATACTTAGAAGCAAATAGTAGATAGTTTGGTAGAAACTAGAGAGGCTTTGCGGATATTGATAGAAAAACTGCAAGGAGTTGCATCTACTAATGAGAAAGGGAGCACTTCAGACGAGCCAAGAAATCTAAAACCCACACCATCTAAATCAACAAAAACTATTTTCTTGCCTGCGGGTGAGCCACCAATACAAAATCTAACCCTTAGTCCTATGGAAGAGGTTACAAGTAACTTTATTGCATTAAGAGCTACTTACATTGGCTTAGATGACGACTTTCACAATTCAGATCCTTATAGAGAATATGTGGATATGATAAACACTTTGATGCCCAAGAAAGAGTACAGGAGGGAGCATGACATAAGTGGAAGAGAGCTCAAAGGTAAAATAAACAAGTTTACAACACCTACATTTGATGGAACAAATAACATTTCAGAGAGAGCATGGCTACAAAAATTACAGACCTTCTTCACACTTAACCCCATGAAGGAGAGTGATGTCATTCAATTCACAAGTCTACACTTGGAAGATGCAACCTATGATTAGTGGTATCATGGAATGACTACTCAAGGTCATGATCAGGTAACTACATTTGATGATTTTAGTCAAAGAGTGATAGACAGATTTGACCTCAAGGATGATGAAGAGTATTTTAAAGAATTGTCAAAGTTGAAGCAAACCAAATCAGTTAATGAGTATATAGAGGAGTTTCAAATAGTGGCTATTATGGTACCTGATATGAGTGAAAAGAGGATTGTTTATATTTTCCTTGATGGTTTGGAAGATTCTGTTAAGGGTCTAGTTAAGGCTTTCTCACCCTCAACCTTATAGGAAGCTATCAAAAGAAGCTTGCAACTTAAAATTTGTGTCCTTATGAAACCAGTCACTAATCAAAAACCCCCAAATCTTTGGCAACATAAGGGGAATTTTCAAAAAAAGACTTTTCTAGCACTACCACCAAAAAATGTGATAAATGTAGCAAAAAAGAAGGTAGATAAAGAGACTAGGAGTGAATTACGAAGGAAAAAGCTTTGTTTCACTTGTAGAGAGCAATGGGTTCCAAGACACAAATGTTTGGGGAAAGGTCACGTGCACTATATTGATGTTGTTTCAGAATGTGATATGGATGAGCACGAGGAATTTCATGACACTAAGAAGGAGGAAGAAGAAGGGAAGGAATTTTTTTTTAGCAAGGATAACACTTTAGCAACATTATCAAGAGTCCCAAGATGCCATCCCTTTCAAATTCGAGGGGTACTAGGAAGGCAAATGTTGATAGTTCTTCTTGATAGTGGGGCAACTCACAATTTTATTGATGAGGGATTTGTCATGAAAAGAGGGCTTAAAGAAAAATATTTTGAGGGATTCAATGTTATTGTAGCTGATGGATTCACTATGCCTTGTACACAGGTGGTGAAACAACTCAAGATGACCTTAGGAGATTATGAGTTATGTGATGACTTCTATGTTGTTGGCATTGGGGAGACAGATCTTGTATTGGGTGTTCAGTGGTTGCACTCTATTGGAGGCTATTACATGAACCATCAAACTATGGAGTTTAAATTTCATTCCAATGTGAAATAAGTCTTATTGAGAGGCTTATCGAATGGAGCACCTAAGGTGGTCACTGCAAAGAGGATGGAGAGGACTTTTCAAAGAGGACAAGTAGCATGGGCAACATGAGTCATAATCCATCCAACAAGCTCTCCAAAGAATCAAGTTAATTTCCATTTTGAAATTCAAAATATTCTTGATAAGCATAGTACAGTTTTCAATTATTTGCCTCTGGGATTACCACTAGATAGAGTTTTTGAGCATGTTATAGAGTTAGAACAGGGTGCCAAACCAATTATAACAACTCCATACTGCCATCCAAGAGGTTATAAGGAAGAAATAGAAAAAAATATTAAGGAACTCCTAGACATGGGATTCATAAGGCCTAGCTCTAGTCCATTTGCATCATCTATGGTACTTGTCAAGAAAAAGGATGGTACAATGAGAATGTGTATAGACTACAGGGTTCTAAACAAGAAGACCATAAAAAATAGGTATCCCATACCATGCATAGATGAACTCATTGATGAGTTACATGGTGCTGTATACTTCTCAAAAATTGACTTAAGATCATGGTACCATCAAATCTAAATGAGGAGGGAAGATGTGGAAAAGACCGCTTTCAGATGTCACTATGGGCACTTTGAATTTCTTATTATGCCATTTGGCCTCACTAATGCACTAGCAACATTCCAATCTTTTATGAATAAGGTATTCAACAAGCATCTTCAAAAATTTGTTTTGGTATTTTTTGATGATATCTCTATTTTTAGTAAAACATGGGAAGAGCATCTAAAGCACATAGACACTATTTTGGGAATCTTGGAGCAGCAATCCTTATATGCTAAGCTATCTAAATGTGAGTTTGGTATGACAAAGATCCTATATTTGGGACACATTATAAGTTCTAAAGAAGTACAGGTTGATCAACAAAAAATTCAGGCAATTTTGGATTGGCCTCCACCCACTAATCTTGCATAGTTGAGAGGTTTCTTCGGGTTGTGTAGCCACTAGAGGAGATTTGCTAAGGGATTTTCTTAGCTTTCTGCCCCCTTGACTGATTTGACAAAGAAAGGGGCTTTTGTTTGGATAGAAGATGCACAAAAAACATTTGATAAGCTTAAGGAGGTAATGAGTTCATGCCCTATGCTTGCAATTCCAGATTTCTCTTTACCTTTTGTTGTTGAATGTGATGCTTCTGGAGAAGGTATAGGGGTTGTCCTAACTCAAATGGGACATCTAATAGCATTTGAGAGTAGAAAATTAAATCAATCAGAGATAGGTTACTCCATCTATGATAAGGAAATGTTGGCAATCGTGCATGCACTTCATAAGTTTAGACAATATTTAGTTTGTGGGAGATTCATTGTAAAGATAGACCATAATAGCCTCAGGTTCTTCTTGAACCAAAGGGATTTGAATGATCGTCAACAAAAATGGGTAAGCAAATTTCAAGCTTATGATTTTGATATTGAATGCATGAAAGGAAAGAATAATGTGGTTGCTGATGCTCTCTCAAGAAAGCCCATTTTGTGTTCCTTAACATCTATCTCTACTGATTGGAAAGTCTCCATAATCTCAGAGTATGCTAAAGATTCCTTTGCAACCAAGATTTTGGATAAGTTAGTGGATGATAATAGGTACAAGGTTGTTGATGAATTGATTTATTACAAGAATAGGATCTTCTTAGTGCCAGGATAAAAAATTAAGGAGATGATATTGAGGGCCTTTTATGACACACCTTTGGTTGGTCATCAAGGATACTTCAAGACATATAGGAAACTTCAAGAGCAGTTTTCATGGAAGGGTATGAAGGAATATGTCCTTAAACACATTAAGGAATGTATGGTATGCCAACAAAACAAGAGTGAGCAAATTTTTATTGCAGGGTTGTTGCAGCCACTTCCTATTCCTAAACAAAAATGAGAAAGTATTTCCATGGACTTCATCACTGGGTTGCCCAAGGTTCAAGGTAAGGATTGCATATATGTGGTGTTAGATAGACTAAGTAAGTATGCACATTTCTTTCCCATCGCATCTGATTTCAAGGCATCACAAGTGGCCAAATTGTTCTTCAAGGAAATTTTTAGATTACATGGCTTGCCTAGAAACATTGTCAGTGACTGGGACAGTAGATTCCTCAACTCTTTTTGGAAGGAGCTCTTTCATTTAGCAGGAACTAAACTCACTCCTAGTACTAGCTATTACTCTCAACTAGATGGACAAACATAGATAGTTAATAAAATAGAGGGATATTTGAGGAACTATGTTTCAAATCAATATGCTTGGGTGAAATGGTTGGACCTAGGGGAGTATTGTTAGAATACATCTAATCACATGTCTATTGGTATGTCTCTTTTTCATGCTCTTTATAGTTATGATACCCTTTCCTTTGTTGATCTAGTACTTTCAGATAGCAGAGTACCTGCATCAAGTGATTTTGTCAAGCAAAGCCAAGACATAATAATGTCCCTCAAGAATAATCTACAACATGCACAAAACCAACATAAGTTGTATGCTGATAGGAAAAGGACTGAAAGATCTTTTAAGGTGGGAGATTTGGTATTTTTTAGGTTGCAACCATATAAGAAAAGCACCTTGAAGAAAAGTGGGGCAAAGAAGCTCAAGCCAAGGTTCTATGGGCCTTATAAGATCATCAGGAAGGTAGGAGAGGTAGCTTATGAATTGGAGCTCCCACTAAACAGAAAAATACATAATATTTTTCATGTCTCTTGCCTGAAGAAGGTTTTAGGCCAGAAAACCATAGTATCTACAGAATTACCACCTCTTGATGATGAAGGTAAATTAGTTTCGATACCAGAAGAAGTTTGGATACAAGAGAGAAAAGATTGAGAAATAGGAGCATCATAGAGCATTTGGTCAAATGGAAAGGATTACCATTGGAGGATGCAACTTGGGAAGGAGCACATATTCTTGAGCATCCCAACCTTTATTTCTCGAGGACAAGCAATATTTAGGAGGGGAGAACTTGTCATGTCCCCTTTTCAAATAATTAAAAATAAATAAAAATTTGCTAATGCAGGCAGACTCAAACAAGTTAAGTTTCGGAAAAAGGTGCTAATCTTTGGAAACCAATGGATTAATAAATGAAAATTATTATTAAAATATGTATTATTGACCCCTCTTGGTCATGATTTAGGGTTGTGTCATCTTTTAAAGGGATTTGGAGGCATTTCGGGCTCATTCTAGAACTTGATTTTTTCTCATTGCGTTGTTGTTCTTCAAAGGCTACCATACCTACGGAGAAGGGGACCCAAGGACATGAGTTTGTAGGTTTCAAAGGAGGCTAAGGATAGGATTTTGAGGCCATTCCATGTGCAAGCTCATGCAGAGTTTTTCCTTGTGCTAAACAGTGCAAATTGTTGAGTTTTCGAGTGTGTTTATTGTAAGAGTTTGGTGTTTCCGGTTGAGTATTTCATATCAGTTTGGTTTGCTGGTATATTGCAGACATTTAGATGTTAAAATAGTGTTGAATATAGGTATTGGGTCATGGTTATACTTCTGTAATAGATTATTAGTGTTTTATGGTGTTTTCGAGTTATTTTGTGTTGTTTTCGGGAGCCCAATGAGCATTGTTTTTGTCCTCCATTTGGGAGTTGTTGTGTAAAATCTACACAGATCTGGAAATGTCATTTTTGTGGGCCATTATGCTGGCAAATTTTTTCTAAAAATGTCTACTTTTAGATTTATTAATAATATGTGAAGTTGTGAAGTTTTGGCACTAATTCAGGCATACCCGATTTGGGTTTATTGAGAAATTGGTTGATCTTTTGAAATATTGGTTGTTTGATTTTTTTAAAATCTAATTAGAGGCTTTAAATATCGTATAAAATTAGAAAGGGGACATTTCATTGTGAGTTATAAGTAAAGATCAAGTTATCTTGCGTAGATAAGTATGCTTATGCCATGTGATGTGCAAGCAATAAAAGTGATGCAAATTATTGTGAAGGAAACTTATATGTTATGCAAAGCTTATATAATGTAAGATCAGATGTATGATTAGATTAAGTGTGAGTTTCAGTAGTAAGAAAGTATTTTATGTATACCTACTCTTGTGAAGAACCTTATTGTATAATTGCATGTTAGGGTAGTGGGCTCTTCTTGCATACATTGTAATTTTTTGACCAACTCCTAACATGGTTGAAGCAACTCCTAATAGGGTTGACGCTTTTAACAAGGCCTAGTCCTCTAACAAGAACTCGAGATACATATGTTCTTCATAGATTGATAATAGGGTCAATATCCTTAACAAAATCCTTTTTTTTAGTGAATCATCTTGAGGGTATCATCCCCACCAAGGTTTTTCCTTGGCCAGGGTTTACCTAGTTAACAAATAATAGTGTTATGAGTTCTCTATGTGTATGGTTATATTTACTATTCAACATTGTTGGTTTACTTTCATATGCAAGTTATAAAGTAATTAACAATATTTAGTTGTGTTTGTAGAATGTTGATTCAACACCCCCCCCCCCCCCCGCCCCACCCCTTCAGTATTATCCACTTCTAATAGATCATTCTGTGGGTGCTATCCCCATCGGGATTTTCCCTTGGCTAGGGTTTCCCTAGTTAAAAAATAATGATGTTATGAGTTCTCTATAAGTATGGTTTTATTTACTATTCCTCATTGTTGGTTTACTTTCATATGCATGTTGTAAAGTAATTAACAATATCCAGTTTGGGCTAAATTTTGTAGAATATTGATTCACCACCCCCCACCCCTCACCCCCAGTATTATCTATTTTTAACATATTTATTTTCTAATGTTTTCTTTATAGTTTCCATCCTCTTCTTCTCTCTTTTCAAAACTTGTGGAGTCTCCATCTATAGAGATATCCTAGTTTTGGCTTCATCAAAAGTACCAAAATATGTAGCTTTTAGGTCAATAGGCTCATTTAGAAGAGCCTCTATGATATCCTTGGTATCATCTTTGTTTACCTCATACCCCAAGGGTTTTACCCCTGCAATCCTAGGTATGACTGCTTGAATTTGAGTATTATCACAGTCAGCTAGGAAATAGATGTCTTGAGCATACTGTTCAACCAATTGTTGAGGTATTCTATACCTATTCTACATCTTTTCCATGAAATTTTTAAATCATGCATCCATGATACTGTATATGAGCAATGTTAGTATGCTAATAGAAACCAAATTTAAATAAAGCTTCTACAAACTAAACAAAATTCATAAACTTCAAGATAGACTAAGATGAGCTCTCAATTGAAAATATGAGCCATTAATGGGCTCTCTCAATGAGAAGCTCTCTTGTTGAGTGGCTTTATCTAAATGGATAGGATGTATGCTCAATATGCTTCCAAAGGCTTCAATGGATGATTGTGGATTTTTGGTGTGGATAGATGGCTTTAGTATGGATTTGGCTCTCAAAATAGCATTATAACTTTACTTCATGGATTGTGTTATTTTGCAAAGGGGAAGGATCCAATTTATAGGCAAGAGGCTTGAGGGCTAAGATGCAAGGATGAGAAAAAGCTCATGGAGGGCTCAGATTGCATGAGAAGAGAGCACATGGATTGTGCTTCCTTATAGCCAATCAAGGAGTGACACATGTCACATGGTGAGAGGATGGAGGAAAGGGGAAGGATGAGTCAACAAAGGAGGCTCAAGGGATAAAATCTTCATAAAGACCCTCATAATGACTTGTAAGAGCAATAAAAGGGCTTGTAAGAGTCATTTATGACCTAGTGGACTTCATAAAGTTTTATGGTTGAGATATTTTGAGGGTGATGAGAGCAATTTCGACTTGGACTTGATTAGGAGGGTTCTAAGCTTGTTTAGGCTTGTGAAAATGATTAGAGGATGGATTAGGATGGTTTAGGATTAGCTTAGGGATAGGCAAGTGGATGGCATTTAATGAGGGTGGGTGAAGGAGGAGATATTTGTTAACTTTGGCTTGGGTTAGTAAGTTTTAACCCATGTTTAGGGAATGTGACAAGGTTAGGAGGGGATTAGGATTAGGTTTAAAGACATCTTCTAGAAGAGTCTAGATTTTGGATGAGGATAAAGACTTTCTAGAAGAGTCTAGAACTTCTTAGGATGAGGATAAATTAGATTTTTAGGAAATAAATAAAGTTTTATTTATTTCAAGGGTTTCGGTTGAAGAGATATTTATTAAAACTTTTTTAATAAACATGAGGATTAATATTTAATCTTAATTAAATATTTTGAGTTGGGATTAGTGGAAGGAAATGATGGGATTAGCCTTTAATCAAAATTAAAGAAGGATTAGAAGATTTTGGAAGAGGTTATTGGTCATAAGGAAATTGGCCAAGTTTTTGGGCAAAAAATAAATTTTTTATTTATTTTAGGATTTTTGGTCAATTTATTAATTAAATAATTAATAAATAAGGAAATAATGTTTAAATAAGATTTAAACATTTTTGGGAGGGATTCCTTAATTAAATATTTTAAATTAAGATAAAGGGATTTAATGGCATAAAAATTAATTAATTAATTAAATAAATAATTAATTAATAAATGATGATGTCATCAGGGATTTTTTCAAAAAATAAAAATACTTTATTTTTTAAAGGATTTTTAGGTGTCTACATTTTGCCCCTCTTTGATGTGATGCCGCAAGTGGCATGGCATCAAAGATAAGAAAATAAGATGCCCAAGGCTAGAGCAGAAGAGGAGAGAATGGGCTGTGAGATGCCCCCTCAAGAAGGCAGTGGGGAGAGAAAGTGAGGCTCGACGACTTCTTGAAAGTAGAAGAATCCGAGATGAGCAAGAAGACTCAGATTTGCTTAAGAGAAGAGGTTTGGTTAGCTCAAACTCTCACTACGGGAGAATGATAAAGGGAGAATCAGAGGCACAAGAGGAAGCAAGCTTAAGATCTCAGGGATTGCAGAGGATGAAGGAGCGGAGCGCTATAAAAGGAATCCAGGATGGGGAGATGGATGAGGAGATTAAAAAAGCTGATGCAACAGGATTTCAAAGAGTCAGATTGGCGGAAGATGGGTTTCGGAGATCCCTAGGACTAGGATTGTGGATCTCGAAAGATGAGGCTTGGTGGATTGATTTGGATTGGTGGATCCCTAAGACTAGGATTGTGGATCCCTAAAGCTAAAGGTGAGGAGTGATTCAAAGAGATACTGATGCATAAGCTGGGGTAGGAGAGACGGATGCCGGATATGGATGGGGGCTAATGGAGATGAAGGAAAACCATTGAAGCTTTTTGAGCGGGGGGGATACTTCAAAGAGAAGTACCACCATATAGTTGAGCACTAGATTTGCTATAGGACTGTTGGTTAATTGCCAAGGTTACCAAGAACATCAAAGCCTTTTCACCAACCGTCCAAAGGACTGACAAGCTAACTCAAAACAAACACACAAGGATTGCCCCAACATCACACATGAATCCTAGAGGAAGCAGCATAGAAATGACACTGGAGAACTCACAAGCAGAAAAGAAAAACAAACGAAAGACCTGATCAAGACCTTACGCTCTAATTGCCCCATTCGCAGCATACCATGATATGGAAAATCGTGGCAACCTTGAGGAGGGAACAAGGAGATTGTTTGGAAAAGATACTTCAAGACCCAACAGGGAAGAGTCCAAATCAAAAGAAAGAAAAAATCCAAAAGAGAACTGTTTGCCAACGAGATCGGTAGGATGAGGTACTAACAGACCAAGATCAGACATGAGGAAAGCTATATCCTACAAGAATCTATCGGAGAGCACCTAAGCTGGTGGATCTGGATGAGTGATGCGTCTGGCAAGCTGAACTAAGAAGGATAACACTTTGGTGACAGGAGATCTAGCTAAAGGATGCATTGGAATAGCTAACCAAGATGTGCGATGTGTGCAAGATGTTGATCAAGGAGGAACTGACACAAAAGCTAGATAGATACAATGATACTAAGCTAAAGAGGAGGTACAAGCTGACGAACCAAGGTATTTACAAGCTGAAGCTAACCAAGATAGTTACAAGCAAGCAAAAGCTCAGGATGATAGGATAGCGACATGGTTCGATGTTGTGCAAGATGCGAAAGCTAAGGGTGGGGTGATAGCGAAAGATATGGATTTGGCAGGATGCATCCAATGATGATGAGAGATTTTGTGACCAAGGATAGCTAGAGGAGCAGGATGAGATGGTTGGATAGGATGGTAGATAGCTAGGATTATGATGGATATAAAGAGATGACATTGGGTTTGCATGAGGATAGCCTAGAGCTAGATACCAATGACAAGGGAGGATGGACAAGACAAGATCTCCAAGGAATATAGTGCCCCCAATCAGAAGATAACATGCGGAAGGAGGTCTTATGATAGATGTGATAGGATTGAAGCTAGGATGGAAAAAGCAGAAGGGGCTAGGGAGATGGATGATAGCTGAGATGATTGGCTGAAGCTGCATAAGATTAGTGGATGGAAGCTGGAGGATGGAGGATAGGTGGATAGATTGGAAGATGGAGTTGGATGTCAAGAGATGACCAAAAGTATGAGGGTGATAGGCTAAGCTGGGGATGGCGAGATTACGCATGACGCTTGTTTGCCAAGTTTTCATCATGGTACTTGTCCAAGGCGCTTGAATTGCCAAGTTTTCACCAGTGGACACTTTATTTTTCTTTTCTTTTTTGACTTTTTGACTTTGGACTTAGCTGGAATGATTTTGGCTTTCTTCAGCTATTTTGGCTTTTTTGGAATTTTTCACTAGCTGTTGGAATGTTCAATTTTGTTGCTAGTTGTTGGTACACCGGATGTGTGATTTATGCAATAGACCAGATTAGATGGGATTGATGGTAGGAGATGGAGGGATGAAAATGTTGGAAAGGAGCATGAGATGGGGATGCTTGCAAGAGCAACATTGGCACATGTTGGAACGGGTGTGAAAAGAGCATATGGGGGATAGATGGTAGATGCGGGCATGATGGAGGATTTGTGGAAGCGTGCTTGGGGATATAGGCACCCAAGATGGAGTTAGGAGATGGGGGACATGAGTCACTAGATGGGGGATTAGCAATGGTGGATGCCATTATGCATTGGGTTTCAACTTTTTTCTTGGGGATCCACATGGTTTTGGATTTTCTTTTCATAGGCTGTTGCATTGTTTTGCATTCTTTGATTGGATTTTTCCTTTTTGGAGTATGTCTTTTAGAATAGACATATGATTTCCTAGGATGTGGATTTTTAGCTTTATGCATTTTGAAGTTGGCATTCACATTGCTGTGGTAAGCTTTGGGAAGATGGTTAGGAGAAGCTTTGTGAGATGGAGAGGATATGAAAGAGCATGTAGGGGGATGATGATGGATGATGTGCCCTGATATGTGCCTTTGTTGATCTTGCATAGGAATGGATGGAATAGGATTTTTATGATGGCTAATAGGAGGATGGAGGATGGTAGATTTTGGGACATAGGGACCCAAAATGGATTTAGCGGATGAAGGGGGATATGGTAGGTTGTTTTGGGTTGCAAAGATGGTGGAGGGGGGATGACATAAGATTTTTTGAAGGAGTGATGGGAGGCTGGCATGGTGGGCTTGGAGATAGGCTTGGTTTGGGGGTGTGGTGTACCAACACCTTTAGATGGTGAGCCTTTGGATACATATCCAAGACCATGAAATCCTAGATTTTTTTGTGCAATAATAGGCTCTCTGATTCCTTTCTCTTGTGGTCCTAAACCTTGACCTTGATAATGCCATCGATTGAGCATTTGAACAAGCTGAGGAAACTTTTTGCTTGCAGAAAATGGTAGAAGTGATTTATTAGGTGTATTGCAATGGGGAGATACTGTTCTTAATTCTTCTGCTGAGAGAGGGCCACCATGGATGAATGTAAGTGAACCAAGAGGGTAGATTATAGATTGTGGAATAGCTTGGATAGGTGGTAAGATGGAAGCATGGAGCGGGGGAGATGGAGGGATAGGATCTTGATGTAGCTGGTGGGATGACAAGATATCTTGTAGTGGAGGAGATATGGCTTGAGGTTTTGGAGATGGAGGAGATGGTGACTACACTATGGATGGAAGACATGGTACGATGATATCTTCATTTATGCTTTGGGGGATGTCAACATGCTTTTGGGCAGGATCTTGATAGGATTGGTTTGGAGTGGATGGTGCGATAGGAGGTGAAGGGATGGATTCTTCAAAGGCAGCGGATGGATAGATGGGAGATTCAGTAGTGGAGATGGGTGAGTAGAAGATGGATGCATAAGCGTCATTACGAGTGATTTGGGAAATGCTTGGAGGCGATGTGGATAGGATTTGGAGGGATTTGATAGGTGGTGGGATTTTGATGCTTGCGGGAAGTGGAAGGATTTTAAGCAATTTGATGGATGGTATGGGGATGATAGTTATGGGAGATGGAGGTGATATTATAGATGGGGAAGTGTCATCACTGACTACTTCACATGGTTGGATTAGATGACATAGCTTATCGACTGTTGGAGGCGAGTTTTCTTGTATTTCCTCTAGGAGATTCCTTGGAGACTCATGTGTCGAAGGTGGAGGTGGATTGACAGGAATAGCTAGTGTGATGGGGGTGGAAGATTGGAAGCTTGGTTGATGGGGTGATGGAGGGGAAGCTGGAATATCGGATGGCATGACTAGATAGTTTGGAATAACTCTTGGATTTTGGGGGATGCTTGGGGGAATGTTTCTAAGGCTTTCAATATACCCGTCATAGTCAACAAGATTTTCATCATCATTGGAATAGGAGGTGGCGGGAGCAAGGACAATGCGACCAAACACATCATGATAGGATCGGTACTTCATGCTTTGATGGTGAGTTTGATGGGGATGGGGTCTTGCATATGGATGAACACGGAAGCTCATGGTTGGATTTGGATTAAGCACAGATTTTGGATTGGATGATGAAAGATTTCCTAGGGAGAGTCAAAGTTGCATGACAGACCTAAGGAGGATTGGCTGGAGATTTTTGGCTTTCCTGTGGATGGAAGACTTCAAGGGCATGCTGTCAAAAAGTGAGAGTTTTGCTTTCCTATGCACTGGATTGGTGGAGATTGTGTCAACCTAAGAATAGACTAATGATCCTATGGGCATGACACGAGATTGATCACTTGTGGATCCCAACCTTTAGCTCAAGGTGATGAGGGATAACAGGTGACAAAGCTAGATTACCCTAGACAAAGCTCTGTCAGAGGGATAACCTTGGTGAGATTGGTTGATTGGTAGGATTGATTGGATAGCAAACTCTGGCAGAGTAACAACAACTCTTTAAAGGCTTGGGTGATTTTGGATTGGGTTGCTAGCTGACTGGGGGGATGATTTGGATGGACTTTGGATTTGGGATTGTTCTAAGGCAAAGAACTAGATAGATTCGGTTGCAGCGGGGGAGCTTGGATGATTTTCTGATAAGGCAGTGACTACGCTAAGTATGCCTTGAGCTGGGAGATTTCTACTTTTCTGGGATTTTGACCAAAGTTGGCAAACATTCATTCAAAAGCTATGAACAAACAAGCAGACAAAATTTTGGAGCAAGCATGTCAAACACACCAACATCCTAGGAAGCTTTCTACAAGGATGAAATTTTGTTTAGCTAGGGAGTCCTCGATATACGCAAGGTACGTGAGGCCCAAATCCGTAGATGAAACCAAAAAGATGTCACACAGCCGAGAAGAGCGGTAACCCACTTCTCCTCTTTCACTTCTCAAGGGTATAAAGTTCCTTGAGGCTTAGCCCGAGTGACAAAATTTTGATCCCAAGAGAGGTGTCTTTGGATTCACCTCCCGATCTTTATACTCCGCCGGAACGCTGGAGTTGAGGTCGTCCCAAGGGGTGATGAAATCCCCAAGTAGGCCTCCTAAAAAGTGTAAAACAAGACCACATACATGATCTTGGGCTTTAAAAGATATGTGTTCATTCCAATTGATGATTTAAATTTTGTAAGCTATGATTGAAGACACTTGTGATTATGGCATACAATGTTCATTCCAATTTGACAACGTCATTAGCATAATGAAAGTCGAGAGATCGTCAACATAAGAAATGTGAGCGCCATTGAAAATGCGTCAAAACCATGCGATGTTCATTGATTTTTAGGCATTCAAGATTGAGTGTGAGTTTATTTTAAGCCCAAAACAAAGATGTGTGAAACTCAATTGCCAAGTGTGTGCCCGGAGGCCCTCCACGTCAAGATTTGTCCAATTTTTATGCCCAAATGAAGTGTGAGCGAGATTAATGTGCATTCAAGGAAAATTTGATTTTAATCCATGGCATTCAAGAGTGTGTTTAGCAACATGCATTCAAAGACAAGTGATTAAACATTCAAGTTTTTTCCTTTGAGCATTCAAGATTGAGATTTTGTGTGTTGTTTTAAGAACTTTGAAGTGCTTTGTTTTAACCTTAGATCATTCAAGATTGTTTTGGACTCAAAAGTGAAAATGACTCTTTGGACTTTGCTTTTCATTCAAAATTTTGTGTTCTAGTTTGTATGTTTTAAGCCCAAAAATGATATTCTTAGATTGTTTTGATGCATGAAAAACCTAAGAAACATTCAAGATTTTGCAATAAGACATTTGTTTGGAACAAATAACAAAGCTTTTAGAACAATTTTTGGCAACCATTTAGGACTCTTAGTTTTCATGAGATTTTCTTAAAAGAACTTTAGTGTGCACTTAGTGTTGATTTTGAACCTTTTGAAATGGAAACTTGAAGTTCTTTTTAAATTCTCAAAAATGAAGTGTTCCTAATTTTGCATGAATGTATCTAAAACCTTGATTTTGAAAGGATGCAAATGATTAGATTGGTTTAGTTTCACTTGTTAAAAGATTTTTTCTTTTTTGCAAATTTGTAATTTTTCAATGGATTTAAGTATGATTTGGTGGTTCATTTTAAGCACTAAAAAGAAGTGTGTATGATTTTGCTTCCTTAAAAAAAAATGGCCAAGATCTCCCACAAGAAGAAGAAGAAGAAGTAGATGGAATAAGAAGAATATAGACAAGAAGAGGAAGAAGAATTTCAAGTTCTTTGTCCATCTATAAGCTTGAAAAATCTGCAAACACTATGAGATAGATTATGAGTTCCTTTGTCTTCTTCATGCTCATGTGGACCTACAAAACCAATTTATACAATCCTACCAATCAAAAAAATAAGAAAAATTAGCCAAAATCAGCAAATAACATAAAAAACTTGACTAAAAAAGCTAATGAAGATGACCCATGCGGGGTCCCACCGGGCATGCCAAAATGTATATGAGCAATGTTAGTATGCTAATAGAAACGAAATTTAAATAAAGCTTCTACAAACTAAACAAAATTCATAAACTTCAAGATATACTAAGATGAGCTCTTAATTGAAAATATGAGCCATTAATGGGCTCTCTCAATGAGAAGCTCTCTTGTTAAGTGGCTTTATCTAAATGGATAGGATGTATGCTCAATATGCTTCCAAAGGCTTCAATGGATGATTGTGGATTTTTGGTGTGGATAGATGGCTTTAATATGGATTTGGCTCTCAAAATAGCATTATAACTTTACTTCATGGATTGTGTTATTTTGCAAAGGGGAAGGATCCAATTTATAGGCAAGAGGCTTGAGGGATTGAGGGCTAAGATGCAAGGATGAGAAAAAGCTCATGGAGGGCTCAGATTGCATGAGAAGAGAGCACATGGATTGTGCTTCCTTATAGCCAATCAAGGAGTGACACATGTCACATGGTGAGAGGATGGAGGAAAGGGGAAGGATGAGTCAACAAAGGAGGCTCAAGGGATAAAATCTTCATAAAGACCCTCATAATGACTTGTAAGAGCAATAAAAGGGCTTGTAAGAGTCATTTATGACCTAGTGGACTTCATAAAGTTTTATGGTTGAGATATTTTGAGGGTGATGAGAGCAATTTCGACTTGGACTTGATTAGGAGGGTTCTAAGCTTGTTTAGGCTTGTGAAAATGATTAGAGGATGGATTAGGATGGTTTAGAATTAGCTTAGGGATAGGCAAGTGGATGGCATTTAATGAGGGTGGGTGAAGGAGGAGATACTTGTTAACTTTGGCTTGGGTTAGTAAGTTTTAACCCATGTTTAGGGAATGTGACAAGGTTAGGAGGGGATTAGGATTAGGTTTAAAGACATCTTCTAGAAGAGTCTAGATTTTGGATGAGGATAAAGACTTTCTAGAAGAGTCTAGAACTTCTTAGGATGAGGATAAATTAGATTTTTAGGAAATAAATAAAGTTTTATTTATTTCAAGGGTTTCGGTTGAAGAGATATTTATTAAAACTTTTTTAATAAACATGAGGATTAATATTTAATCTTAATTAAATATTTTGAGTTGGGATTAGGGGTAGGAAATGATGGAATTAGCCTTTAATCAAAATTAAAGAAGGATTAGAAGATTTTGGAAGAGGTTATTGGTCATAAGGAAATTGGCCAAGGTTTTGGGCAAAAAATAAATTTTTTATTTATTTTAGGATTTTTGGTCAATTTATTAATTAAATAATTAATAAATAAGGAAATAATGTTTAAATAAGATTTAAACATTTTTGGGAGGGATTCCTTAATTAAATATTTTAAATTAAGATAAAGGGATTTAATGGCATAAAAATTAATTAATTAATTAATTAAATAATTAATTAATAAATGATGATGTCATCAGGGATTTTTTCAAAAAATAAAAATACTTTATTTTTTAAAGGATTTTTAGGTGTCTACAGATACCATCAAAATTTTCTCCCAATTCATTTATGTAATCATTGATTTGGTAAATGATTGGTTTGTCCTTAGTCCAGAACACACTACCTTTGTATGGAAAGAATGTTTGCACGTAGAAAAATAAACATACAAGGAGATATCCAAACTCACACATATTTTTCTTTGATGCCTAAATACTCTCCATGTTTTTGCTTAGTTGACCCAGCTGCAACTGTGCAAGGTCAAAAGACAAGTTGTTCTTTGATGAGAGTCATTTATGACCTGTTGTATGCCATATTTTAATCCATTTCATTGAGTTTCATACTTACTTCCCTATTCCATTTCCATCCCATTTTGTTCAATTTTCCTATTTTACGTTGCATATGATTTAATATATATAAGTAGTATTTATTATAATTTTGGAATTAAAATATAGAAAATATATTATTGATTATTTTTACTAATAAAAATTATAATCCTAAGTCTTTAGAAAACCAAGCTTGCAACATATAAATTATAGGAACTTTCTGCTACAGGAGCTTTCTGGTCTTCCTGTCACCTTCTTCACTAGAATTTGTTGTCTAAAGGATTGTTCCTATCATTTTCCACATGGATTTATTTGATTATCCACTTCAGCATTTCATATATTGGCATGCATGTTGTTTGATTACCTAATTATTTCAACAGCTTTGTTGAGGATTACAGAAAAGAATGCATATATTGGCTTTAAGGAGGATCTCCAAATATTATAGTATCCTATTATTATTTGCTTTAATAGGTGGTTGGTATCCAAGATTTTGTACAGATTATTATGACATCTTTTCTTATTTCTAGCCACAGTTATAACAAATTTGTTTTATTATGTGGCCAACAAATAATATTATGTGAACCAATTATTTTCAACTTGTTGGCCATGTTCAAAAACAAATTACCTATTTTAATATTATTTGTTACAAGTTGCAATAATATAAGCAGCATATGTAAACATTGAATGTAATTCATTGGTATCAAATTATTAAGAAATAAAATCATTGTGCTGATTGTTTCCATCATAGTTTTGTAAGCTTTATCTCTGTCATCTGATGGGAGGAAGGGTGCCCACTCTCTAGTAGCTGATAGACTATAAATAATTTGTTCTAGTCTATTTTGACATTTGTTTATTATGTTTTATATTGTTATGTTTGATAGTTTAATATTTTTTGTTAGTTAATATTATATTTCTATATTCAATGAGTGTTAATAATCTATTTTTATTTCAATGTTGCAGATCTAGTTGATATGGCTTTCAGATTTGATTTCTATTATAATCTGTCTTAATTTTTGAACTGTAGTTCCTATCGCATTTCTGTATTGTAGTTTCTGTAGAATTTTAATCACAGAATTAGAAGAGAAAGAATTGTGCATTAAGAAATTATTTTATCAGATTAACCGTCCATATCTTATGCACGTTTATGGTTTATATATCAGTTTGATTTGTATTCGAAAGTTTTTTTTAAAGATTATAAGATCTATTGAAACTGTTATTGGCAGATTATAGTTCTTGTCACCAGGAAGTGACAGTTCTTGTAACCATAATTATTTTAGTTTTTTGTAGATTTATACTTGTGTGTTCTAGATGCATTCATAATCCCTCATCTCATAACCAACATCCCTTGATGGCATATTGCTCGGACACATTTTGCAAGCTTATGCTCTCAAATTGACACGAATAGAACAATTTGAATTTCATCATAAATTGTTAATTATTTCTTAATTATTTGCCCTAGTGTTGGCCTATCATTTTGGCATCGTTTTTGGGGAAAGTTGTCAAAAGCATGTTAGCTTGATGAGTTGAGTTAGGAACAATGCGTTAGGATGAAAGCTTTTGCAAATGCTAGCCTTGCTTAAGTAATTAATCTTAATTTACATTGCTTAAATCATATAAATGCATTGATTTAGAGTTTAAAAGTAGATCTTATAAGTTAAATCAATTGTACATTATCATTAGTTGTTGTGAGCTATTGGTAAAGAAAAGACACTTTTGAAGAAAAATGATGAATTTTGAAGGTTGTTCAAGTACATCAATTTTGGCTGAAAATTGTTTCAAAAATGCAAAATTTGAAGGGAACACAAGAGGAAAAATTTGCTTGGGCGCTACCCAAGGACCCCACAAGGGGTGTTGCCCCTTGACCCCATTGGTGGTTGCCACCCCCAGACCCACACCTTCAAATTTTTTAAAAAAAGAAGAAATTGGTGGGGAAATTGCATCAACCAAAGGTGATATTTTTACATCCTCTTTACCTAATGAATGCAACTTAAATGATCTTGATCTTCCATTATCACAGGTATGCAAGAATTGTATCTCTATGTTTGAACATGAGAAAATCATTGATGAATTTTTAGAGCAATGTGATTTTGAGGATGAAAATTTAATCATTTGTTGTTCTAATTGCTATAGGAAAGATGGCTAATGCATATGCTTGGACAACCAAGAGCACATGGTGAATGAGGTACACTCTATCTA
The DNA here is from genome assembly GCA_028749045.1 of Cupressus sempervirens. Classification (NCBI taxonomy): domain Eukaryota; kingdom Viridiplantae; phylum Streptophyta; class Pinopsida; order Cupressales; family Cupressaceae; genus Cupressus; species Cupressus sempervirens. The sequence goes on from CM053787.1 coordinate 969,399,942, forward strand.
TGATCCTTACCATGAGAGTGGAAGTAAACAAGTGTTCCTTGAATCTTATGAACCATTTCAAATGCCAACTCATGAAGATCAATGTATGAATTATGTTGGCACTATGTATTGTTACTGTACTTCATTACAAAGCCAACATGTTTCTTCAAAACACACTTCTTTACATAATATGCATGATAAATAGAATCAAGAATACTCACAACAACCACTATACCCATCTTTACCATCTTCATTCTACCCATCCTACTTATTCCCATCTACTTTATCTCCTTCAAACTTCTTACCATATTCATTATCTCATTCACATCATATTATACCCACTCTACCATATCCACCAAAGGAAACTATATTTCCTCATACAACAGTTCATAATAAGGTGGTCAATAGAATATATAAACTTTCACATATCTCTTTACAATCTAATAATGTGCTTGAAATTGATAAATCAACATTGGAATGTATTGATACATATAAGGGATGTGATTTTGGTTTAATTAAATTAGAAGAACAATATCATTTATTGAATTATAATAAACTTTGTTCTTGTTTTCCACTTAGTGAATTCCAAGAGCCCATACTTCAAATTGCACCAATTCTAATTATTGGACTCATAAATATGTGTGTAAACATTACTCATACACTAAGTAATATTAAACTATATGCATTCCTCATTCCACAAATGTGTTTCCAAATCCTACAAGATCTATATTTTCTTACTTTTGTGCTTATGCATATTGATCTTTGGAGGCCTATGGTCCAAATGAGCATTCCTCACATACTTGTTGATTTAAGACCAATAATTTATTACGGATAATTATAAGGGATTATATGCATTAATGGCCAATATGTTAGAACTGGATGATCAATATTCCTCATTGTTGATTCTTTCCATTATCCTAAGATGACCAAATACACTATGGATGATTCATTTATTTAGCAAGGATCAAGGTATTACTATCTATATATTGTTTATTCTTGGTTCTTGCATCTCCAAATGATCATTCATTAAATCCATTTCTTGATTCCTTTGATGATTCAAATTCCCCATGCTTTTATAACCTACGATTAATTTGGGAGTACATTCATTGAATTATTGAAATATTTGAATTATCTATCATTAAAAAAGGCTCACAAAATTCTAAAGATGTGTTACTCTCTTTTGGTTACCTTATTTCTTTGGTTATCATGACCTTGTAGCATGTAGTTAAGTTGGGGGGGGAAGAAGGGGGGGGGGGGGGGGGGCAAATCCCTCCAAATTTGTGATTCTTGGATGATTTCCAATCAAGCTTTATTGATTTTTTTGATTGGTCCTTTTAGCAAACCTCAACATGTGACATCTCAAACATTTAAGGTATGTATTCCTATGTTGATTGAATCACATTCTTTTATTTTTATCAAGTGTTTATTCATATTAATAACTATACCTATCATTTGTAAAAAATGCATTACTCACTTAATGGTAGGGTTTTTAATTAGATAAAAATTAATTTACTATACTATATATGCTTGGTTTTGAGAATATGGTTACAGGTCTCTTGATATGGCGAGATGATCTTAGTACCAATACCAGTTGATAATGCTTCTCTACACAAGCATTGCATAACACACTATGTTGTGTCCAGGCTTGTTAGCTATCTAGCACATATCAGTTTCACAGCTTGTGCTTCAACATTTGAGATCACAAGAAGGATATGGCATAAGGTATTCACCACCTTGAGATGAGATTTCTTTGGTGCATGGTAAAGTATAGGATAGTGTTCAACTTAGTCTATGAGATCCATGCACAATGCAGTACTATTTTATGGTGCTACACATCTGAAAATTCTTTGAAGACAAGTACAATAATCTTGAACATATTGCCCACTGGCACACTTCATCCTCAAGATGTGTCTCCTCTTCTCTGATGTTTTATAGACACATTGGTGACTACTATTGGTTTTCACTCCATACTCATGTATTTGGTAATGAAGAAGATGCCATCTTATTCTATCATCATAGAGAAATGTGAATAGCATCATCATTGTGAGTGATTCTCTTACTTTAGTGTGCTAGTGTGTTCCAATTTCTTCAAACAGATTTCAAATTTAGTGTTGTGAGATAACATAGATCAAGGTTTATATGTGAAGTGTTTTAGTATTTTGAAGTTTGTGGAGATTATTCGTCGTCATCATTTCAAGTTCATCATGCAATCAAGTTTCAACAGTACCTTATGTGTGACCATGAATAAAATTCAAGCTTTGGGTGGTATCATTTTTCATCATCCATGTCAGGATTTCATTTCTTTGGTCATTCTATGCAGTTATTGAAAAAGAAAAAAAGAAAAAAAATGAAAAAATGAAAAAAATTGAAATAAAAGAAAAAAGAGAAAAAAAGAAAAGAAAAGATCCAACAATGAGAACATTCAGGTGTTGTTGGCTGGTTAATATTTGAAAACTAGTTTCTAGTGGATATTAATTGCAAAATAAATTCTTAGTGGTGAAAACTATTTTACAGTGCCATTAAGTAGTGAGTGATTGAAAACTGGCTTGCCAGTGGTCACTTGTTGTTATCAAAATTTGAAGGAAAAAAAAAATGAAAAAATGAAAAATGAAAAAATGTTGGAAAAAATGAAAATAAAAAATGCACTAATTGGTGTTCTTAGTTTTACTACTAATCATTATTTTCAGGAACACTCAATGGATTTTGTGGTTCTTTAGCTCTTGGAATTTGTTGTCCTTCCCTCTTAAATTTCTCCTTTAGTGTGGTCATCAACACTTTGATCACCTATAGTATGTGCTACCTGCTCAATTAAGGTGTTTTAGTGGAATGGGCTACCCATTGTTTTTTCTACACTACTTCAACTTGATGGTGGTGGCTCCTACAGTTGCATTCTCTATCCAAATTTTGGGTTCCTTCAAATGGTATACTCTCTAGTGATTTTAGTTCTGTTGGTGTTTGAAAATGTTGTAGGGTTTCCAATTACCCCGATGAGAATATGATGCATCTAGGGGCAGCTAACTCCCATCTTCAACATGCCATTTCAGACACCATGCCAACTATAAGGCTTGACCCTTCTTCTACTTCAGGCTCTGCAAGACCTAGGCGGGTAGACCTCAGATTCAATCGATATTGTACCAGTGCAAAACATATCCCTAAATTTATTTAATGCAGATGAAAACCCCTAAATCTCCTAATGACTTATGCAATAACAAAGAAGTGCAGTAGCTAATTATAGCTCTATGAAATACACAAGTTGAGTGAGGGTTAGACATTTAAGTTCTTCAACATGAAAGGGGGAAAATGTTTGATTAATAATGTTGAATTCAACAAACCCTTAGATATGCAACAATAAGACTTAATGATCCTATAACTGATCAGTTCCTTAACCATTGAGCAATTCCATGAATCAAAAATATACATATGAGTATCTGAGACATATATGTATCTTCAGATATCCGATCTATCTATTCAACTTGTAAATAGACATCAATGTTCAATTTAAACCTCATTCTTACATGATATCCCCATCAGTAACCTCACAACCCTGTTGATTTCCCTGAAGCATTTACGTAACCCTTTGAGTCACAAGCAACAATGAAATAACATACAACCTTAAATGACTGCAACTACAATCTAAGCTCTATGTCAAAGATTATAAAATATTGAAGATCATTGATGAAGTAGACAAGATTCAAGATGAAATTCAACCATCTGTTGTTCTTTGTATTAATTTCTTTAAAATTATACATTCATATGCATGAAATGAAAACACAAAAAACACCTAATAGATCTGAACTATCTGTATTATCCTTCCTAATGTTGTTCATACAAGAGAGAATATGTTGAAGAAAATAGTTTCACCATAAAACACTAGAACCCTACTGGTATTACCCAGAGAAAAGTGCCAACCACCACAATGAATGAAATAATGAAAGATATAAGAGAGGAAGAATTCCCAGATCTGATCTATGCTTGACATGTGTCCACATGGAATTTGATCTTCTGCAATGGAATAACCTCTCTCTTCCTTCTCCCATTTTGATTTGATTTGGTTTCATCATTACTTGCAACTAATTTGAAAATATCCTCTGCTTAATGATGAAAACTCTTTGAGTCATTCAAAATATTTGAAAACTTCAAGAACATGCTAGTAAAATTTGAGGTTTTACTGAGTGAATGTAATCAAAATTTGGCCCAAACTATATTTTCACTACCTTTTAACCACATTCAGGTCATTACCATGTCAAAAATCAATTCTAAACTTCCTAACCTGAATACAGTTGCGAAAAGGAAACTTGAGAGAAAACTTTGAATAACTCAAACAGACTACTTCCTGTGCAGAAACTAATTGCATAGTCAGAAAAATCAGATTCTCCCGGTTCCAGCAATATATAATATCGCATATTTTGCCTTCCAGAAACCTCCTAAATCTTCGTTTGAAAATGTCCCCCTTTAATATGAAACTCAGGTCTGTTTGCAACTTTGAATTTAAAAATTCAAAAGTTTAAAATAACCTAAAGTTCAAACTTTAGATTAAAATCCTTTTTGAATTTAAAATGTCCGATGTAGCACCTTTTTAGAAGATATATTAAAAAATGATCTTCTCAAACACTTTATATTTTTCCCTTGCCTTTAATTCTAGGGTCAACCTTCCGTTGACCAGGTGCCATGTGGCGCTTTGTGATTGGCCAACTTTAGCAGCCTTGCCACTAGATTGCCATGTCAACATCTGAGCGGGCCTTGTTGACACGTGTCAACATCCTGTTTACCCGCATTCCTTAATAGCCTTGCATCTTCTTTTTGTGGATTGTGCAGATCATCGGATGAAGACATGTGTCACAATCTTGGATTTTGCATTTGAACCTGCACGTCTCTACCATGCCACTGCTAGCTAGGACCCACCGCCATGTGTCAGATTACCACTTACCCACATTTCTTAAATTTCTTGCATCTTAAAATAGCGAGTAAGCGTCAATTGTTGATTAAGACAAGATCAACGATTACACAAATTTACAGTTGACTAAGACCCAGTCAGCTGTTTTAACCAATAAAATATCATCCTCTTACCAATGTGCTCTGACAGATTTGACTGCGGCATTTAGAGTTTTCGCACCTATGACATCATCATTTCTAACTTGGCATACCTGTCATATTCCACCAATGAGCGCACTTTACTTCATTTGACCTTTCTAGCATGGCATGACTCAACATTCCTTTCAAAGCTCAGTTGCACTTTGCCACACATCACAAAGGCACTTGCCCGTATTATTTAAAATTTGAGCAGTTCCATATTGCGAGCAAGCGCATTCCGTCGATCTTGTTTAGATCTATGGTGATTAAAAATCTTGCATGACTATAATATCTAGTTACCTAGTCAGACCAATGAGACACTTTCTCTATACTCCAACTCATCTGACAAGTACCACATAAGACAAGCTGTTATTACCTTCTGAGAAAGGCGGGCCCATGATGTCATACTATGCCACGCATCGCATTGGTGCTTCCCCGCAATATATAACATTTGTGCACTTTGTTATTGCGGGAATGCGATAGCCCTTGATTCTTGCAAGATTGACGATCAGAAATTCTAAACTATAAAATAATACCTTCATTAAAGAATGAGCCAATGATATTGCAAGAATTTCAAAATGTGTACGACAGCACTGACAACTCTGCAAAAAGATCTGACTAGCTCTGACAACCATGAACCTTTTGAGGCACACTGAGGCTGGAACGTCAGGAAGGGCTATGTGTCATCATAGTGCATGCCCGCATTGTTTAAAAGCCCTGCATCTTCTTATTATGGGAATGTGATGCCTGTTGCTCTGATCAAGATCAACGGTCACAAAAAATCTGTGTTACATAGGACCTTTTCTCAATAAAATAATCGAGCCCGATGCAAACAAAACACGACTAATAAAGGTTTAAACAATATTTAATGAAATTATGCTTGCACAAGCCCAACCTTAGGTAAAATGATATAACATTAAAAACATTTTTCTAAAAATATTTCGAGGGTTTTTCAAAAATAGGGTAAAATAAGACATGGCACTAGGGTTTTTGAGAAATTCTCTGAAGACAAACCTTGAGAATTTAATAGAATTTCAAAGACACAAAGACCAGGCTATGAACTAGGGCAATCTAAGGGTTTGAAAAATACAAGGAACAAAACCTTAATTTGCATGACACAAAGACTCAAATTATTTTTCACTAAAAATTTCTCAAAATTTTTGCATTGTGAAAAATCAGACCAACAAGTTTGATGGTGGTCTTTTGTGGTGTTGCAATTTTTGATGCCTCTCGTTGTTCCTTGTCATTGATTCATCCATTTTGGAGGCACCAGTTGTTGAGTTTCTTTATGTTCCACCCTTGGTTTCTCTGCCCATGCATGTTGGTAAAACAATCAATTTTTTTTCATTATTTTATCTCTTAACTTTATTTATATTACTTATTATATTAATCACTATGCAACACCCCTCCCTATCCTCTCCTTGTTTCTTGTGGATAGTCAACCTTTATGTTTGGGGGAGGAATGTCATCCTATTATCTTCCATCCATCTCCCTTAATAATTTCATCATGCTATCCATTATATCCATCATACAATAACCTTTATTTTGTCTTTCATCTCTTCTATTTTGCCCATTTAAACTCCTCTTGTGCAAATTGAGATAAATTTCCCCTATATGTAACCTTTTGAACCATGATGCTATAAAAAATAAAAATAAAAGAAAAAAGAAAAGAGAAAAGAGAAACAACTTATGAAAAGTTAAAAGAGATATCCTTATTTGAAGAAGAAAAAAACTAAAAAAAAGTTTTCATGTGAAGCAAAGAAAGGGATTTGTGTTTATATATGGATTATCATGGTTCGGTAAAGCCAAAATGATAACTCCAAAGTACTTCTAGTTCAAACCAGAGACCCCTTAATAATATTAATTGCACGAGGGCGTGCAATATGCTAAGTTGGGGGGAATGATGAGAGCCATTCATGACCCAATCTATTGCATATTTTAATCCATTTTATTGAGTTTCATACTTACTTCCCTAAGTACTTACATAGATACTAGACTCACGCCCTATGTATCTCCCTTGGCTCCTTTAGGGTGGGCTCGCACAAACTCCTGATTTAGGTCGATCACCATATTGCTAGAGAGGATCGGGTGTGTACACTTTGTACCTTAACAGAGGCAAAATCTGAGATTCATTTTCTTTTCAGATGCCTCATATACTATGAGATTAGAGGGAGATTTTATTGTCTATTTAGAGATTGCAGATCCCTCTCAGATTTTTTTAGGTACACTGATCAGTGTTGCATTGCACTCTATCTCCGCGAGTCCTTAAGCTTCGTGACCATACTTTACAGCTTTCATTTCCCAAGAGTCAGACCCAGGCATAGCTTATTATGACCTTCTTCTTGCCCTTAACTCTAGCTCGAGGTGTGAAGTGACCATATAGTTTCCCTAACATGGGCTGTTCCAGATCGGTGAGACCCCGCAGGGGACCTTTTTGCCAGCGACACTCCTCTCATGGCACTCAACTTCATCACAAGGCTTCTGGTAGCCGCACAAATTAGTCACTATTGGACTTTATCCCTGTGAAGATGGATAACTAATCTTTTCGTGATCTTTCCTGCTTTCTTCTTCTTTTGTTGTGCTTGTTCTTTCTTTTTTGGACACCATTGGGTGCTCCGTTTGTCTTCTTTTTCCTTGTTGTAAGCTTCCAGTCCCATAGACCCACGTTGTGGTCTTTTGTTGGACATTAATAAATTTATCTTATCTTATCTTATCTTATTCCATTTCCATCCCAATTCGTTCCATTTTCCTATTTTACGTTGCATATGATTTAATATATATAAGTAGTATTTATTATAGTTTTGGGATTAAAATATATTATTGATTGTTTTTACTAATAAAAATTATAATCCTAAGCCTTTAGAAAACCAAGCTTGCAGTATACAAATTATAAGAACTTTTTGCTACAGGAGCTTTTCGGTCTCCCTGTCACCTTCTTCACCAGAATCTGCTACTTAGATGATTGTTCCTGTCATTTTCCATGTGGATTTATTTGATTATCCACTTTAGCATTTTGTATATTGTCATGCATGTTGTTTGATTACCCAATTATTTCAACAACTTTGTTGAGGATTACAGAAAAGAATGCATTTATTGGCTTTAAGGAGGATCTCCAAATATTATAGTATCCTATTATTAGTTGCTTTAATAGAGGGCTGGTATCCAAGATTTTGTACAGATTATTATGACATATCTTTTCTTATTTCTAGCCATAGTTATAGCAAATTTGTTTTATTATGTGGCCAACAAATAATATTATGTAAACCAATTATTTTCAACTTGTTGGCCACGTTCAAAAACAAATTACCTATTTTAATATTATTTGTTACAAGCTGCAATAATATAAGCGGCATATGTAAACATTGAATGTAATTCATTGGTATCAAATTATTAAGAAATAAAATCATTGTGCTGATTGTTTCCATCATAGTTTTGTAAGCTTTATCTTTGTCATCTGATGGGAGGAAGGGCGCCCACTCTCTAGCAGCTGATAGACTATAAATAATTTATTCTAGTGTATTTTGACATTTGTTTATTATGTTTTATATTGTTATGTTTGATAGTTTAATAATTTTTGTTAGTTAATATTATATTTCTATATTCAATGAGTGTTAATAATCTATTTTTATTTCAATGTTGTAAATCTAGTTGATATGGCTTTCACATTTGATTTCTATTATAATCTATCTTAATTTTCGTACTATAGTTCCTACCGCATTTCTGTATTGTAGTTCTTGTAGAATTTTAATCATAGAATTAGAAGAGAAAGAATTGTGCATTAAGGAATTATTTTATCAAATTAACCATCCATATCTTATGCACATTTATGGTCTATAGATTAGTTTGATTTGTATTTGAGAGTTTTGTTTTTAGATTATTAGATCTATTGAAACTATTATTGGAAGAAAATTATAGTTCTTGTCACCAGAATTATTTTAGTTTGCTATAGATTTATTCTTGTGTGTTCTAGATGCATTCATAATCCCTCATCTCATAACCAACATCCCTTGATGGCATATTTCTCGGACACCTTTCCCAAGCTTATGCTCTCAGATTGACATGAATAGACCAAGCTGAATTTGATCATAAATTGTTAATTATTTCTTAATTATTTGTCGAAGTATTGGCCTATCATTCTTCATCACTCTGAATGCCAAATCAACTGCTTCACAGGGAACACTATTCAACCTACCTAAACTCTAGATTTTGTGTGAAATCGTGGGAATTCCAAATTTAATCTCAATGTCAGTGACATTATTCAATTTCATTCCTATGTCATCCCATTCTTCTAGGGTCTTCTTAGTAATCTCACCATTAGCTATGGTTTTAGTTATCTTGGGTTTTTCCAACATTGGGTATCCTATAACTCGGTGAATCATCTTCTTTGGTGATCTTCATGAGTTGATCTAGCTAGAAGGATGTGTCATGTGAACCCTATTGAGGACATATCATATCCAATTTACTTAGAAATTTCATGACATGTACAAGGAGTGTGTGAAACCCTTGACTTCTAGATGTTTGTGCTAAGGTTTTAGTAGCCCATTCTCAGATAATATATTATATGCTTCACTCATCTCAAATGAACCTAATTCCTGAATGATGCAGTGATAGAATGATCTAATGTCATTAATTAACAATACCTTAGGAGGAATAGTTGAGTCTACTTCTAATGGATCTTTTTGCTCTATAATCGTCTCGTAGAGCTTGAATTTTGATGCATCACATACTGAATTCTTCAACAACATTTTGGAACCCTTTTTTACCTTTGAATAGGTTTTTGGATTCCATATTGATTGGTGAAATAAGAATTCACAATGATTAATAACACTTCACTCTTAATCACTTGAGGGCTCAAAATTGCTTTGGATTCTAAATGCAAGATAAGAAATAAACCCTTGATTTTTCCTTTTGTGAAAAAATTCAAAATTTTAGGGCCTCTCAAATGCAACATACGGTGGTGGGTGGAACAGCTCAACAATGTCTTTGAATCATAAGCTCAACATGAACTGATCATCACAGAACTTGGTTAGAATTGAATTCTAACTTATCTTTTCTCAGAGATAATAGATAGATCATTTACAAGTAGGTTGTAACTTGGTTAGAACGTATCTCCCTTGCTTGATCTAGTGCATCTGAATATGCAGATTTTGATTGCTCATTCTTGCATATCTAGAATTGATGTAGGATTTTCTTGAATTCTTAGTTCTAATTATCTTGTAGACTACTCAGTTGGATGTGGATGCTTCACCCAACTCATTGGATTAGATGATAATACCTTCATTATCTTACCTTGGGATTTCCTTTGATTTCTTTATCCATTTTTGATGCATCTGAGTCTTGATCTATTCAACCTTGGATTTACCTTTGTTTTCCTCACCACAATTTGTTGTGGCTCTATTCATACAATCTCTTTCCAAATGATCTATCTTTTTGCATTCATAACATTCTTCATTAGTATTTCTTTTTCTAAAGTGAATCTTTACACAATTCACTCCAATGTGCTCATATTATCCACAATGATGACATCTTCCCCATGTGTTGCAGTCCTAACCTATAAATTCTCTGTCTTTTTCCATTGTACTGATTATTTGGATTTTATCTTTACTTTGAAGATTTGTGACCATACTTGTGACATGTGAAATAATTCCCTTCAAACTTTTATCTAGATCTGTGTTCATTAGTCTTGTGACCATCTTTGCAAAGTATTACACCAACAAACATTTTATGTATGATCTACCTTTCCACAATTGTTGCATGTAGGCATTTTGTTCTTCTGTTCTCCTTGTTGTGATCATTCTTCTTGATTAGTATACCCTAAACCAATAGCGCCTTTAGGTCTATTCAGAGTTTTCTCATACAGTTGATTCATACTTTCTTTTGATCTTAATCTTCGTTCATTGAGTTCTTTTTCAATTCTTAGTTCATTCTGGAGTCTATCGTATTCTTCTCTCATATTGATGATTCCTTTATTTGCATCATCTAATTGATCAACCATGTTTTTCTTTTGTTGTGATGGCTGCTAGACTTCATTGGTCTTTTCTTCTAATCTTGTAGAAAGTAGTCTTTTATCTTCATCTTCCATTTCTTTATCATTAACTACTTTATTCTTTTGTTCCATGACTTTGCATAGCCTGACTGGGTGAATTTCCTATTCTCTTTTAAATTTTCCCACTTCTTCTTGTAGAGTAGCATTCCTTACTAGTAGATCTTCTATGTTTGCATCTTCTTATTTTGAACTTCTTTCTCTACTTAGGTCTTCTATTCTTTCTTCAATATATATATTTTCATTCATTTTTATATCCAGTTCTTTCCTTCTTTGTAGAGAGTGAGTGAGATGCTCCTTGAGTTTCTTGACTTGCTCCATAACTATGTGTAGATCAATTTTTTCATTCTTAGTAGCTTTCTCTAACTTGTACACTTCCATTTCCTCATATCTTTACTCTCAATCTATTAATCCTCTGATAAAAGAACCTTGCTTTGATACCAATTATTGGAAATGTAATGACAAGCAAGTGACTGAGAGGGGGGGTGAGGGTAAATCAAGAACCACTTAAAATTTTATTCTCTTAGAAAACTTCTCCTTTTATTTCATTAAATTATCCAATATAATTTCATGCATGAACATAAAGAAATAAAAAAAATCAATGCCATTAACACTTTGATACAATATTTGGTAAACCAGAAACCCTCCAAGGAGAAGGTAAAACTAGGGTAGGGATGACACCCACAATGCTTCACTACTATAGTAATAAAGTTGGCCTGTTAGGGCTTACAATTGATTGCTTGTAGTGATATACTCTGTTAGGAGTATGAAGGACTTTTAGGTCCACCTTGTGAAAGGATTTTACAATATAATGAAGTATGTACTCTGTTAAGAGATTCAACAAAGGACTGTTAGGTCTGCCTAGTTAGAGGATTTGATTGATGCACGTATTAGGATGAATTAGCAAGTTGATCTTTTCTTTGCAACTTTGTATGCTAATGTATATCCTTTAAATAATATGACCACCTAACTATGATAGATAAGTCTCTTCTTTTCCCTTTATACTGCTTTGTAGCCTGCTTACTCAATCTTCTCTATATTCGCTTCTTGTCTTCAAATATTCATTTCTTTCATTTTTATTACTCAGAAAAATTAATTTTCCTTCCTTATATATCTCTCAAACAACAACTTCATACCAAATTTCTCACACAAGAGATAACTTAACAATAACCAGATTATACCTTCACATTGGAAAAAAATTGATGCTCGAGTCACACTATACACTTAGGTGTTCTTCTGATGCTAGGGCAATACAATGAGCTAGGGTGATACTCTGGCACTCAGGTAGCAACGGATGCTTGGGTAACACTTTATCACTCTAGTGATACTAGAGCATACTAATTTGAAACTAGTGGCTTGGTTCATACAGAGAGCTTAGCTAGAATTGTGAACTCGGTTCACACTAGGAAATTGGTTTCCATTGATAACTTGGATAACTCAATTTATATTGTGAGCTTAGTTAACAAAGTATATCTTTCATCTTCGTGGGCTACACTAAAATCTGTTGTTTGATGGAAAGATTGATTGTAGTTTTAATCAACCTTCCTCAATAACTTAAGTCATTTTTCACTAATTGACAATATGTCTTGCCATAGTGTTAACATTAGCTTGGAGTTTTAGGGGCCTCAATGTCCCAAACAAGAAACAACTCCTAAAGCATTACATTTCTAATACAAAAGCATACATAATTCTCCTATAGGAAACAAAACTTAGTAGTGAGGAAATGGGTAAGTTCAAAAGGTCTCTAGGATGGAGGGAGATAAAGGATTCCCTCGATGAAGGGGCATATATAAAACTACCTATAATATGGGATCCTAGTAATGTATCTATTTCATCTATCAAATTTTATAAAAAACTAGATGACTGGAATAGTAAAAGGTATGAGGTTTGAATTTCACTATATGAATTTTAATGTCTATGGTCCAACTCATAATAGGGATAAATATAGGTTGTGGAAAGAATTGGAAGATAGGATAATTTTAGAGCAGGGAGGTCTATACATTTTAGGATAATATTTAATGCTATTCTTTGATACTTAGGAAAGAGAGGGGGCATCAAGACCCTCTAATCAACATCTAAAGAGTTCTTTGACTGGGTAAACAGGCCAGGCCTACTAGAATTAGCTAGATTTGATAATACCTTCACATGGAACAACATGAGGAAAGGGTTTAGCAATATTGCAAAGAGATTGAATAGTTTCTTTTGTTAAGGAGATATATCTATGATTTTAGTATCATTCCAAATAGAAGTTCAACTGATATCAAGACCAGATCACTATCCAATTGAGCTTAATATTTTGGATAATAAATGTTCTAGTAATTGACCTTTAAAAAATGAGAAAATGTGGCTTAAGAATGAAAAATGTATTAATCTTATTAGGAAATGGTGGGTGGAGACTAAAATATTAGGTTCTAAGATGTTCCAAGTAGTTAGCAAACTAGAATTAGTCAAATGAAAGTTTAAAGAATGGAATTTAGAATTTTCTGACAATATCTTTAAAAATAAGCTTACCTTGGAAGAAAAGTTGGTTTCATTAAACAAGGAAGTTATGGAGAATGAAATGGGGGAGGCACAATTTATTGAAGAGAAATGACTAATGCAACAATATGAGGAGGTTCTAGAAAAATAAGAGCTATTTTGAAGACAAAAATCAAGAGACATGGTTAGATACAGGGGATAATAATACCAAAGTTTTTCACAATAGTTATAAATAAAGAAGATTCATTAACCAAATTACCTCCATTAGGGGTATGAATGGGATTCCAAAGGACTCCCTTTAGGATATCAACCTAGAAGCTATATCTTATTTCTAAGACGTCTATAACAATGGTGTAAGATCTAACCTATTGGCTCAATTTAGTATTCTTTCAAATATTCATAGATTAGTCTTAGTGGAATAGAATAAGATTCTACTATAGAAAATCACGAAATTAGTGGTAGAAGAACCCCTCAAACAAATGAATCTAGAAAAAATACTTGGTTCTGATGGTTTCCCTTCCTTTTTCTCCCAAAAGTGTTGGGATTTTATTAGAGAAGAAATAATGAAGACCTTGGAAGGATTCAAAAACTTGGGAAAATTGCTGGGGGAATTCAACAATACATTTATAGCTTTAATTACTAAAAAGGACAATGTTGATTCCTTTAGTAAATTCAGAACTATAGCATTATGCAATACTCTTTACAAGTTATTCACAAAATTTTTGGTTTATACACTCCAAAAGATTATGTCAAATCTCATCAGCAAGGAACAAACAGGGTGTGTCCAAAGTAGGTCAATATATGATGGCTTCATAATAGCCCAAGAAGCTATCCATTTGGTTCAGAATAACAAGTCACCTAGTATGTTCATCAAATTGGATATTAAGAAAGCATATGATAGGGTAGATTGACATTTTTTGTGTGAATATTTGGAAGCTTATGGTTTTTCTAAGCAACGGATCAACCTAATTTTTTAATGTATTTCTACTCCAAAAATGTATGTCTTGGTTAACATGTAGATCAATTACACGAGCTAGATTGGAAGGGGTTGTCAAAGGTATCCCTATAACAAGAAATAAGGAACCATCTACACATCAACACTTTGTAGATAATCTACAGTGTTATTTGGGGAAAGTTCATTAAGAGATTCCTCATCCTTGAGAATTATCCTATTTGATTATTCTAAGAAGTTAGGTTAGGAGTTGAACAAAGATAAATCTAATATCTTTTTGTTTAAGACCTCTCCCACTTTGGAAGCCCAAATTTATTCTATTTTTAACTTCAACAAAGGTAAGTTTCCTTACATATACTTGGGTATTCGTCTTCATTCGGGTCATAACGCCTCTAAATTATGGGATCCCTGATTGAGAAACTAAAAGATAAAATTAGTGGCTAGAAGGGTAAATGGCTTTCCTCTATAGGGAGGAGAGCCATGGTCTCTATAGTTTTGGCTTCCCTTCCTATCTACCAACTCTCTTACATGGACCTTTCAAATAGAAAAGTCATCTTAGGACCTTTTTTTGTCAAGGGGATGAAAATGGGAAAGAAATTCACTCCTCTCTTGCAATCATGTTTGTAGGTCTAAGAATTTGGGTGGAGTTGGCATTAAGAACATTAAGCACCAAGAATTTACTTTGGGGGAAAGGTTATTATGGAGGATGGTTTGTTGCCCTAATCTTAAGTGGGTTAGAATCCTTTCTCATAAGTATCTATCTCTACCCAATCCTATCAACTTCTTTAAGGAAGCCAATCCTCCTAGAAGCTCATGATTCTAGAACCTCCTCTTGAAGTGCATAAGTATTATTGGGAACAAACTCCCTTGGAATCTAGGGAATGGAGGAAAGGATCTATTTTGGAGAGATTCTAAGGGGGGTTATAGTCCCCTTGATAGTTTCCATTCCATTAGGAACATCAATTTCGTTTTGGAAATGAAATGGGGTACTCAGGTTGAAGACTTTGTTGCTTTTTAAGATAATGGGTTAAGTTGACATTGGCAAGATCTTGAGGTAGAAGATATCACTATGAAAGAGAAGTCTACTCTACAAGAAAACCTTCATTTAAGAGTTATCTCTTTCAAAGGAGGGGATGATTTCCTCATTTGGGATGGGATCAAATATGGAGAAAATATCTCAAAAATGGGTTATTAGTACCTTGAATCCTCAAGCTAAGGTTTTTCCAATTCTCCTTTTCCTCTTTGTTTGGGTTGGGATAAGTTTTGCCTTCCCAAGAAAAGCTTTTTTTTCCTTGGATTTTCCTTTATCAAAGGGCCCTTACAATAGAAAAAATGTAGAGGAAGTGGTATTCCAGGTCCTAGTAGATTCCCTTAAAGCGAGTCCAAGAGGAATCTGTTGATCACCTATTCCTTCACTGTTCTTACTCTATCTCCTATTGGGATTGGCTATGCTTGCAACTTAGAATTTCACTAGCCTTTCCAGAATCTATTAAAGGTATCTTATCTTTTCAACCTTTACTAAAATCATAGAGCATCTTTCATAGCCTTTGGAACTCCTTCCCTTCCATAGTTCTATGAGAACTATGGCAGGAGAGCAACAATAGAATTTTCCAAGCTAAAAAAATGTATGTGGATCAACTTAAGTAGAGGATAGAATATGTTATTATTGTAATAACCAAAAATAGACTACTTAATTCAAATATGAAACATGCTAAGATGTCTTACTGGATGAAAGGAAGGTGGGTCGAGTTGAAAACTCCCCCTTTTTTGGGGGAAGGGGATAATCCAAGTAAACTAAAAAGATTTGAATGTGTCTGGAAATCTCCAAAGGATGGCTAGTTTAAGCTCAATTTTGATGGGGCTATAAGGGGAAACCTTGACCCTGTAGGCATGGGATGTAGAATTAACAATGATCAAGGGAAAGAAGTGGAAAAATTATCAAAATATATATGTAAAGTCAGAAACAATTAGGCAGAGATCTCGGCTTTAGTAGAGGGATTCTAGTTTTTTAAATCTATGAATATAAGGAATATGGAAGTAGAGGGTGACTCCACTATTATAATAAATGTAATGAGAAAAGGAACCCTCTCTAATTGGAGAATAGATGCAAAATTATTTATGGCCATAGAACTTAGAAAATGTGTATCATTTCAACCATATTTACTTGGAGGGAAATAAGTAGGTAGACAAGTTAGCCAACTTGGGGATTAACTCCTCCCTCATGCCTAATATTTAATCATTGTTTCAAATTTCACTTAATAAATTTACGGCTTGACAAAAAAGAATGATGTACCTATACATTACTTCATAATAGTAAGAACACTTTATCAATGAGTTGTAATCTTTTCATTTCATGATACCAGTCGTACGTTCAAAAATTTTGAGATATTAGGTATTTGATATGGAAAAGGTGGCTTTTATTACTCTTTTTGAGAAACGTGTCATATCTATAAGTGGGAGAGGAAAGCCACCATCATTTCAAGGATAGGCTAAAGATTTTACTACTTTAGTATCAATCTTTTCTATTTTCATTGTTTACGATTCAAAAATTGTAGTAGAAGTCAGAATTGCCATTGTGATTAATAGTAGCGGGAATGGATATAATTTTGTATTTAAGGAGAAATAATTAACAAATAGATATAAAGGGTTTTATCACTAAGGAGATATTGAGGGGAATTCTTTGTTTCTCTCATTCTCTAGTAATTGATGTGGTATTTAGTATGTTTGGTGAAAAATACTTGGAAATTACTAAAAGGATGAGAGTGGATTCTGATATAACATCGATGTTCCTTGCCTTAACTATGTTTTTTGAAAGAGACAAGGAGATGATAAAAAAACTTTGCATAAAATTGTTCTAAAAAAAATATTGTGGACATGGAGGTGATCCTGTGAAACATTGACTCAAATTTGATATATCTAAGGTTAATAAACTATGCCAAGTCAGAGATTAATGGGAAATCGGTTTTCAAGTTTTCAATTTTGACAATTGAAGACTAGGAAACCTTTAGGGAAAAGATAGAGATTAAAATAAGAAGCCAAAATTTCCTATTGGATTTATTCTATGTCAAACAACTAAAAGATCCCAACTGGTTTGTGAAGTATTTGAAGGAGGAAGGTGTGAAAGGTTTTGTCGACATCCCAAATTATGCCAATGTTACCTGCTTGGAATCAAAGGATGAAGTGGATGTTTTTGAAGAAGATAGGAGCCCATGCAAGATGAAGATAAAGAAATGAGGAAGGGAGATGATGGCAGGCCAGAGTACGGGAGAGGATAGGAAGGGAAAATCTCAGATCTTTGATTAAGGTTGGAGCTCTTCTCTAATTTGCTACTTTTTTGGGTTCTTTTTTGGCTCAATGGATATCCCCCATTTATGTCTAGGTTATTATAGATATGGGAAGTCATCTTTATAGAAATTGTAATCTAGGTTAGTGAAGTAGGATGAATATTTGAAGGACTGAAAAAGGTTTTTTGATGTTATCAAATATCAAATTTAGATATTATATTTTGTTTAATAGGTTGGTTGTATCACACACTAGCAAAAGATAATCTCAAACTCTCTATGATACTCTAATGATATATGGTATGAACAATGGCTAATTTTTTGTATTACCAGTGCTTTAGGTTTATAACAAATTGTCTTAACTTTTGGAAATCAAATTGCTACATATTAAATGCCTCTATGGATGAATGATCTTAATTGGGAAAGTTATTTGAAGATGATATTACTTTGTAACAAATATTGTTTTTACAATGAGTGAATCCTCTATATTAGTCTTGGGATAAATCTCTTTCGATTATTACTTAGATAAACTTTATTGGTCTCTTTGTTCTATTTTTACCTTTATAATATTGGCTAACACTTTAGCATTTGAGTTAAATCTCTAGTATTATTTAAATCTTGGGCCGGTCCCAGGCCTTCTTCTTTGTTATGGTGTTATTTTTAAAGGGATATGCATATAATCATCATATTTTGGTAGAACTTTAAAATCTATCTTTGATAGGTTTGGCCTGGCTAGATTTCTACAATATTGGGTCTATTGTCTACTTTAAATTTAGGCTGGAAGATTACTCTTTTTGTATCTATAGATGTCAATAGGGAAGGCTCTATCTTTTAGGCTAGAACTTTGACTATTATAATGTTCCTAGGAGTCATTAGGGTATGTGTGGGATCATGGTCAACCAAACTATGGCCTTAAGTGGCAGTGAATAACTAGCAAATCAGGATTATGTCAACTTGACACATAATTTTTAAGTGGTTTTGGACTTTATATCAAAAAGTTGTAAGAAAATAATCTGTAGGAAATTGAATGTAGTTTCTAAACTACTAGGCCTTATCTAGAGAAAAAAAAATTGATTGGTTAAAAGTTTGGATTTTAATGCAGTACTATGAAAATTTTAGGGCAAAAATAAAAAAGTAGGTGTATGTCTGACCACCTTAATCAAAATCAAATGACAATATTTTTAATATAAATATAGATATAAAAAGTAGACTCATGCCCGAATGTGACGCATACTTTTGGGTACTTTTATTCCAAATAAATAATTAAATATGAATTTTCTACTAAAACTTTTTCAGAAAAAAAAACTCCCATGTTTGACCACCTTAACTAATTTGAAAACTTTATCAAATTAATTTTTTTCCCTTATACTAGGCGAAGCATAGAATGTGACGCAACTTTTGGATTTAAAAAATGTTATACCATTTGAAAGTTATAACTATTTTTCAATCAGTATGTCAATCAACACTTTACAATCATCTTCATTGAAAATTAACTAATAAATTCTTATTGAATTCAGAATTTGACAATAATTATATCGATGGAATCTTGAGAGCGTTATAAAAAAACCCTTTTTGTTTCATTCAATTTCGATGAAAATAACATTGTCAGATGGCTACCCAAAGTCTTAGTGTCAGTGAAACCCTTCTCAAACACATTTTTTGGGTTGACCAAATAGGCTTGGTAAATACTAAGCCTAATCAGATACCCGAAGTAAAATTGGGTATCCAATTTGTAATTAGATACTTGATATGAAATTGGGTATCCGATCACTGCAACTTTTTACAATTGCAATTTTGGAGAGAAATTTGAGAGGAAAGATTTTTCCAATTGCAATTTTGGAGGGAGGAAAATTGAAAGAAAAGAAATTGTCCAATTACAATTTTGGAGAGAAATTTGAGAGGGAAACTTTAGAGGGTTTCAGAGCGAAATTTATTTGGGGGAAGTGTGGACATTAATATTATTATTACATATGATTATGTTTATTATTATTAACTATTGTTATTATAAATGATTATAATTATTATTATATATAGTAATATGTATAATAATAATTATTAAATATTATATAGTTATAAATATAATAATAATTATTATAACTAAATATAATATAGTAATATATATGATAAATATTATTATTATTAAATATATATATAGTAATATTATATGACTATTATTATATATAATAATACATATGGTTATTAATATTATTAAATCTATAATCTAGTAACATATATGATTATTATTGTTATATAATCTAATAATATATTATTATTATATTAAAATATATAGTATTATATTATTATTAAATATAATATTGTCATGAAATGCATTGGAAGGGATCATAAGTTAACCTATGACCCATTTTGATGCATTTCATGACAACATATGTCCCTAGGGCCCGTAGTAACCCCTTTCGATGCATTCCCAATGGGTCCCTAAGGGTCCTAGGGCCCCTTGGGACATACATTATCATGAAATGCATTGAGAGGGGTCATAAGTTAACCTATGACCCCTCTCGACGCATTAGAACCAACCAAATGTGTCCCTAGGGGCCCGAGGACCCCTAGGGACATAGGTTGTCATGAAATGTGTTGAGAGGGGTCATAGATTAACCTATGACCCCTCTCGACGAATTGGAACCAACCAAATGCATCCCTAGGGGTCTTGGGGCCCCAAAGGACATACATTGTTGTGAAATGTGTCAAGAGGGATCATAGGTTCTCGATGCATTAGAACCAACCACATTTGTCCCTAGGGGTCCTAGGGCCCCTAGGGACATACGTTGTCATGAAATGCATTGAGAGGGGTTATAAGTTAACCTATGACCCCTCTCAACACAATGGAAACAACCAAATACATTCTTAGGGGTCCTAGGGCCCCTAGGGACATACGTTGTCATGAAATGCATCGAGAGGGGTCATAGGTTAACTTATGACCCCTCTCAATGCATTGGAACCAACCAAATGCATCCCCAGGGGCCCTAGGACCCCTAGGGACATAGGTTGTCACGAAATGTGTCGAGAGGGGTCATAGGTTAACCTATGACCCCTCTCGATGCATTAGAACCAACTAAATGCATCCTTAGGGGTCCTAGGGCCCCTAGGGACATACGTTATCATGGAATGCGTTAAGAACCTATGACCCCTCTCAATGCATTAGAACCAACCACATGTGTCCCTAGGGGTCATAGGGCCCCTAGAGACATACGTTATCATGAAATACATCAAGAGGGGTCATAGGTTAGATGCATTGGAACCAACTAGATGTGTCCCTAGGGGTTCTAGGGCCCCTAGGGACATACGATGTCATGAAATGCATCGATAGGGGTCATAGGTTAACCTATGACCCCTGTCAATGCATTTTAGAACCAACCAAATGGATCATAGGTCATAATAATAATAATATATGTTGTTATATTTAATAATAATAATAACATATATAATATATTACGTTATTATATTTAAATGTGTCTTCTGTAATGAAGAATATGAATTAGTGGATCACTTGTTTGTCACCTGCTCTTTCGCATATGATTGTTGGGTTTTTGTTCTCAGAAAACTTCATTTTTATACTCCTCTTCAAAATAACCTTTGGGAGAATTTTCAGTCTTGGCCGCTTCTTTTTTCGAAAGCTTTATTTGCAAGAATTTGGATATGTACTCTAGCCTTGGTTATTTGGGCTATTTTGTGGGAGAGGAACAACAAGATATTCATAAATGAGTTTGCAAGGATAGAAATAGTGTTACAAGGCATTGAAAAATCTATATTAGAAGTCACTAATGCAGGCCTTTTTAGATGCAAAATCAATCCTACAATCTCTGTTTGGGATAGTTTCATCATTCGAGAGTGGAAATCTCTTCTTATTCCATGGGAGAGTGGAATTAGCAACAATCAACATTCCAAGATAGATAGAGCAGTTGTGCAATGGCTACCTCCTAAGTCGGGTATAGTGAAACTTAATTTTGATGGCATTTTAAGAGGAAATTCGAGTAAATCAGCTCTCGGGGCATGTGTTAGAGATAACAAAGGTATAGTTCTGGCAATTGCATCCTCCTCGCTACCAGATGGGACTAATAATTCAGCACAAACACAAGCTCTCTTGGCAGGCCTAGTATTGGTTAAAACAGGTGATTTTCACAGAGTCCATATCAAAGGTGATTCCCAAATGGTTATTAATAGTTGCATCAAACGACAATCCTATTCATGGCATTTGCAATTTATCTTCAAGAAAATTTGGCACTTGATTGATCAATTTTCAGAAGTTACCATATCACATACCCTACGAAAAGGAAATAAAGTGGTAGATTTCATATCTAACCTCGGGTGTGATGGTGTCATTGTTAATACACATCAACCCAACTCATTTATTGAACAATTCGAACCATTATGTTCATTGATTGCATCTGAAAGCTATTTATCATGCTCATAAAATACATTTCATAAAGGCAATTTTTGTTCATTAAATACATTCAACACCAATCCTTTATAATCGTCATCGACCCTATTATAATATGATTGGTAATAGCATAATAGAATCATTAATCGGTCGATTGGTGTGTTTCAGAATGTGTGGACTGATTATTATGTGCTAAGTGGCATACGACAAGTTCTGTTAATCAGATGGAGTTGAGTATTTCAAATTTTTGGCACATGTCGAATCCTACATGTATTGCAGTTCGCACAAGGTGGAGATGTTTGCATTCAAAACTATCATTTTGGTTTTTGTATTCGACTGGTATTCTTTAATATGTCAAGAATGGCAGACATTGATTTCAAATGCGATACCTGTAATCAATTTCATAGGTCAATAAAGTCAAAGAATTACCATATTAGAATTGAGTCGAGTCTGCATGAAGAAGTCTTGCCTTTGCATATCGATGCTGCTGCATTGGAGGTAATGTTTTGCATAAATTTTCCCTCAATCTGCAAGGCAATTACTTCTGGTGTTAGTGCCAGTGTCAATTCTTGGGGGTTAGGCCACAAAAGTGTATCAATTCATGCTAGAAAGGAACAACCCTATTTTTTTTTCTCAAGATGGTAAGCTTGAGATTGGGTCTTCGAGTGTGATTGGGGTATTGCAAAGTCAAAACACTAGTAATGTTGATGCAAATTTGATGGTTCCTGTTCAGCCACATTAAGAAGAGGGTTCAGGTTCTAGTTGGGATGTCTAATAGCCTTTTCCACAACCTTCTGGTTGGGGTCCTGAATTTGCAAATGTTCCTAGTACCATTGAAGATGCTTGTGTTGATATGGAGGAGTGATTACTATAGGTTGAATGTAAATATTTTTGGTCTAATTCAATTACCTCTAATGTTGTAATATTTTGAGGTTTTTGAAGCGGCTTATATGGGTAGAATTTAGAAAATGGTATAGTTTTATGAGATTTGATTTTGTTGATATAATATCTATTGTAAATATCGAAAAATATCTTTATGTAAATTTGTATATAAGCGATGATTCTAGGTTTTCTTTCTGGTTCTTTCCTGGTTGAGATTTTTGAACCAGTTTTATTAATATATATATTCAGTGGCTAGCCCACTTTTTCCTTTAAAAAATAAATATATATTATATTTATATATTATACTTATAATAATTATTATATTGTTATAGTATAATTATAATATATATATTATTATTATATTTATAAATTATAATAATAATGACATATATTATTATATTTAATAATAATATAATATAATAATCACATATATTAATAATAATAGGTCATAATAATATATAATACATAACAATAATCCTAAATAATATTACTCATCATACATTCCCCTTAATTCCCTCCAAAATTTTGGCATCGATATTGGATATTCGATTTATTATTAGGTATATGATCTTAGATTGGACACTCTATTAAACTAGCATGATTTTTCCAAAATATTCGTTGTCACTGCAGACTTGACAACATCATTTTTTCTAGGCCATTTTCACGAGTTTTTAGAAAACTCATGTTTTGGGGCCCAAACAATCAAAAAAGGTTTGATAATATATCATTAGGTGTCTGATATTGTCATCTAAATGGGGAGAAGTAGTTGTCGAAAGGCTAAATACAAAAGGAAGGTATCCAATGAAGACATTGTGGCATATAGGGGAAGGGACAAGGTAAATCACCGAAGGAAAAGACAAGGTATGTCAAATGTGAGTCAAGTTGACAATGAATTGGTCGAAGGTGAAATCATAGAGTCAGATAATGAGTATGTATAGTTGGAGAATGAAAATCTACCAATTGATAATGATAATGCCAAAATTGAAAATTTAGAGAATGAAAATTTGGAGGATGAAATGCTACCAGGTCATAATGTAAATTGCATGATTGACCATGCCGAACATAACAATGCATAGGAACCTTACATATCTCCTAATTATAATCGACATGAAGGTTCTAGAACACCAAAATGGATAATTGAAATTGATGAAACAATTATTACCAATTTGAAAGGGAAAAAATCAGAAAGAACTATTCAGTTATGGGCTTTAAGACTATATAAGATATTTTTCGGCAACAAGACAGTGGTGGAGCAATTTCAACTTTTTATGCACTTATTAAAGATGCAAAAGATGAGACCTATGCTTTCCAAATTGAATATTTGTGTCAACAAAAAATTGGAAAGAAATGCCATTATTGTGAAGAATCTTTTTAGTGCTCTCAATACCATTGGGAAAAATAGCAAGGAGAAGGATAAAAGAGCTGCTCAACGGGTTATTACAACATCTTTGGTATGTCATCATTTGAGGAAGGGTAGATATATGAGACAAACTTGTATTGAATTGAACCTAAATTGTACTACTTTGAGGAGCACTTAGTAGACGAGAGAGAATTGATGATCTTCTTCAAAATGAAACATGGGCTTTTGATGAGAGACTTCCACATTTTGATAAGAAGCTATCTGATGATTTGAAGAAAGAAATTTCACAATTTTGGCACTAGCTCAAGAGTATCACCCAATGCTAAAGATGTGTTAAATTTGATAATTAACATTAGAGACCGCACACTGCAACCTAAACATTATTTGGATGTAAGTCAAACTATGTTGTTCAAACAATTTAGAGAGTGTCATCCAAGACTTCATATATCACAAAGGGATTTTACATCTTTGAAGCCATTTTATTGTGTGCTACTTAAATTTTGAACTACATGTTGCAAATATCATGTCGTGTTTTTTATGCACCATGAACTATTATGCTCTATCCATTCTACTTTGCATAGTAGATAAATGTTGAAGAATTGTGGTGCTAGTGGGCTTCCAAAATCATCAAGAGACTTGCTAGATCATTTTTTATGTCATAGAGTTGATGGTTGTTTCTTTTATAGAAATGCTTGCTTAAATGAGAAGTGTTCAGAATGTGGTGGCTTATCCAAGTTTGACACATGTTTCCATAAGGGATCCGAACAAGATCTTGGAAAAACAATAGTAAAAAAAAAAAAAGGTATATGAAATGGTGAAATACACATTGAAGAGTTGGGGTGAGGGCTCTAGATGTGAATTGATTCCAAAAGAAATCAGTGTGGCTAGTTTTATTTCAGATTTCAAAACAAATATTTTCTACAAGTATGCAAGACATAGTCACAGATGTTGGTGGTTGGATCAACAATTTAAAATGTGTAAGGAGACTTTTCCTATTGCCACTATTATATCAGTTGTTCACTTTGTTGAGAACTACACATTGCAACCTCAAAATGAGACACAATCTCAGTATTACAACTCCATTCAGATTGCAATTTTCATCAACATAACATATAGACATGCCCTTGATAGTGCAAAAGATAATCGAAAGATTCTTAGAGAGTATCATTTTTATATGAGTGATGATAGATTTCACTCTCACGAGTTTATGCAACATTTTTTTGAGAATTATTTTGATTTCTTATAGGAGCATTCAATTGCTATAAATAGACATATCATTTGGTCAGATAACTGTATAGGTCAATTCAAAAATGCTCGCATGTTTTATTGGTTGTAGAATGTATGTAGAGAGGGGGGTGCCTCATATTTGCAGTTTTTTTGAGTTCAGCCATGGGAAAGGGAAACATGATGGAGCAGGGGCATGTGTGAAGAGAACTCTAGTTAAGGAGCAATTGAATATTTCAAGAGCAGAGCTTCTTGATGCTCGTAGCATTGTTGATTGGTGTAGTTTAGCATTATCATAGGGGGGGGACTCTTGATTCAGTGGTACACAAGTTCTTTTGGTTGGTTAAGGGTCTATAGGTGATAGATCAGATTGTGCTATAGTAAGAGACTCATGAAAAATGCATTTAATTTGGAGCTCTGATTCTAGTACATGGACCATTTAGACATGATAGCTAGCTTGCTTTTGTCCTAGTTGTTTTCAGTGTGATTGGGATCATTGTGAGTCGAGTGAGTGGGTGGACACATGGGCTCCACATTATCTTACTCCACTTTCTATCATACCCTCTATTAGAAATGATGACATGGAAAGTTCACTTGAGCATAACCATCTATTAGATCTTCTTCAGCTAGGACATGTCTTTACATTGGTTGCACTATAGGGGAATAATGAGAAATCTGATTATTGGTTAGCACATTATGTAAGAGGTAAACAAAAACTTGCACAACTAATCATAGATGATGATGGATTCACATATCCTATTGGTTCAGTGGTTGTCACTGGAACATGGCTATGAACATACATGCTTAGAAGGTGCATTCGAAGACTATCAGAAGCACAATATAATTCTCATATATTCACATCTTTTTATAGCAGCAAATGTAAAGTTGTTAAAGCATCAAGGAAGACCAAAAGTAAAATAAGTTTTTACTATTACTAATGCTGATTGTGAAGCCTTGTTGGAGACCCTAAAATAGAGAGAGGACCCTACTAGAACACTCGACTAGGTATATCTACTTCTTATGTTATTTTCTTCATAATTATTCAGTGAACTGATGATTATCTTGTTTAATACAATAAGTTACTAATATTTTTTATGATATTGGAATGTAGGTACATCATGAAGAGTAGCCATGCATGAAGATAAAAAGCTAAATAAGGAGCAGAATGAAGAAAAATCTATTTTATTTTTGACACTACTATTTTTTACACCAATTTTTGGTAGTTGTGTATTGATGTAATAATGATGAAACACTTGATATATTGTAAATGTAAACTTGTTGATTTAATGTAAGAAACAAAGATTATTTTACTTAATGCAATTTATGTCGTGGGACCTAAAAAATGATGATTTAAATACATATTAACACCAAACTTGCATTGTGCCAAATGCCAAAAACTTGATAGAGGTAAAAAATAATATTTTTTATTTTAATACTAACCCTAGTGACACCCTTTTTTTGGCCACGAAGACCCTCCTTCGTCCATGGCCACCCCGTATCGAGGAGTCTCCAAGGTTCTCTAAGTGAGTTGCAAAATCAATCTTTTGAGGGTCATAAATCAGAGCTCATGAGGGCTATCGATAAAACATCTAATTCTATAGGATGGTGATGTCAAGGCCTAAAATAACCTATCTCATTTTCAAGAGATCACATTTCATTTGGATTAGGCACAGCAACCTCACTCAATGCCAAAACTCGTAGTGTGTCTCAGTTCATAGGTGCACCATAGCATAACTTTGGACTCGTTGATCTTGGCATCAAATTGTTAGTGCCATTAGCTCTAGATGGACGAGTGAACCCTAGTGACACCATTGTTCTAGCTATGGAGACCATGCATCATCCATGGCCACCCTGTACCAAGGAGTCTCCAAGGTGCTCTAAGTGTGTTTCAAGGTCGATCTTTTGAGGGTTGTAATTTAGAGCTCGTGAGGAATATCAATGAAATGTCAAATGCTATAAGATAGTTATGTCGAGGCCTAAAATAACTTATCTCATTTTTGAGAGATCACATTCTGTTTGTATTCAGCACAGCGATCTCACTTGATGCCAAAACTTGTAGTGTGCCTTAGTTCATAGGTGCACCATAGCATAACTTTGAAACTATTGATCTTGGAATCGAATCATAAGTGCCATTAGTTCTAGATGGGCAGGTGAACTCTAGTGATACTCTTGTTTCAGCCATGGAGACCATCCATCGTCCGCAGCCACCCTGTATTGAGGAGTCTCCAAGGTGCTCTAAGTGTGTTTCAAGGTCAATCTTCCAAGGGTCATAACTCAGAGCTCGTGAGGGCTATAGATGAAATGTAAAATACTACAAGATGGTGATGCTAAGGCTTAAAATAAGTAATCTCATTTTTGAGAGATCACATTTTGTTTGGATTCAGTACAAAGATCTTGCTCGATGCCAAAACTTGCAGTGTGCCTCAGTTCATAAGTGCACCACAACATAGCTTTGAAACTGTTGATCTTGGCATCAAATCATTGGTGCCATTAGCTTTGGATGGGTGAGTGAACCCTAGTGACACCTTGTTCTAGTCATAGAGACCATCCATCGTCCACGGCCACCCCATACTAAGGAGTCTCCAAGGTGCTCTAAGTGTGTTTCAAGGTCGATCTTCCAAGGGTCGTAACTCGGAGCTCATGAGGGCTATTGATGAAACATTGAATGCTATAAGATGGTGGTGTCGAGGCCTAAAATAACCTATCTCATTTTCAAGAGATCACATTCCATTTGGATTCAACATAATGATCTCGCTCAATTCCAAATCTCGTAGTGTACCTTAGTTCATAGGTGCACTATAGCATAACTTTGAAATCACTGATCTTGGCATTGAATCATCAATTCTATTAGCTCTAAATGGGTGGGTAAAACCTAGTGACACCCTTTTTCTAGTCGAGGAGACCATCCATCATCCACTGCTACCCTATACTAAGTAGTCTCCAAGGTGCTCTAAGTGTGTTTCGAGGTCTATCTTTCGAGGGTTGTGACTCTGAGATTGTGCAGGCTATCGATGAAACATCAAATGCTATAGGATAGTGATATCAAGGCCTAAAATAACCTATCTCATTTTTGAGAGATCACATTCTGTTTGGATTTGGCACAGTGATCTTGCTCGATGCCAAAACTTATAGTATGTCTTAGTTCATAGGTGCACTACAACATAACATTGAAACTGATGGTCTTGGCATCGAATCATTAGTGTCATTAGCTCCATATGGGTAGGAAAACCCTAGTGACACCCTTGTTCTAGCCATGGAGACCATCCATCATTCGTGACCACCCTGTACCAAGGAGTCTCCAAGGTGCTCTAATTGTGTTTTGAGGTCAATCTTCTGAAGGTCGTAACTCAAAGCTTGTGAGGGCTATCAATAAAATTTCAAATGCTACAAGATGATGATGTTGAGGCCTAAAATAACCTATCTCATTTTCAAGAGATCACATTCTGTTTGGATTTGGCACAATGATCTCGCTTGATGCTAAAACTCACAGTGTGCCTCAGTTCATAGGTGCACCACAACATAATTTTGAAATCATTGATCTTGGCATCAAATCGTTAGTTTCATTAACTCTGGATATGTGGGTGAACCCTAGTGACAACCTTATTCCAGTCGCGGAGACCATCCATCATCCACGACCACCTCATACCGAGGAGTCTCTATGGTGCTTTAAGTGCATTTCGAGGTTGATCTTCAAAGGGTCATAACTCAGAGCTCGTGAGGGTTATCAATGAAATATCAAATGCTATAGGACGATTATGTTGAGGCCTAAAATAACCTATCTCATTTTTAAGAGATCACATTCCATTTGGATTCGGCACAATGATCTTGCTTGATGCCAAAACTTGCAATGTGCCTCAGCTCATAGGTGCACCACAGCGTAATTTTGAAGCCGTTGATATTGGCATTGAATTGTTAGTGCCATTAGCTCCAAATGGGTAGGTGAACCCTAGTGACACCATTTTTCTAGTTGTGGAGACCATCCATCATCTGCAGCCACCTCGTACCAAGGAGTCTCCAAGGTGCTCTAAGTGCATTTTGAGGTCGATCTTCCAAGGGTCATAACTCAGAGCTCATGAGGGCTATTGATGAAATGTCAAATGCTATAGGACAGTGATGTCGAGACTTATAACAACCTATCTCATTTTTGAGAGATCACACTCCATTTGGATTTGGCACAACAATCTCGCTCGATGCCAAAACTCACAGTGTGCCTCAATTCATAGGTGCACCACAGCGTGGTTTTGAAACTATTGATCTTGGTATCGAATCATCAATAGCATTAGCTCTGTATGGGTAGGTGAACCCTAATGACACCCTTGTTTTGGCCATGAAGACCATCCATCGTTTGCAGCCACCTTGTATTGAGGAGTCTCCAAGGTGCTCTAAGTGCATTTTGATGTCAATATTCTGAGGGTTGTAACTTAGAGCTCGTGAGGGCTATCAATGAAATGTCAAATGCTACAAGATGGTGATAGCAAGGCCTAAAATAAAATACCTCATTTTTGAGAGATCACATTCTATTTGGATTTGGCACAATGATCTTGCTCGGTGCCAAAACTCGTAGTGTGCCTCAATTCATAGGTGCACCACAACATAACTTTGAAATCGCTGATTTTTTCATTGAATCGTCATCACCATTAGCTCTAGATGGGCGGGTGAACCCTAGTGATGCCCTTTTTTTGGCTATAGAGACCATCTATCATCCACGACCACCTCATACTGAGGAGACTCCAAGGTGTTCTAAGTGCATTTCGAGGTAGATCTTCCAAGGGTCGTAACTGAAAGCTCATGTGAGCTATCGATAAAATGTCAAATGCTATAGGACGGTGATGTCAAGGCCTAAAATAACCTATCTCATTTTTGAGAGATCACATTATGTTTGGATTCAGCACAATGATCTCACTCGATGCCAAAACTTGCAATGTACCTTAGTTCATAGGTGCACCACAACATATATTTGAAACCACTAATCTTGGTATCAAATCGTCAGCACCATTAGCTCTGGATGGGTGGGTGAACCCTAGTGACACCCTTGTTTCAGCCATGGAGAGCATTCGTCGTCTATGGCCACCCTGTACCGAGAAGACTCCAAGGTGCTCTAAGTGTGTTTTGAGGTCAATCTTTCGAGGGTCATAACTCGAAGCTCATGTAGGCTATCAATAACCGCTTACCAAGTTTGGTGAACTTGTCTAATTAAAAATTTAAAGTTATAGAAAAAATTGCTCAAAAGTTGCAAAAGTTGCAATTTTGCGACTTATTCTTGCAAAGAGTCAGTTAGGGGTTTGAGCACAACCATACAAGGTTGGAAACACCTATATAAGGTGTGAAATGATAGCATGCATTGATGAAGCCAGTTTTCTTAAGTGGATTAGTATGGGTAATCTGATCAATGTGAGAAATGTATAGATGTTATTCATATGGATATGGTATTGGGGAACCAAGTTAAAAAGGTTTGATCCAATAAGGTCTCTTAAGTTAGGATATTTTGAGGTTATGTTAAAATTTAAAATTTGTAGTATGATGATACTAACAAAGTGAAGGGCTAGTTATCAAAGATTATGAGTCTAGGAATGAGTTCGTGGTTGGGAATAGAATCCATGGTTGAGGCATGGAGTCCTTAAGTGTGTTGAGATTAGATTTGAAGCTAAGAGTTAGTTTCAAGGTTAAAGGTGGAGTTTAAAATCAGATTTGGGGTTATGTGAACCTTGTGTAGGAGGTTAACAAGTGTGTTTATGTCATGATAGCACTTCAAATTAAACATTGCATCCAAATTTGATAATAAAGGTTGTTAAAATGTTATTCACAAATTATTGCATTTGAATCAAATATTAAAAAACATGATCAAAATTAATGATATTTCGTAAACATGAACAATACACATGATCCATGATAAATTGAACAATACTAGATACTAAATTAATATGTATATCATTGTGCACATGAATGACAAAAATATATATCAAAATACATGTATCCATAGACAAATTACACAAATATATATCAAAGTTCATGTATTCATAGACAAATTACACAAATATATATCAAAATACATAGATCCATAAACAAAATGTGGCTGATCATGCCATCAGAATGTGTATAATATCAATGTTTTTGTAAACAATGTGGCATATGCCATCTCAAAATGTCTCATGATGCATCCTATGACAACTATACTATCCTAGGCTATCGGTGGATGATCAAAATGAAGCCTCTTTGTTGCATTAGGTGGATCAGATGCCTCCTACATAAACAAAATAGGAAAACCCAAAGTTAGACTACTAAATTTATATGATTCTTTGTATCTAACATTGAATTACTCAAATGCATTTTTTTTAATGATCTTTTATACTATTAAACTTTCATAATAAATACCTCTCTCATTGACCTCCTGCACCAGTCAAGAGTCCTCTCGTATGCCCTCAACAATGCTTGTACCTCATTGATTGTGGCTTGTGTATGTTCAAATATGTTTGTCAGATCAATCTACAACTTAAACTATAACATTATAATTCATAGCATACTAAATTTATAACATATTTAATCAAGAATTCAAACTACAACTTACTAGTGTAGGCTCCTCCTCAGGATATAGTGGTTGCATCATCAAAGATACAAAACTCTCTCGTCCAACCTCATGTGCACTAGGAGTTTCCTATGAGATTCAAAATAGTAGCTGTTAATATCACAAAAATTAGTTTTGAATTTATTTATGAAGATAAGGAAAATACAAAATAAATGATTCTTATACATACAATGGGGTGCTCAGAACGAATAGGAATGCCTGAGCATCTATGACATAGAATTTGCATGGGCTCATCATCAGTAGCCATGTCCTATGCAATAAAGAATGTAATAAAATTTTATTACCACAAACATTTTATAAGAATGCATTGATATTTAATCAAATAAAATGCACCTAATTACTTTTTCTTTGTCAATCAATCATGGCTCATCCCCCGTACTTTGTTCCCCAGGGATAGGTGGTACTTGCAAGATAAAATAAAGATTAGAAACCATATATGCTACAATATCAAATAGAAAAAATAATGAAAACACAACATAATGTACCATAGGTGTCTCAAGGTAAAATGAAATAGCCAAGAGCGTGGCGTCATCAACCTATCTCAACTCCTCCTCAGTCATCAACTAAACATGAATGAAGATCACATACATGTATAAGTCAGTATGGCTTAAAAATTAAAATTACTCTATTATAATAGTTAACTTTAAATTGCATATGTCATGAAAAAAAAATGTATACACGTATAGACACAAAAGGAGTCCATGCCTCTACATGCACCCCCTCTCTCGCATTAGGGTCTATAGCCTCTACACATGTGTCTAGTGTATCCTCGTCTAATACAAACTGATACTTAGGAAGATCACCTATGGGACCCAGACAAATATTCTTGCATCTAATGCAAGTATGAGGCACACAAATATGTGATGAGCTAACTGATGATGAACTCATGCCAACATCATCAACATGGGGAGGCAGGACTGACCTAGCCTAAGATATCAACAAGCTACTCAGTCTATGGATGGCTCTAATGGTCTGAGAGCTAGCTCTATGATAATATTAGGATGTTGCACTTGAAGAGGGGGGGAGACATCAGTAGGGGGGACAAAAGTGCTAGCTTTCTTCCACTGGGAAGAGGGTCTATCCTAAGGAGCTCCTAGTCCTACACCCATCTTGGGCTTCATGCTCCAATAGTTCACCTTGAGTTTCAACACAAATTCTACATACAATTTTCTAAGGAAATAAAATGGCACCTCTAAATTGCTATGTGGAGAGATGTCAAAAACCATCTACCAATGATCCCAAAAGTTTGAACGTATGGCATCATTTATGCACCATTTAATCGATAGTTTGGACTTTTTGCGGTCAACTGGTAAACTAGTTTTTGGGTTCACAAAAAGGGCAACCAAATCATCTTTACTTATATTGAGGGACACAACCTCATCATAGTCCAACCCATCATCAAACATCTCATGCATTTTTTCATGCCAATGAAGAGTAGCATTTTGTTCCTCGTTAAGTGTTTCAATGTTAACCACTATGGTGTTTAACGTGGATAATATAGGAGCCAATGTGGGTACAATATTATATGTTGTTCACAAAGCCCTCAATTCGATGAGATTTTCAAATATCAAATTCTTGATTCGAGGAGGATTTTCAGGGGGTAAAGGATCATTTGGTGGACGATTTTGTGGGGACACTAGATCGTTTGGTGGGGGGTTATGAGGAACAATATTCCTTGCCTCAGTATCATCATTTTGGTCAGCCATACATATTAATTTGCAAAACATAATTTATATTAAAAAACCTAAATTTTAACAATTTCTATCAAAAAAAACCTAAAATCTAACAAATTCAACTAAAACTAACAAATTTATAATGAAATTTGATAAATTTATAGTAAAATTGATTTAAAATTTTTTTAAAAACCCTATTATTGTGTATCCAATTACAAAACAGATACCTGAGCTCAAAAAATGCTATATCACTGTCAAAATAGCAATCCTCAAGTTGTGTGTTTTTTTAAAATAATAGTACAATTATCGGGTATCTAATTTGATATTGGATATCCAATAATATTGGGTATCCGATATCAAATCAGATACTCGATAAGGGTTGGGGGCCTACTTTCTAGGTTTGGTACCAAGATGGGTGAAAAAAGCTAGAGCAAATTTTGAAACGCTTTTAGATATTTTCAAACTCTATTTTTTTCACATCACCACTTTTTGGCACACCATGATCTTGCACATACCCATTAGTATCTTGGCTCTTCACTACTAGTGGTTGTTGATCTTCCCCTAGGTGGGACATGTTGAGCCATATCCCTTAACTTCTTAGGTTTAGTTTTGGCTTTAAGGATGGAAATTGATTTGTTAGAGGAGATATGTATGGCCCAACTAAGTATTTATAAATAGAAGCATTAGTGTCATTTCTCATAAGGACTCAAGATGAATACCATCATCAAGTTGAAAGTCCTTGCCTCTCAAGCTTCCTTTAATGATCCCATCTCTGGTATTTATCTCAAAGAGGTCCTCCTCAATTCCTATTTCTTAGTAGTTTAGGCTATCTTCATAGTTTCTAGCAAGGAATTCATCATGAATATGGATCAGTATTAGGTCCTTAGTGACATCCTAGCTATGTTTATAGCCATGTCAAGTATGCTAGACGTAGACATGGGCAACCTAAATATGTTGGTTAAGCATATACTTAAGCCATAATATTTAGGAAATCTAGAAAAAGTACTGGCTAATTT
Source organism: Cupressus sempervirens (assembly GCA_028749045.1). NCBI lineage: Eukaryota > Viridiplantae > Streptophyta > Pinopsida > Cupressales > Cupressaceae > Cupressus > Cupressus sempervirens. The sequence continues at coordinate 969,434,879 of CM053787.1, forward strand.
GAGAGAGGATCTCCTGATATGTAGACCTTGTCATTACAATCTTCTCTAGCATGGAAGACAACTTGTCCTTCTCTACTTGATTTTGTCTTCTTTCAATCCAACTAGGGTGATTAAGTGGTTCCCTATTATTCCACTAGTACATTCTAGCAAATATGTGACTAAAAATTTTAGTCACACCACTTAAAAATATAGTCACATGACTAAAACTAATCACATTCTACTATTTCTTTATAATTTACAACTATTAGTGACTAAATAAGTGACAAATTTAGTCACTGGGTATAATCAAAAGATCAACCAAATAAAAGTGACTAAATAAACTATTAAATAAATGACTAAATAGATGATTAAAAAATTATTCATTAATAATTAGTCACCTCAAAAAAGCCACTAAAAAAACTACTAAATAGTTAGTCACTAATAATCAATCACCCAAAAGGGGATGACCCTGCAATGTGATGGTGAAGTCATGAGCCTTGTGGTATGAGGTCTAGTGTTTGATTCTTGGTGAGGTTACTGCTGTGATGTGCATGTGAGGTTGTTAAGGCCAAATATTTTCCCTCCACCCTTGTGTGTTCATTGATGACCTACTCATGTGCACAATTTGTTGGTGTTAGTTTAGAATACATAGATCTACAAAAATTCGACGATGTTTCCTCCATGTCATGTTGTGTTTGGTGGTCCCTAGCTACCTGTTAAGGAAGCCAATGGTAATTGGGGTTAGAGTGATAAGGGGTTTCATCTGCTTCAAGGGGGACATCATAAATTATTCCAGAGTAATAAGGCGTATAATGGCAATCATTTTGGGAGTCATAAGGAATGATCTAAGGAGTTTGGAGTGATAAGGTAATGGAGAAATAAGGTGAAGTTGTATGGAGAGATAAGGAGGATAGAGTGATTTGGAGCCAGAGTGATAAGGGTTTAAGAGATCTAAGGTGTTTGGCATGGGGGTAGTGGACAACAAAAATAGAATGCTGATAAAATATGAGGATAAGCTCCCTCAAGAATGTGGCCTCACTAGTTCAAAGCTCCAATCAAAAGTGATTATCGACCAAAAAAAAAATCAATTGCCCAAACAAAAATGATTTAAATATTGCTCATTTATAATAATATTTGATAAAATAATTATAGACTAATTAATCTATAAATTATAAGTTCCATTTCATTAGAAATGCATATTTACTAATAGGATTTCACTAATTAATCATAGACTAACTTGCTTAGATTATGTTTGGACTTTATTCATTTTCCTACATTATAAAGTAAAGTATGGTTTTCTCTTTCCTATAGACTTTATTGACATATTCTTGCACATATTTTTTAAACTTATTTTAAACTTTTTCTTTTCATTATATTGTGTAGTTTGACATGTACATGTTCGAGGATCCTTGAACAACTAAGGTCAGGATGCAAAAGGAATATTGACTCATTTTATATGACTATTTAAATAGGCCACAGTTTTGATAGGAATATCAAAAAATCACAATCAAGGTGTGGTTAAAGGGAAGCTAATTGTTTCATGGATAGAAGACATTTAAAAGATAGCTTTGCAACCATGGAAGTGATCAAGTTGTTGTAATCAATTGTAATAGTGACTCATCTCCAAGTGCATAATTTTAATTTATAGAGACACTCACAGCCTTACAAAGATAAACTAAAACCAAAATCATTAGAAAATACAATTAGAATTTTAGCTTAAATAATTAGAAAACTTGAACTCATTGAAATACATTATAAAAAATACTAGACTTAGAATAGTTGCCTATTGAACCTATATAAGCTCCTCACCAAAACTATTTTAATTATATTTATAAACTGGAAATACTTAATAAAACTAAATATAACACCAATCTCTATACAATATAGATCACATAAATATATTATTTATTAGAATTCTTAATTAATTAAAATGTAAAATTTATTAATAAAAAATGAAAAATTAAATAATTAAAAAGTAGAATAGAATGAACTTTATTTTAATTGCTAATTATATAAATTTGAGAGACATAAAAATGAAAATTTTAGCTTTTACTAATGGCAAAAATAATCCTTTGCTTCTCGTGGGAAAGAAATTTTAAGGTTTAATGTAGGAAAAATAGTATCTCATCTTCCCGCTTGAAGGGTTTAGCAATATTTTATTTCTAGTGTGCAAGGATTGAGCACAATATTTTGTTTTTGGCACACAAGGATTGAGCAAATGGTAATATTTTAGCTTCCTACTCATGGATTCAAAGGGTTTGAGTCTTGTATATTAGCTCCATTCAAGAAGGAAAGAAGATTCATGGTAAAAGAGAATTATTTCTAGCAGAGATTTCACTCAACCTTCATTCTAACCTATTTTCAATAGAATTTTTTTTCAAACTTCATTCTAGAATCCAACCTATTTTTACCAAGATTTCATTCAAGGTAGTGAATTTTTTCCCTCATTTCCCTCAAGCATTGGTCTTTTGTTCCTTTTTCTTTCTCAAGATGGTATTGATCTTAGTTTAAATAGTTTTCTTTATTAGAAGAAAATTTATGCCCTAGGTAGGCTTGTACAATTTCTTTTTTGTTTGTAAATTATTTCTTATGTGATTAATGCATGAATATCTATAGTTTATCATGTCATTCTTTTATTTATTTCACCATCATGTATATGTTCATGTATCATGATTTATCTATCTATCATCTTGGAGGAATTAATAGTCAAGGAATTACCTTTAAAAGAATCACTAAACATATCTATGCAAAATTAGTAATTTTAACTGGTATGCATCATTTTTTAGTTTTGAATGGTGGTCATGTGAATTTTTCAGGATAACCTAAATTATTTTATTTCCTCTTCCCAACTCTCTATTCCATAATAAATCAACATGTATACAAGTTTAAATCAATGCAATTGAGATAGATTAATTCAAAAGCATCAACAACCCAAATCAAGTGACTAGTCATTCAGGTCATCTTAAAATGACAAAAAAATAATTTATTCAAATTCAACATAATTGAAAAACTAACCAAAAATATTTCTAAAAGCCTTAACTTAACATAATGTTCTTTCAATTGTTTAATTCCCCATCTTGAATAATAAACATATATCCTTTACCTACCTCAATCCTATGTCTCTAAAATGTTTTAAAGTAGTCTCTTGTGGAAAGTGATGTAGAACATCCTACTTCAACCCAACTCCTAGGGTCCTCATTGATCCAAACACCATACACGATTCTCAATTTTATGTGATTGAGATATATAACAAAATTAATAGCCCCCTCCTATTGGCAAATCACCATTAAGATCCACTCTTAATTTAAAGTTCTACTCACATAGACACCTTTCATCCTTGATTCAAGGTTAACTAATGTACTCTATCATGACTTGTTAATATTAAGGGAAATAAATAATTTCCAAAGTCTAAAAAGCTTAATAATCATATTGCCTCAGAGACATTAGCCCTTCAAAGACATTAGCCCTTCACTCTCTATGATATATTACACTCTCCACCAACAATCTTTCCTGCAAATATCTTTTACTCTAAAGAATTCAAAGTATTGTCTGCTACTCTACTAGGAATGACACATATTCCATTCATCCAAAGAGACCAATGACTAGTCACAAATTTGAAACAACTCAAACTGAAAACCCAATCTAATATATAATCTTGTAATTTTTTTTTTTTGATATATTATCAAAAATTAGTCCACGTGTAAATCAAGAAAGATACGATGGTTTGGAAGTATAAAAATACTATATCTCTCTTGAATATAGTTTTTCCCAATTAAGACATCAAAGATGCCTAGGAGCAAATGATCACAACAAATATCATAATTGTTAGCATTAACACTAAAATCAATCAGAGTCTAATCAACAGTTTATCTGACTTGCAAGAAAATCAATAACATTAAAAAGTGGAATAGATCACTCTCTCATGAAATGCTAGTGAAATAGTACAAGATGCAACAATATGAAAAAAATTTAAAAATTACATGTAAATACTTCAAAACTCATTCATAAATATATTTATGTTTCAAAAACTTAGCAGTGTAGTCTTATTAAAGACTTGCATCTTTAACAATTGAAAGATGTCGTATTTTAATTCATTAACCTACATTTAAGACACTCTTAACTTGTATATGAATTCTTTACAACCTAAGACAAGATCCCTAAGTAATATATTCTAAGAAATGCCTCATACTAATCCTAGAAAGATCTTTATGAGGAAAATTGACTATTAAATGTTTTTCTTACACTATCTAAAACCAATAGGATTGTAGGAAAATTGTCACTCCATGATGTGTCCTAACTAAATGACTCTTGTGAGATCCATTTCCACTATTTTATTTGGTCATATGTCTATAAGTTAGGAATAACAACACATTTTATATCAGTACAAGTAAGGCAATTTTTTTCTCTCCAGACACATCAAGTTTTGATAGATGAGCACAAAAACTTAGCACGTATCTTTCATTCCTTCATCAAATCAAAATGACTCTTGTAGTTGAACTATTCATGTTTTGTAAACTTGGAGCTAAAATGGGATGTACAATGTAGAACAAATAGTGTTATAACTTTTCCAAGTGCATTGTGGGTGAAGCCATGGTATTGGTGGGCATGGTTTTTTTTGCCTCTAGGTTTGGCATGGTATAACAAAAGGCTAGAGACTATAGAGTAATGCAATTGCTAAATCTCTCATCATTCTTAATTTGAAAAGGTTTGTGGATATTTAGCTTTAGTTATTGAAGTATTATTATATATTTCCTTAAATAGATTCTTTCGTAAATAGAAAGTTTGGATAGTTATTCATTTTACTTGAACTGAGTCTTATCTAGCTATTCTCCTAGGCACAAAATATTCAAGGGACATACCATATCTAGATTTTAAATCATCTCAATGGAACTATGGATCAACAAATTTCAATTCATTGACATAGTTAAATCATTTCTCTATTTTATAGCAAATGCCTTCAAATATATGTCCCTTGATGCCTTTTGTTTAACACTTCTTTATTAGCTCATTTAAGAAATTCAAATCCTTACACCTAATGAATAAAGTTCTCATGTTACAAGTATGATGAGGAGATGACTCTTGTAGTGACATAATCTAGGTTCTATTTAATATCAATTATACTAGAAATATTTACCCCACATAGTTTCAACTGATAAGCCTCTTCATCCATGTTATGCTGGTTGAAATCAACAATGTTGGTACCTCTAACCATTGTTGTCTATTAGTGTCAACCACATAGTCATTTACAAGGCAGAGTCAAATAGTCATCACTGTAACCGATCTAATCTATATAGGTTGAGTCATGTACATAAGCAAGTATGTATTGAGCTCTATAGGATCCGAGTAATTTTATGGTCATTGAGTAATTTCTATACAAGCTAAGCTCAACATCAACTGAGAAAGTATCAAGAATGCAAGTGTTGAGTTACATAGTGTATCCCATGCATAATACATGTTGAGCATCAAGAGAGAACAATATAGACCAAGCAATGCAGAGTTTACATAAAACTCAGGAATGGAACATAGTTTAAGGAAAAATGATTATCGAGACAAATTGGAAGGAACATTTAAAGTTTGTAGAGGTTTTTACTGAACATTTAATACTTATAGAGGTTGTTACAAAACATTTAATACATGTAGAGGTTGTTACTGAACATTTTCATGATGTGGATCACAGATCTCAATGATTCAGATGAAGGGAAAAAATATGGAAGCATCTAGAAAACTCTTTACGAAACTCTTCAAATAGTGATGATCTTAATCTAGGTGAATGATGATGGATTAGAGGGAGATGAGAAGAGTATATGTGTGAACATGGAGCATTATACAATGAAGGATTGAGAACAGATCAGAAGTCAGTCAAGGGTTATGTTATCACTTAAAAGAGAGACAATGACCTATTCATAGAAATGAAATGAAAGGGGAAGACAAGTATTATCATATTAGAGGAGAGGATCAATAAGCAAGGAGGAGGCTCAAGATCATTTTACAGAACATACCAAGAGTCAAGTACTAAATTAGTTCTAATCAACTTGAATCAAGGTACAAATCTCTTAACAGAGTGGTCTTAACAGATCTTTGTAAATCTCCTAACAAAGTCCTTACTTTGTTGTAAGTGTAAAATCATCTAACAAGGTGAGACCTAGTAGTCTCTTGAGCCTTTAACAGGCTAGAATCCTCATAAGGTAGATCATATTTTATGATCAAGCATTATAACCTTAAGTGGTTAGCTTTATTATTGTAGTAGTGAAGATTTGTGGGTGCTATCCCCTTCCCAGTTTTACCTTCACCTTATAGTGTTTCTGGGTAACAAATATTATGTTATGTTTTTAATTTTTATGCATGTGATTGATAAGATTTATATGTTACAATAGATTTACATTACAATTTTTACATGTACAAGTTTATTGATAGATGTGAATAAATTGGTGAAAAACTTAAAATGTTAATGATTATGATTCACCCCTATTCTCTGTATCTTGTTTATCCTGTTTATTACTCCATCAATCAACAATTGGTATCAGAGAATTGATTCTCTAAGAGAAGCTTAATTTATTGGAGATTAGATCTTAGAGATGGAGGATTTAAAATTGGACAAGGTTATTGATAATTAGGTGATTGGCATCCAACTCATACTATAGAAACTTGAAAAGGCAAGACATGATTTGAAGGATTCCCTAAAAAGGAGAAAGGAAATTTTCATCCAGATAAAAAAAATTTCCTATGAATAAGTTGAGACTGAAGGACTATTTGAATCAATTAATACAAAAGAAAAATCATCTACAAATCTACCTAACAAGAGAAAACTCCTGAATGAAGAAATAAGAGGACTGAAAAGAGAACATGAAATCCAATCAGTAAGACTATGTGAAGTGATTGAAAAAAAAGAGAGCTGAAGAATACTAAAGAATAAAAAAAGGTAATGGTTACTAGACTTGAAGAAAGGATATCATATGTTTAGAAGCTCAGAAGCACTCAACTAGATCTAATGAGTCAACCAATGCTTCCAAAAAAAGAATTGAATCACAAGGGTGTGGAAATTGTAAATCTCAAATCACAGAAGGACATACTAAAGAGTGAACTAAAAATTGAGAAAGAATCCATAGAGATTCTCAACAAACCAAAGAAGACAATGAAGTACTTTGAAGAACTTATGAAGTCATCTAGTTGTTCTAATGTGTCAGGACACTCAACTAGATCTAATGAATCAACCAATGCTTCCAAAAAAAGAATTGAATCACAAGGGTGTGGAAATTGTAAATCTCAAATCACAGAAGGACATACTAAAGAATGAACTAAAAATTGAGAAAGAATCCATAGAGAGATTCAACAAACCAAAGAAGACAATGAAGTACTTTGAAGAACTTATGAAGTCATCTAGTTGTTCTAATGTGTTAGGACATTCATGCACTGAGAAAGGAGGATCATCCAAGAATGGAGAGTTGAGGAATGCAAAGTCAAAGGACAAACCATCATGTTATCACTATGGAAAACTTGGTCATACTACAAATATATTTTGAAGCAAATATGGTATGAAAAATTCTAAACCTAATTTTATTGGTTACTATTTTTACTGTAAGAAACAAGGACATCAAATACATGAGTGTAGGTCAAGACTGAGGAATACATCTACTACACCTAGATTTGAAGGATACTACTATAACTATAAAAAGTATGGACATAGAATATTTGAATGTAGATCATAGATAAAACCCTACTAGACAAATGAAAGAAAAAATTATGCACCTAACAATGCATGTTCCAAATGTCACAAGTTTTGACATCAAAGAAAGAATTGTAGGACTCAAGTACATTCAAAAAATTAGACAAAGGACAAAGGCAAAGGCAAAGGCAAAGTGGTTATTGAGTAAATTGGGAATGAAATGAACCAAAATGGAAAAGGAGAGCAGAAGATTGAAATAGTGGAGTTAATGGAGTTGAGATTACCCAATCCACTAGAGAAGGTGATCATGTCATCTCAAACTAAGTACGAGAGGTATGTATGGAACTATACACTAAATGACATATTATGCATCAGTTCCTTACATATAAATCTGCTAAAAGTTCATATTTTCATAGATAAGATGCATAAGAACAAATTTTTAAAAGGTTTCTGAGTGTCAGTAAAATTATCTATGATGACCAAGCATTGCAAAATAGATCAAGCACTTTAGAGATGATATGGAAGAGACCAAGTTGTAATGCAAAGACCTAATTGAAAGACACTAGTATTGATGAGACAAATGGCTTCCACTCACCTAAGTACACAACATTAATGGAGGCCCTAATCGACCAAAAGAAGGTATATAATTTTTTTTGAAGACATTATTTCATCCCTTGCATACATATTTTAAGAGAACAAAGCAATTTGGCTATTATAGCAACAAGTAAAAGATTTCAAGAGCGATTTGAATGTGAAGCTTGAACGAGTAAAAATCAAAATCATGTCAAGTAATCTAGTGAAGAAAGAACTTCAAACCCTAACTATAATCATGGAAACTTCATCTACGATTGGAAGGAGTCAAGAGGTTAATAGAATCTAACTAGTGAAGAGTGACACTTGTCCTCCACCAAAGTTTCATGCTATTCTAGATTTTGTGATGAAAGGAGACTCAATGGGTGAGCTATCTTTGATACCACCTAAAATAATTATGATCCATGATGTTAGAAACTATTAAATGTGCAAAATTGTAGAAGCAGGAGATTATGAGATCAAAGAAGCTTATGAGAAGTTGTGCAATGAATGAATCTTGAAGGAAAAATTCAATGTTGTTGAAAGGAAAGGGTTAACTTGTACCCTATAATTCTTGAGAAATTTCAAGGTCAAGTGGGTTAAATTTATTTTGAGCAAAATTCATGACATGAAGTACTAGCTATAGCATGGACTAGTGGAGATCACAAAGAAAATTATTCATGGGGTTATAGGTTATCCAACCCTAGACAAGAAGAAAACCATGTGATGTTTGATCTGAGAGGAGATTGATACAAACATGGGAGCCTAGTGGAATGGACATGGTATATCCATTACAAACATATTTGATCCAATAATTGAATTTTTAGTGACAGTCATTGCTCACAAATTCTATCAATTGAGGAGATTGAATAGTGTGCCTTGTATAGTTGTGGATCAAGAGTGGAAAATAGTGATGAAATATCATGAGTATGATCTTGCTAAGCTACAAAGACTACAACTTGCAGAGAATCTTTCATCCATAAGAAAAATGAAGAATTCAATGTGAAGGTTTGGATACCTCACTGTGTGTGTTTTCTTTTATATCCAAAAGTATTTTCTTGGTATTGGTAATGTTGTATGGGAGCAAGACAAACCAGTGACAAGGCAGATCAATGCGTATATTACTCAATTGGGAGAAAATTTTGAGAATGTAATGGATGCTTAATTTGATGAATTTAAGTAAAGGATGAAAATGAAGATGAGAATACCTAAATAATTGGTGACAATGTACTACATTGACATATATTTTCTTCTGGATACGGACAATACTTTTGTACATGCAGTTAATCCAAGGAAGGCTTGGTTAAAAAGTTTTGAATATGAAAAAAATAGTGATGTAGTAAGTGCAAACATTGAGGCACTACTAAAAGAAGAGATAGATGTCGAGGCTGAAGCTTTTGGCAAATTTGAAGAAGCCAAATCAAGAATAAATATGAATATCAAGATAGCTTCCAAGGAGAAGAAAAAGAAGAAAATGAGTGAAGACCTATAAGCTAAACTAGGCACCCTAGGCAAAGGAAAAAGAACCATTGTAGATAACACAAAGTCTTAGTAAAGATGAGGAAAAAGATAGTGATGATGAGGAAGAGGAAGAGGAAGAAGAACAAAGTGACAAGGGAAAATCCCTAGTTGTTGTCATACCACCAAGTAAGAAGGCTCAAAGAACAAAGAAGAAGTTAGGAGTGACACCCCTCTCTCCTCCACCACCAAACAAGCCAAGGACCAAGGAAGTTGCTAGTGTCGAGTAGTCTACAAAGTAAAGAGTAGTAGAGAATATTGAGCCTAGTGCCCCCAAAACAAAAAGGAGATTGTTTAGAGGACTAGCTAAAGGGAAATCTAATTTGATTGATGATTTTTGTGCACATCTATGAAGATCACTAGGATTGTTTATTTTCAGATTTGCAAAGTATGATACACTAGATAATACTAATAGAAATAAGATAGAAGAGGTTATGGTAGACATGATTGAAAATCATAAATTAACTCCTAGTAAAATAGAGAAGAAGATACCTCAAGATCTATATGATATATTGAAGATAAGATGGCAACAAGTTGAAGAAGTGGAGAAAGGGATAAGAACTAACACATTAGTTAGAGTCATGCTTGATCTATCACAAGAGAAATATGACACATTTTTGGAACAATATAGGAGGAGATGTTCTCCTAAGTACAAAGTGTTTTTGAGATTGAAAAATAAAGAGGAAGTTGTACAACAACAAGATGAGTTGTTATGGAAGAACATTTTTGGATTATCTACTAAGTGAGTAGAGACAAACATTGTAAACATCGAAGATGATTATAGAAGTGAAGAAATTTTAGGTATGCTGAGTCTACAAGGCAACATGTCACTAGTACATGTCGACACCCCTGAAACTCCAAAGGTTGAGTAGTCAAGGCTCACAGGTATAGAGGAAGATGGTGAAGAGAAAGAAACAAGTGTAAATAATAATATTATTTCAAACACCTCATATTGAGGAAGGAAAAGAATCAAATAAAGATGAATCAAGTGTGACTATTGTTGTCTCAAGCACATATGCATAAGCATGATTGAGTGGTGACACCCCTTCACCAACTCCTAAAGCAGTGTCAAGCAGTAGCACTCCTTCAATGAGTAGGAAAAGAGAAATAAAAGATGTTTCACCAGATATTGAGGTTAGTTTGGATGAAATCATTGAGATGCCACAATTAGATTTGGAAAATTTTACGTTGGAGCAAACAATTTTGCTACAAGAAGTTTTGGCAAAGAAGAAGAGAAAAGAAGTGCTAAGAATAGAGCTTAAGTAGAAATAGGTACTATATGATGTAAAGCATATTTTGTTGATGCTTTTGACATTCAAAATTTTGATGAAGATTCACCAATCATCAACTAACTTGTAAATATAGTTGATCAAGTGAATGTTGGTAGTATAGAATCAAATGAGAAACTAATGGATTGGTCAGCAAGAAGATTTGAAAATATTGTTGTGGACAAAGACTTCATAACCATTGTCAAGAAGAATGTACTATTATAAGAGAAAGTATAGGTTATTATTGAGCTAATATAGAAGGTACAACACTTGTACACAATTTTGTCAGATGTGTCAAGGTTCACTAATAATATTCAAACACAAATAAATCAAATTCAAGACAAGATGAAGAGATCCAAAAAACTTTATTTTTGAGTCAGTAGGATCAAGCATTGATCATTACAATTGTAATGCCCCGCCAAGGAACCTAAAATAAAACAAAATAATTTTTCATTAAGTTTGACAAACATTTTTAAAAAAATACTTAACAACAACAAAAATAATATAGTGGAAGCAATAACATACAGATAAATACATACCATAAAACAAATTATAATTCTTAAGGGTCCCATGACATAGAATCACATTTAAGTTTAATTAATACTAAAACCAATATATAACACATCCACATTAGAGAATAACTACAAGTATGAATCCATTTAAATAATATATAATTATCTAAAATGCCACTTGGGAATAATCAGAATTCACAATCATCCACTATACAGGTCACGGGGTATGAAAGCCTGAAAGAATATACATCATAAAATAGATTACATCATCTCTTAAGATCCATGAAATAAAATACAATACAATAGGTATAACCATCAATCATAGTACACAAGAATAAAATGAAAGGAAATACAAAATAGGGAACTCCAGCCATGGCATCGAACTATCAGATCTCAATGGTAAAATTAAAAAGCACTACCACCCAATCTCATGGAGCCTAAATGGTCCACTCCCACTATGCGAAGGAGATAATCTCAAGTCCCAAATAAAATGAAAGGAAATACAGAACAAGGAACTCCAACCATGGCATCGAACTATCAAATCTCAATGGTAAAATTAAAAAGCACTACCACCCAATCTCATGGAATCTAAATGGTCAACTCCCACTGTGCTAAGGAGACAATCTCAAGTCCCAAATAGGATAACCAAATCAAAAGTCAAATCCAATATCTAGGTCAAGGAAATCCTGAAAGTAATCTATTTCAAAGGTACCAAAACATAGATGACATCTAAACCTAGAGGTAACAATGACTCGTAGGAAATCTACTATGTAAGTGGGCAAGTGTCATCACATGAGCCAACTTTAAGGTTACCTTGGTAGTCTAATTGGACTTCAACCCCCTAGTGACTCTATGTGGCACTAGTATCCTTTCATACTGACAAGGCATACTAACGAAGCAAGGTTGTAACCAAAAACCCTCTCTACTCCCATCCTAGCTTGTACTAGCGATTGATGCATGGGCAAGAAAAATAAATGACTTTTATTAATTCATTTTACTCTCATTTAGTGTAGTCTTATCACTTATTAAAATAACCTATAATGGGTTACCGAAGCAACCTCTTTAGGGCTTCAACATCCATTGCAAGCCACTTTCCAACATGACATATACATAACCTACCCTAAGCTCAGTAAAAGTAGTAGGTCCCATACAACCATAAATCACACATCAATTCTTACACAAGCAACTTGAAAAAAATTGAATATCACTGATCGAAAATCACAAATTTCACTAATACAATCATCTTAATAGGACTGATCCAAAATCAAGTACACATATACAAAACTATGACATCTTTCAAAAATAATAACTCATAATCATCTCAGTCCTATCCAAGAAACTGGGAAGTAATCCAAAGATAATTAATCAAAGACTCAAATGTTATATCAGAAAAATCACACCATTCACCTCAGTTCCACACAAGAACACTGGAAAGCAATAACAATCCATAGATCAAACTTATCATAGAAACATGTGACATGTCACCAAGGTTGGGTATAAAAGAACATATACAAAATATCATCATGACATCACAGAACAAACCCCCAAGCCTCTAGTAAACATCTTGATTTGATCAAAGAAATAAGTCAATCCCAACCCAACTCAAGAAAGCATACAACTAAAAGTATAGTTTCATAGTTTTTTATTTGGTTTTGAAAACACATAGTTTTGGTTTAATAGTAGGGTTCAAGTTTCATTTTGTTATAATTTTTTGACTTTAATATGGTTTATAGATCTATCCCTTATAACTGGACCCATTTTCACTTTTTAAATCTGAGCACACAAAATTAATGTTTTTATTAAAACTATAATAATCATTACATTATTAAATAATAATTATCAAATTAATAATGCAAATTATTAATAACCATTATCATTACTCAAAAGACCTAATAATAGTTTATTTAAAATTATTGAATAACAACTAATTTTAATTTAAATAATTAATATGTTTTAAAACATATAAATTAAATTGCTTAACAAAACTATATTTAATAACATATATTAAATATAATTTAAAACATATTAAATTAACTAATTAAAACTATATTTAATAATATTTACAATTTAATATTAAACATTTAATAACATGTATATATAAAAAACATATATTAAGAAATTTTTTAAAAAAAGGAAACATTTGTTAAGGCTCGTAGGCCTGCAGCACAGGGTTGTTGTAGCAGCTTGTTGTGATCGTAGTAGGGTATGGTTGCTTTAGTAGTAGTACCTGTTGTCGTCACAGTAGTGTTGCTATTCATACATCAACAACGCCACTGAGGGTAGAAGAGAAGTGGGTGGGTGGGTTGGTGGCCCTGCACACCATTTCATTTTTTTTATTAAAAATTGTTTATAATAAAACAAAACAAACAAAATTGAATACCTTCCCCTATTGAAGTTTTTTTTGCAATTTAATTATTATTATTATTTATAAAAGATTTCCTCAATTAAATCTAATAAGAGGAATATGAGAAATCAAATGAATTGTATAAATGTTCTTGAATTCTTTACCAACCTTATTTATATCAAAACATGGTTCCCTAAAATCTACAACGAGGGTTTCTAACTATCAATTCATATACAAATAAACTTGAAATGAAGAGCAATAAAATTTGGAACAAGGATTTCAAACCCAATTAAAAAAATTTGAAAACAAATTCATCCAAACACGAAGAAGACATGAATTTGAAGAATGGAAAACTACTACACAAATAACCCACAATATTCTACCTAAATCTAATGCTAATACGATAACGCATATAGCACACAAATATTCCCTTTTCTTCTAAAACTCTTCTTCTTCGAAATTGTTCCTCCAAATCCTGGCTATGGAGAAATGGCCTCTAAATTGCTAATAAAGAGTTTTTCCCCAAATTTAGGGTTTTGATTGTGTAATTTCTCTTTTATTGTTTTATTATAATTTAATATTCCTGCACAACCTATTTTTCATTTAATTAAAATATCTTTATTAAATTAATTTATTTCTTTCTATAATTAATTCTTGAGACTTTTTTGATAAAAATATTTATTAACTTAAGTAATCATAATATTTAGCATTTATTAAAAAATGAACTCCTAAATATATTATTATTAAATTAAATTAATATTATTACGCCCAAAATTAGACTTTGACTAAATCTTTAAATTTTATTTTATTTATTTAATTAATTTATCAATTAATTAAATAATTGAATTTTGAATTTTCTTAATAAAATTTCCATTAAATTAAATCATTAAATAATCTTTTAATTGATTTAATTATAATAGAAAATAATAATAGACCCAAAAGATTGAATATGAAAATCAATGATAAAGTACAAAAAATGAGATCAAACTCAAGGGTTATAATCACAAATTTATGTCACTTGACAAATTGGAAAGGTAAATAACTCAGATACTTGCCCTACTTTCTAGGACAAATGGTTTAAGCTTAGGATTTGGACTCAAGAATTTATCTCCCCTCTTTTACCATTGAGATTCTACAATAGGGTATGCTTATCCTAGCAATTTAGGGAAGTATGTACCTACAATCTACATAAAATTCACACATGTACATACACATATATTCTAAACTAAATAGGCAATGGTGGAAAATTGTGCATTATATAGATCCCAACTAGCAAGTGACTACGACTCCCTCCCTCAACCATATCAAAAACATCATACATAAAGTAAACATATAGGTACACCATACACATGCAATTATGGGGTAAGTATCCATAGAAAATGTATATAAGTAATCCATCTAACTATCATTATGAAATAACTAGAATCATTGAATACAATCATCATCGAAGAATAATTATGTATACATGAAATAACTAATACCAAAGTCACTCATCATATAATCAATTGAGTATAAAAAAAATCTAACAATCTGGAAAACAATGTCATTGAGCACCAAGCATAAACATAAAGCTAGCCTAAAAGAGTTCGGCAATAATAATGGCAAATAAAACTAGGGGTAGGCATTACAAAAATAATTTTTTGATTGCTCAAGGCACATTGGTCGAGCTTCAGGTAGCTGACAACAATATGAGATCTAAATTGATCTTTATTTAGGAAATGATGATACCTCATTTGGAGGTCATGCAAAGATAATTGAAAAGAACCCATGATCTTATCATAGAAGATCATAATTTTTTAGTGGTTGATAGTTTAATTGATTTGGTTGCAAGACTTCAATTGTAGAATCATGTTTTGGAAGCAACAAGAACCATATGGGATCATGCATAGTCCATGATTATCAAAGTTCACAAGGAATTCATCAAAAATATAGATTACTTCCACCTATTCCACCTCACCAGCAGTGACATATAGTGTTCAAAAGCAAGGGGGAAATAGATATAGAAAGGGGAAATAGATTTGTTAAAAGGAAATAAGGGGGAAATAAATGTGATTAAGGGGAAATAAATTTGTTGTTCATATTCATTATTCATTGGCGTAAGTCATAAGACTTAGGAGGAGAGCTCATTGTTAGATTGTATTGTAAAGATGTAAATATGAGAAAGTGTTTTCTTCACTAATGTCAGAGGGGGGGATTGTTGATATCTCTAACCATTTTCATCTATTAGTGTCAACCACTTAGTCATTTACAAGGCAGATTCAAACGATGTCACTATGACTCAACTACTCTATATAGGTTGAGTCATGTACATAAGAAAGTATGTATTGAGCACTATAGGAGCCAAGTAAGTTTATAGTCACTAAGTAATTTCTATACGATTCAAGCTAAACAATGACCGAGAAAATATCAAGCATACATATGCTGAGTTACATAGTGTGTGTCAAGCATAATACATGCCAAGCATCATAAGAACACAATACATACTAAGCAATAGCAATGTCGAGCATCAAAAAATAATAAAGATCGAGTAATGTAGAGTTTACATAAAAGTCAGGAATGGAACAAAGTTTTGAGGGAAAATGGTATTAGGTTGACTTGGAAGAAATATTTAAAGTTCAAGTAGAGGTTGTTACAGAACATTTAATACTTACAGAGGTCATTATAGAACACTTAATACATGTAGAGGTTATTATAGAAAATTTACACAGCGTGGATCAAATGTCTCTATGTTGTGTGTTCAATGATACAGGTGAAGAGGCAAAATATGTAAGCATCGAGAAAAATCTTTATGAAACTCTTTAAATATCAATGATCTTAACCTAGATCGATGATGATGGATGAGAGGGAGATGAGAAGAGTATATGTGGGAACATGGAGCATTATATAGTTAAGGATTGAGAAAAGATCAAAAGTCAATGAAGGGTTTTGTTATCACTTAACAAAGCAAGTGGCCTATTCATAGCAGTGAAGTGAAAGGGGGAGACAAGTATTATCATATCAAAGGAGAGAATTAGTTAGCAAGGAGGAGACTCAAGATCATCTTACAGAGAATATTGAGAGCTAGATATTGAATCGGTTCTAATAAACTTGAATCAGGGTAAATCTCTTAATAGAGTGGTCTTAACATATCTTTGTAAATCTCCTAATAGATTCCTTACTTTTTTGTAAGTGTTAAATCCTCTAAAAGGTGAGACCTATAAGTCTCTTAAGCCTTTAATAGGGTAGGCTCCTCATGGGGTAGATCATGTTTTATGATCAAACATTGTAACCTTAAGTAGTTAACTTTATTATTGCAGTAGTGAAGATTTCTGGGAGTCATCCCCACCCCACTTTTACCTTCACCTTAGAGGGTTTCTGGCTAATAAATATTGTGTTATAAGTTTTATTTTCATGCATTTGATTGATCTGATTTATATGTTACAACATATTTACATTATAATTTTTACATGCACAAGTTTATTAATAGATGTGAATGAATTGGTGAAAAGTTTAAAGTGTTAAAGATTCTGATTCACCTCCCACCTTAGTATCTTGTTTATCCTTTTTATTACTCCATCAATCAACAAGTACTTGGATACTCTTTATATTCAACAGTATTGAGGAAATTAGTTCCTTTTTTTGTAGCTACAAGTTGTTTGACTCAAATCTTTCTTGTTCCAAAAAGAATCCATTTGTTAATGGGCTAGGGGTTTTACCAATTGGGCTATACATATTTCATATCCATTCTATGGTTGTTGTTGTTATCTGAATCAAAGCATTTTGAGCATTGCTTGTCATAGAATTTCCTCTTTACAAAAATGGAATAGTACAACTAATATCAGTGGTAGTGTGTGTCTTCTTCACTACTCCATTTTTATGGCACTCACTGGTGATTCTAATGTCATATTTTGAAACATACTTTGAACATGATTCCTTATTCTAAAGATGTGATCACAAACAATCACTTGTGAAACTCTTTTGAAAGATTGAGTTTGAGCCATAATTTCATTTGATGTACATAGATATAGTTTTTTGTGATACATAGAAATATTTTTCTTGCTCAGAATACATAAATGGGCTTCTTTAGCCTCACATTTTTTAAAGTGTGTCACTGCAAACTTAATCAAGGAGGGGTCACTAGAGAATACCATACCCTTCTATATCACTAATATGGGATCTAGAGTAGTGATATAAAATCCATATTGTAGAACTAGACCACATTTGCAAACATTGATAGATATCAAATATTTAGATGATTCTATTGAGGCAATTAGGGAGGTGGCCTTTTTTGTCCATTTTTCAAATTTTCAATCTTGAGGAAAAAAGGAACACAAGACAATGGAAGAAAATATTCACAGGCACAAAATCAAAGTCTATGGGAAATACAATAAAAGACAGATCAACCAATTCAATAGAAGGGTTGAATCTCTAAAATGAAGTTATGTTTTTGACTTGCAATGAAGTTGGTAAAATTTTACTCTTAGAAATCAAAATAAAATAGAAAAATATGTTAAAAGAAAAAAAAAAGGCAATAGAACAAGAAGTAAAAAACTAATCACACAACTTAGAGGATCTATAATTTTCTTTTGCATTTCCTACATAGAGAAACAATTAAACATGCCTTGTTTTTCTTTCTTAGTAGAAATGCTAAGGATTCTAATTTGATCATAAACATTATTGTATAACTATATAGTTGATGCAAAGATTATCAACTAAATTGGTTGAGAAATTAATTTTAAAAAGAGGGAAAAATATAAAATAAATTATAGTACTAAAGTATAAAAATGATAGATGTTTCAATCTTATTTTTTCTTAAACTTTCATGTGTTATCTAATGTGTTTTTGGTTTTTGATTTGTTGTCTAAGAATTTTTGTATTCCAAGAATTTCAAACATTATGTCTTTATATATGCAGAAGCTCATATCATAAATTTGGTATGTGGTTGTGTACAATACCGCACTTGATAGGTAAGATTAATTGGCTTCAAAATGCCATCTCCCAAAAATTCAGCTCAAAATAGTGGGACAGGGGTGTTGGGAAAATTAGCCATAGTTTTCCATTTGTTTGAAGTCTATGGAAACCTATAGATGTTTTCTTTACAGTTCCAATTTCATTGTTGGATTTGGACATTAACCTAGTTTAAACAACTAACAAATTATTCTACTATATAGGGCCTTACCTAAGTTGAATCTTGTGTTGGTGTTGCCACCTTTGCAAGATCTATGTTGATGAAAAAGAGTGCATATTCTTGTACGGACAAAGGCTTAATAAGTAAATGGAATGTTGAATTCACAAATGTTACCTCAGCATGGAACTATAATGACTCAATCCAAATTTGACCTAGAATTTGTCCTTGGTAATACTTGATGTATTTGCTAATGTAATTGTCGATATTTGTTCTTAATTCTATTAAATATTTTCTTCCTTGATTGGAATACTTCTTATTTGAATTTTTGTACTTTTTCGCCCCTTAGCTTTCATGATGTATCTCCCTAGTCCTTGAAGATGTGTAACCATTTAAGATAGTCATCCATTTGTGAGGGGGAGTGAAAATTTATTACTTCTTTAGTTGATTTCTAATTAAAGATTAGTTGTTTTATTCACACCCTAAAATTTATTATAGTAATTTCCTTGGATAATGATCCCTAGATAAGGATAATGATTATTCCTTAATGAATAAGGATTGTTGGACAATCACATTTCCTTAATGAATAAGGATCTTTATTCCTTGAATAATGATTCTTGTCCCTTAGTGATGATCTCTAATCCTTGAACACCGATCATTTTTATTACTAATTGTAATCAACTATGAAACCATCTATCTATTAGGGTGGGGGAATAAGCAATTTCACATTTCGATGATTGAAGATTTATTATCCTTCTCAAGTAGCATCTTCCATAGGCAGACCCTTCCACTTGATCATTAATTCAATTATATTCTTATTCCTTAATCAATTCTTCCTTGTATTGAGGATAGCTTCAAGTTCCAAGATTAGCTTAACTTCATAATAAAGTGGGTGTATAATTCCACACATGAGGCAATGTCTTGTCCTAGAATTCTTTTGAGTTAGGAAAATTATAAGACATGGTGAATTTGGTTGTTTTTGTGCAACTTTAATGATTAAGATACTTCACTTATCTTCCTTGATATCATACATGACATATAAGTTTGGGGTTTTAGTTTCTCTATGCTACTATAACAATACATTCCCAACTTTTAACTCTCAGGCATCACATAATGTACTTTCCTAATCTAACTTCTTCCAATTCTTCTCACACACATATCCACATCCCTTAGTTTATTCTCAAGGTTTTGATGACCATTATTAACCATTGATGGTGAAAAAAGCATCAACCAACTCTATGACAACACACCTCTATTCTATGATTATTGTAGTCCATTTATATCTTCAAACTACATGCCCAATCATTTCATGGTGATCTACAACTTATTGGGATAACTAATATACATGTTTCCCTTCATCACTTTCCAAATGAATGGGTTTATTCCATGTAACATGTATAACAAAACTATATTTCTATTCCATGTAACATGTATAACAAAACTGTATTTCTAAGTCTTTGAATACCCTAGCATATGGTTTATTAGTTTTCTTCTAATTCAAACAACTACTTATTTTCTCAATAAAAAAAATTATTTATAAGACCAAACCATGGGGAGATTAATACTTTAGAATGCTAATATGTCCATTCTTCAAAAGTAATAAGGAACAAAGACCAAAATCATATAATAGATATGTTAGCAATTATAAAATATAGAATGTGAAACTAAAAAGTATGATTCCTTTCTTTCAAAACTCTCTCTTACATTGGTATATCCCATGTCTTAGGATGATCACATTTAAATAGACTCCTTTAAGACCCAACATAGTTGACCAAACAACTAAAACTATTTGCAACTATCCTAAAAACCTGACTATGAATAATTAATTTGTTCACGACATATTTGACTTAATTAATGTTTATATTTTATTGCAATTGGAAATTAAATCTTATTTTCTTCAAAATTATTGGTCTTATTACATTATTATGGTTTTTTAATGACCATATCACACTAGCTTAAATACTAAACCCATAAAACCAAAAATTAGACCTTTAGGCCTTGTCATATAAATAATTACCACTTTTGCATTCACATTGTATTTTATTACCATTGTCATATTTATTAACATTTTTTATTGTCATGAATAGGTATTAAAGATCTTTCATAGGCAATAAAGTTTGTTTGGATGGTAGGACTTGGAGACTTTTGAAAAGGAAGGCAGGGAATTCAGAGTTTTTTGTAAAGAATTTGAAGTCAGTGAGGACCTTGCAACAAATACAAAGGTAATTTAGAAACCAAAACATGCATATTTAATTTTTATTGGGTTAATGTAAAATAAATGTAAGATATATTAGAGGAAAAATCATATAAGTAAGAATATTTTCTATAACTATTTGCTAAATTCTATATTCAATAAATATTGTTTTATAACTAATTTTTCATGTTTTTATGGTTTTCATGATACTTTCTCCATTACTATTATGAGGGTCAACTTTTTATCATGTTTCTAATATGCTAATTAATATATATTTTGGCATCATTAAATGAGGAAAAACATTACAAGGTGCACACTAAATGACAGTGACCAGATCCATACAATTCTGATAGAAAATTATGAGCACCTTCGTGAAGAACAAGTGGAAAAGAATAATGACTTGTTATCATGTCTTCGCTGAAAAATAGATAAGTTTTAAATCTACTCTATAGAATACTATTATACCTATATTTATTTATAAACTCTATGAAGGTAAAACACCATTAAGAGGTGCAAGCCAAGTGTAGATATCAAGAGCTCTTGTATGACTCCTAGAAACCCTTTGACTATGACCAAACCTCTCCTCCCACAGGTGCCATTTGATTGCATTTGTATCTTTTTGTTATTGTTTTAAGGATTCTTCATACCCAAAACTTTCGAATTATGATCCATTCTACTTTTGAATTCTTTTTATTAGTCTAGCTTAAAATAGATATCAAAAGTGTAAATTCTTCTTGAACATTATACAAGATAATATAAATTTATGGTGTCCAAAAGACGTGCAAATATTTTTTGTCAACCAATTCTCGATCCAATTACAAAATAATGTTTTGCATTACTTTTTATGGATAAAATAATGTTACAAGGCCCTACTTTATCATTAATTTTTTGTGAGGATGTTAACAAAGAATTGTGTATTTTTTTACCTGTTACAATCTGTAACTCTCACAATATTTCCTATTTATGAGACACTATAGTCATCATGATCAAGTGATATTTTTTAGTTCCATCCATCCATCACTAATGATGGACACCTCTATCTTTTTCCCAAAATTCCTAATGGGCTTCAATGAATTTTCTACACATTTGGACCTTGTAACCTTTTGAAGCCTAATTAGTATTTCTCCCCAAACGATGTCAATATGGTAATTTAACAATGTTGAAAGAGAATCCATTTGGATAGTTTCATTTTGTTATGTGTTGATCAACAATCTCTAATGATTCATTTTAAATTTTTGTTTCCAATGGTTTCTTTTTTATCTTATGTGAATTAGGCTTTTCTTGGAGTGTGGCAACAAATGTGTGGCTTTATACCACATTCAAGACTAGATGGGTAAAGATGAGGTTTCACTTCTTGAGATCCTTTCTTTCTCAGATGGTTTACTTTATGGATTTTTTCTTAGTGTACTTCCTTTTACTATCTAATATTTTATGTCAATTGAATTGGTATCATGATTACACCATTCTTTCATTCAAAATTGTATTTGGTTGAACAGTTTCTCTTGAATCTCATCAACAACCCAAGTCTTATATTGTGGTTTATATCAATAAAGTTTCTATTTTTCTTGGGGGTAGACAATTTAGAAGGAAATTTGTCATTAATTCTAATATAATTAATGAAATGGTTATATTTGTTGCTCCCATGGATCTAAGTATTGTGTGTTTGGAAGCCTTGCATGTGTGACCAAAAATTGGTGTTTTACTGAAGGGAAAACAAATACCATTTCATCAAATGTGTAATAACCCTTATTTTTCCCTATGCCAAGTTTCTAAAATTTTAATGTGAAAATATCTTGAAATGTGTTGTGAAATTAGGTTTTGTCATCTATTGTTATCAAATTTCCAATAAAAACCCTAACTCGTAAGTTTTTTCCCTAACATAGGATACTACAATGTCCTAAGAATCATGCCCTATACCTTGTCATTAAAATTGTATTGCTCCACAATCAAATTTGGCCTTTACCCTAGGTTTTATTTTTAAGTTGGAGATCACATTTTATTTTCATGTTTTCTATTTATTGTTATGATCTTATGATCAGGGTGTCAACATCTAGTCACAAGTCTAAGTTTTCAAGTCTCCTGACATTACAAAACAAAGGCTAGCACATGGTCATAAAGGTAAATTTTGGGTCTCCTGATGTTACAATATCCAATGTAATCACAACATCGTGGAAGTATGTTATGAGATTTTCAATCTTACACTCATCCTAGCTATGTATCATCATAAGTGTCTTATGGTAATAACAAGTGATACAATCTTATGATGAATTGAAAAGTGTACAAGTGTAAAAGCTTTTAAGTGGACCCTCAACAATATGAAAGCAAGGAGATCATAAGAACATAATACATAAAATGATAAGGTTGTGAAGTATTACGATCTTACGAAGTGGGGCCAAGTGTATAGGCGTAAAAAATTTGAACACATGTCAATAAAGTCTTCTGAAGATACGAAGGGTAGAGGATTGTAAGATCATGGTGTAGGGGCACTTAGGAATAACAAGCAAATTATGAAGACTATGAAGGAATAGAAGACACTTAGTGACAATTAGAGGTCCAAGGAGGTCAAAGGAATACTAAATGATGCAAATCATATCAACTATGATGTATTGGATCTTATAATGGTTTAAATACCATGAAATGGCTTTGAATGAAATAATATCCTTGAAAGGATTAAATAAATGTAATTTGGACCATTAGTGTCCCAATGTGTCTAGGAGGTTTTAGGAGGATAGTTGGGTTTAAATAAGTTGAAATAAGTCTCATAAGTGTTGGAAACACCTTAGTGAGAAAAGTTAATAAGTTTAAGTGCATTTTCATTGTTTAAAACTTCAAATTTGCACTTAGTAATGGCTAGTAGCCATTTAGGAGGGAAATATATTTTTGGTAGTTTAAACACTTAACTAAACCCTCAAACCAATTGGAAGAGGTTGAAGAAGTTAATATTTATTATTTTCTATATTTTTAACTTCATTTAATGACAAGAAATCCTAGAGTGTACAGACAACCCAATAAGTTAATGAAATACATGTTTTGGATCAACCTTTTCATTGTTTTTTAGCATTGATGTTCTTTGTTTTGGTTTGAGATCCATCATAAAATATATTTGGAAGTTTCACTAGGATATTGGAGGAAATTTTTACACATTTTAGAGTGTTTGAGAATCATTTTCCATGACTATACTTTCATGATCAACAAATTAGTTTGAATTTTTGAGTTTTCCTTTCATTGTTTTGAAGCTTTGTTGGTAACTAATAGCCATCCCATGGACTCAAAGGCCTAGAATCCATGGAATGATGATTATTAACCTTGTATCATATGAAATTAACTTGGTAATTGCAACAAATTGATTGAGAGTGTGATCATAGTGTTGTGGCAGGGTCTTTTCCCATTCAAAATGATGACACAAGTGTAGCAATAGGATTTTGGGCTAAATAGCATTGTATTTTTATGATTGGAATAGTTTTATATGGTTTATTTAATGGTGAATCAATCTCTAGTTGATCTTGGAAAGGTTTGGAAGAGTGAAATTGGAGAAACCCTCAAAACAAGGGTTCGAAGCACCCAAATTGGGGCTTTTCATGTTCTACATGTTTTGGGTCTAATTCCTCTTATATTTATAGGTTTTGGAACATTTATTGATACTATCCAAGAGTTGAGAACTTGGAGATATGTCTAAGTGGTATTTTCTTTGTAAAATCACCAACTTTTAAGTCTATTTTTCCATGTGTTTTTGGAAAGTTTTGTGTTTGAAGAAAAAAAGGGATAAATGCTAATTTCTAGGCCTCATTAGGCCAGTTTGGAGTCTTTTTGCCATTGTGAGCAAAAGATAGGGTAAGAAACCTTGAAATCACTTTAATACACCATTATATACCTCAAATAACTCAAATCCATCATTTGTTTGTGTTTAGAGTCACCTTGGTTGGGTTGAGTCTCTTAAAGCCATTTGAGCACTTTAGGGAGTAAGAGGGTTTATAAGCAATTTTGAATTACTTATCTTTTGAAAAAGGTCCATCACCCTTTCCTCTGCATTAGATCGCAAGAGAAAACCATGAATTATTTTGAGGCTATGAAGAAAAGGCTAGCGTATGGTTGTAAAGGTTAAGGTGTATGTTGGCGATGCAATGAAAATGTTTGCAAACTGCATGGCATAAGATCATGGCTCTATAGAAGACATTGCAGTTAGTGTTTTGATCTTACAATAAACTATTAGGCATAAGATCATAGGAAACTTAAAAAGGATTTTCGCTGATATGAAACATGCTCGATCGTAAGGGTAAACTTAAGGGGTTACGAAGGCTTTGAAATTCAAAGTGAATCGTAAGATCATAAACCCTAATTCCGGCATTAAAAACTTTTTTTTCTTTTGATGAGATGGAAAATGATAGGAGTTTGCAACCAATGAAATTTGTAGAAAGTAAAGAAAGTGCAAAACTGGATAGTTATGTCAATGCTCCATTAAGATGATAGAAAAAACTGAGTTTAAGGCTTGTGCATGCAATAAATCAATGCATAGAAATGGTTGATGAACTATGCATAGCATAAATGCATTCTCTAGGCCAGTAATAGATTACCATTTGTAGAAAAAAGAAGATTTTGAAAAGTTTCAGAGTGTTTAGTGTGAAGAATTAAGATTTTTTAGTACTAGTTGCAGAGTTTCCAGATATCTAATTCACAGTCAAGATGTCAGACAAGGAGGTAGAAGAAATTTAGGCTACAGACATGGAGGTTACTAAGACTTCTACTTCCAAAGGAGGAAAAACTTGACAAAGGAAGCCTAATAAAGTTGTGGACAAATGGATGAAGTTGTTCTCAGACTCATCAAATGTCATTTCTACAAATGACTACGACTTCAGAGACCCGTATGCATTCTGCAAAGATGCTACTTTCCCTAGTGTTAATGGGTATGAATTGTTCAGATACTTCTATAATAATAGGTTTGAGAAGATTCATGTCTACAATCCATGGAAAAGGAATTTGGCCAAGCTCATCTTCCCATAAGTATGTGTAGACGTTGATTTGGTGAAGGCCTTGATTAAGTCTTACAATCAAGCGACTAAATCATTCCATAAGCATGATGGGACTATTTTGTGCACACTGGATCATGCTTCTTTCATTGAAGCTTTTGGATTAGATGGTCAAATGAGCAAACCATTAGACCTAGATGAACTTCAAGGGAAGTTTGAAAGGAATACAAAGGATTACACTAGAAAAAAGGATTGCACTAGATGAACTGTACAGCGATGCTTGATGATCACCTGATTCTTCATGAGTATGCAAATGTATTTTCTGATGAGATACCCAGTATTCCATTGCATCATGACATTGGTTTTTGGATTGATCTCATACCAGGAGCAGAACCAATATCACGAGCTCCTTACTGCATGACTACTCAGGAGTTGAGTGAGCTTAGA
Source organism: Cupressus sempervirens (assembly GCA_028749045.1). Taxonomy (NCBI): domain Eukaryota; kingdom Viridiplantae; phylum Streptophyta; class Pinopsida; order Cupressales; family Cupressaceae; genus Cupressus; species Cupressus sempervirens. The sequence goes on from CM053787.1 coordinate 969,461,442, forward strand.
TTGTAGTTGGAGGAATTGTTGGCCAAGGGCCATATTCATCCTAGTGTATCCCCATGGGGTGCACTAGTCATCTTTATGAAGAAAAAAGATGGATCATTGCATTTATGCATTGACTATCACTAGTTGAATAAGGTGACGGTGAAGAATTGATATCCTTTTCCGAGGATAGGTGACTTGTTTGATCAGATGAAGGGAGCACGAGTGTTCTTAAAGATTGATCTTATGTTGAGATATCATCAGCTTCATATCTAGGTGGCTGACATTAATTGGACAACATTTCGTACATAATATGGACATTATGAATTCACAATTGTACCTTTTGGGTTAACCAATGTGCCATTACTATTTATGAGTTTGATGAATGGAGTATTTTGCACATACCTCGATCAATGCCTCATTGTATTCTTGGATGACATATTGATTTATTCTAAGACTATTGACGAACATGAGGTCCATTTACACCAGGTGTTGCAGTGCTTGAGAGACCATCAATTGTATGGAAACTTGGGTAAATGTGGATTCTTCCAATCAGAGGTAAAGTATTTGGGGCATATCATCACTGGTGATGGTATTGTGGTGGATCTAGATAAAATCTAAGCTATCATGGATTGGTCGGTACCCATTAATTTTTTAGAGGTTCATAGCTTCATGGGATTGGCGGGTTATTACCATCGCTTCGTGAAGGATTTCTCACATGTGGGTCATCCCATCACTTCTCTTCAATAGAAAGGGAAGAAGTGTTGTTGGTCAAACTAGTGTGAGGCAACATTTAATGCTCTTAAGGAGTGTTTGACCAGTGCACCAGTCCTTGCAGTGCCTAACCCTATAGGCAAATTCATGGTTTGTACAAATGCTTCGTTGGAAGGTGTGGGTGTAGTGTTGATGTAGGATGGTTGAGTGATCACACATGAGTCTAGAAAACTCAAGGACCATGAGCTTAATTACCCCACTCATGATTTGGAACTTGCCACCATTGTGTATGCTCTTGTTCATTAGAGGCATTTCCTTTTGGGATACAAGTTTGAGTTGTATAGCAATCATAGGAGCTTGCAATATATCTTACTCAACCAAACTTGAATGCATGACAACATCACTTGATGGAGTTCTTGTGTGAATATGACTTTGATGTTCAGTACAATAAAGGAAAAGAGAATGTCGTCACAAATGCCTTGAATAGGAGGCAACATGAGATATCGGTTTTGTCATTAGGAGTGGATTTGCGAGGTCATATCTTAGAGGCCTTGCCTAGTGACACATGGTATCAGGAGGTGAGGGCAGAGATCAAGTCTGGATGTACCCTTGAGGGGAGGTTTTTAGGGTATATGCTTGAGCCCAATGGACTATTGTGACACTTGGGGCATGTTTATGTACTTATGTCAGATAATCTTTGTACCTTGGTTTTGTCAGAAGCACATCGTGCACCGTATTTTGCACATCCCAGTGTTAAGAAGATGCATGTTGATCTTAAACAACTACACTTTTGGGCAGGGATGAGGTGTGATGTTGCTGATCTTGTTGCTCGATGTCTCAAGCGCCAGGGAGTGAAGGCAGACCATTAACATTTGATAGGTCTTTTGCAGCTGCATATCATTCCAGAGTGGAAATGGGATATGATATCTATTGATTTCATCACAAGGTTGCCTATGTCATCACAACAACATGATTGTATCATGGTAATAGTGGACAAGTTGTTCAAGGTAGCACATTTTTCACTCATGAGAATATCCTACCTAGCTTCTTCTGTAGTGCATCTTTTCTTGGAGGATATTGTTCATTTGCGTGGAATCCTTCACTAGATTATTTCATATAGAGATCCAATATTTACTTTAGCATTGTTGACATCTCTCCAACATGCTTTGGGTGCACAACTCAATTTTAGTTCGGCTTATCACTCATAGACTGATGGTCAAACCGAGAGGGTGAACTAGGTTCTAGAAGATATGTTTTGCATGTATGTGATGGACAGACAAGTGAAGTGGGAGGATTATTTATACCTTGTTGAGTTTGCATATAACAACATGTATCATAGTTCTCTTAGCATGTCACCTTTTCAAGCCTTGTACGGTAGACCATGTTGTACCCCTTTGAGTTGGGATCATTTAGAGGATTGAGTACTTCTAGGTCCAAAGATGCTCCAGGATATGGAGCAACAAGTTTTTCATATTAAAGAGAATTTGGTTACTGCTTAAGATAGGTAGAAGGAGTATTCAAATGCCTGTAGGTTGGATCGTCACTTTTTTGTTGATGACAAGGTGTTTTTGAGAGTGTGTTCGAGGAAGAGCACCATCTATTATGGGAAAGGCTCTAAGTTGGTGTCATATTTTATTGAACTATTTAAGATCCTCAAGAGGATCGGTCTGGTTTCTTATCGACTAGCATTGCCATCTAGCCTTTCGCACATCCATTTTTCTATTTTGAGGCAGCATATTCTTGATGTGACCCATGTTCTTGGTTGGGATGCTTTGTAGGTGGAGGAAAAACAACTTTCTTTGGAGCCCATTTGTATCCTTTAACATTAGAGACAGACTTTGAGAGGTTGGGACATAGAGCTCAGGTAAGGGTCTAGTGGGACCCGAGTGATGAGACCTCTGCTACTTGGGAAGATGTTACATGATTAAGAGGATTGTACACCTATCTTTTCACTGGCTTCCATGAGTAAGCCTATGCCTAGTGGGAGAAGATGTAGTGCCTCTCGTGTTTGTAGTCTGTACCTTGTTATATTTTGATGCAAGAGATACTTGTACTCATGTTATTATTTCTGCATTTTGAGATGACCTAAGGGTTGGATGTTATACTTTGATTTCAATATCATAGATGTTATACTACTATGTTGTGTAGTTGATCATATTTGAATGTTGATGCCATTTTGAGATGATAGTATGGTTTATGATGATGTCTAGTTATTCGGCATTTGGACATATCTCTAATTATGTTATGTGATGGATTTAATGCCATAGTTATTTACTTCGTTCTTGCTTCGATTATGCTTTATTAGGACATGAGTGATGTAAATGGATTATTTCAGTATAATTGAATAAATGATTAAATCAAGTGATTTAATGCATTTATTGCTTCGATTATGTTATTATATGCAATTGCACTTGATCATGAGTTTTAGTGTGCATGATTTATATCCCTAGCAGTGGCACATGGAGTTAGTGATTCAATTGTTCATATTTTACCAATGTCATCCCTGTGTGGTTGGTGTGTCTTTTTTTAATGTTTAAATTAAGCCTTCCAGTGATTTAATAAATTCAGACTCATTTGCATTATGTATTTAGACCAGTGATCATGTTTGTGCATTTAGAGTTTCACATTGTCATGAAGTTGTTAAGGCTTTCTGTGATTTTGGTTTAAGGGTTTTCAAAATTTATTTAGTTGATTTTTAATTTTTGGCAGCTTTTCCTTAGGTGAATTCCAATTACTTGGAACAGCCTATTTTCGTTTGGGTCGATTCGAAGTCTAACTAGTTTAATTGGTTATTTACCGTAATCAATTATTCACTTGAAAAGTGAATAAATATTGAAAGAGGAAATTAATTCCTCACTTTTCACTATTGGAAATTGAGAATTTGAAATCTTTTTCCAAAATCCTCTTCTGGAGGATTACATTTATGTTCATTGTGAGAGTTGCAGGAGTGGGATCTTCGCGAGGTCAGTCTCATTGGATCTAGCTCAGGGAGACCTTGCTTTGCTGTGATTTTCAACAATTTTTGTGGGTTATTTATTTTATTGTGTTGTTTCCTATTTCTGCCCCTTTTGCTATCAGGTAGGGCTCTTCCATTTTTTTGTTTTAGCTCCATTGTTGGTAGCTGTTTGTCGGGAGGCTGAGAACTAGTGTTCCCTTCCTTTTCTATTTGTTGGTTCTACTCAGATGGTTGGGTATGAACATTTTCCCTATTTTTGGGATGAGCATTTCGAGTTTCACACCATTATGCTTGTAATTTTTGTATATGGTGTCCAAACCCAAATTTTATTGGATTTTCATGGCTTTTGTGCCCAAGGCCTAAATGAGTTTTTATTTTCAAAGTTTTCAATTTCTAAAGTTTTTACCTCGATTTGTGTGTCGCCCTATTTTTCTAGCTGTTCTTGGCATGATGTTGGTCGTAGACCTAGATCACTGTTGGGATGTCAGTTAGATCATTATTGCACTTTTATGTTGCATTGGGATGTGCGATGCATCTGTCCTTCCAAGTTTGTTTTTGATTGAGTGATATTTTGCTTGTGTTCTCATCCAATCATTTTGATATGATCTTCATGATGGTGGTGCGCCACACATGAGTACATGTGCATGCATTTTTTGGGTGACATGCTAGGCTCGATCCTCCATGGTACTTCTAGGAGTTATGATCATTTGGGGTTGTGTTAGGAATATACATGCCTATGTGCACTCATCATTGGATGAGCATGGATAGGGTAGGGTAGTATATGGAGGGGCTTCTATCTTCGTAGCCCAGTGACTATTTATCGAGGTTTGGCTTGCAAAATTTTTAATCAAGTGATTACTGTAGACACCTAAATTTGATTACACTACTTTGGTAATCTAATTTAGCCATCTCTAAAGGCATCATTAATTAAATTCTTATTTAATTAATCCTTTGTCATCCCCTAGTTGATTAATTTAATTAATCATCTATAGTCCTAATTGATAAATCAAATAATCTATTATTTATCAATTAAATCCTTTTCTCCTATCTAATTCCAAAAATCCCCATTTATTAAATAAATCTATTTGATAAATGAAATCCTCAAATTCAAAAAAACCCTAACCTATCTCTAATCCTCCATTTAGCCTAATCCACCCCATCCACCCATACTAACCAAGCTTAGCCACTAACTCACCCACCCTCATTAATGCCATCCACTTGCACATCTCTAACATCCCTAATCTAATCCTAAACCCAAGCCTAATCCACCCCCTAATGTTGTCACATTCCTTAAACAAGTTTAAGACTTTCCTAATCCAAACCAAAGTCTCCCCTCAAAAAAACCCAACCACTAAGTCATGAGTGCTCTTACAAAACATAAAGACTCTTACAAGCCCACTCATGACTCTTACACCCATCTTCCACACTCTTCCCTCTTCCACACTCATTCCTCTTACATCCCTCTTACATACTCAACCCCACTCATCATGCCCTTAACCAAACCTTAACCCTACCCTCTCACACTCATCCTCCTTGTGACAAGTGTCACCTTCCCATTGGTGCTAAACAAGCACAATCCATGTGCTCCCCTTTGAGTGCATCTTAGCCCTCCTTAAGCCTTCATCCATCCTTGCATCTAAGCCCTCCATCCCTCTACCCCTTAGCCTATAAATTGAATCCCATCCCAAGCCATTTCATCAACAATCTTTGAGCTAAAGTTACCATGCTATTTTGAGAACCAAAGCCATCAACCATACCCTTATAATGCCAAATTGAGAGCTCACAAAGCTACCAATTTGCCATTACCCATCTCCATTGAAGCAACTTTTGAGCATCTTGAGCATACATCCACAGCAAAAGGACACATCTATAGAATCAAGAAAGCATGGAGTGTTTTCTCTCGTGAGGTTTGCACTTCTTATTTTCTTTCTTAGTCTAAGCATATATGTGAATTTAGTTTTTGGTTTGTGAATGTTTACTTTATTTGTTAATGTTCTTTGCATACTAATTCTGGTTCTACAATTACTAAATAAAATATTGGGTAGTATAATAAAATGTTTAGTGTGAGAGCCTTCCGTTGGGGAGTTGAGCCGCATGATTCGAGCTTGGGCTTTCTGATGCCAAGAGACTCTCCATGATGTTAGCCCCTACATAGTAACCCATTGAGTGTCTGACCAAGACCTATAGTACTTGCATTGTCTCATGCTCTTGGTTTCAATCATCATTCCTGTCTAGCGTGTGTGATAGCCATGGATTTTTTTTATGTGTATTTGTGGTTGGATCATTATCTCCATCAACATGACGGGAGTGGACCTATGGGTTCCACATGGTTGGGAGGCGCAGCTACTTTCACCACTACTGGGAATTGGTGTACAGAGATGTTCTATTGTCCTAGTGTGATCATTGCTGGATGTTTTCACTTGGTACTTCAGATTATGAAGTATGCTTTCTTGTGATTTATGCTTTCTTTGGAATGTATGGATATCATGTCCAGATGATGTTAGTTTATTTGACGTATTCCTATATTATGTTGTTTAGCATGTGATTAGATGATGCTATTTTCTTAATTGGAGTATCTATTGCTTATTGGATTAGCATGTTAGATTTCTTGTTCTTATGATGTTATTACAATTTAGTAGTGGTGTTCACATAAGATAGCTCCAACTATTTAGTTGGTAGTTTGGGATGTTACACGTAGGGAATGGCTAGGACCTTCAAGGTCTCATGATGCTATTACAGTTGGGAGAAACCATGCACTTAGTTCATTGTTTCAGTACATTTCGATGTTGCTTTCAATTCTTTTCCTTCACTACTATGTTTAGATGGTTAGACATAGTTTTCATCTTGCTGTTATATTATTCGAGTGTCTATGCCTCGATTCTAGATCTAGTACTCCCTAGTGTGGAGGTTCTGATTCCTTGTTTTATTTTTAAATTTTTCCTTGGAGCATTTCTTTCTTTTCCTAGATGACAATGTGTTAGCATTGAGTGATACTTATAAAGTATCACATGCCCAAAGAAGAAGAATCATGCAATACTAGAAAGTATCACACACCCATAGGAAAATTATCGTGCGATACTTGAAAGTACTGTACACCCTTTGAGAAACCATTGTACGATGCTTATAAAGTATCACACGACCTTTAGGGAAGTGTCGCCAAGACCCTGAAAGTATCACACAACCTCTTGAGAAAGGTTGTACGATATTGGAAAGCGTCACATAGTGCTGTATGAAAGTGTTGCTTGGGTTCTTGGGTAAACCTATTCGGGTGGGCAACCGATACTTTTTGGTTTGTTCAAAAGTTTTTGATAGGTGATTTGACTACCCTCTAAGGTGTACTTGAATCACTTGGTTATGGATTTTGAATTTGGAACATTTCGAATTTGAAATCATATACGTGCTTTCATGGTCTGTTGTTTTGGTCAGTAGTGGTGTTTGGAGATCTGTTGGTGTTTGGATGTTTGTTTAGTCTTTTGTTGCAATCTTTGTGATCCTTGTATGTTGTATGTCGTATGCATCCATACTTGTTTTATAAAAAAAAATCTTGGCTTATATTTATTGTTGTTCCAAGAATCTCCAGGCAGGGCATTACACAAAACAACTCCAATGACATTACTACTAGCATCACAATCTTTTTGAAATACCTTATTAAAATTTGGTTCAGTGGTCTACAATTGATGATCACCATTTTATATATTACAATATGTAACATCTTAATTTACTAAGGTTTCATTTAATATTACATCTACACTAAAAAAACAAGTTCCTCTTATGAAATTACATTTTAAGGCTAATGTTCAATGTAGGGGTCTTTAATATTTTTGGGATAAGTGATATTCAATTTTTTTATTTTTTACTATTAGATGATCATATGAATTTAATAAGAACAACTAATAGTAAAAACTTAACTTCCATATTCAAGATTGTACATCTCAATATAATTATTGGACTTATAAACATGTAGACATCTTCTAATAATAACTTCATGCTAATTAAAAACGTTCAAATGATAGAATTTTTTTCTAGACCATACACTATATGACTGAAATAAAAATAAAAATACAACAAATCTATAGAGCTCTAAACTAAGATTTTTGTTAATCTTACTACATCTTTTTCTTCATATCATCTAATTACCCCTCTCTATAGTTATAATTCTTAAAATTCTTTCTTTTCCAAATATTATCAAATCTAGTGAAGTTAAATGAATATAAATAAACGTAAAAAAGAAAAAAAATGAAAATATCGAACTTTATCAAATACAAGACCTAACATTCCACAAAATAATACAAAATTCTCCAATTTAAAAAATGAAAAGTATAATAAAATACACACAACATAAACCGAAAAAAAAAAAAAAAACCTTTGACCTTATTTACAATTTAAACATATTATTCCCCGTTAACTTTGAAACCCTAAACTCACGGCATAACCCTAAGAATCAGGGCCTTATATGTGGGTTTCACTCTTTTGTTCGAAGGGGTTCCGATTCTTTTCGTCAATATTTTTGCATCTCAATGTGGATTACACGGTGCTGTAGTTTATTGTTATCTGTTTTGAGCACAGGTATGAATGTCGTGTATTGCTTCTGTAGGTATGGTGTGCATTTTACTTGAGAAAAACGCTGTCTACTCTAAAAAATTAAGGTTAAAGATGATCATGAGTTAGGGTTTGTAGTTTTCTTTCCGTTAAATTGGAGTGTGAGTGAAGAGGATGAGGGAGTCAAACTGGCTCCAAATCTTTCCGCTTCTCATGACGCTCCATACACTGAAATCTGCCATTTTCGAGTATTCTGGAAAGATCTGCTGTTATCGTCAGTCTTCTCCGTAGAGAATGGCAAATATTTTAGTCTGAGTAAATGCGCGCAGAATGACATAGAAGTTCGTTTTTTATCCGTTTTTGTTGATTTTTCCATATATATTTTCGATTTATCAAAGCTTGTTAATTTTTTTGGTGCAGCATTTGCTTGGGCGAGAGTAGAGGTTTTGGTTTTGAAGAATGTCTAGAAGAATTTTCGTGAGATCCGTCTCAGCGCGGTTGAAGTAGTTTAAGGAGGGTTAACGCAACTTTCAATTGTTTTGCATATTTAATATTGCAGGTGGAGGAGGAGATTTCCGTTATTAGTGTAGATTATGGGGTAATAGATAAGTTATCATTTCTAAAGTTTTATCAAATATGTTAAATTATTTAAATTACATCTTTTATTGTTTGTAGGAAGTCTATTGTTTAGGTTGAAACCTAAGTTAACCATATGAATTTAAGTGGTGTAACTTTTTTTTAAAAATTGGTTTGAATTTGAAAAGAAAACAATGTCCATTTTTTTTCATATGTTGAATAAAGTTTCCACTTTAAAAACATGTCAAATTTGGGGATGCTTTTCAAGCATCTTAAAACAGTCACCTAAAATAAGTCAATGTTATAAAAATAAAAGTTGGTTAAGAATGTTGGAGGATATCGTGTTTCCAATTCTAAACCACTTGTTTGATAGGGAGAAATTAGAAACAATGCGTAGAATTTTCAAATGTCTATATAAGAAATACCATGTAATAAATATCATTTTTAGGCTATGAAATGAGATACTCAACCTAAAATTTTTAAACAATAAACAATAAAAAGATAGAAAGTAAGAATAATCCTATAAAAAATAGTTCTCCAAAATAAAAATAAATCTAAATACTACTTATAATCTTTTGACCTAACCTCATTTCAACCTAATATAATATTAAATTATTTCAATATCAACCAACTTAAAACCTTAACCTGACTTAATTGTAGTAAACTTGTGATGAAAGTATTTACTTTTCTTGCAACAAGATAGTGGAATCTGTGGGGAGCCAAACGGGATTGAAGTTGCCTTTCTAAAATCACAGTTGTCTAATTAAAAGAAAAGCAGTAGGTGGGTGGTGGGGTTGCAACCCACGAAGATTTCAATCATTGAAGTGGCTAAGCAATAAAAAGATATATTTGAAATTATCAGCCGGCTTACATCATCAGTCCATGATTTTGATTTTATTACAATAACATCCAAGTCAACACTTATCTTTTCAAGCGCATATCATTAAAACGTACGTGGAAGATTTCTTAAAAATGTTGGCCTGAAAACTTATGCATGAAAATGTGTTCTACGTGCAAGGGTAGATGATAAAGATATTTTACTAACTTATTAGTTCTGCCAAAACTCATGATACTATTGCTTTCATTCAATTCAATTGACCAATCAATTCATAGGATTTAAAAGTTAAAAGAAACTTCAAATGTTTATATATTTTTTTAAATTTTTCATTATTTTATAAATCACATTTTTCATTCATTCTATTGGACCATACTATTTTTCTTTGGGAGAAAATTTAATTTTCTGCAACAAAAATATAAATATTTTTTTAACAACTTTTATCTTTTCTACATTTGTAACAAGTTAAAATGAATGTCTAATCAATATTAATTATCACATTTTATTTGTCTTACCAAGTTCAAATATAGAGTTAAATGTTTTATATTTCTTATTTTAAATATATTTATTAGTTTTACATTGATGTTTATTTTTTGTCAATTGTAAAATGCTATTTCTTTAAGTTTACACTATGTTTTACTAGTTACTATTCTACAATTTTGCTCTATTTTTTTAATACCATTTTGCAAATTGTAAAACTAATACTAACCCTCAAACTTAGATATTTTGGTGGTTTGAATTAAGTAATCAACAATTTATATTTGAAAATTTAACATTTCAACTTATAATTGAATTGGTAGAAATGAGTGGTTCATTCATATAATATAATTTCTATTGTTATTTATATATTCTATTGTTATTTATGTATTTCTTAAAATAATAGAATTATTAATATTTTTAAAACTCTCTTCAACTCTCTCTCTCTATCATTCTACCTTTACTTGTCTTTATTAACATATCATTCTCTCTTTTAGCTCTCTCTTTCTATCCTTCCTTTCTATCTATAAATATCTATTTTCCTTCTTTTCCAATTATTGATAGGAACTTTGACGCATTGTGTCTCTTGTTTTCTACTCTTTTGTCCTATTCACTTGTGATTTCAAATGCTAAAGATTTGATTATTTAACATGCAAACTCTTATGTTTCCAAAACATGTGTCACTTGGTAATCCTTTAAAGCAACGTGATTGACAACCTAAATTATCTCTTCAACTTGTGAGGTTTTTTTGGAAGGTTTATGTTTGAAGAATAGAATGCTCTAGAAGTTGGCACTTTTTACAACTTTCTTTTGGTGTTTGAATGCCTCGGTTCAATATTATAAATATATTTTCAAAGTTTTACATTTTTTGGGTTTTGTTTGTGATGTGAATAAAAAATAATATTTGAATGTGCTTTTTGTTATTTTATGACAAGTTGATAATTTCATTTTATATAATTTTGTCTATTAAATAGAATTAAATAACTTTTAGATGAAATGATTTAATTTTGTAAAAACATTACGATACATAGGTTTAATTTATACCTTTTCTATCTTAATTATAGATGTCATTGTATGAGACAAAGGAGAATATTGAAGGAGGCGGAGGTGGTTTTTGAAATGATACTTTCAAAGACCATAGATGTCATTGTATGAGACAAAGGGAGAATATTGCAACAACATCAATAGTAGCACCATGAAGGTTTAGTTCAAGACCTTAAGATAGAAGAATTGTTTCATTGTGTTGAGAGAATTATTATTACTATCAAATTATGAACAAAAGGTAAGACCAATCTAATCACTAGCACCTTTACTTCAAATTCTGGGTCATGTAAGGCAAAGGAAGATCAAAGATAATCAAAACAAGATGAAAATGATGGAGCAAACAAGACAAATATTGATCTAACTAGGGGTAAACTACCAATGCGAATTCTTCTTCAAGAGATGTCAAGAGCAACGCTGTTGTTTTGTTTGTAAATAGTGACTTTGGTCACTTTTGGTCAAACTGAGAAACTAATCATTTTTGCACAAAATATGTAAAGTTCATAACCTTGTTCCAAATGTGCAAAAATGAGTTAGTTACTAACCTAGAAATGCTTAGTTATCAAAATGATGCCTTTAAATACATGATAATTTGTAATGTAAAAGAGGGGGAGCTTGATGAAGGAGAAATGTTAGAGAAATTCATAAGGGGACTTTTAGATTGCATTATTCACTAGGTGTTCTTGAACTTGTAAATTTTCAAGAAAATAATAAAGAACTTGTTGGTAAATAGATTGTTCTTTCCTTTTACTCTTTTGGATGCCGAATGTTTGTGAACAACAATCGATTACAACTATTGGAAAGTTATTACTAAGTGACTAACTTCCCTCTAAATTCTTAGGTATAACTCTCTTTTGTGTTTGTAATTTGTTTGTAATTTGCAATGAATTATGTTTTATCTCTAACTAACTCTAAAATGGGGTATGTTCTTAACCCGAGAACAAGAAAGGTGAACCAAGTTAGGCCTAAATAAAAACTTAGGCAAGAGTTTGAATTTTAGGATTAGTCAAGTTTATGGATTCACACATCTTATGGACCTGCAAAGCTTAACAATTCAACGTTGTATGAACAACTAAATTGATATCAGCAAGATCTTAGTTCTAAGAATGGAAAAGACTTAACTTGAAAGAAAGCATGGAAAGAGATTTCTCTTGAACTTCCAATAACAATACTATTATCTTCAGTTCACACTTTCAAAACAGGGGAACAAAACTCTGTTCAATCCTTGATTCAATTCCGACAAAAAGAGAAAACATAAAACTAATATAGAAATGAGTGGAACAGAAAATGATTCACACAAAATACCCTCAAATTGTCTCTGCAACATCAAGTATTTCACACCAAAAATTAGTTGACCTTTTATTAATCTTTCAAATAAGTACATATAGGATTACAAGATGACCATTACAAAATGAGACTCAAATCAATTCATCTCCTCAAAATTGACAAATGGCAACGAGCCAATTTGTCAGTTACAATCATTACATCAAAATGTGAAAGGGTTGGATATGAGTCACTTTGCCTTCTTTCCTTTTTTTGGTTTTTCCTTATAGGCCTTGGCAGTGACAATGATTGGAATCAACTCCTTGTGCCTATGAACATGGACATTAGTGTATCTCAAGAGCCACTTGGAATGCTCTCTGGCTAAATATTTGATGACATTCAACCACTCCTAATTTTCTTCCATAGCCATGTGTACACACCCGCCAAGTTTTTGGAGCTCGGACACTCTGTTGTGGTGATTGAAAGATATCTCCATCAAGCCATCTAGATAACTGGAGAAGTTCTTTTGCATGATGGTCACTTAGATGATCCCTTTTCCTTGTCCACTAGCCTTGCAATCTATAGGCATACCTCTTAATAGTTCATAGTCTCTATCTTGATCTTTTTTCACTTTAGCTTCCATTTCTTTCAGTCCTTCCTCTACCACCAGTATCATTTCAGATTTGAATTGCATGCTTTGTAGCCATTCAAATAAAGGCTCATTTCCCCTAGGCAGAATCTTTACTTCCATAGCTTCCTTAGCCTTCATATGGATAATCATCTTCAGTAAAGAGATGCAATCTTCACTTTTGACTTTCTCTACTGCCAGGGTGGCTTGATTGGTTGAGATATTGTCATTCTCTATTTTGAGCCTCAGTATTGCGTTGCATATTTGTTTGATAATTACAAGTCCTTCTAACTTGAGTTTTTCTTTCCACTCTCTACCAACCTATCTGAAGTGCTTATCTTCTTGTAGCTGGGAGATGAGAGCTTGAACATTAGTAGTAGTAGGATCATTGGTGACTGACATCCCTAAGATGCTCGCTAATGGGTGACTAACTGCCTGATGAAGCCATTAAGCTCATGAATCTCCACCTTCATTCTGAATTTTTCTAGCTTAAGGCTTTCAAGTTATCCCTCTATCACATCATTTTTTTGACTTCTACCGTCCCACTTCAATATCATGTCTTACTTCTTCGAGATCTACCAAATGTAGGGTGACCATCCACAAACATGTCTTTGATTCTCCTTTCTTTAGTGGGCTTGACAATCTCCATAGTGAGATGCCCTATGTCAAGATCTTGTCCAAGGATTGACAGGGTCTTCTGCTTCTTGAATTTACTCAATGTTGATCTAGAGTGGATAGCCAAAGATAAAGTCTCTTTATTGGGAACTCCCTCTTCTTTTCTCTTCCTTTTTCTATCCAAGGTGTCCTCTAGCCATGATTCCATGTCGATCACCTTGGATGTAGTCCCAAGTGTGTCTATACTAAACACCTTTCTTTTGGTTGGGGTCAATGTCTTCATAGCTAAAGATAAAGGATTCTTTTGGACTTGTGAAATGAGCTTTGAAGCTTTAGGACCTCTCTCTGCTTCTACGGTCTTCTTTGCTACTTCATCGAACTTAGTAGACTCACTTTCATTTCTTACACCATCTCCAAGATCCACCACTTATACTTGGGGGCTACTTAGTAGGAGTAGTGTGACATTCACAGAGGAAGAGGAAGTTGCTACAACTTTTGGGGAAGCTTGAGGAGATGTGCCTTTACTCTAAATTCTTCGAGCTATGGTCCATTCGACCAATTTTTTGGTCCTCTTGAAGATTCGAGCCATCATTACCTCCAACTCTTCTTTAGTGTCTTCATAAGGCTCTGAGCTTATTGGAGTGCCTCTAAGCTTGGTCAGGTAAGTGTTGCTATACATATTATGGCCATCATCCTCCACCCCTTGTACATCAATGTTGACTTTGTACATCTTCACCTGATCAACTATTAATCTAGTAAAGGCTCCATCACAGCTCTCAAAATCATCCTTGTAGTCTGCCCAGTAATCCTCAATGGTGGTGATATGCTTAATTACACTTCCTATTTGCAGAACATCTTTGGCATACCCATTTAGGTCGAACATGGGCCTTAGGACTTTATACATGTCTAGCTTGTACTTCATCTCAAATACTTTCAACATGTTCTTGGCATCAGTGTTGAAAGCCCCCACCTTCATGGGGAATTCATATATCTTCTTCTTCAAGCTCCCACTCAATATGTTTACTTGAATGGCTTGTCACACAATCTCGATCAACACGAGCATGTCACTGGGACAACTTGGTAGCTTTAAGGGGAAACCATTGAAAGCTGCAAGATGCAAACAAGAAAAAGATGAGAATTGAATGAAATAACTCCTAAACTGACTGATGGTGGCCATAGCCTCAAGACAAAATCTCCTTTCTAGACATCCTTGTAGCTCCCTGTAAATCCTCATGGTGAATGCATCATTTACTTTCACATACTGTGCATAACTATTCTGTAACTGTAAGCATGTATAAAACTCATAAGGTGTCACATCATTAGGAAAATTCTCTACACTTGGGAGGCCTGCCCATAATTGCAATGAGGCCAACATATAGATGAGGAAAGAAGACATATAGAATGTATTATAAAATTTGGCTTCATAGAGAACATTGGACAAAATTTCACTTACCTCATGAGCCCAATCAATATATTGAGTGCCAGAGAAAATGTCTTACACTAAACTGCTCAATGAAATTCGAAGCTTCTACCTCACCTTTAAACCTATTTAGGAGAACCAAAATATCAACAATATCTAGTTTGAGGTTGGTTCCAAACAAGGTTTTAGGAACTTTACTCTTAGCACTCTGTGACCATGTCTGCATGATTTCTTTCCTCTAGATCATCTTCTTTGTGGAGAACTCAGAAATGGCTCCCATGAAGGTCAAGTCTGAGAATTCTTCCAATTCTAGCACATGAAGGTAATTGATCACCGTTTTCCTGTAAATTGAAATCAACATTGTGTCATCAGGCAACACAATCTTCTTTGTCTTTGTGTTGTAATGATGTATGCACTTGTAGATTAGCTTTGGGGCTTGAACCACAATTGAAAAGCCAATGATTTCGACTAACCTACATCCTTAGAGTTTCTCAGTGATGGGGTGAATCTGCTCAGACTTTTCTCTCTATTGAAAATCCTCCATATCATAGAAGCAAAGAGAAGTGTCTGTGAAATTGTGCAATTGGGATTTGATTCTAGTTGATTTGTCAAAACTCACAAACCTGGTTGCCATGAATTTGAATTAATAAAGTGAAAGGAATGGCTAATATGAAAATTACTAGCTTTTCAAAAAGATATGTACATTAACAGAATAATAATTCAAAGAAAGAGCAGTAATCTGTTAAACTTTTTATGTTTCTATATATGGGAGCCTCAATCTATCTGTTGATCCTTAGAATTCATGCCACATGAATGAATTTATGGAGATACTCATTGAATAGTAAATGTGAGGGTTTAACAAACATCCATAGGTCTTTTCATTATTTTGTTGGGCTCAACGGTAACTTTCTATATCTCTTTAACTTACCTTCCCATTTTCCTTTAAGTTTTAGGAAGTTACCATTAGGGTACTCTGTGGGAGAATGTCCACCAAGTTAGATCCTGGTTATTATTTATTTTCTATAATGGTTAGGTTCACTTTATTATCATTTTGGGACATTCTAAACATGACTTGCGAATCCCATCTGATCATTAACTTGATTTCCTCTGGAATGTGGGAAACTATCCTCATGGGTTGAAAACCCACTGAGGAGAAGATAGTTTCCACTTTTTTGTTAATTTTTCCTTTCTTAGTTGACCTTTTGGAAAATTGCCCCTCTTGAAGTTGGAAAATTCTAAATGAGATGCGAAGACCTTTTTGAGGACCACTTAACATTCCTTTTCATTCCAAATTGCCTTTTTGGAAAACCGACTTCATGGATTGAAAACCCGCCGAGAAGAAATCAGTTTTGAGTTTTCCATTGAGGATGATTATGAGGGCCACAACGAGTCTAAGCCATTTTCTAAAGTCATAACTATAGATGAACGTTGATTCACTATAGGATGCCTTGATATTTGCATGTCTTGGATGTGCATGCATCATTTAGTGTTCTTCGTAGGAAATCATCTTCATGGGTGGGAAATCCACTGAGGAGAAAATGATTTCCAAATCTCTGCTAGCATCAATTTTTCAAATAGTGATAAGTTGTAAATGGATTTAACTTGTAGTTAATCTTTGAGCAAGTAGCATGAATCACCATCGGACTAGGCATTAACCTACTTGTAAGACCACTCAACAAAATGAAAAAACACCTAGCTAGGAATGAGAAGAGGGAGAAAAAGGAAAGTCTAAAAGAGACCTTCCTAACCTAAAAGGACTTAGACCTAGACTCAAACAAAACCAGGACTTTTCTCTTTTCATTTAAACACAAGTATTCACTTTTGCTATTGGGTTAGAGAACAAAAAGTGGGGCAAAAAAACTCATTCAATCATATGTTTCAAGTGTGTTCATTGTTTATTGGATCACTTACTTCTTTAATGTTGAGTTAGAGATCTCTTGTGTAATGGTGCAATCATGTTGTTATTGGTACATTTGACAAAACTATTGAAAAGAGATTGTTTTGAAGTATGAGAGCTATCATGGAACAATTGTTATTTTGTCATTGATGTCAAACTTGCTACTTGCTTGTGAAAAAACTATTTTTTGGTCTGAATGTTATCATTTGTTTGATTGATGAAGAGGATTTGAAAAGATAAGATAACAAGAGCACCTAGAGAAATGTTGCATAATATGGTATATAAAAGGAGCACTAAGACCAAGTAAGACATGGATGATATGACGTATTGTTTATCGACTTAAGGCTCAAGTGAATGGTTACTTAAGCCAAGTAAAGAAGATTATTTTTCATAACAAGTGTCTTCCAAGCCTAGCCAAGCAAATAATGTAAGCCGAGAAAATTTAGTGCAGGCCAAGCAGAAATCAGTAGGTGCCAGGCATCAGAAAAATTTGTAGGCACCAAGCATCAGTAAAATACTAGGAGTGCCAAGCATCAGGTAAATAATTATAGTGACTAAGCAAGGAAAACTTAGTTGATGTCGAGCAACCCAGTGTTGGCAAAGCATCAAAAGATTGTTATTGCTAAGTGAACTATGTGGATGTTGAGTGACAATAAAATGAATTAAATTGAAGATTTGATGAATCTAAGTTGACAAATTTGATTTCTTGGATTGTATCAAGCATGCAGAAGATTTGTATGATCAGGTGGTGGCACAAAATTCAAGATAAACCATTTTGAAGAAAATTCAAAGAGGATTAGAGAGTAAGTTTCTAGAAGGAAGTAAAATGGAAAAGTGGATAGATTCATTGAATCTTACCTAACCCTAAAATGGACAATTGTGGTTAAATGAAAAAATACCTAAATTCTCTATTTATAGAGATAGAAGACCAAAATAAACAATTTTCATGTGCAAGAACCTAAGGAAGAGACGAAGTGTAGGATGTTGCTTCATATGGTGGCCAAATATAAGAGTTTGCAATTGGCATGCAAAGTAAGAAGGCTTAAGAGGATGAATGCTTGAAGGGTAAACAAGTTGTTAGAGATGAAGAGTATGAATGCCAAGAAAAATGGAGTACTAAACTAGAGATCTATCATCTATAAGTGAGTTGTATTTTATTATCAGATCAAGTCCTGTTGTTACTTTCCAACAAGTGTATGAATCTAGATAAATCCTTTAGATTAAGTTGACCTAACAATCATTTGTAAATCTTTTAATTAGGTGGCATTCTAATGGAATGTTCTAAAGTCCTCTAATAAGGCTCAATCCTAATAGGGTGTTTGGAATCCTTTAACTAGGTCACATTTAATAATGTGTATTGTAACCTTTAATAGGGTTGACCTTTAACAAGACATTACTTCAGAAAAGTGAAAATTGATAGCATGTTACTGGTGGTTTTTTCCAAATTGAGTTTCTATGTAAAATCCTTGTGTCAAAATGTGTGAATGAGTTTGTGTTGTTTCATGTTTACATTTATGCAAATTTGTTTTGACCTATGACACCAATATGCAAATGTTTAAGATATTGGATGATCTAATGGATGCATGCATTTTATGGTTTTATTGATATGAATTTGTTAAGCACTAAAATTTTTTAATCATACATTTGGACCTTGGATAATTGATTCACCCTCTCTCAGTTATTCTAAAGTATTTTAACAATTGGTATCGGAGCTAAGTGCTTGTGACTCAATAATTTTAAGGTACTAGAAGTTAAAGATTAAGATGTACAGAAAGGAGGTGAGAAAACTTTGATGAAGCTACATGTAGGAGGACTTGGAGAATATGCACAATATACCATCACTATTGAACATGTTGATCCTATTGGAGCCCCTACTATTGATGATCTGAAAAAGAAGAACAAACACAATTAGACAATGTTAAAGATTGCATCTGCCCTAAGCTACTCAGAGTTTGATGACAAAAAAGAATGTGATATTGTAAAGAAGATGTGGGATTCTATACAAACAATTTATGAAGGAGATACAAATATTTTGAGAGCCAAAGCCAAAAGTCTTAGAGGAACGTTTGATGAAATGAGAATGCAAGAAGGTGAGACCATAGTCCAATATTGTACAAGAGTCAAGGATATTGTTTTTGAAATATAAAGCGACCAAAACTAGGGGGTTGGCCCTTACAAGAAAAATTTTTTTAACCAGCACATTACCAAAAATGTCTAACAACAAGAAAAAAACTAACTAAAGCTTCGAAAAATCAGAGAGTCTTCAACTAGAAACTAAACAAAATAATACTAGGAACAACTAAACTAAAAAGCCCAGAAGATCTAATACTACAAAAGTTCATCCAGAAAAGTGTTGGCATAACAGGCCAACACCAACTTTTAATTACAGCTAGATACCAACAAAACCAAAACTAGCAGATAAACATAAAAAGTCTTGGATCCAAGGACCCCACTAAACTAAAAAACTCAAATTTCTTTTTTCTCCTTCCCCTTCATAGCCAATAGAATCCGAGACCATTCATCAAAAAGGAATTTGAAGAGCAACTTATGGTCCTCCATATCCATTCTAGTATCCTCCTTTTCTTGCACCAGCAGCTAGAGGTGGTGGCCACAACGTGGGTGACTTTGAGGTTAAAAATTTAGAGAAGGTAGAGAACCCTTCCTCTAAAACTTTAACCCCCTTTTCCAACTTGGCATACTGCTCCACCCACTCCTCATTGTCTTCTTTGGTTTCCATTTCCACCTTCCTTGTTTCTTCCTTGGTTTTCTAGACTTGGATTTTATCCTACAAAACTTTTGGATTAGTAAAAACCTTAGAATTTTCCTTGGCCAGGGATGAAATGGTTATGGGGGAGGTATCCATTTTATTGCTTTCTTCATAGAAGGTTATGGGCTAGAGGGAAAAGCTTGCAGACACATGTGTCACCTCCGTGGTATCAACATTACTAGCATAAACCTAAGTCTGTGCATTATCAAAAAAATTATCTTCTGAGTTTATACTTCTTTCCGCCTCTTCCTTACCTTCTTCTTCTTCCTCCTCCCTTTCTTCTTTGTTATTTTCTGAATTTTCCTCCTCAACCTCCTCCACCCTGAACCTGTTTTATTTCTATTTATGCCTTGCCTAGGATTGGGCAAGTCTTCAAGATCTCCTCCTTGCCTTACCTGCGGCCTCCTCCTCCCAATCCTCTTCATTCGCCTCTACGGGTTTTCAACTTTTATCTTCTTATTACCCTTTTTCTCCACAAACATATTAGTTTATTTCTTTTTCTTGTTTTCCCAGCAAGGGGAGGGTGGGGGGTGTGAATTTTAGTACCAGTACTAGTGCTCAGGGGTGAATTCTGGTGGTGACATTGGTTGTCAACCACCACCACTCTTGGGGGACACAAGGCAAGGTGAAACTGGTAGAGGCAAAAAATTAGGCCTTGATGGATTATGGTATAGTTTTCCCCTTTACTTCTCTTTTCCCTAATATCAGCTATCATATCCTCAAGAGAATGTAGAAGATAAAAAAAGATAGAAATGAAATCCCTATTTCTAAAATTATTTAACAAAGGGAAATGGTAGTAGTAATAGACATCAAACCTACTCTCTAGTGTTAGATATCTCATGAGAACCAAGCACACATCATCCCATGGGGCTGGTAGCTTGTCCCTTTTAAACCCTCCTCTGTATTGAACTAGCTCCTCATTTTTCACAAATAAATTATTCATATTGGCCTCGTCTGCAGTCTTGGTGACCTTTATCCATTTTACCCCACTTGGAAAGTGATTCCATTGATGGTGACCTTGCGGTTGTTCCACCCATTGACAAATTGGAGGGCGCAATTTTTGTCGTACCCTGCCATTGATTGCATGTAGGGCAAAAAACCCCCTTCTTTTAGTAGAAACCAAATGGCCATCCTATCTTTGAAGTTCTTTATCTTCGTGGGCTCCAACCTATTCAGGTCCCCACCCATCTCAATTCCACCAATTTCTACCTCCCCTTCTTCAATAATGAGCATTTGAGCTTCCTTTTCTACGATATCTCTGCAACTACTATTCACCTTAAGCCCTTTAACAATGAACCAAAAAAATTTCCAGACTCATGCTTGATAAGTTCCAAAATCCCATGCAAAATTATTGTAGGATTTGTGATTACATAGCATCATTATTTTCATACCCCGAAAATCTTTGATAGTCCGATATATGATATCCTTCGTACTTCTAAATGGGGTGTAATTTGAAATCTGCCGTGTGTTTCCATAATTATGAAATGACATCCCTCTTAATTTTCATTCACTCCTTTTCTATTTGTACGGCCACGTCTCCTCATTTCAAATAGATCTTTGTTAAATTTAGCAGACATCATCACATAACTACCAAAATTGGTCTCGACCCTAAATTTAATAATCATAATTGAATAATATTCCTGCCTCTTTCCTTAGTTATCAATGACTTAATATCATCATTAAGATCAACCATATTCCTCTAGCACATGATTGTCTTAGTTTTAAACCCCTTAGTAGCCGCCTTGTTTGCCACCTTATTTCCCTCCCTATAACTATGCTGTAGGTGGACACTTTCCATCCCTTCTACCATTTTCTTAATATCCATTATGATATTTCGAATATTCCACCCTGGTTGGGAGACTCCCTTAACCAAATCAATGATTAATTTGGAGTCCCCCTCAATTGTTATTTCCTTAATTTGCATTTCCCTAATCAGTTGAAGGCCCCAAAATAATGCCATTGCCTCAACCAGATTATTGCTTCCATTTCCCACTTTCCTAGCATAGACCAAAATCACATCACCATTCCTGTCAAGGATATTGTTAATACAATTAGAGGAGTAAATAAAATCATTGATGATGAGACTATGATAAGGTAAGTGTTGAGAACCCTGCTACCTATCTATGCTATTAGAGTACCTGCAATTTAGTGACTGAGGTGTGCCCCTGATACTAATCTAAATCTTGAAGGTTTGGTTGGTAGAATCACTGCTTTTGAACTTTCTAATTTTGAAAATTTCAAATGTGAGAATATTGATTCAATTTTCATAGATAAACTAACACTAAAAGAATCTAAAGATAAGAAGAAGAAAAAGGTTAAGTATGTTTCTAGTAAAAGTGATAGATATGAAGATGTTGTAGAAGAGCTTGAAGTATTTCTAGCTAGGAGATTTAATAGAGGCAAAGGATAATAAAGGTAAGTTACCTATCATGTGTTTCAATTGCAATGAGGTTGGTCATATTGCTGCAAGGTGTCCAAAGAAGAAGAACAATAGAAGTAGAGATAAATTTAGAGGTAAAAGATATGAGAACTATTGGAAATATAAGAGGATAAATGAGAGGGGATGGATGAATCAATTACCACTAAAATAAATTTCAAATCCCTTAGATGTCAACATCAATTATAAACTTGACTGGAAATACTGATGCTTGGCAAATACATAGGCACTCGATTAATACTAGTAAATGTTGTAACTCGACAAATACTAAAATAGAAATGACAACACAGAAAATGAAAATCTTAAGATATTATCTATGATTTAATATTACTTAACTTAGTTACATACACATAAAATAAATACCATGAAAACTAAGATTTAACGTGGAAATCCAATTTGGGAAAAACCACCAATTGCAACTAGTTATTGATTTTCACTCTTCTGAAGTGAGCCCTGTTAGGAGCCAACCTTTTCAAAGGTTACAAAACACACTATTAGGTGTGACCCTATTGGAGCATTTAATCACCCTATTAGGTGTGGCCTTTTTAGAGGTCTTTAGACACTTCAATCTAGAAATGCCACCTTGTTAGAGGATTTACAAATAACTGTTAAGCCAACTTTGTTAAGCGATTTAGATCACTACTATAGTGGTTAGAGAGTAACAATGACATGACCTAATTTCTAATGCAACTAAATTACTGATTACAAATATTAATTTTGGCTTGTATACTTGATCCTTTTTGATCGAATGTATCTTTGTAGCTCAACATTTCTTATCCTTCTAATTCACTTCATCTAGGCATCTTCAAATCTTCTATTACTTTTTACACATTTAATCCTTAACTTGACCTTATATTTATATCCTACACATTATCAAGTTAGCTTGAATACAACTTAGATTACTTAATATTCATCTCCTTAGTTGGCTAGAACCAATAAACAAATCAATTGAACTCAATATGCCAAATCAAGAAAATCCTTCGTTGGCCAACCCTGCTTGGTAGACACTAACTTAAAAATGATTTTTTTGTGTTAACAAAGTGAACTTGGTTAACACTGCATATTCAAATATTTCTTTGGTAACCAAGTGAGCTAGGTTAACACTAATTCCATCCAACATTTCCTTCATTAATCGAGTGAGCTCGATTAACACTCAACTTCTGCAAGCTTATCTTTATCACTTGAGTGAACTCAATAAACACTGTCTTTTGAACTTGGTAAACTCTAAAATGATCAGAAGACATAGGAGATTAGCTTCATCACCCAAGTGAGCTCAACACACACTAACTAGCAATGATATGTCATTTTGTGTAACATCAAAGACAATACACAATTAACCAATTGTTTTCAACAATATCCCTCTTTGGAATTGATGACAACACTACATGCCATAATACAATGAATTTTTTAGAGAAAGAATAAAGTAAGGAACATATCCTTAGTTTCATTCTGATTATCATCCATGAGAACTCCCTCTATTAGTGTGAACTCCCTCTACCTTTAGTTTCACCTTTTGTTAGCAAAACTTTGTCTTCAACAACTTCTTATGATAGCAAATTCTCCCTTCATGATATTAGAACAAGTTCTCCCTCTTTGAGATATGGAAAAAAATCTCCCTCTTTGAAATCTCATATCAAAGAAAATATTTAAAAAATATCAATATACCTCATGTACTAATTCATATGCAATATGCTATTTTCACTACTACATCAAGTGATTGATCTTCAACATGCTTTGGTTAATGCATCATTAAAATTCATTTAGTGAGCTTTAGATAGGGAATGAACCCCAAATTACCTCTTAGATACAAAAATTCATACTTAGGTAATGGATTAGTGAATATGTCAGTAATTTGTTCTTTAATATTCACATATTCCAATCTTACCTCTTTATGTTGTACCAATTCTCTCAAAAAATGATATTTTATAGCAATGTGCTTGGTTTTGATATGCATCTCAGTATTCTTTGATTTATTAATTGTACTAGTGTTATCACAAAATATAACCACTAGATCTTTGATTTCTATCTTCATACCTACCAATAATTTCTTGAACCAAACAACATTGGAATAATTAACTACTCCTACCACATATTTTGCCTCTGCTATAGACTAAGAAATACAATTCTACTTCTTGCTTATCCAATACACTAGTCTTTTACTAAGAAAGAATGCTTCACCACTGGTGCTCTTTCTGTCATCAATACTTCCTGCCCAACCAACATTTATGAATGCTTTTAAATCCAAATTTATTATTTTCTTGTACCATGATCCATAGTCTTCAATACCCTTTAGATACCTCATAATACTCTTGATTTCCATCATGTGATTTTTTTTGGAATTTGTTGAGAATCTTTCCACCATACCAACTGCTAATACAATATCAGTCCTTATGTGCACTACATATTGCAATTTTCTAATCATTGATCTATATGTGGTTTGATCTACCTCTTTTGAATGATCATTTTTGGAAAGCTTATGTCCAGTAGACATAGATGTTCCAACTGGTCTTGAACCCTCCATTCCAAACTTCTTTAGTATCTCCTTGATATATTTGGATTGATTAATGTAGATACCATCTTTCTTCTATTGGATTTGTAATTCAACAATTTTTTTTATCTCTCCAAACATTGACATCTCAAATTTTTTACTCATCTCTTCTAAAAATTCCTTGCATAAATCATCACTTCTTTTAAATAAAGTGTCATTGTAATATCCCACCCACAGATCCTTGGAACAAGGATTCAATTCAAGCCATTTTTATTTTTATTTTATAAGTATGAATGCACATGACAACATCATATAAGGATCACAAATATTGCAATGGAAGACTTCACCACAATCTTGACAACCAACAAATCTTCGAACGTCACTAACAAACTGACACACACAAATAGAGGCCAACAATGACCAAGCACATGATGAGGGCTTGAAGAAATGACCACTCATCAAAAAAACATCAAGTTGGGGTATAAATGCATAATCTTGAAATTAGGCTAAGTCTAAAATCCTGAAGTCCTAAAATTTCTTAAAATCTTTATCTTATCTCAAAGAGGTCTGAAACCTATCTCAAAAGATTCATTGCATATATTAATCTTCAGTATAAAGAATTAAATATACATCAACTTATACTTAAATGATATATTTTAAACCCCTTAGAAGGACTATTTTTGAACTGGAAAGATGTGAAATTCAATAAGGTGTCCAAAACCAACTTTCAAAACTTCCTTGGTCAAGCCTAGGTACCCCCTGTCTCTTGCACAAGGAAGTGCATTGGTCTAGAGTTTCATGTGAGACTTTGCATCACTGCGTACAAGAAGGTGCATGGCTTCACCTGAGGATTCACTACACACCACATGAGGATTTACATCCTTGCATGAGGAAATACATTCTTGCATGAGGAAGTACATTCTCATGCGAGGAACTACCTTTCCACACGAGAAAACACATCAGTGTGACAAAAGATCATAAATAAAAAGCCTAAAAATATGAAAACCTCCACACTAGAGAGTACCGGATACATTTAAATCAAGGAATGAACACTTGAGTGCATAAACATCAAGAAGGAAGAACATCTATCCATCTAAACCATAATAGTAAAGAACATACTGAAAGCAACATCACAGTGAACAAAAGTAACATCGCAATATACAAAAATAACATCGCAATAACTAAACAACCAAACTAAGTGCATGGTTCCTCCTAACCATCAATAGCATTATAAAACCATCATGGATCCTAGCCATCCCCAATGCAGAACATCCCAAACAACTGATCAGATCATTGGCACTATTGTAATAGGGATGTCACTACTAAAATATGCTACAATATAAGCATAAGGAAATCTAACATGCTAGTAGAAAAACATAAGATAATCCTACAAGTAGATAACATCACCTATCACATGCTGATCATCATAATAAAGAAATCTAACATGCTAAACTAATAAGCAATAGATAATCCAATATAGCAATTCACATCATCTAGTCATATGCTAAACATCATAATATGAGGATGCATCAAATAAACTAACGTCATCTAAACATGATATCCAAGCATTCCAATGAAAGCATAAATCACAAGAAAGCATACTACAAAACTTGAAACATCAAGCAAAAACATCCAGCAATGGTTGCACTAGGACAAAAGACCATCTCTGTACACTAGTCCCTAGCAATGGTATAGATAGCTACACCTCCCAACCATGTGGCACCCATAGGTCCACACCCACCATGCTGATGGAGATAAAGATCCAACCATAAACACTTAAAAAAAAAACCATCCATGGCTAACACTCATGCCAGACAATATGATGGTTGTAACCAAGAACCTAAGATAATGCAAGGAGTACATGTCTTGGTCAGACACTCAATAGGCTACTAAGTAGGGGCTAACATCATGGAGAGTCACTTAGCATTGACAAGCCCAAGCTTGGATCATGTGGATACAACATCCCTCAATGGAAAGGCTTGGCACATACATTTTATTATCTTAAATTTTATTACCACTCACACATTTTATTTAGTTATCACTTATTTAAAACTTCCTCTGCCATACATATGGTGTCATGATTGCCAGGTTGCGAGATAGGAACCCTCTCCATATGCTACTGTACCCTACCCATGCTCATCCTATGAAAAGTTCCCATGGGCATGCATACTCCCATCCTGACCCCAATGATCATAACTTCCAGAAGAACCATGGAAGATCAGGCCTTTCAAGTCACCTGATAAATGTACATGCATGTAACTGTGTGTGGTACACCACCATCATGAAGATTATAAAACAAGGACTGGATGAGAACACAATGCAAAAGATAACACCCAATTATAAGCAACATAGGAAGGACATATTCTACACGAATCCCAAAGCCAATAAAACCATACATCATGAAATCACTCAACTGGCCTCAATTGGCCTCAATTTAGGAGTATGGATTCTACACAAATTCCAATGATACAACAAGACCCAACATCATGAACTCAGTCAACTGACCTCAATGCAGGAGTATGGATTCTACACGAATCCTAATGTCCTTGAAACAAGAACAAAGGTCTAAAAGAAACCATAACATTAGGCATAAAATCACTCAACCAAATACAAATTTGGGAGTACAGATGCAACACACATCTCAATGCAACATAAAAGTGCAATAGTGGTCTGACTAATATCCAAATGGATCATCCAGGTCTATGACCCAGATTGTACCAAGAAAACTAGAGAAAATAGGGTGGCATGCGAAACAAGGTAAAAACCCCAAAATTTGAAATTTTTTTGAAATTAAAACTCATTTGGCCTTTGGGTACAGGAACCCCAAAAATCCAAAAATAAATAAGTTTGAACACTATATACAAAAATGGCCAGCCTAATGGTGCAAAATTCCAAACCCTCATCCCAAAAAATAGGAAAATGCTCATACCTAACCAACCAGGTAGAACCAACATACAAAAATAGAGGGAAACACTAGTTCTCAGTCTCCAAACAAATGGCTATAAAAAATAGAAGTAGAAACAAAGTAGAAACAATAAAATGATAGAGCCCTACCTTGCAACCAAAAGGGCAAAATGGAATTCTAAGCCATAAAATAAAAAGCCTATAGAAGTGGCCAAAAATCGTGGCAATCCAAGGTCTCCTTGAACTAGATCCAACAAGCTCAACCTCGTGACGATCCCACGCCCATAGCTCCCACAACAAACAAAACAGTAAAGCCTCATGAAGAAGATTTTGGATTTTACTCTCCAACTTTCTAATTCAAAAGTGAGAAGTGAGGAATTAAATTCCTTTTTGGATACTTATTTACTTTTTGAGTGAATAATCAATTAGGATAAATAACTAACCAACCTAGTTAAACCCTAAATCAACCCAAACGGAAATAGGCTATTCTTATAAATAGGAATTCATCTATGGAAAAGCTACTAGAAATTATAATAAATCTATTAAAAAATTAAAAACTCAAAAACACATAAATTTCCTTAACAACTTTCACGAAAAAGGGAACCTCTAAATGCACAGACATGCTCACTAGTCTAATCATATAATGCAAATGAATTTGGATTTAATAACCATGGAAAGGTTTAATTAAAAAATTAAAATAAGGATACGTTGACCATACAAGGACGAAATTGGTAAAATATGAATGGCTAAATCACTAACTACATGTGCCACTGCCAGGGATATAAATCCTGCACACTAAACAACATGATCAAGTGCAATTGCATATCATAACATAGCCAAAGCAATAAATGCATTAAATCACCTAATTTAACCATTTATTTAATTATATCAAAATAATTTATTTACATCACTCACCTTCATATAAAGCATAACAATGCAAGAATGAAGTAAATAACCATAGCATCAAATTCATCACATAACATAATAAGAGATATGTCCAATTACCAGATAACTAGATATCATCATAAAACACACTATCATATCAAAAGGGCATCAACATGAAATATGACCAATTAAACAACATAGTCATCTAAAATCTATGATACTGAAATCAAGGTATAACATCTGACCCTCAAGTCATATTAAAAGTAAAACATAACATAAGTAACTAATATCTCTTAGATCCAAAACATAACAAGGTAAATATCTGTAGCACATAACCAATTAATCCAACATGGACAATCCATTTCTAACTATTTAAGCATTTAATAATAGTTGTGAAAACAACAAGAAAAGGAACTTAAAACACATAAGTGAACATAGTCATAATTATGACTAATCACTGCTACAGGAACCTAGTCCAGTGTAGCATGGTAATAATACATAGTGGAATCTCTGCACACATCTCAGGGTAATCACATAACAACTTCATGATACCACATCGATCCTAGTAACCACTGGCATGAACCTCACTGAACCATAAATCACATGATAATCTCATAAATCAGCCAAAGCATAATCAAAGCAATTGATATAGAAATATAAATCCAATCACCTCAATGGTGTAGACCACTCATAGTCACAATCATGATCCATCACAAAAAAAGATCAATAAGGTTGCATCCATCAAGATGACTTACATAAGTCAAATGGGAGAGGCACTACAGTCATCCATAATGATTTTAGTTAATATAATTTTCTTGTCTAGTCAGTCTTTGATATACAGGCTACTATTATCATTTTTCTTTGATAACCAATCTTTATCAAGTAGTTATTAAGTCTTTTATACCAAGATCTAGGAGTTTTCTTGAGACCATACAATTCTTTGTGTATTTTACAAACCATATCCTTTTTGCTAGGATCCACAAAACCTTCAGGTTGTTCTATGTAAACTTCCTCTTCAAGAATTCTATTCAAGAATGCAGATTTTACATCCATTTGATAAAATTTAAATCCTTTATGTCTAACATAAGAAAGTAAAGTTGTAACACCTTCTAATCTAGCAATAGGAGAAAAAGTTTCACCATAATCAATACCTTCTTCCTGAGAATAACCTTTGCATAGAAACCTTGCTTTGTTTCTGGAAACTTCTCCATGTTCATTCAATTTATTTCTAAAAGCCCACTTTGTGCTAATTACATTTTTATTCTTGGGTCTAGGAACAAGAGTCCAAGTCTTATTCCTCTCTATATGTTCTATTTCTTCATTCATAGGTCCAATCCAACTTTCATTATCCAAAGCATCTTTCACTAATCTAGGTTCAAATTCAGCAAGCAAACATGTACCTTTCCATTTTTTTTTCTTGTCATTGTTCCATCTGACTTGTCTCCAATGATCGGATTAGGTGCACGATTTCTTCTAACATATCTTGCTCACATAGTTGCTTTGGATTTGGAATTTGTTTCACTAACATCTCCATAATCTTCTATATCAAGTTTGAGTCCTACTATTTGTGACTCGGGTCCATCAGACTTGATTTTATCTAGCAACAACTCAATAGCTTTTGATTGTGACTTAGGTCCTTCAGACTATGACTTAGGTTGCACTGGTTGCAACTTGGTAGCTTTTGGAGATTTTGGGGACTCGAGAGGTGAAGTTTGCAGACTTCCAATTTGATTTGGTAATGTATCAAGTTTATAGTATAAAAAATTTCTGTAATGCTTAGGTTCTTTGCTTCTTTCTTCTTCTCTCTTTTGTACAAACTCGTCAATTCTTACATATGCACTTTTTATGCTCTTATGAGTTGATAAATTCAAATATTTATATGCTTTGCTTCTGTAGGAGTATCCTATGAATATGCCTTCATCACCTTTCACATCAAATTTACATTTCCTAGATTCCTTCAATATATAATATTTGCTACCAAATAATTTTAAGTAACTTACATTAGATTTGTAGCCATACCATGGTTCATAAGGAGTTTTATTTGAGTCTTTCTTCAACTATACTCTGTTCAATATATGCAGTGCAGTATTGATTTCTTCCTTCCAATATTTGATTGCAACACTCTTTTTTATCATTAAAGTTCTTGTACAATCCATGATGGATCCATTCCTTCTTTCAACTATACTATTCTATTGTGGTGTACTAGGGGCTGATACCTGTCCCTTAGTTTCTTTCTTAATGCACAATTCATTAAACTCATTGGAAATGAATTCACCACCTCTTTCTGATCTCAAACACTTCATCTTCTTTCCTGTTTCTTTCCCTACTCTTCCCATATACCACTTAAATTTTTGAAATGCTTTAAAATTTTCTGTAGATACATTACAATCATCATTTTAGAATAATTATTAATGAAAAGAACACAATACTTATCTCCACTATAGCTCTCTATTCCAATAGGTCCACATAAGTCTATATGAACTAGCTCCAAGACTTCTTCATAATGATAGTCCTTGCTTTTGAAACTTGTCTTTCTTATCTTACCAATTTAACAATATTTGCATAGGTCCATATCAGGTTTCCTCAGACTAGGACTCTTTTCTTCTTTCTTATCTTAATTAGATAATTAGAGTTCACATGACATAACTTTTTTATGCCACAACCAATTTTCTTCTACTTGAGCAATAAATCATGAACTTTCACTGAGATCTAGGTAGAATAGGTTGCCTTTTATTTGTTTGCTAGACCCAACTAGATTTCTTTTTACATCTAGCATCTTGGCCTTCCCATTCATGAATTCTAACTTGAATGAAATGCTATTCAATTGTGCCACACTCCATAGATTATGCTTTATTCCTTCAACCCAATAAATATTATCACATCTAAGTTCATTAGTTAGTGATATAAAACCTTTTTTCTTTATGCAACAAGGTTCATTGTTTCCAAATCTCACACTTTCACTATCATAATGTTCCATATGTTCAAACTTTGTTTTTTCACCAGTCATATGATGTGAGCAACCACTATCAATAATCCATGTATCATTTTTTCTAACATGAGTGATAAGTGCCATTTTATCTTCTTCATCATTAGATTCATCTTTTAGAACAAAATATACCATTTCATCATGTTCATTGCTATCTAAATCATTAGCCATAAAGGAAGATTTCTTACATTTGTCCTTGTAGTCCTTGCAATTCTTGAAATCCTTCTTGCCTTTGTACTTGTTGTACTTCTTTTCATCTTTGTCTTCTCTATTTAGACATCTTGCACCAATGTGTCCAACTTCTTTATAGGAGAAAAAAATTAAAGGGATTTTACCTTTATACTTTCCTTTGCCTTTGGAATACCTTCTTGCAAGCAATGCTTCAATGGCTTCAAGATCACTGCCAGAATTGTCTTCCTCTTCACTTGAAAATTATTTTCTTTTAGATCTTTTAGCTTTCTTCTTGAGTGATACCTTGACTTCAAATACAAGCTCAAGATTGTTCGAATTAGGAGTATAATTATCATAGTTATCTAGTTCAAATGCAGTCAATCTTCCAACTAGAGCATCCAAAGTTATCTTATTATTTGGATCACATATCATTTCTTTAATAGTAGAAACTCTAATTTCATACATAGGAATAAGGGTTTTGAGTACCATGCTTACCACTATTACATCTTCAATTGTTTCTCTAGAGGCTTTGATAGCATTGACATTGGCTTTAATTCTCTCAACATATTTTGTAATATTTTCATCCTCTCTCATTTTCATCTAATCAAACTGGCCTCTCAAGCTTTCTTCCTTGTCTCTTTTTACGTTATCATCACCTCCATAGATATCCTTTAGTTTGGTCCACATGTCATGAGTAGTATCACATCCTTTGACCTCACCAAATTCAACATAGCTAAGAGCTAACGCAATGTCAATCATCATGATGTTATGATTTTTCTTTTTAGCAATCTATTCCATAGTCAATGTTCTAGTAGGAGCCTTGTAAGAATTTTCTAGATATTTCAAGCTTGAATCACTAATGGTTGTCAGATGCAATTTCATAAGTTCTTACCATGCTTCAAAGT
This sequence comes from Cupressus sempervirens, assembly GCA_028749045.1. NCBI lineage: Eukaryota > Viridiplantae > Streptophyta > Pinopsida > Cupressales > Cupressaceae > Cupressus > Cupressus sempervirens. The sequence continues at coordinate 969,493,922 of CM053787.1, forward strand.
TATCTTTGTTCAACTTGGGAATCTCTCTTCTATAAGACATCCTAATATTTAGCTTAGGTCCTTGAAGCCTTCTCTACAAGCACCAAGAAGCTCTAATACCAATTGTTAGAAATATAAGAGGAGTAACTGAGAGGGGAGGTGTGAATCAATTACTACTAAAATAAATCTCATATCCCTTAGATGTCAACACAGATTATAAACTTCACTTGAAATACTGATGCTTGATAAATACACAAGCACTTGGTTTACACTAGTAAATGGTGTAACTCAATAAATACAAATCTTAAGTTATTATCTGTGATTTAAACTTACTTAACTTAGTTGAATACACATAAAAGAAATAACATGAACATAAGTGACACCAATATTTAACATAGAAAATCAATTTGAGAAAAATCACCAATTGCAACTAGTTATTGATTTTCATTCTTCTAAAGTGAGCCCTATTAGGAGCCAACCTTGTTTAAGGTTACAAAAGACACTGTTAGGTGTGACCCTGTTAGAGGATTTAATCACCTTGTTAGGAGTGTCCTTGTTGGAAGTCTTTAGACACTTCAATATAAAAATTATACCTTGTTAGAAGATTTACAAATAGCTATTAACCCAACTTTGTTAAAAGATTTAAATCACTACTACAATGGTTAGAGAGTAACATTAAGATGACCTGATTTCTGATGCAACTAAATTTCTGATTACAAATCTCAATTTTGGCTTGTATACTTGATCTTTTCTAATCAAATATATCTTTACAGCTCAACAAGGATATTCTACTTATCCTTCTAATTCACTTCCTCTAAGCATCATCAAATCTTCTATTACTTTTTACACATTCAATCTTCAAATTGACCTTATATTTATATCCTACACATTATCAATTCAGCTTGAATACAACTTAGAATACTTAATATTCATCTCCTCAATCAGCTAGAACCAATAAACAAATCAATTGAACTCAATATATCAAAACAAGAAAATCACTCATTGGCCAACCTTGCTCGATAGACACTAAATCAGAAATAATTTTTCTGTGTTAACTAAGTGAACTTGTTTAACACTGCATATTCATAAATTTCCTTTAGTAACTGAGTGAGATCAGTTAACACTAATTCCATCGAACATTTCTTTCATTAATTGAGTGAGCTTGGTTAACAATCAACTTCTATGAACTTCTCTTTGTTGCCCGAGTGAACTCGGTGGACACTATCTTCTAAACTTGGCAAAATCTAGAATGTTTGGTAGACACATGAAACTATTTTCATCGCTCGAGTGAGTTTGGCATACAATGACTGGAAATGATATGAAATTTTTTATAACATCAAACACAATACATAATTAACCAATTGTTTTTAAATCTAAGAATATTGATTTGACTTTAAAAGTTAAACTGACACTAAAAGAACCCAAAGATAAGAAGAAGAAAAATGTTATGCATGTCTCTAGTGAAAGTGATATAGATTAAGATGACATAAAAGAGCTTGAAGTATTTATAGCTAGGAGATTTCATAGAAGTAAAGGAAAATAGAGGTAAGTTACCTATCACAACTTCAATTGTAATGAGGTTGGTCATATTGCTGCAAGGTGTCCAAAGAAGAAGAATAATAGAAGTGGAGATAAATGCAGAGGTAAAAGAGATGAGAACAATAAAGACTATAAGAAAAAGGAAAGAATACTTGCTACATTGATGAAGAGGACTCAAAAGATGTATTTGATGACCATGATCATGAAGTTGTGTATGTTGCTACAAAAAATGATTCTAATGAAGATGAGGCGATTGCATTAGTGTCTTATGTGAACAAGAATGTTAGATGGATTATTGATAGTGGATGTTCACATCACATGAATAAAGACAAAAATAGTTCATTACCCTTGAATATTACAATAGAAATAGTGTTAGATTTGGTAATGATGCACCATGTCTAATAAAATGAAAAAGGATTAATAAGAGTGACATAAAAGATCATGTGTGATAGTGCTTACTATGTAGAAGGACTTAACTATAATTTGTTGAGCATGTTACAATTGAATAGTTTAGGTTGTAAAGTTGAATTTGATAATAAGAAAGAAAAAAATTATGACAATGATGGAAAATTAATTGGAAATGGAGATTAGCCTAGAGGTAATCTATTTTATCTTGACATGAATGATGCTACTTGCCTTTTTGTAGAATTTGATGATGTGTGGCTATGGCACAAAAGATTACGTCATGCTAATTTTGATAACTTAGTTAATATCAATAACATAAAAAGAGTCAGAGGTTTGCGAAAAGTAAAGAAACCCAATAATGTGATTTGCAAACAATGTCAATTAGGTAAGATGACAAAATCTAGTTTTAAAAGTAAGATTCACTCCTCAAAAGTAATTCTAGAATTAGTTCATACTAATTTATGTGCAAAGATACAAAGGTGACAAGTACATTATCCTATTTGTTGATGATTATCCTAGGATGATGATAGTTATATTTTTGAAACAAAAAATTGATATTTTTCAAATATTTAAGTGGTACTTGGCTAGAGTTGAAAATGTGATTAAAAAAAGCTTGAAATATCTGAGATTTGATAGAGGTGAAGAAGTTACATCAAATGAGTTTAAGTTTTTTTGTAATGATAGAGGAATCAAGAGACATAGTTCTACACCTAGGACTCCTCCACCAAATGGGATTGCTGAAAGGAGGAATATATTAGTAATGGACTGTACTAAAACACTGATGATGGAGAAGAATATTTCTTTCAAATACTAGAGAGAATTTTTAAGCACAAGTGTATATAACTTGAACCGAGTACAAATCAAGAATTATACGAATTCCACACCTTTTGAACTATGATATGGATACTCACCCAATGTAAAATATTTTAAGGTATTTGGAAGCAAGTGCTACATTCTTAAAGATAAAAAAAATGGTAAACTTGGTGCTAAAAGTGAAGATGGTATATTTCTAAGCTATTCCATAATAAGTAAAGCTTATAAGTGTTTAAATATTAACACTAACAAAGTTTTGGAAAGTGCAAATATGAAATTTGATGAATATACAAAGGTGCATGAAGTTAAACCTAAGGAGGAACCTGAAGAGTACAAAATATTTGTGTACTAATAGGAAGACATGAATGCTAATGAAAATGAGAACCAAGTTGTAAATCAACATCAACAAGTATCAGTGATTACCAAGTCACATACAATGGATGCCAAGTTGCATTCAAGAGCCAAGTTGCAGACAAAAGCTGAGGTATATTTTGATACTAAGATTACTTCACATGAAAGGAATACTAAGTTGCCTAATGGAGAAGTGCATAATGATTCCGAGATTGAAATAAATGAAAGATATATTACTGAAGAAAGGAGAACAAAGCCAAGATTGTCAAAGTATGTCAGAAGACATCAACCTGTTGGACAAATTATTGGAGATAAAGAAGTCAGACCAAGACAAGAAATAGGTTGAGGATTGAAACATGTTTGTTAAGCATGCATGAACCTAAGTTAGTGAAGGATGCATTAGAGAATGAAGACTAGAGTAAATCCATGAAAGAAGAGATTGATTAGATTGAGAAGAACAAAACATGGATATTGGTACCTAGACCAGAGAACAAGAATGTAATTGGAACTAAGTGGGTGTATAGAAAGAAACTAGATGAGAATGGTGAAGTCACAAGGAATAAGAAAAGATTAGTTTGCAACGGATATGCACAAGAAGAAGGAATTTACTATGGAGAAACACTTTTCCCAGTTGCAATATTGGAAGGAGTAGGAAATCTGCTTTTTACTTTAAATACACAGATCATTTTTGAATGGTATACTAGAAGATGAGGTTTACATAGAACAACCATAAGGATTTGTTGATCCAAACAATAATAACATGATATGTAGATTACACAAAGTTTTATATAGTTTGAAGCAAGCTCCAAGAGCATAGTATGAGAGGCTTTACCACTATCTTGTGAAGATTGGTTTTGAGAAGAATGATGACCAAAAAAATTTATACTTGAAGATAGAAGGAGGTTAAGGGATTTTATGAGTTGAAATATTTATTTATGATATCATATTTAGAGGAAAAAATGCATTGTGTAAGACATTTGCAAACAAAATGAAGAAAAAGTTTGAGATGTCAATGTTTGGTGAGATAATGTTCTTTGTTGGATTACAAGTATATTAGATAAGCATGGTATTTACATTACTCAATCCAAGTATGTGAAGGAAATATTGAAATGTTTGCTTTGGAGGATTCAAAACCTGTTAGTACTCCCATGGTGACATGACATAAACTTTCCAAGACTAATAATTCTATTAAAGTAAATCAAACATTATACAAGTCTATGATTGACAAGTTACAATATTTAGTTCATAGAAGACCTGATATTGCACTAGCTGTTGGGATTGTTGCAAGATTTTATACAAAACCTAAGGAGAATCATTTGATGGTTTCTAAAAAGGATATGAGATACTTGAAAGTAACAAAAGATTATGGTCTATAATACAATAAGAATGATAAATTTGAACTGAGAACCTATACAAATGTTGATTGGGCTAGAAATATTAATGACAGAAAAAATAGAAGTGGTGGAAAATTTTTCTTAGGAAAACAGATTAGTCTCATGGACTAGTAAGAAACATAATTGTATATCACAATCTATTGTTGAAGCTGAATATGTGGCTCTTGTAGTGAATTTTACAAATGTGGTATAGATCAAAAAACTACTCAAAAGAATGAAGGAAGAAATTATTGAACCTATGGTACTTTACTATGAGAGTACAAGCACTTTATGTTAGAAACAATAGTCCACCAAGATAATTGAGAAGTGGGGGTAGTTAGTTATCCAATGATTGAAACATTAATTTACTTTAAACAATCTTAACCATTCAACCAAAATAAATAAAAACCATACAAAGATGTACATACACAATTACACCAGATATGTTAACTAGGGGAACCTTTGATCAAAGGGAAAACCTTGGTGGGAATGATGCTGACAAGATGATGTAATAATATAACTATTCCTTATTAGGGGATAGACCTTGTTAGGAGTCTATTACAACATTTAGTACATATGAGTCCCTATTAGGAGATTCCAACCTAGTTAAGAGTTGTGGTACAATATATGCAAGAAGAGCCAATTGCCCAAACATGTAATTTCAATTTCAAGAAGAGCTCACTACCCAAACAATTAATTTAATGTTAATTTCCTCTTTTCTCTATTCTATCAGCTGAACCAATCAATGTCTGACCTTGTAGATGAGGTCATAAATTTTGGATCCAAGTATCCAACTTCAGATCACTCAATAAAACCTTCGCAATGAAGTTTCCTTCACTTTCACTCTACTTTGTTCAACTTCACATTTTTCTCTTACTACTACTTACAATCACTTCACATCAATACTTATTCCATACCATGATAAAGAAAAACATCCTTCCTTTATATCGAATCCATAAAAAAATTCCTTGAGTCAGTTATTGCACCTTTTCAATTAATTATTATAGGACCACATTAAGAACATGTTACACTTAGCGATAACATTAACCTTTCATCTTGTAACTTAAATAACTTTTTGTACATGTGTCATTATGATGAAAAAAATTAGCCACGTAATCACCAACATGTCTTCTTTACATTTATAACTTTGGCTTCTTAGAATAGTAAATCTGCTGAGAGATATAACAAGTTTACCAGAACATGCCTCTATAAAATTTATCTTAGAATAGTCTTTACAAAAACTTGCATAACTTCTTCCAGACTTAATATCTTGTGCTTTAGAAGTTAGCTACATATACTAGACACTTAGTAGTATCTCTTTTTAACCTTGTTAATGAATGTATGCCATGATTTGTCTATACTAACTTGATATTTTTGTTGTTCTTCTGTCAAATACCACAAAAATTTGTTATGTTGACATATTTGATAAACACAATCATGAATGTAACATATCATCATGATAACATATCTACAATACTCCCCCATAGGAATATCATTAGCATTCATTTTTTCAACAATCTCCTCCTTTGACATTGATGGACATAGAAGAAAAAATCTAGTTCCAAGAATACCAACTGCAAAAGATTGTTAACCTTTCTTTTCAAATCCACTTCATCAATCATTCTCCCAATGTTGTACTTCTCCTGAACATGCTGTACTTTTTTTTGTTTATTTTTCATGCTGAACTTCTCCCCCATTAACATCAATGTCAAAGGTTTTAGCAACCAAAAATTCTCTACAACAACTATCTCTGACTAGCTCAAGTGTCAAAAGACACTATTCAAAAACAACATGCAACAAGAGTTCTAGATAACTCTGTCCATCACAGATACTCCCCCATATAGGAAGCATCAACATTCAACATAGACAATAATATCACTCTGTTACACTAGACTGATGCACTCTTACATCATCTACTCTAATGTAGGAAGGGAAAAAACCCCTAACATACCTTGCAAATACTCAAAAGTCTCTTTGGAAAGAGGCTTAGTGAAGATATCTGCAATCTACTCTTTAGTGCTCACATACTCCAATCTAATTTATCTTTCTATAAATTTTTCTCTCAACATGTGATACTTGATAGAAATGTGCTTGGTCTTAGAATGCAACACTAGATTCTTAGACATATTTACTGTGCTTGTGTTGTCACAATGTATGACAATAGATTTTCTGAATTCTATCCTTATATCATTTAACATCTACTTTATCCAAACAACTTGATTATAATTGTTTGTTATTGTAACATATTCTTCTTCTACTACACTTTGTAAGTTATAGTCTTACTTCTTGTTTAGCCAAGAAACTAATCTTCCTTCAAGAAAGAAGGCTCCACCACTAATGCATTTTCTGTCATCCATACTGCCTACCTAATCAACATCAGTATAAGCACTTAGACTAAAATCATTAGACTTATCATACCACAATCTGAACTCTAGTGTTCCTTTTAGGTATCTAAATATCTTTTTGACTATTGCATAATGTGCTTCTCTGGGATCAACTTGAAATCTTGCAATGATTCCAATTGCATTTGCTATATTTGGCCTTGTGTGAGTCAGATATTGCAACCCTTCAATCATAGATCTGTACTTCTTCTGCTCAATAGTAGGTGTCTCATCCTTTGTAGATAGCTTGTGTCTAGTTACTATAGGTGTTCCAATGGGATTACATGTTTCCAAACCAAAAATTTTTAGTAAATATTTCAAATAATTGGTTTGAGAAATAAAGATTCCTTCTTTATCCTACACAATTTTTAATCCTAGAAAATATTTCATCTCTCTTATCATGCTTATTTCAAATTCTTTCTTTATTTCTTGTGCAAACTTGTCACTTTCATCATCACTTCCTCCAATATGATATCATCAAAAAATATTACTAAGATCATCAATCCATCATCAATTTCTTTCCAATAGAGATTACTATTTGCCATACCTTTTCTATATCCAAGATTTGTCAAATGCTTGTATAGCCTTGCAAACCAAATTTTGAGTGCTTGCTTCAAGCCATACAATGCTTTCTTCAATCTGCATACTATGTCCTTGCCATCTGTCAAAGGAAAACCTTCAAGCTATTCTATGTACACCTCTTCTTCAAGCTCTCCTTTTAGAAATGTTGACTTGACATCCATCTGATATACTTTGAATTTCTTGAATGTTGCACATGCTAAGAATAACATTACTACTTCTATGCTTGCCACAGGAGCATAGATCTCATCATAGTCTATTCTTTCTTGTTGTGAGTAACCTTTACATACCAATCTTTCTTTTTTCCTTACAACTTCACCTTGCTCATTCATCTTGTTTCTAAATACCCATTTAGTTCCTATCACATTCTTGTTTGCTAGTCTAGGAACCAATTTTCATGTCTCATTCTTTACTATCTGATCTAATTCCTCTTTCATAGCTTGTTTCCAATAGTCATCTTTACATGCTTCATCTTCATTCTTAGGTTCAACTTGAGATATCAAACATAGCTCTTCATTGATTCTTCTTTTTGTCATCACATCTTTATATCTGCTTCCAATGGTCTACTTAGGTGGATGGTTCTTTGTCATATTCTTACCCAAAGTAGGAGTTTCTATCTCAACTCTTTGCTCTACTAAAGGTTTCAAGATTTTTTCCTGCCTCGACTCTCCTTCATTCTACAAATCATTGTTAATCTCAAGGAATACTTCATAATTCCTTGGTTTAGTAACAAAATTCTCATCATCTAAATTGTAATTAACTATTATTTTGTGTATCTTGAATTTCTCATTAACTCTCACACTAGCACTTTCCATAATGGTCTTAGCTCTTAGATTATAACATCTATAAGCCTTGCTTTTCAAAGAACAACCAAGAAATATACCTTCATCACTTCTAGCATCAAACTTACCAATATCATTGTAAGAATTTGGTATAGCTCTAATAACATGAAATTTTTTTTCCTAAGGCAAGAATGAAATGCCAAGATCTAGAAGCTCAAGAGATAGCACAAGAGAGAAAAAATATGATCAAATGAAAATGGATTAGTTAGATAATTGGATATCAAATTAATACACAATATAAGTGTATGTATATAAAGGTAACTAGGATGACTAGGAGTCAACAAAGAGATAATCATCACAACTAAGCACATGTCCCCCAAGAGTGGATTATCCTCCATTATGCATGAATGCACATGCAAAAATGAGAGGATAAGAATACAAAGGTGTATCTCATAAAGAGATGTAGTAGACAACATGTGCTCAATTGGAGTGAAAACTTCTATATTTTTTACATGAAAACTCATGTGAATATGCAAACTCCTAGGTGTCTACATGAAAAATAATATGATAATGCTGACCTAAGTAAAACTAAGTAAAGTGTAAATAGAAAATACTTATTTACACCAACATCTCCCATTAAGTGCAACTTAGGGGAACACACTTAAGCTCATGAAAGTTAGATGAAAATGCATGATGGGTCCTAGCTACTAGGTACCCATGTAAAAAATGAAAAAAGAATGAAAGCTCTCATTAAGTGGAGAAAGAGAGAAAACCTCATGGGAAAAACTCTCCCCCAAAAAGAGAGATGAAAAAAAAAGATGCATAGATGGATGGAGTAATTAAGATCCCACCACTAAATCATACATCATGTATATACAATAGAGAAGTATGAGAAGAACACAATCCCAGAAGAGGAAAAGGTTCCACTCATAAGAGAGAAGAAGTAGAAGAAAAAAGGAGACAAGTTGATACCCCCTCAATACATAATGCCCATCAGTGATAGCTACTCCAAGATGAATGTAGAAGTAGATCCATGACTATTGAATAATGTTCCTCCCCTTAGGAAGAAATAATGTCATAGGGACATATGAGATGCTTCCCTAATGTGTAGAAATAATCCTAAAGATGAATGACATCTCTAAAAATTGTTCAATTGTCTCTATGTCAATACTGACGGTTGCCCCTTCCAACACTGTTGAAAAGAACAAGTGCATATCTAGCAAGGATGAATGTAGAACATATCCCAAAGAACCAACTATCTCCTTAAATGATAAAGAGACCTCCTGTAACTATTGTACATAAGGATCCACAATCATATCAACCTTGTAAGATTGATCATGTAGAGAATGGACAAGAGGGTTAAAGTGTTCCCTTGCAACAACTAGAGAAGGATATTCTTCATCAAAGAGAAGATGCATATTATCAACAATATGTCCCAAATCTATGATGTAGGACTCCACAAACAAACCTAAAATATCTGTTAAGTAGTCATCCCCTGATGCTAGAATTGGAAGACAAGGTGTACCCAACTAAACTAAATTACATGGACCTATCACTATAGCAATGTATGCACATGGAATTCATTGATGTTGTGACCTTGTCCTATGTCTCCTAGAAGGATCCCCCAAAAGTGATCCTATTGAATCACTATCACAGTTGTCACTATTAGTTTCCACAATGTATGAAGTATGGAGAGGATTAGAGGATAAGCTAGGTGAAATTTTCTCAAAGTGAACATTCCTCTCTTTGAATATCTCATGAATCTCAGGATCCATAAGTCTATATGCCTTAACATATTCTTCATATCTAATGAAAATACAAGGCCTTGGTGGTGGTGCCTTGCATTCCCTTGAAGATATGTTTACCCATGTTGGACAACCAAAAACTTTGAAGTGTTTCACAACTAATTTTATTCCACACCATGCCTCAAAAGGAGTCATTCCATCTAAGTCATTATGAGGAGATCTATTAAGGATGTGATTGGCACTACTTATAGCTTCTACCTCAAATGATGGATCAAGAGACTTAGCTTGAATCATGCAATTTGCCATTGACTCAAGAGTTCTGATCCTTATTGCTACAACACTTGTCTTTTGTGGACTAAATGCTACAGGATTCTAAAGATCAATACCCTCAAGTTCACAAAAGTCAAGTCTTGAGTTCACATATCTAATTTCATTGTCCATACAAAGAACCTTGATGACTTTACTTGATTTCTTCTCAACATGAATCTTGAAGGTTAGAAATTTATCAAACACTTCATTCTTGTGATCAATAATGTAGACCCATGTGTAGTGTAGAAAGCCATCAATGAAAATAAAGACATAGAAACCCTTGCTAATTGATGTCACCGAAAAAAGGCCTGCTAGAATAGTCTGAACCAATTCAAGAATTAATGATGCTCTCCAAGACTTCCCTTTGTCAAACTTCTCTTCTAGATGCACAACCATTGAACAAGTTGAAAATTCACCTTTATAAAAGTTAATTGTAGGTAGACCTTTTTTGAGCTAAGCTGATGAAGATAGCAGAAGGCAAGATATCCATACCACTCATGCCATAATTTACTTTATGATTATGAATGTGTCAACAAGGCATGTGAAGGAGACTTAGGCACAAAGTGGGAGAAAGAATAAAGCCTTGTGTCATGATTAACTTTACCCACTACAACCAATGAATCATCCTTAAGATTTTGCACCATTACTAAATTAGGAAGGAACTCAACTTTATTTTCACCTCCATAGTGAATGATTTGATAAATTGAAAGGAGATTTGTGCTAAGGTGAGGAACATAGAGAAAATCTTTAAACACTCCATTTTCTATCTCAACTTGTCCTTTCCCTTTAACTTCCACTTGTGTATCATTTCCTACAAAGATGTGTTGTACCTTAGATTGCTCCAATGAAGAAAAGTGTCCTTTTGAAGAACCCCTATGATGTGAGGCACCCGAGTCAAGAATCCATTCCCCTAAAGAACATGAACTTTCCATAAGTGCTTGCCCTTTTCCCTTTGAAGTATATGGATTTGAATCCTTGGAAGCATATAGCACAATGATTTTGTTCTTCCTATGTAAGTTTTCCAACTCATCTATTCTCTTAGCCTTGCAATGATGTTCATCATGATTTGGTTTCTTGCAATACGCATAAAATAGTTTATCCTTATTGTTATTTCCATTCTTGATGGAAGAAGAATTTCCTTGTTGTGAGGGGGAAGATTATCATGTCTCTAATTGTGATTTTGGGTTCCACTTATTTTTGTTGTTGTTGGTGAAACTTTTTCCACCTTGATTTGTTTGGTTCTCATTGTGAGCCACCAATCTCTTAGACTTTGATGACTTGAGAATTCCCATATCTATCAACTTGGATTGTTCCAACATCAACATTTCTGTAAATGCATCTAACGAAGGCTTAGTGAAGGCACTTCCCATGGTCAACTTGTGAGTGTTGTAACTTGAAAAAAAATATGCATACTGTAAAGGTAGCCTCTTCAAGATGTGATGAATCAATCTATCATCCTTCATAGGATTACCACAATCCTTAAGTAGTGATCTCAATTCATTGACTTTGTTGACGTAGTCTTGAATTGTGTCACAATTCTTAGGATCCAAGAGAAGTGGATTATCCTCAATTTGGAATACCTTTTCTTTATCCACCTTACCATACAACCCTTCAAAATTGTCCCAAGCACCGTTGGCATCCTCAAAACTTGAATTATGGAAGAAGATATCTCTATGAACACAACTCCTAATGATTCCTAAAGCCTAGTTATATTTAATTTGCTAATCAACTTGTGAATCAACATTAGTGGGTTTTACAATTGTACCATCAACAAATAAATTTAAACCTTTTTCCATTAGTCTTCTCAATACAATATCTTTCTATGTAGTATAATTGTGTGAAGTTAAAAGTGGAGTTTTAGGTGAACCCATGATGCATAAATTAAAAGGCAAAAGAGATAAAGAGAGACACAAGAACAAAAGACACCCCCCCCCCCCCTTGATTTTGACTTAATCAAAGAATCCCCACCCCAAGAAAGATGATTTGACACTTTATATGTAGTGCAGGTACAATAGCCACTTGCCAATTTTGGGCCAATGTGGAACTCTAATTTTTGATATTTACAATTGAAAACATGAAGCTATATACAACTCTATAAGATAAGACAAAAGATCTCTCAAGGATCTAATTAATTACAAGTGCCAAAATAGGCCAAAAATGATCAAATGCTGAAGGTACTATGTCCACTCAAAATTACTCCAAATTGATACTAGATTTAGAAAGCAGACAGAAATTATGCACTTTCAAAAAAAAAATAGCACCTAAATATGTGTCCATATGAGCCTGAATGAAGCCTCTAAAGTTGTAAAAATTGGGATTGGCAATTTTAAAAAAATTTCAGGAACAGATGTCACAAACAACTTGCACCAATGTGTAGATCAAAAAATTCTACCCCAAAACAAAAAGAAATTCCTTAAAAAAAGGAGTCCGTATGAGGGAGATATCACTATTTAAAAATTACCTTTGTAATTATTTTTCCTAAATCACTACCATCACACCTCTAAAAATTCAAATGATTCTAGATTTTACCTTGGATGTTTGATTTTGATGAAATAAAAGTTGATTTGGGGGTTTTTTGACCTTCTTAATGTGATACCAACATTTAATTTGCACCATCAAGCTCTAATCTTGACCTAAAAAAAAAAAATCTCTCCAATGGCTATGCAATGAAACTCCTATAGCCCTAATACCATGTAAGAATTTGGTATAGCTCTGATACCATGAAAGAATTTTCCTAAGGTGAGAATGAAATTCGAAGATCTAGAAGCTCAAGAGATAATGCAAGAGAGACAAGATATGATCAAATAAAAATGGATTAATCAGATAATTGGATATCAGATGAAGACACAATTGAAGTGCATATATATAAAGTCAACTAGGATGACTAGGAGTCAACAAAGAGATAATCATCACAACTAAGCACATTTCCACCAAGAGTAGATTATCCTCCATTGTACATGAATGCACATGCAAAAATGAGAGGATAAGAATACAAAGGTGTATCTCATAAAGAGATGTAGTAGACAACATGTGCTTAATTGGAGTGCAAACTACTATTTTGTCTACATAATAACTCATGTGAATATGCAAACTCATAGGTGTCTACATGACAACTAATATGCTAATGCATTAACCTATGTAAACTTAAGTAAAGTGTAAATAGTAAATACTTATTTACACCAACAATCATCATCTCTTTTGATATAACATTTACTACCAAAAATTCTAAAATACTTAACTATAGGTGAGTGACCAAACCACAATTCATAAGGGGTCTTATTTGTGTCTTTTCTGACTTGCACTTTGTTCATAGTGCAAACTACTATATTCACAACTTTTCTTTGGATACCTCATTCTCAGCTAAATAGATCTTACTTCTTTTGTTATTAATTTGTTTCTTCTCTTTGCTATACCATTTTGTTAAGGGGTTCTTGGAGTTGATAACTATCTTTTGATTCCATTAGCTTCACAAAAGATATTAAACTCATTTGAAATAAATTCTCCTCCTCTATTTGATCTTAAACATTTAATCTTCGTGCCTAATTCATTCTCAATTCTATTCTTCAATATCTTGAACTTATCAAATGCTTCAGATTTTTCTTTAAGAAATGCAACCCACATCATTCTAGAAAAATCATCAACCAAAATCATGAAATGCCTTTCACCATAGAACCCTTTGGTCTTCGTAGAACCACTAAGATCTATATGTACAATCTCCAATTTTACTAAAGTAGTAAAATTCTTGCTAGGAAAAGAATTTCTATTATGCTTTGTTGAAATAGAATTCTTGCAAATTGCGTTAGTAGGCTTTACAATCTTAGGAAAATCTCTAACTGAAAACATACTATTAGTCTTCACAATATTGTCAAAGTTTATATGAAAAAATCTCTTATGCTATAACCAGTTGTCATCTACCTTTGCAAGAAAACATGTCATTCTAGTAGGATTTAACTGAAATACATTACCTGTAGATTTGGTTCCTATTCCAAATGTGTTCTCTATGGACTAAAAATGATAACCTTTATCCACTAGTTGTCCAACACTCAAAAGATTGTGCTTCAAACCATTAAAAAAATATACATCCTCAGTGTTAGTGTTACCATCAAGAGTTATAGATCCAATACCTTTAACTTGACATGCTATATTGTTTCCAAATCTGGCACTACCTCCATCATGACTTTTGAAGTTAACAAACTTGTTCATATCACCAGTCATATTATGTGAACAACCACTATCAATTATCCAATAAGATTTCTTTTCAACTTGTGATACCAAAGCCATTTTCTTTGGATTTTCTTCTTTACTAGCTACAAATCCAATTTCATCATCACTAGCACTTACTATTTGTTCATCAAAATCATCTTCTTCATTAGTATACAGACATTCTTTATCTCTTCTAGGTTTGAAATTACCTCTATACTTTTTCTCTCTTTTAGGACGCTTAGATGTGTAATGACCATATTCATTACATGTCCATCATTTAAAGATTTTCTTACCATCTTTTTTTCTTTTTATCACAAGGGCTATTCCTTCTTCAATCTTTTTTTCCTCATCAGTTCCTTCTAGCAAATTCTCATCTAGCACTTGTGCTCCTTGATAAACTAGGTTGAATATTCAAGGCACTGAAAGTTGTTTCTATTTTGGGCAATTCTTTGGACTGTCTAAGCTCATTCTCAACTTCTTCAAGTCTTCCAAGCAATGTTTCCTTAGTGAAATCTTTGATACAAGAGATTAACAATTGTATCATTTGAACTATTGGCTTAAATTATGGTGTTAAGTTCTTTAATATTTTCCATATAACCTCATCTTCTTCTTTAGTTCTTCTTTGAGATCTAATACTAATGTAGGAGCATCCAGCGGTGTAAGGGCAATCCTATATCACTAAAAAAAATGCTTAGGGATAGTTTTTGTTTAATGTTTTTTAATTTTTGGATACCCATTTGGGTCAAATAAAGGTTTCAACTCTCACAATTCCACTATTAGTTGTTTGGGTGAGAGTTTTCAAGCACCTTGGGATACATGTAAATGCAAAAAAGAGTTATTTTGTAATAGAGTCAAAATTATGATGAGTTAGAGGGTGTAATTTCAAGGGATGATTATAATTGTAATTTAAAATGCTCCAGAAAAAGAATCAAGTCAAAAGACTTTACGGTTAGAAAGTTATTGCAATTTTAAGTTTCCTAGAGACCTCCTAAGAGCACTTCAAAGTTAGATATGGAGCACTAAATGGCCTTATACAGGGCCAAAAAATGGGGTATGAGAAAATTTGATCAATAGGGCTATAGAGTGCTTCGAGAGCTTTTCAGAAATGTAAATAGTTCTTCAATCAGAGTCTCGGTTCAAAAGTTATGCCTTCTAAAAGTTGGACTATCATTTCTGGATTCTTCTAATTTTACACCGACTTCTAACATGACTTCTGGAACCTTTTACTTTGGTGGTGGATGCCAACTAGCATATTCTAGAATGTATTCTTAACCCTAAATGAATTAGGGTTTATTTAAGAACTTTTCTAGCATTGTAAAGGCAATTCTTAGTGGAGTTAGAGAGAAGGTACTGTGTGGAGGATTTCTTTCTCAAAAATCATACTATTGTAAGCCCATAGGACATTTTTCGGTGATAATAATATTTCCCTTTTTCTATGTGTTCATTTTGGTCTTTGGTTATGTCTCCATCAAATACTTGGTAGTAATTTCTAATATTCTACCTACAAATGTTCTTATAGATTCATCTTTCATCATCTTAGCATCTTAAATGTATAAATCCAATTTTGTAACCTCAATTACTTAGAATGTTCATCACCTTCAAAACTATTTTCCAAATCTTCCCAAATCATATGCGAAGTAACAAGTGACTTTACCTTATTGTACTTAATGTCAGGAAGTGCAGACATTAGTGCTTCTTTAGCTCTCATGTCACACATGCAAATATCTCTTTCTTCCTTGGTACAACTTTCCAAATATTTCTCAACAGTGACCATCTTTTAAAAAAATTTCAAGATCCAATATCTTGGACCCATACATAGTAGATGTGTCTTCAAATTTTCCTTCTAACTATCATAATTTGTTCCATCAAACTTTGGACTATCTTTCCTAAAC
This sequence comes from Cupressus sempervirens, assembly GCA_028749045.1. Taxonomy (NCBI): domain Eukaryota; kingdom Viridiplantae; phylum Streptophyta; class Pinopsida; order Cupressales; family Cupressaceae; genus Cupressus; species Cupressus sempervirens. Next base: position 969,510,273 of record CM053787.1, read on the forward strand.
ATGTTCGTCATGGATCTCCCAAAGTTGTTAAACTTTATCTTCAAGGACCTGATGCTCTAATACCAATTGTTAGACACAATAGTCCACCTAGATAACTGAGAGAAAGGGGGGAAAATTACTTATCCAATGATTAAAATATTTATCAACTTTAAATAGTCTTAACTATTCAACCAAATAAACAACAACTATACAAAGATGCACATACACAATTACACCATATATGTTAACTAAGGAAATCATTCATCAGAGAGAAAACTCTAGTGGGAATGAAGCTCACAAGATGATGTATTGATATAAATATTCCTTGTTAGAAATTGGACCTTGTTATAGTCTATTACAACATTTAGTACATAAGAGTCCTTGTTAGGAGACTTTGAATCTTTGTTAGGAGATTCCAGCCCTGCTAGGAGTTGTGGTACAATGTATGCAAGAAAAACCCACTGCCCAAACATGCAATTTTAATTACAAGAAGAGCTCACTGCCCAAACAAGTAATTTACTATTAAGTTCCTCTTTTCTCTATTATGTCAACCAAACCAATCACTATTAGACCTTGTATACTAGGTCATGAACTTTGGATCCAAGTATCCAAATTTGGATCACTCAATAAAATGTCGGCAATGAAGTTTCCTTCACTTTTGCTCTGCTCTGCTCAACTTCACATTCTATTCTTACTACTACTTACAATCACTTTGCATCAATACTTATTCCATACCATGATAAAAGAAAATATCTTTCCTTTATATTAAATTGATAAAACAATTCCTTGAGTCATCTCTTACACCTTCTCAATGAATTATTATAGGACCACATTAAGAACACATTAAACTTAGTGATAACATTAATCTTCCATCTTGCAACTTAAATAAATTTGTGTACACATGTCATTGTGATAAAAAAACTTAGCCATGTCATCACCAACATGTCTTCTTCACATTTTTAACTTTGGCTTCTTATAATAATAACTTTGCTAAGAGATATAACAAGTTTACTAGAACATGCCTCTGTAAACTCTATCTTAAAACAGTCTTTACCAACACTTGAATAAGTTCTTCTAGACTTAATGTCTTGTGCTTCTGAGGTTAGCTACATATATTAGATAGTAGTATCTCTCTTCAACCTCACTACTAAATGTATGCCATGATCTATCCATACCAACTTGATTTTGCTGCTATTCTTCTGTCAAATACCACAAAAAATTGCTATGTTGACATCATTGAAAGACACAATCATGAATGTAACATATCATCATGATAACATATCTACAATATTCCCCCATAGGAATATCATCAAAATTCATGCTTTCAACACTTTAAACATATCTAGGAACCCTGTGATGTATACAAAGACAAAGCACATTACAATCAAGTATCATTATTTGAGAGAAAAAGAAGTGAGAGTGGAATATATGAATATAAAAGAATAGATAGCTGATATATTCACAAAATATTTACCTAAGGATGCACATGAATATCTTAGAGGTAAACTAGTGGTGATACCTCTATCCAAAGATACTTAAGAAGAAAGAGTAGTGCCCTGCATCAATTGAGCTAAATGTTGTATTTTAAAATTTGATGTAGTGGATCTTACTTTAGGAGCTGCCTAAAGTAATGAAGGAGCAAAATCAAAAGATTTTCAATCACATGCAAGGTGATAGAGGGAGAACCTAAATTGATTATATCTACATGAATAGATGAGAAGTCTTTGGTATTATTTTCAAAGAGGGAGATATAATAAAGAGGGAGATAGTATAGAGAGTTCAAAGAATATAAGGTTAAGGGAGATATAAGAGAAAAATAGCTCACAAAACAAAGTGTTTCACTTGAAACTTGAAGAATGTATTGATGGATATATTAGAGAGATCAGATTAGAGAACAAAAAAAGAAAGAGGCACATATATTGATAGACGAAGTGATTTCAAATACAAGGTATTAATTTTCTTTTTGGTATTGTTGTTGGTATCAGTTTTCCATCAATGCCAAAGAGGGAGATTATTGAAAAGAGGTTTTGTTGAAGTATGAAGCCTATCATGAAATAATAATTATTTTGTCAATGATGTCAAACCTATTGATGCATAATTCCAAGTTAATTTTTCTCATGCAACATCAAACTCAAATCTTTAATGCACCATTTATTGATTCGGGATCTCCACTGCATATAATCTGCTTTTCTCATGCCCAAATTGAAGTTGCTAATGCACCATTAATTCAGAGTGATTTATGGCCCTAACTGAGGATCTTTGTTCCTAACACCTAGTTAACTATTTGATGTATTAGTTAAACACCAACTACTACATTAGATTTAGGATTATCTAAATATTTTATTCTCTATATATCTTGCATTATTATGTAGATTGTATCAATGAAAATATAATTCCATTCTTAATTAGATCTATGTTTTTTTAAATTTCTATAATTAGTATCTTTTTCTTTTAGCAAGATTTTTCTCTGTTTTCTCTTTAATTTGTGCAATTTTCCTTCTTTCTTCTATCAAGATTCTTCTTTTTATTTTTAGATTAAGATGAAAACATTACATGGTATTAGAGCATAGGGAGCTGGAAGAAGAAATATTATTTTTGTTATAGGTATTGTAGATCAGAGCATCTTTTTTTGGATGAATTTTGTTCGTTAGAATAGGGGTTGTTAATGTTTCTATTTGTAATCACGAACTGAGATAAAGTTCCATTTTTGGGGGAGATTAGTTATGTCTAGTATATATTTTCATCCATCAATTGTCAAGCTAACCTCAAAAAATTATCTATCTTGGAAAAAAGGGATAATGAATCATTGTATTGAGCAAGATATAATAACCTATCTCCTTGGACAAATTTCTAAGCCAAGCAAGTATGAACAAAAAACTGCATGGTTTAATAGAATGATATCATCTATGGACTAATATATCTTACTATTTTTTAGGATATTTTATATCATATAGAGCACATAGAGTGCCCTTTCATTTCTTGGACCATCATTTGATAATTGTATGGAGACATTGGTTCTTCATCTAAAAGTGATGATTCCTTGGATAATCAATCTTCTATCGGTGATACTAAGACTTTAGTTTCCTCATCTTGTATTGCCACATCCTTCTTGGATGATCAATTTATTAATAAACCTTGTGCTCTTGTTGTCTCTTCAAAGATTAGAGTTGCTTCATCGAAAGCTTCCAATGCTAATTTGTAGTAAGATCATTTGTGTCTTCTAGATTCAGTTCATTGGTATAGATTTCTATCAGACATATCATTTTTGTTTGTAGAATCGCTCATTTTGGATCTAGATGACTATATTGATTTCATACATCTTCTCTTTGATGAAGGTGATTCTTCTTCAGTCATTGTGAGGGAACCTTTTGTCCTTCTTCTTCCTTAGCTATATGATCATTTTTCATAGATTGATACATGTTTGGATACTTTTGTACAACAGTTTGAGTAGATCTATTTTCCTTCTAAGAAGATAAATGTATCTTTTAATTATGTTATCCATCAGTTTCTAAAAGATTCAAGCTATTTCAAGATCTACACAGAGACCTTGGAGTAGTTTTCAAAGGCATCATACATTTTAAGATTTCTTCCTACATATTGCTTTCAGGATTAGAGAGACTTGATTCATACATCTTCAACTTTGTTTCTTCCTAAAGGGAAGAATTTTGTTCAAAGATCATGGACCACCTTCTATACTCAATTTCAAGTATCTACCATTGACTACACATTACAAAGGGATCTATCTTCTCTTCCATTTCACTTTCTTGGAGATCTTGTCAGGGTGAAAGAAATTGTAGCATGGTAGTTTTATTGCTTTATTAGCAACTTTTTTTCTTCTTCGGGGTGGGGGTGGGTTATTACCACTAGGTTTTCCCTCTTTCCTCTTTATTTTCCTCAATTTTTCTTTTCTCCAAAGTTAGAATTAAGGGGGCATGTCAGTGCATAACTCCAACTTCAATTTTCTCATGCAATGTCAAACTAAAATCTTTAATGAATAGTCCATTGATTTGGGATCTCCACTACATATAATTTGCTTTTCTAATGCTCAAATTGAAGTTGCTAATGCAACATTAATTCAGAGTGATTCATGGCCCTAACTAAGGATCTTTGTTCCTAACACTTGGTTAACTATTTGATGTATCAATTAAACACCAACTACTACATTAGATTTAGGATTAGTGTAAAAGGAAAAACCTCTGTCACCCTTTTGTAAAGGAAAAGGCTTAAAAAACTATAACTTTGCACCTTTAATGACATAAAATTGGTATTATTATTTTTAATTTGAAAATGAAGTAAACTAATGAAATATGTAGAAATGGACAAAGTTTATGATTATAATTTTAAATATATATTTGGAATAAGAATTGAAATATTTTCTTAATTTTTGTAGATAATTTTTTAGCTTCTAAAAAATGCTGAAAATTAGGAGTCTAGTTCCCATCACAAAACTATATGGAAATAGGCTTATTTCCCTTTGATTTCAGACTATGTTATAGATAATATATATATCTAGAACAATAAAAAATAAAAAAATTCTTTAGACCTATATATTCTCTTTTAAAATGATTCAAATCTGAACTCATTTGAAATTGATAGTTTTCATCTCCCACCACATTTTTTAGAAAAAATCTATTCTAACCAGGAGAAAAATTATACATTCTAAAAGAGGATTCTCTCCTCTAGAATATCATATAAATTTTTTTTTTTATATGATTGAATAATTTTTTCTTTCTCAAACCTGACATCTTTTTGAGTGTTAAAATATGTGCTTGTGGAATTTTTTAATTACAATATATTATATCTAATTAAAGCACTATAAATTCTATATGAGAATATTTTTGTCTCTCAACTCTATAAATGGTGTTCATATGTGTGAGGCCTCACCCCACCTTGTCATAGCATAAACTTGTTACTAGCATTTTGATATTTGAGACTTTGATATTTTGATAGTTATTTGGGACTTAGATGGATAGTCAATTTCTTTATCTATTGATTTTGATATTTCAGTAGTGGTTTGCATTTAGGATATGTACTATGAACCTGATATTGTGTATGGAATGATCAAACACATATGGATGTAACTTTATGACAAGATATAATTAGATTATAATGCAATGCAAAATGTTAATTTGATTATTGATGATTTATGATATGTAGACAAATGTTTAATTGATTTTGATGATATATGATATGCAGATGGATGTTAAATTGATTATGATGGTTTATGATATGTAGATTCAATATTATAACATCTTGAATGAATTATTTGAATTGATTAGGAAAGGAAATTTAATTAGAATTATGTTAATATCAATTTTTTTATATGCATTTATGATATATATATATTTTATATGACCTCAGACTACTGATGCTCAAGTTTAATGTGTAGGAAGTGGAACCATGAAAATTCTTTGGGGAAACAAGTTCCAAAATTTTATGAACACCATTTAACCAAGACAAATCTTTGGAAGATTGAAAAAGCCTCATCATGAAAGTATTTTTCTTCGTAAATGTGAGTTGCTCACATTTGGAAATTTTTAATCATTAAAGTGCATTAGGGGCATGTTGTGGTGATGTGGAATGTGCTTTAATATTCCACTTGACACTTGTGGACATTATGTGTAATTTACATGTCATTTAGGGTTTTGATCATGGTGGCCATTTACCCTAAAGTTAATTACTGTTAGGAACCTGTGTGTTCCTTCTGTTTATTTTGTTAGAGTAGTGTTGTTGGATGCATATGCTTTGTAAGTCGTCCCGTGAGTATATTTTATTATCCCACATGCATAGGTAGTATTACTTTTCTAGATCGTACCCAGTATATAAGAATAGGTTGAGGCCCTTGATGGGCACGGACGAATTTATTGTATTGAGCTTGCTCAAAGGAGGTTACCCCCTCGAAGTGGCCTGCGATCAGTAGATTCATTCTGAGTTCTGCTATCACTTTGTATTCTGTTATTTTGAGCATTCTCACGATATTGCTATAAGGAGGTTCATCACATCTGGTATCAGAGCACTCTCTTGGGCTCGCTGGGTGGAAATTACATCAAATTTTTTTTCTGTCGTGGCCTTCAGGTTCCTCTCACTTCTAATATCTCTTGTTATTGCAATAACTCTTTTCAGTTGTTCATTTTACATATCACAGCCCTAACTCCCTCATTTATCTAATTTTAGGGTTTGCCCTATCCTTTTCACCTCTCATCCAATCGCCACCAAACTGAGCCACAAGATTCAATTCCTCATTTTGCTCCCTTATCCCTCTTGGACTGTTCGCCTCATTTCGCCTCCCTACCCTTGAAACCCTCATTTTTCTTTTTCCCTTGTCCCCAGATAGTCTCCCACCACTCGTCGAACACCCATTTCCTATATGAGTTTTACCCAAATCCAAGTTTGCCGTAACTAAAAAAGTTTTTGTTTCTCATCTTCTACCCATTCCAAAAAAAAAAAAAAAAAAAAAAAAACCTTGTTTTATGGTTGTTACGCGTACAGGAGCAAAAATCATGGAAGAGGAAATTGCATCCCTCAAAACCAAACTTCAAGATCTGGATGACAAAATTCTGGGTCTTAACTTTCAGCAGTCAGCCATGAGCCGAAACCATTCAGGAGATACTGGGTCCTCTTCTGGCAATTTCTGTGGACCAAAGCTTGATTTTCCACGCTTCGATGGTTCTGATCCGACTGGATGGATCTATAGGGCAGAGCAGTATTTCAGCTTGCATAATACTTTGGATAACCACAAAGTTTCCCTTGAATCTTTTCATTTGGAACATGAAGCTCTTCAATGGTTCCGTTGGTACATCAAGGCTAATGTAGGCCCAACGTGGAGCGAATTGTGCACCCTCATTTTGGAGCGCTTTGGCCCTAGTTCCTTTGATGATTTCATAGGAGCACTCACTAAACTGCATCAAACAGGCACTGTAAGAGAATACCAGACAGAGTTTGAAAAATTAGCTAATTACACAGAGGGCTTGTCTGATGAATTCTTCCGTAGTTGTTTTGTCAGTGGTCTGAAGGATGCACTTCGCTCAGAAGTCAAAATGTTTCGACCTACTACAATGATGGAAGCCCTTGGGTTGGCTAAGTTAGCGGAAGACAAGATTAGTGCTCTACAACGCTCCAGATCTAATTTTGTTCCATTCAGAAATACAGGTTCTCACAACCCTCCAGTCATACCAGCTCCCAGAACTACTCCGATCAAGCACTTGTCTGAAACAGAGATGCGAGTCAGGCGAGACAAAGGGCTTTGTTATAATTGTGATGAGAAATGGTCTCGGGGCCATAGATGTGTTCAGCAAAAGCTCTATCTCTTGGATGTGGATTCTCCACCGGAACTGGAAGAATATGTAGATGCTCAGGAAACAGTGGATGATGAGGTTGAGCCTCACCAGCCTGAACCTCCTTCACCAGAAGCTCCACCAGAGATATCTGTCCATGCTTTGGCAGGAGTCACTACTCCACAAACCATGCGGGTCCAGGGTTTCTTCAAGAAGATCCCTCTTACTATACTCATTGATTCTGGTAGCACTCATAACTTCATTGATCCACGAATAGCCAAACAGGCTGATTGCTTTATCCATCCCTGCTCTAGCTTTGAAGTCATGATTGCCAATGGGGGCACTTTACCTTGTAAAGGGAAATGTCGCAATGTGCGTCTCTCTATTGGAGATTATAACATGTGCTCTGACATGTTTGCCTTACCCTTAGGTGGCTGTGATGTGGTTTTGGGTGCCCAATGGTTACGCACTCTTGGCCCCATTCTCTGGGATTTTGCTGAACTTTGGATGCAGTTTTCAGCCGAGGGGCACCAACACACTTTGAAAGGCTTACAACCAGGGTCTCTCAGCATCATCAGTTCACACCGTATGGAAAAACTTCTTAAGAAGAATTCACATGGTGTCATCGCTCAGCTCCATTCCATTCAGATGCAGCCATCAGCAGTCTCTAGCACTCCTGCCGATCTCCAACACATTTTGGACAAGTATTCTGGTATATTTGCTGAACCTATGGGATTACCTCCTTCTCGTCCAGAGGACCACCGTATTCAGCTCCTTCCTGGCAGTGTTTCGCCCAACATCAGGCCCTACCGCTACCCATTTCATCAGAAGACCGAAATCGAGATACTTGTCCATGACTTACTGAAGCAAGGTATTATTCGCCCTAGTACCAGTTCCTTTTCTTCTCCAGTTCTGCTTGTTCGCAAAAAAGATGGGTCATGGCGACTCTGCATTGATTTCCGAGCACTTAATCATCTCACTATAAAGGATAAGTTTCCCATTCCAATTGTTGATGAACTTCTTGATGAACTTCATGGGGCTCATTTTTTCTCCAAGTTAGATCTTCGTTCTGGGTATCATCAAATTCGGGTTAATGAGGAGGATATACCTAAAACTGCCTTCCGCACACATGATGGTCACTATGAATTTTTAGTCATGCCCTTTGGCCTCACAAATGCTCCTTCAACATTTCAGGCAGTGATGAATAACATATTTCGACCATACCTCCGGAAATTCATTCTGGTCTTCTTTGATGATATCCTCATATATAGCAAAACTTGGGCTGAGCATCTCCATCATCTGGAGCTTGACTTGCAACTTCTCTCTGATCATCAACTCTGTGCAAAACTATCTAAATGTGTGTTTGGCCAGGAGGAAGTGGAGTATCTCGGGCATATTGTTGCACACCATGGAGTGCGGGTGGATCCTACAAAAATAGATGCCATGAAAACTTGGCCGCATCCTAAAACTCTCAAGAGCCTTCGGGGTTTTTTGGGGTTGACTGGCTACTACCCCAAGTTTGTCAAAGATTACGGGAAAATTGCAGCACCATTGACAGCTCTGTTAAAAAAGGATGCCTTCTCCTGGACCCCTGTTGCTGAGATTGCATTTGAACAACTGAAACAGGCTATGTGCAGTACACCTGTTCTCGCGATGCCAGATTTTTCCAAACCCTTCACTATTGAGAGTGATGCTTGCGGCAATGGATTGGGTGCTGTTCTCCTACAAGATGACCATCCTATTGCGTTCACTAGCAAAGCCCTCTCTGGTAAGAATCTAGCCCTCTCTACTTATGAAAAAGAAATGATGGCTATTTTGCATGCTGTACAGAAGTGGCGGCCATACCTCTTAGGGAGTCATTTTTGCATCAGATCACCAAAGTCTGAAATACTTCTTGGAACAACGGGTATCCTCTCCTACACAACAGAAATGGGTCAGCAAACTCATGGGGTATGATTATGAGATCACCTACAAGAAGGGTAAGGAGAATATTGTGGCAGATGCTCTTTCTCGCACATTTGATAATCAAGCTTCCCTTTCCGCTATTTCTATGCCCATTCCCAATTGGTTAGCGTCTGTTCAGCAGGGCTATGACAGTGACTCTTCTTTATCTCAAATCATTCACTAGCTAGCCAATAATCCTTCTGCTATACCACATTACTCTTGGGATGGTGCTTCTCTTCGATACAAGGGTCGGCTAGTGCTTCCTCAGAACCCAGCTCTACATCAGTCTATTTTTTATGAACTCCATGCTTCTCCTTCAGCAGGGCACTCAGGCTTCCTCAATACTTATGAGCGAGCAAGGAGAAACTTCTTTTGGAAAGGGATGAAACAGACGATTCAACAGATGGTGGTTGAATGTGATACTTGCCAACGCCACAAGGGTGAAACGACCCTCCTTCTTGGCTTGCTCGAACCATTGCCCATCCCTACATGGATTTGGACTGATATTTCTATGGATTTCATTGAAGGGCTTCCTAAATCCGGTGGCAAGACAGTGATCTTGGTTGTGGTTGATCGTCTCTCGAAATATAGTCATTTTTGTGCCCTCAGCCACCCCTATACTGCCTCCTCTGTTGCACAAATCTTCATGGACCAGATATTTCGTCTTCATGGACTCCCTTCTTCCATTGTCTCTGATCGTGATGCAACTTTTACCAGTCATTTTTGGACTGAACTGTTTCAGAAAACTGGCACCAAACTGAAGCTGAGTTCGGGCTATCACCCACAAACTGATGGTCAAACTGAAATTGTCAATAAATGCTTGGAAACTTATCTTCGTTGCTTCACTTCCGAACAGCAACATCAGTGGGCCAAGTGGCTCCCTTTAGCTGAATGGTGGTACAATACCTCTTACCACACTGCCTCTAAAATGACTCCATATGAAGCAGTCTATGGTCAGGCACCTCCAGTGCTCCTTCCCTACACTCCCAACAGCTCACCAGTCCAGGCAGTTGACATAGTTCTCCGCAGCAGGGATCAGATTCTTCGTACCTTACAGGATAATCTTCACATGGCCCGTAATCGGATGAAACAGCAAGTAGATCAACACCGTTTTGAGCGCTCATTTCAAGTTGGGGATATGGTTTTTCTTCGTCTACAGCCATAAAAACAATCCTCCCTAAAGCTGAAAGGGCGTCATAAGCTGGCCCCAAAATTTTATGGGCCTTATAAGGTTCTGCAGAAGATTGGTTCAGTTGCTTATAAACTGGAACTTCCTCCTTCTTCCCGCATTCATCCAGTCTTTCATGTTTCTTGTCTAAAGAAAGTTCTGGGTACCACTGTCAGAGCACAAACTACTCTCCCTGAAATGGATACGGAAGGATCCATTATCCTGGAGCCGGTGGCAATCATTGACCAGCGCACTCACCAGCTTCGCTCTCGCTCCATCTCTGAGGTCTTGATTCAGTGGCATGGCATGCAACCAGAGGATGCTACCTGGGAACCCCTTCTTCAGATTCAACAACAATTTCCACACCTTAAGCTTTGAGGACAAAGCTTTTTTCTAAGGGAGAGGGGATGTTAGGAACCTGTGTGTTCCTTCTGTTTATTTTGTTAGAGTAGTGTTGTTGGACGCATATGCTTTGTAAGTCATCCCGTGAGTATATTTTATTATCCCACATGCATAGGTAGTATTACTTTTCTAGATCGTACCCAGTATATAAGAATAGGTTGAGGCCCTTGATGGGCACGGACGAATTTATTGTATTGAGCTTGCTCAAAGGAGGTTACCCCCTCGAAGTGGCATGCGATCAGTAGATTCATTCTGAGTTCTGCTATCACTTTGTATTCTGTTATTTCGAGCATTCTCACGATATTGCTATAAGGAGGTTCATCACAATTACCTTGTTAATGAGTAATTAAACCAACTTGACAAGGGGTAGAAGGGGTCACAATCAAAGGAAATTCGAATTTGGACTTGGCTAGGGTTTTGAGAGGTCATTAGGTGGTCCCAAGGTGTCTTTTATGTTAAAATAACTTACCCATATGTTAACATATCAAGTTAGGGACCTAATTTTGACCATGTGAGTGCCTAGACAACCTAGGGGGCCCCTTTACCCATGCATTCTTCCATCAATTCGAATTTGGAGCTGTCACATGTGTTTTATCCCTTGTTCCCACAAAGTCAAATATAGAAAATTAAGAGGAGATGCGTTTTTAAGAGGAAGTGGCTAGGTGTCTTTGCTAAAATAGTTAGTGAAAAGGCCTTATTAGAGAGTCTTGGACAAACTAGTGGGGTGTTCACGCACTCTCTAAGTTTAGAGATAGTTAGGGTTTTCGAGGAAGAAGGAGGGAGCTCTACTACAACTATCATTTCCTTTAGCTCTTTCCTTTTAGTATTGCAAAACAAATCTGCAAACATGGAGTATGTGTCAAGAAATCATGCATTGTGTGGTAAATCTTGTATTGAAGATTTGGGTATTGCATTGTGAAAATGGGGATGTGTATTGTGTTCATGTATATTTATTGTCTTTCTTCCTTTATTTTCTTGTCTTGATTTGAATGTGAATGTGATCATGGGTGTGAAGGTTTCACTCACCCTTAGGAGGGAAGAGAAGCCTTGGGTGAAGGGATTAGTTGGGCTCAACAATGTAGTAGAGAGCCTCCTCTTAGAGAGAAGGGGGAAGATTTCATAGAGTGTGGGCTCCATTGAAGCCAATGTGTTGATGATATGATTGGGGGTGATAAGTAGAAATATTAATTGAGGGTGATAAGTGGAAGATTGTGAAGGAAAGCATGTATGATGCAAGCCTTGTAGATGCATCGTGAATTCAATGTGTGTGAGTTGTATTGACATGGAAAATCTCCCCTTGAAGAGCCCACCTTCACCCAATGTTCTCATGATTCCAATGGTGAATCAATGTGTAAACCTTGGAAGTGAGTATTATGTGGTGTCTTGTAAGTTTTCTCCTGCACTATCATATGGTGTATGTGTGTCTATCCCATTTGGATCTTGTTTCCCCTACTCAGTGGGTGGCTTCTTAGAAGCCTAGGATGGGAGGTGAGCCTCCATTGTTCTAATTTTGTGTTGTGTTACATGTTTTTGTGAAGATGGAATCCTTGGAGATGTTAGGGTTTATTCTTGGAAATATTGGAAACCAAGTGTGTGTAGAGATACAAATCCTCCATGTCATTGTAAATGTGTTAGGATGTTAAGTATCCATGTTCATTTCATTGTGATGTAAAGAGGGATATCCTCATTATTGTATCTTGTTGAAAATGTGTAAGGAATGATCAGAAAATATTTATATAGTTGCTTGTAAGGAAACATTTATTGTGAGTTTTCACATTATGTAATTTGATGCAAAATAGAGAATCATGTAAAAGAAACATTTCTTCCTACAATATAACTAGTGTAAATATTTTATAGTAGTTACATCCTTTTATATAGTTGATTTAATTTCAATGCATAAATGGTTGTATTGTAAATATATATGTTTTGCATGCAATATGATGGAATAAAGTTAACATATTTTGATAGTTCATTCATGGGTATCAAGAATTAGGTCACTTAGACTTCAAGTTCTAATAAATTTTTTAGGTGATACCATCACATCATCAACTATGTCCACTTAAAATTTATGGTAGGATTAAAGAAAATTTGTTTGAAAAGATACATAGCCCAAATTTATAAGAACAATCTTGTAGGTGTATATTTGGTTCTCTTAAAAATGCATGGGGGAACAAAATTATTCCTTCCCCAAGATTACAGTCCAATAAAATATTAAAGCAATATTCTAAGCATCTTGTGCTTGGAGTGTTTAAAAAAAAATAAAAAATCCATGTACTAGAGAGTAAGACCTAGATACTAATAATGGCCTAGCCCTGTATTGTTTGTGTGAAAAGATCCTCATGAATTAGGTGATCATTGGAACATCATATTATGAAAATAACTTATCAATATATAGTTAAATAGGACCATAATTATAAAAAAAGATGCCACTTTTTTTAAAAACCAGAGGTATCCAATGTGATATCCTCACCAAATATTAAATAAAGTTCAAATAAATAGAAAAAAAAATACTAACTCAAACCCACCTAGTGCCTACCTTTTCTTAGAAAGACTTGGCACATGTAACATGGGTTTTGGGGAGGGAACAATTCTAACATGAAGTCAAACCCTAATCCCCAAACACCCCCATCTTGGAATAATACAACTTCTTTGGGAATTAGTAGTTTTTTCTTTTAAAAAAACTTTTTCAATTCCTTTGTAAATGGATAACCTTCCTCCTAGGTGTACATGCATGTGTTGAAAACATGATTAGCTTCTAACATAGATGAAACCCCCAACTTAGGCACCTAGCCCTTGGGAAGGATGAAAAAAGGTGTGTTTAAAACTTGTTAAAAGCTTTTTTTAATCCCAACTACCATATCACACCTAGGAAAGAGTATGCATGGACTTGGGAAGTGGTCCAAGTCTGAAATGCATGCCGAAGTCAAATTACCTTTGGATAATAGCTTCCTTTGACATGATTTATACTTGAAAGATGTGACCCCACTTGGAAAAAGAGAAGGGCATATGACCTAAGACCATGAAATTCGCATGGAAGGGATGTAAACAATGATTAGGTGCTGGAGACATACGTAGTTTCATGGGAGGGACAAATGCAAGATTCAATTAATTATAAAGTATTAGGATGTTGGGTAGAGATTAAAGATTAAGTTAGAGAATTAATAAGCATGTTAAGGGATTTAGTTAGTAGGGTTGGTTGGTATGGATGTTAGTATATAAGGTAGTTAGTAGGTGAAGGAGTATGGGATAGATTAATAGTTAATAATAATGTAGTTAGTAAATAAATATTCATGGGTAAGGTTTGTAGGTGGAAAGTAGTAAAGGTTATGAGTCATAAGTAAGCTTAGTTTAGTACACTAGTAGAGTTACTAGATATAAATATTAATTGATAAAATAAAATAAAATAAAAAATAATAATTTATTATTGAATGAGTTCATAAATACATTGTTATGTAGTTATATGTTGCATACCTATATGCAATCATATTATGTATTCTTTAGTGCATAGAATATGTATATCTAATTAGTATAGCTTAGAAAGCTACATTATCAAGTACATGTATCTTAGATTTTAAATAATTATTTTAATTATAATAATGATCAAAGGAAATAATAATAAAAAATTAAATAAATAAATAATTAAAATAAATAAATAAATAAATAAATATATGTATATATATATATATATATATATATATATATATATATATATATATATATATATATATATATATATATATATATATATATATATATATATATATATATATATATATATATATATATATAACAATTTAGTTAATGTCCCATTGAAAGGATATGGATGGGATGAAGGTGTAATTTAGGAAATGTAAGGTTAACAAAGCATGAAAGCGGTGAAGTAGTTGGTAGATGTATTGTGTAGGAGGTATTTATAAATATAATTATTAGTGATCATGTTATTAAGTACATGAGGTTTAATAATTAGCAAAAGATGAGTATGGGCAATACCTAGTGTAAAAATTAGCAAGTATTCAAGGTCACTAGTAAGCTTTGGTGACTGTTCATTTAGAGAATAAAGTTTAAAAATAGGTAGTAAAGTGTTGGAGGTTTTAAGTGAAGTTAGATGGGAATGATTCAATAATAAATATTTGATAGAAAAAGATCATTAATGGATATTATTGATAATTAGGAGAATTATTCTATTGATTAGTTTGTCTCTTGAAGGATGGAATTTAGTAAGGGAATCAATTTTGTTTATCACATTTTTGAATGCCTTAGTAAGCATATTAGCTAAAGATAATGTTGATAAGTATAGGATACTTAATGTTTTAGTAAAGTTATTTATCTAAAAAATAAGATGGAAGTGCAAAATAAAGTATGCTATGAAGAGGTGATAGCCATGTAGAAGCATAAGATTCTTATTTATATTATCATCATGATATAACTAATCCATTCACCTATGTCAAATAATAAAATTTTATATATAACCCTAATATTGAAAATACATATATATACTAGAATGAGTAGGACTATCTACCATTAATACATAGCCTTGATTAAGTTGTGAGCCTATATAATGAATTGATATCCCACATCTAGGAATACAACATTGTTTTCAAGATAGGTTATGGAATTAAAAGTGATATCACTTATCGAAACATGCACAAAAAGGCCTTAGGAAAGCTTATCCCTTGGAAACAATTATAATCTAGACCATGTGTCATCACCTAAACTTCAATAAATGATTTCTAGTCTCCCATGAAGGCATATAAGTAGTGATAATGAAGTATCAAATGGGAAAATCACCTGGCAATGTCACCTAACTATTTGATAACATGGTTGCATCATGCACTGGTTAGCATGTGATATCTCATGTTTAGTTTCAAAAAAAAGAAGTTGTGCTTTTTTCTTGTAAAATTTGGGCATGACAATATGTAATTCACAAAATCTTATTAAAAATAATAAGAGTTATTGAAATGCCACTTCTCTGAAATAATTGCATTTCTTTAGTAATTGGACACAAACTAGTATAAAACATGCATTTAATAGACATTTCCAATTGGAAAAGTGTTAGACCACATCTAACTTAGCTTGAATGAATTTATCTATAGATCATATGCTTGAACAAAATTGATTTTTAGATAGAAATACTCAAATTCAAACATTTTGATGTCATCCTAAAAGGTGACATAGCTTTGTACTTTTACCCATTATCTAAAGATTTTATTCTCTATACATTTTGCATTATTATGTAGATCGTGATCAATGAATATAGAATTTTGTTTCAATAGCTATGTTTTCTCTTTAATTTGTGCAATTTTTCTTTTTTCTTCTATCAATATTCTTCTTTTTATTTTTAGATTAAGTTGAAAATCTTACAACACTTGCTACTTGTTGGTGATACAACTGCTTTTGGTTTGAATGCTATTATTTGTTTGATTGATGAAGATGGTTTCAAAAGATAAGATAACAAGAGAACCTAGAGAAATGTTGAGTTATATGGTATATAAAAGAAGCACTAAGACCAAGTAAGACATGGATGATATGATGTATTGTTTATGTACCTAAGGCTAAAGTGAATGGTTACTTAAGCTAAGTAAAGAAGAAGAGTTTTCATAAAAAGTGTCTGCCAAACCTAGCCGAGCAAATAGTGTAAGCCGAGAAAATTTAGTACAGTCTGAGTAGAAATTAGTAGGTGCCAAGAATTAGGTGCTGAGCATCAATAAAATACTATGAGTGTTGAGCATCAAGTAAATAACAGTAGTGATTGAGCAAGGAAAACTTAGTTAATGTCGAGCAATCTAGTGTTGATCGAGCATCTGAAGACTATTTTTGCTGAGTGAACTGTGTGGATGTCGAGTGGTAGTAAAATGAATTAAATCAAAGAATTGATGAATTTGAGTTGACAAAATATTATTCTTGAATTGTGTGAGGTGTGTGGAAGATATCTATGATGAGCTGGTGGCACAAAATTCAAGATAAACCATTTTGAGGCAAATTCAAAGAGGATTGGAGAGGAAGTTTCTAGAAGGTACTAAAATGGAAAAGTGGGTAGATTCATTGAATCTTACCTAACCTTAAAATGGACAATTGAGGTTAAATGAAAAATACCTAAATTCTATATTTATAGAGATAACAAACAAGAGGCAACAATTTTCATGTGTGAGAACCTAAGGAAGACAAGAAGTCTAGGGTGTTGCTTCATGTGGTGGTCAAATAGAAGAGTTTGCAATTGGCATGCAAAGCAAGAAGGTTTAAGATGATGAATTCTTTAAGGGTGAACAAGTTGTTAGAGATGAAGAGTATGAATGCCAAGCATAATGGAGGACTAAACCAGAGATCTATAATATGCAAGTGAGTTGTATTTTATTATCAGATCAAGTCCTACTATTACTTTCTAACAATTGTATCAGTTTGGATAAATCCTTTGGATTAAGGTTAACCTAACAATAATTTGTAAATCCTTTAACTGGGTGACATTCTAATAGAATGTTTGAAAGTCCTCTAACAAGGCTCACTCCTAATAGGGTGATTGAAATCCTTTAACTAGGTCATATTTAATAGTGTGTATTGTAACCTTTAACATGGTTGTCCTTTAACAAGGCATCACTTCAGAAGAGTGAAAATTGGTAGCATGTTACTGGTGGTTTTACCCAAACGAGGTTTCTATGTAAAATCCTTGTGTCAAAATGTGTGAATGAGTTTGTGGTATTTCATGTTTACATTTCTACAAAGTTGTTTTGACCTAGGACAACAATATGCAAATGTTTAAGGTATTGGATGATCTAATGGATGCATGCATGATATTGTTTTATGGATATGAATTTCTTAAGCACTAAAAAGTTTTATTTGTACATATGGATCTTGGATAACTGATTCACCCCCTTCTTAGTTATTCTAAAGTATTCCAACAAGAACATACTCATTCTATGGTATCTTGTTATGTATTCAAGTTTTGTTATCATTACATATATCTACTTTAAACCCCTTTGTAATCAGTTATTCATTATGGAATCCCATTCGATATGTGTAGGTCTATCAATGGGGTATTCATTATATTTAGTTTTATGTTTTTTCCTTTTGTACTTTGAGGTGAAAAGTATACAAAAACTCAAATACCCCTATCATATCAGGGAGTTGACTCTCTCAAATGAAGATGAAGATTTCAATACGATAGTGATTAATTGCAGTCTCTCTGAATGTTGGCACCATTTATCATTGTTTATAGGGCAAGCAAGGTCAATTTAAATGACAATTTGATAATGAAAAATATGTTTAAATATTTTATTGATATAATTAATAAAACATATATTAAATATAATAAACATTTTATTTCATAATAAAGTACTACAAATAATCAAATTACTACATTATTATATATAATTGGTGCTAACTAATTTAAGATACAATTGTGTTAGTAAGAAATGAAAATCCAATTCTTTATATAGATACAAACAGTGTCCAATTAGAAAATAAATATAAATCAGTAATATTTGTAAAAAAAATTGAGAAAGTTTCTAAATAATTTATAAAGGAATTCAAATCAATAACAATAAACTATAAATTATATGAAAATTTTAATTTGTGATAAAAATGATATACAATGAGGAAATATTTATAAATTAGTAATATATTTCAATTACACAAGAAATTTTATAAATTATATATTGCATTCTAATATTTTGAATTTGTAAAATAATTTTTCTAAAATTTATATATTTTATTTTTAAAGATATTCTAAATTTATAAAATATTAAATTAAAAATTTAGAAATATTTATATTTTAAAATAACATATAGCCAAAATAGGTTCCCACATAAAATAATAGATGATAAACTATGAGGATCTAGAGTTCATGGTTCCAACTATCACATCAAATAAAATGATGGTTTACAGTCTAATGTGTTGCAAGTACAGTTAAATATGAATTAAGAAATGTTATCAAGGTTCATTTAAGTGAGAGGACCACCCTTCAAAGTTTAGCAACAAAAAAATAGATCTTCAATGAAAATCAATAACCATCTAAACAAGTAGTTGAAGTTAAAAAGATGAGAGATGAGACTATTGAGTGTAAGAGATATCGTATGACTCATCGATCTAGATAAAGATTAAATGTTGTAGGGAAGGCATGATGGTAAGAGGAATTCTAAACTATGATAAGGAAAGGGGAGTGGTTTGGGTTTGATAAGTAGATATGCAATGAGGACCATACACAAAATTCCAACAAAAATATTATGCACTTGGGACTTAAATGCAAAACCCTAAATATAATTAGAGAAAAATGAAAGCAATGGGGAAAGAATTGATAGGATTTGGCTTATCAAAAATCTAGGGAATGAATATTAAATATTTTTTCAAATGAATTTATCAAAGAGAAAATATTGCATCTAATTTTAAGCTCCTATGTCTAGAAACAAACTGATCATGGGGTTCTATTCACCTTTCAAAATCTTGGCCAACAATTTAGCAACAAGTAGTCAATAGAGTTGAGAAATTGGTCTAATGGATCACCAACCCACATTATTTTGTAGGTAAATTAATTTTTTTGTAATGATTTAATAGATTCACACTATATTGCTTAAATTAGGTTCTTTCTAGTTGGGTAGTTTTTGGGTCAAGGTGAAATAAACTTAACTTCTAGTCTGCAATAAAGGTAATCAGAGGGTGACACAAAGTGAAGGTATTGTTAGAGGCATGCATATGGATGTGGTGTGCCCAAGTTTTTTTAGGTTGTGTTTTTAAGTCCAACAACATGGTTGAGGTATGGGTTTTATTGAGGGTGTTAGTTCTTACCAGAAGTAAGGGGTGGAAAAGGCTATGGATTGACGGTAACTCCAAGATATTCAAGTGATGCCATGTAGTGGAGAAAACTTAAGAATTGGAGGCTTGGGGTGGTTTTGGATGCTATCATTTCCATTAAGAAGGGTTTTGAAGAATTTCATTTCTAACATGTTCAAAAATTGAGAAACATGGTGGCAGACTAGGAGACAAATGAAGGTGTTAGTCCTTTTGATGAAACTAAAAATAAAATGGAAGTGTTTGGTTATTTGGCTTTTCCTATGAAATGACTAAGTTTTTGCAAGAAAATATTAGACTTCATGGTAAGTGTATTTGGGCCCATGTGAAAATATAGAAGAATTGTAATGCCCCTCCAAGGGATCTAAAGATTTAACCTAGAATTTCACTAAGTTTGGTAGCATTTTTTTTAAAAACATGAAAGTAAATACCACATATAACTCATGCACAATAACGAAAGAAATAGTAATGTCCATATGAAATTAAAATAACATACATAACAAATTACATTCTTTAAGATCCCTTAATGTTGGATTACATCTAAAAATGTCTAACATACATGAATCTATCTGGTACAACATCCAAATGAAATAATAATGATAAGTCCAATGTCTATTCATTACATTTCAAATACTCAATCATCCACTGTACATGTCACAGGGTATGACAAGCTCAAAAGAATATACATACATAGAATAAGGTACATCATCCTATTCAAATCCATGATTCATCAAGGTAAAGATAACCACATGATACATCATCATAGAAGACATATACATCCATCATAGAGATCAACATAATAAACTAAGTGCACGGTTCCTCCCAACCATTAATAGCATCATTAGACCATCGTGGATCCTAGCCATCCCTCTGTGCGTAACATTCCAAATCACCGAAGAGATCATCGGTACTAACATAGTAGGAATGTCACTCCTAACATATACAACATCATATGTAGAAAGTAATCTAACATGCAAATATAAGCATAAGATAACATCATCTAACATAAGCTAATCATCAATGAAAGGATACATATCTACCCTCATGAAGGACGTATCAACCACAATGTCTCAATGAATCTCAAATGATAAGAGTGGAAAATACACTACCACTTGACTGCATGGTACCTAAGTGGTCCACTCCCACTGTGCTAAGGAGATAATCTCAAGTCCCAAACAGGATAACAAAATCACATAGCACAAATCTCTAAAAGTATAGGAATCCTAAAAGTATACTAACTCAAAGGTTCCAAACACAACATTGACATCTAATTCCTAGAGGCACACAGTGACATGTAGGAACCTGCTATGCAAGTGGGAAAGTGTCATCGCATTTATCACGTACAAGTTACCCTGGCAATTAGCTAAACTCCATGGGTCCATACTGATCCATGCAGCCACTAGTATCCTCTCATACTGACGAGGAATATTACGGAATGCAAGGTCGCAAACATGCATTCTCACTACTCCCATCCAAGCCTGTACAAGCACTCAAAGCATGGGCAAGAAAAAAACACTTATCTTTTTAGGTTCATTCAGTTAGTATTAGGTGTGAATGTTATCACTTATTAATCCAACTTACAATGAGTTACCCTGGCAGCCCCTTAGGGCCTCGACCCCCATTGCAAGCCACTTCCCGTCACTACATGCAGATATCCTACCCTAAGCTCATGGAATCATAAATCTCAAAATCAAAAAAGATAATCCATAATAAAATCATCAAATATGCATAAAAGCATCAAATCTCCATGAGCAAACATCCATAGAAAATCATGAACACAACAGCTCTATATTGGCAACTGAAGTATCACTGATAATCAAAGTATCCAATGGTTCTCAACAACCAAAATATATCTCAATCATACTGATCGAAGACTCCAAAAATGGTTGAGTCAAACATGTCACAACATGACATCATCAAGAATAAATCCACATTTCAGTCCCATCATGGCGACTAGAAAATAACCAAGGATAACTGATCGATGACAAAAAATAATGGTTAAGTCAAGTGTCTCATACATAAGAATCTCAACTATAACAATTAGTAATCACATCCAATACATAGAGCATTCCATCACATAACCATGGTTGGGTTTATTAAGATCGAGATTAAACATCATCATGACATCACAATCACATAATCCCCCAAGCCTCTGGTAGACATCCTATACTGGTCAACACTAGTCAACCCAAAACCCAAAACAATAGCATAAAGAATATACAATGCAAACACATGTTTTTGTTTTGCTAAGTTTACAACTTAAATTTAAATGCAAAAGTCTTGGTTTACATTTCCAAGTCTAGAGAAAGAATTGGAGGAACATTTATACATTTTGAATGAATACAAATATTCTTTAAAATCCATCTTTCAATTATAATTTTAATTCAAAATGCCCCCCACCAAATTAACAATTAAATTTCATATAAAACAATTGATTTAAACCATGAACCTTTGATATAAATCATTTATCAGTTATACAATTATAAATCAAATTAATATTAAATATATTCACATATTATATACATACTTATATATATATATTTATATTTAAATATATATATATATATATATATATATATAAATACATATAAATACTTATATGAATATATAAATTATTATCACATTAAACAAAATCGAATTAACAAATTTGATTAATGCCATATAAAATTTTAATAACAATTAAAAATGATTACATATGGCAAATGTTATAAACATTCGCATAACATAATAGTTCGCTGGTATGCAGGACCTTGCGGTCGCAGGGCCTATGACGTCAGTGGTACTGCGTACCACTACCATTGTAGTACTTGCAATGGCGGTACACTGCAACCGCAGTGGGGGCGTGGGTCTCGTCCCCCCCCCCCTGACTTAATGCATAATATGTATATAATGTTTTTAAAATCACTTACGCGATACCCATTCGGTTTTTGCGATTTGGTTTAAAACATTTCTTAAAATGTTTTCGCCTAAGGATATATAATTTAGATTTTAACAAATATATATTATATATACATATGTATGTATGTATATATATATATATATATATATATATATATATATATATATATATATATATATATATATATATATATATATATATATATATATATATATATATATATATATATATATATATATATATATATATATATATATATATATATATATATATATATATATATATATATATATATATATGAAGGTATGTATGTATGTATGTATAAATACATGCAGAATTAAAAATATCACCATTTATGAACATGTATATATATATATATATATATATATATATATATATATATATATATATATATAAATTTCAATTTTTAGAATTCTTCCATAAACCTTTGATCTCCAAAATTTCCAATAATTAATCTAATGGGTTTGACTATGAATCTCAACCCTAGCCCCGTGTTCTTTTCAAACCTATGCATATAGAATTCTCAAATAAATTAAACTACCCATATAGAGAATGCATACAATAAAAATATGAAATTCCTCAGAAGACATATGGAAGATACGAAGAAGACAGGGAATGCATGATGCGGAAATAGCATAAGAAAAATCACAAGAATCTACTCGAATTCTGATGCTAATTCACTCTTCCTCAGAAAACCTACAGAGCAAGCTCCCTTCTTCAGAATTCTCGAATCCTCCAATGCTCCAATTACACTCCAAACGCTATGTCTAAGCTTCTAGGAATGCCTGAATATAAAGAGCTCTCAGGAAACACATAGAATGCTTTTAGAAATAGCTAGAAGGTGTCACCAACTAAGCATGGGTCTTTTCCAACCTTCTAGATGAGCCATAGGGTTGTAGACACCATGTGCTTAATTGATGCACTAACCTCCGTGTTGTTGACACAAGACAAATGAAAAGTGTGTTAACTCCCATGCAAGCTTATAACTCCAATTCAATTTTATATAATTTTCTATTTAAATATTTATAACTTTCATTTTAATTTTTATAACTTTTATTATTATTATTTATTTATTACTTTATTATTACTTTATTATTATTATTAATTTTAATTTCTAATTTTATTTTATTTAATTCTTTTTCCCTCAATTAATTCTCATTTAATTAATTATAATCAAAATATCAAATAATATGATATTTTATATTAATTTTTCTCAAATAATTAATTTATTAATTAAATCTATTTATTAAGACTTAATTAATAGAAAATTCACCATAGACCTCCAAGATAAAATATGAAAACCCATCATAAAGAAAATCACACAAACTCAGTCTAAAGGGTTAAAAATCATGAATTATGTCATCTGACACATTCGGTGGGTAAAATATCCAGATACTTGTCCCACCTGACTAGGACAATTGGCTTAAAGGTTTGGGATTTGGACTTGAGACTTTATCTCCCTTCTCTTATCATTGAGATAGTATAATAGGGTACACTCATCCTGGCAATTCAGGGAAGTTGATACCCGGTACCTGCAACCTGCAAAAAAACCATGCATGTATATACGATATATATATATATAATTCTAAGCTAAACAGACAATGGTAGGAAGTGGCGCATTGTGTAGATCTTGACTAAGTAGGTGACTATGAATCCCTTCCTTAACCACATCAAAAATGCCATACAATAAGAAAAAATGCACACCATACACATGCAAGTATGGGGTAAGTATCCATAATAAAACACATGAGATAATAAACCATCTAACTATTCCTCAACAATAACTGAAAGAACTGTAAAGATCATCATGTATGCATGAAATGTAAAGTCTAAATGATCTCATCACCCAACCACTGAATCCATAACATAATGTTTGATAGTGTCAAAAAAATACCACTGATCCATCAACATAAAACTAGTCCATCATAGTCTGATAATAATAGCAACAATATGTCCAGAAAATATGTGAGCGAGGGTAGGCACTACATCCACCCCCCCTTGGGTTAGGCTTACTCTTGGAAGCCTTCAAATAAGTAGGGATATAACTCCCTCAATCTAGCTGCATCCTCCCAAGTAGTTGAAGAATCATTAGTAGGGTCCCATTGGACCCTTACCTGCTCGATGGTTTGAACCCTGAGGGTGAACTCCCATTGCTCCAGAATACGAACCGGCTCCAAAGCTAGCTTCCCATCCTCTACCTACAATGCATTCCAATCAAGAACATGTACAATATCAAGAATATACTGCCAAAGAACTGAAACATGGAAAACGTCATGAATGTGAGCTAGGCTGAGCGATAGAGCAAGGCGGTAAGCAACTAGGCCAATCCTCTCTAGAATCTCGAATGGTTCCACGAAGTGAGGTACTAGCTTAGAACCATTTCCATACCGAATTGGACTCTTTCATGGATGCACTCTCAAGAAAACCTTATCACCCACAAAAAATTGCTTATTAGTCCTATGAGCATCAGCATACTTCTTCTGCCTATCCTGTGCCGTAGTCAAGTGCTCATGGATATGCACTACCTGTTGCTCCATATCATGAAGCATCTTAGGACCCAACATGATGCGATCCTCAAGATTGTCCCAACTCAATGGTGTATGACAAGGATGTCCATATAATGCCTGAAATGGTGCCATGCCAATAGAACTATGATACCTGTTGTTGTAAGAAAACTCCACCAGGTAGAGATAATCCTCCCAATGTGTCTACCTATCCATCACATACATCCGTAACATATCCTCCAAAACCTAATTCACCCTCTCTGTCTAACCATCAGTCTCTGGATGATATGCCAAACTGAAGTTTAATTGCGCTCCAAGCTCATGCTGCAGCAATGTCCAGAATGCAAATGTGAATACAGGATCCCTGTTAGAAATGATCTTTCTAGGAATACCATGTAATATCACAATGTCACGCATGAAGACATTGGCTACAGAAGTTGTTGTGTAGGAAGACCTAATTGGTGAAAAATGTGCCACCTTAGTCAACCGATCAACGGTGACCATGATAGCATCATGACATCATACCATCATAGATAATCCTACTATAAAATCCATGGAGATGATATCCCATTTCCAAGAAGGAATGAGATTTGGCTGCAAAAGTTCAGTCGAGTGCTGATGTTCTGCCTTAACTCTCTAACACTCAAGGCACCTAGCCACAAAATTAGCAATATCTCACTTCATCCTAGACCAAAAGAACAAATGTCTCAAATCAGCGTGCATCTTCTTGACACTTGGATGTGCTGAGTAAGGTGTACGATGGGCTTCTACTAGTATCAAGGTGCGAAGCTCATCCAGAAATGGCACATAAATCCTCCCCAGATGTCTTAAAAGACCATCTGATTCTCAAACGTAACTTGCAAACTTACCTTCCAAAGATCTCCCTGAATCTATCTCTCTGCACACTTCCTAATACCATGAATCCATAAAAAGTGCCTGAAGAATCCGACTCCTCAAATCCACACTAAGGGTCATCGATGATACCACATGTCTCCTGTGACTCAAAGCATCCACCACCGCATTCTCCTTACCCTAAATGTACTTAACCTCAAAATCATACTCGCATAGAAACTCCATCCATCGCCTTTGGCGAGCATTTAAATTAGGCTAAGTAAAAATGTACTAAAGACTACGATGATCGTTGTGTAGCTCAAATCTGTGCCCCAACAAGAAATGTCTCCACCTTGTCAAAGCATGAACTACTGCTGCTAACTCAAGATCATGCGTAGGATAATTTAACTCATGATCCTTGAGCTTGCATGATTCATACGTAATCACCCCTCCATTTTGCATCAACACTACCCCAATCCCTTTAAGAGAAGCATTTGTACACAAAATAAAATCACCTTCTAGATTAGGTATGGTAGAATTGGTGCACTAGTCAAAAGCTCCTTGAGCTTCTGAAAAGCTTCCTCACATTTCTCTGTGCATACGAACTTCTTTCCTTTCCTTTGAAGAGAAGTGATAGGATGTGCTATCCTAGAGAAGTTCTGGATAAATTTGCGATAATAATCGGCTAAACCCATGAAACTACGAATCTCTGACACATTAGTTGGTGTCGGCCAATCTATTATCACCTAAATCTTTGTAGGATCCACTGAAATACCATCACCTAAAATAACATGCCCTAAATACTGAATCTCTGATTTGAAGAATTCACACTTAGCTGCATTAGCATAAAGCTGATTATCTCTCAAACATTGCAATACCAACCGCAGGTGTTCCTCATGCTCCTTCAGAGTCTTAGAATATATCAATATGTCATCAAGAAACACAAGTAAAAACCTATCCAGATAAGATTGAAAAACACCATTCATCAAACTCATGAAAATTGATGGAGCATTAGTCAACCCAAAAGGTACCACTGTGAACTCATAGTGCCCATAGCAAGTTTGAAAAGTGGTCTTGTGAATATCTGCTTCCTTAATGTGAAGCTGGTGGTATCCTGACTTAAGGTCTCAACCACTATTCCCTGATGATCTGCCTGGCATTGATCAACTATTGCAAAAACTCTATGAGCTCTACCTACATCACCAACTGTAGGCTTTGAAACTATAGGTCTAGGTCTGAAAAATTGAGGTGCTCGCTGAGGACACTGAGCTGCATAATGTCAAATCTGACCACATGAAATTTTTTTTGTATTTCTTCCAGATCCTCTTCCCATGGGTGGTACATTTGATTGCTGATGACTGTTCCTGCTAACAAAAGACTGGTTACTCTGAGCTGGCTGATTGGACTAATTTTTTTATTGCATTGAGCATTGTGGTTGTTCTTGGTATTAGAACCTTTGCCACCACCTTGAGCTTGAGAATTCGATCCCTTCTGTTACTGTGTCTGTTGAGACTACTGCTGATACTGTTTCCCCTTAGAGAAATAAAACTTCTTGTTACCACCTGAATTGTAGTTGCTTTTAGATCCTGATGTTGTTGGTGCTCCTACAAAACCACCTTGACCAAGGTTGACACTTTTCTCAACAAGGATAGCTCGATGTACTGCATCCTTGAGGGTTTTTGGCTCAAATACCTTAACTCCCCCAATTATACAGTTATTCAACCCCCTAATAAAGTGTTGTGTCAACTGAGCTGAATTTTCACTGAACCCTGAAAAAGACATGAGCTCATAAAACTTACGCTCATACTCGGTCACTGACATAGTGTACTGTCTGAGATTATGAAATTCATCAGCCCTTTGCTATTTCCATTCCTCTAGTAGGAATCATTCATGAAAACTCTCTAAGAATAGTTCCCACGTAACATTGCTCATATTGATTCCCAGCTTCTTCTCCTCAATCGTCCACCAAGTGGCCCCAAAATTCTCTAAATTAGTGATTGCAAATCTTGCCTTAACATTGCTGTCAAACTCTTGCATGGTAAAAATCCTATCTAGGAAAATAAGCCACTGCTCGGCCACATAACCAGAACCTTGCCCATTGAAAGGCTTAACCTTGGATCTTGAAAGATCCTTCATCTGAGTGGACACAATGGACCTCTGACGATCCTTCTGAGGGCTTCTAGATCTGGGTCTATGCTCTTGTTTTGTCTAGTGCACTTTAGGCTATTCTTGAATAGGAGCTAGACATTCTAGAATAGTCTATGTCATCTATCTCAAACCAACCTCTTCAGACTCAGCTTGGTCCTCTCTACAGCTCTCTTCCTACTGCCTACTAGAGTGCTCTTCCCTGCTCTCTACATGACCTGATCCCTCATGGGCAGATTCATAGACATTGATAGTTCTGCCATGACCATGGCCTCTACCACGACCTCTAACAGAAGACCTAGTGCCAGATACCATCCTACAACAGTGCAAAGTACAATTACAATCACATGTTGCAATTGACTAAGTTCAGTTCTACGTTTAGGTTTAAGTAAAATTTTCAGTTTTGAAACTAAGTGTTGAAGTATGAAAAATATCCAAGTAACAGTTCAAGTTCTATCTCAGTTCACCTAGTTTCAAGTTCAAAAAGATACACTTAATAGTTCAAATTTCCAAAATACCCAGAGCTCCCAATATAGAAACTTGGGCTCTGATACCAAATGTAATGCCCCGCCAAGGGATCCAAAGATTTAACCTAGAATTTCACTAAGTTTGGTAGCATTTTTTTTTAAAACATGAAAGTAAATACCACATATAACTCATGCACAATAACAGAAGCAATAGTAATGTCCATCTGAAATTAAACATAACATACATAATAGATTACATTCTTTAAGATCCCTTAACGTTGGATTACATCTAAAAACGTCTAACATACATGAATCTATCTGGTACAACATCCACATGAAATAATAATGATAAGTCCAATGTCTATTCATTACATTTCAAATACTCAATCATCCACTGTACATGTCACAGGGTATGACAAGCTCAAAAGAATATACATACATAGAATAAGGTACATCATCCTATTCAAATCCATGATTCATCAAGGTAAAGATAACCACATGATACATCATCATAGAAGACATATACATCCATCATAAAGATCAACATAATAAACTAAGTGCACGGTTCCTCCCAACCATTAATAGCATCATTAGACCATCGTGGATCCTATCCATCCCTCCGTACGTAACATTCCAAATCACCAAAGAGATCATCGGTACTAACATAGTAGGAATGTCACTCCTAACATATACAACATCATATGTAGAAAGTAATCTAACATGCAAATATAAGCATAAGATAACATCATCTAACATAAGCTAATCGTCAATGAAAGGATACATATCTACCCTCATGAAAGACGTATCAGCCACGATGTCTCAATGAATCTCAAATGATAAGAGTGGAAAATACACTACCACCTGACCACATGGTACCT
Source organism: Cupressus sempervirens (assembly GCA_028749045.1). Lineage (NCBI taxonomy): Eukaryota > Viridiplantae > Streptophyta > Pinopsida > Cupressales > Cupressaceae > Cupressus > Cupressus sempervirens. The sequence continues at coordinate 969,539,563 of CM053787.1, forward strand.
AAGTGGTCCACTCCCACCATGCTAAGGAGATAATCTCAAGTCCCAAACAGGCTAACAAAATCACATAGCACAAATCTCTAAAAGTCCAAGAATTCTAAAAGTATACTAACTCAAAGGTTCCAAACACAACATCGACATCTAATTCCCAGAGGCACACAATGACATGTAGGCACCTACTATGCAAGCAGGAAAGTGTCATCACATTTATCACATACAAGTTACCCTGGCAGTTAGCTAAACTCCACGGGTCCATACTGATCTCATGCGGCCACTAGTATCCTCTCATACTGACGAGGCATACTATGGAATGCAAGGTCGCAACCATGCGTTCTCACTACTCCCATCCTAGCCTATACAAGAACTCAAGGCATGGGTGAGAAAAAAACACTTATCTTTTTAGGTTCATTCAGTTAGTATTAGTTGTGAATGTTATCACTTATTAATCTAACTTACAATGAGTTACCCTGGTAGCCTCTTAGGGCCCTGGTCCCCATTGCAAGCCACTTCTCGTCACTACATGCAAATATCCTACCCTAAGCTCATGGAATCATAAATCTCAAAATCAAAAAAGATAATCCATAATAAAATCATCAAATATGCATAAAAGCATCAAATCTCCATGAGCAAACATCCATAGAAAATCATGAACACAACAGCTCTCTATTGGCAACTGAAGTATCACTGATAATCAAAGTATCCAATGGTTCTCAACAACCAAAATATATCTTAATCATACTGATTGAAGACTCCAAAAATGGTTGAGTCAAACATGTCACAACATGACATCATTAAGAATAACTCCACATTTCAGTCCCATCATGGCAACTAGAAAATAACCAAGGATAACTGATCAATGACCAAAAATAATGGTTAAGTCAAGTATCTCATACATAAGAATCTCAACTATAACAATCAGTAATCACATCCAATACATAGAGCATTCCATCATATAACCATGGTTGGGTTTATAAAGATCAAGATTAAACATCATCATGACATCACAATCACATAATCCGCCAAGCCTCTGGTAGACATCCTATACTGGTCAACACTAGTCAACCCAAAAACCAAAACAATAGCATAAAGAATGCACAATGCAAACACATGTTTTGGTTTTGCTAAGTTTAAAACTTAAATTTAAATGCAAAAGTCTTGGTTTACATTTCCAAGTCTAGAGAAAGAATTGGAGGAACATTTATACATTTTGAATGAATACAAATATTCTTTAAAATCCATCTTTCAATTATAATTTTAATTCAAAACGTCCCCCACCAAATTAACAATTAAATTTTATATAAATAATTAATTTAAACCATGAACCTTTGATATAAATCATTTATCAGTTATACAATTATAAATCGAATTAATATTAATCATATTCACATATTATATACATACTTATATATATATATATATATATATATATATATATATACACATCTATATATATATACATATATACATATATATATCTATATATATACATATATACATATATATATGTATATACATGTATACATATATATATATGTATATACATGTATACATATATATATATGTATATACATGTATACATATATATATATATATACATATATATATGTATATACATATATATATATATATATGTATATATATATATGTATATATATATATATGTGTGTACATATATATATGTATATACATATATACATATATATATGTATATACATATATATATATATATATATATGTATATACATATATATATATATGTATATACATATATACATATATATATGTATATACATATATATATATATATATATATGTATATACATATATATATATGTATACATATATATATATACATATATATATATATACATATATATGTATACATATATATATATATATATGTATATATGTATATATATATATATATATATATACATACATATAAATACATATATGAATATATAAATTATTATCACATTAAACAAAATCAAATTAACAAATTTGATTAATGCCATATAAAATTTTAATAAAAATTAAAAATGATTACATATGGCAAATGTTATAAACATTCGCATATCATAATAGTTTGCTATTATGCAGGACCCTGTGGTCGCAGGGCCTGCGACGTCAGTGGTACTGGGTACCACTGTTGTCGCAGTACCTGTAATGGTGGTACACTGTGATCGCAGTGGGGGCGTGGGTCTCGTCCCCCCCGACTCAATGCATAATATGTATATAATGTTTTTAAAATCGCTTACGTGATATATGTATATGTAAATTGACTATATATATATATATATATATATATATATATATATATATATATATATATATATATATATATATATATATATATATATATATATATATATATATATATATATATATTTCAATTTTTAGAATTCCTCCATAAACCTTTGATCTCCAAAATTTCCAATAATTAATCTAATGGGTTTGACTATGAATCTCAACCCTAGCCCCGTGTTCTTTTCAGATCTATGCATATAGAATTCTCAAATAAATTAAACTACCCATATAGAGAATGCATACAATAAAAATATGAAATTCCTCAGAAGACATATGGAAGATACAAAGAAGACAGGGAATGCATGATGCAGAAATAGCATAAAAAAATCATAAAAATCTACTTGAATTCTGATGCTAATTCACTCTTCCTCAGAAAACTTGCAGAGCAAGCTCCTTTTTTCATAATTCTCGAATCCTCCAATGCTCCAATTGCACTCCAAACACTATGTCTAAGCTTGTAGGAATGCCTGAATATAAAGAGCTCTCAAGAAACACCTAGAATGCTTCTATAAATAGCTAGAAGGCATCACCAACTAAGCATGGGTGTTTTCCAACCTTCTAGATGAGCCATAGGGTTGTAGACACCATGTGCTTAATTGATGCACTAATCTCCATATTGTTGACACAAGAGAAATGAAAAGTGCATTAACTCCGATTCAAGCTTATAACTCCAATTCACTTTTATGTAATTTTCTATTTAAATATTTATAACTTTCATTTTAATTTTTATAAATTTTATTATTATTATTTATTTATTACTTTATTATTATTTTATTATTATTATTAATTTTAATTTCTAATTTTCTTTTATTTAATTCTTTTTCCCTCAATTAATTCTCATTAATTAATTATAATCAAAATATCAAATAACATGATATTTTATATTAATTTTTCTCAACTAATTAATTAATTAATTAAATCTATTTATTAAGACTTAATTAATAGAAAATTCACCATAGACCTCCAAGATAAAATATGAAAACCCATCATAGAGTAAATCACACAAACTCAGTCTAAAAGGTTAAAAATCACGAATTATGTCATCTGACACATTCGATGGGTAAAATATCCAGATACTTGTCCTACCTGACTAGGACAATTAGCTTAAAGGTTTGGGATTTGGACTTGAGAATTTATCTCCCTTCTCTTATCATTGAGATAGTATAATAGGGTATGCTCATCCTGGCAATTCAGGGAAATCGATACTCGATACTTGCAATCTATAGAAAAACCATGCATGTACATACAATATATATATATATATATATATATATATATATATATATATATAAATAATGCTAAGCTAAACAGACAATGGCAGGAAGTGGTGCATCATGTAGATCTTGACTAAGTAGGTGACTACGACTCCCTTCCTTAACCACATCAGAAATGCCATACAATAAGAAAACACGCACACCATACACATGCAAGTATGGGGTAAGTATTCATAATAAAACACATGAGATAATAAACCATCTAACTATTCCTCAACAATAACTGAAAGCACTGTAAAGATCATCATGTATGCATGAAATCCAAAGTCTAAATGATCTCATCACCCAACCACTAGATCCATAACATAATGTCTGATAGTGTCAAAACAATACCACTGATCCATCAACATAAAACTAGTCCATCATAGTCTGATAATAATAGCAAAAATATGTCCAAAAAAGATGTGAGCAAGGGTAGGCACTACAAGAATCACCCTTAGACTTGTAAGGATATCACCATATGATAGACATATGAGATAATGGCTTATATTAGCCATGCTAAGGCTATTTTCTAATTGTTTTGGAGTTAGTTCAATTTTATTTTTGTGTTGTCCTTATCAAGTAGTATATCATAGCTAATTAAAGATTCCTAAGTGTCAAGTAAATGCACACAATTCATTATGATATCGTCTCTTTTTCCTTTTGGATCAACAAAAACTATACAAATAGGTGAAATAATTGGGCCTAATTAAGGGACTTTCTCACTATCATGCCAACCTAGGAGTTCATAGTCATGCTAAGAAATAAAAGAGTATCTATGTTATAGAGACCAACCATAATAGAATGTTAAGGGAAACCATGGAATCAATGGAACCCCATGTCTTAAAAAAGGACTATGGTTGTAACCACAATATTTATGATGTGAGAGACATCCCTACTAACAAGATAATGTAACACACAAACAACAACACAAAGGGTACTAGCCTAGTGTCTAATGAGTATCTATAGTAGGAAACCTATAGAGTAGAGATTTTAGTTTGCACCAAATGATAGCTTTACCATAAAAAGAGAAATGCACATCTTTTAAAAAGAAGAGTATTTCATTTTTTTTTAAAATAGTGTTCCTATTTATGCATATTCTAAATAAAAATTTTGCTCCAAAACTATGCCAACTTGTGTATGACTTGCAAGTGTATGCCAACATGTGTAAGACTTGCAAGTGTTTTCAATTAGTCATGAAAGAATCATATGCTATGAAAAAATATTTAGCTAGGAACACTTAAGGAACATGCATCAAATTCTAAGCCACTCAAGCCCAAGGAAAATACTAGAAATGGTGCTTGCAAGTTTCTAAATGTCCACCAAAAGGCCAAAGGGTGTCAGTACATGCAAATGGACCATAAGAAAAGATCCATTGGAAGACCTTGATACATGAGACAATATTCAAAATATGTTAGTTTTGGAACGAGGCTATTAAGATGTGGTAGCGAGCTAAAGGTTCCATCTAATATTAAGTCTCTAAACCATGAGAAGCTACACATAGAGTCATGAATATCTTTGGAAGATTTTATAGTTTTCAAAGAAAATATTTATAGATATCACATACAATCTCTCCACTAGAGTATAATCTTTTGAATTCCAATTAATCAAAACTGAGATTTATATCATTTCAAATCTCTTCTCCAAAACCAAAACAAATCTGCTATCTTATTTAAAATCTAAAACTAAATACAAACTTGACATAAAAAACAAATCCTCTCCATTTCAACCAATTTTAAATATTGATTAATTAGTTACCCTAACTAAATTGTTGTAAAATTATGGCAAAGCCAATTACTTTAAGTTCCAAAAGATAATGTGACCTTTGGAAGGTAAATACTTTTAGTCCCAAAAGATAATGTGACCATTGGAAGGTAAACAAGATTGAAGATGCCATTCTAAAATCATACTACACAAAATAAACAGGTGCCATGTGTTGGATACAATTAAGTAATTGTGTATTGTCTTTGATGTTACACAAATGTCATATCAGTTATTAGACAGAGTCTACCGAGTTCTATCAACCAGAAAAATAGTTTACAGAGTCTACCGAGCTCAGTCGGTCAGTAAAAGCCTTTTACAGTGTATACCGAGCGTTCCTGTATGTCACACGGTGAGTTAGTGTTAACCGAGTTCACACGGTAAGCTAAGGAAAGTTTAGTTCTTACCGATATCACTCGGGTATCAAAGGATTTTGTAGCGAACGGTTAGTGTTAACCGAGTTCGCACGGTAAGCTAAGGAAAGTTTAGTTCTTACCGAGATCACTCGGGTATCAAAGGATTTTGTAGCAAACGGTTAGTGTTAACCGAGTTCGCACGGTAAGCTAAGGAAAGCTGAGTTTTCACCGAGCTCACTCGGTAGTCGAAGACAGCTTTTATCGAGTCTAGTCAATTTCCAAAGGAAGTGGCAGGTTTACCGAATTCCCCGATAATTGTAGTTTTTACCGAGTTCTGCCGGTTAACACAGGAAGGAAGTTTTTGTTCTGTATTGACCAAGCAATGTCGACCAGTGAAGAATTTTGTTTTTTAGTTCAAGCCGACTTTGGAATATGTTTTGTCAAGTTGGTTGGGCAAGCCGACTTTGGAATTGTTTTGACAAGTTGGTTGGGCCGACCTGGTATTATGTATAATATATAAAGAGGTGCTCAAGATGCGAAAAAAAAAAGGATAGAGAGTATGTACGGATAGTGCAAGGAAGTGCAAGGAAGAGACTTGCGTGTGCCTAAGCAGAATTGAGCAGAGGGAAATCTTGGAGCTGCAGAGATATATTTGATCACTAAGGATCTTGTGGAGCTAAACTGAGATCTGTATTCAGCAAGATAAGTTGCATGTATTTTCAGATCATTCATTGTTGCTTTCTAACCATTGTAACAGTGATTCCAAAATCTCCTAACAGAGTTGGTTTAACAGCCATTTCATAAATCCTTTAACAGGGTGGCAATTCAGTTGAATTGTTCAAAAGACCTCTTACAAGGCCACTCCTAACAGGGTGATTAAATCCTCTAACAGGGTCACACCTAACAGTGTGTTTTGTAACCTTTAACAGGGTGTGCTCCTAACAGGGCTCACTTCAAAAGAGTGAAAATTGGTGACTAGTTGCTGGTGGTTTTTCCCATATTGGGTTTCCACGTAAATCTGGTGTCTACTGTGTTAATGATTACTTTCTTTTGCATAGTCGCTTATTTCAGTAAATGCTTCATAAATTAACTAAAAATCTATCAAGTTTTAAGCAGTAATTTTTGTGTTTATCGAGTAGCAGCAGCAACTAAGTTTAAGGCATCTTTGGGACTTTTGAAAATGTTTTTGTGGTAACTGATTCACCCCTCCCCTCTCAGTTACCCCATCTTCATTTTCCAACAATTGGTATCAGAGCTTTTGGTGCTTGCAGGAGAAGATTTCAAAGATCTAAGCCAAAGATCAAGATGTCTTATAAGAGGGAAATCCCAAGGCTTAACCGAAACAACTTCTCAGCATGGCAGGGATTAATGAGACTTCATCTAGCTTCCATTGGTGACACTGGTCTGAAATATCTTGATGAGAAATATGTAGAACCATCAGGTACATTATCAGTCAATGACATTGCTATAAAGAAGACTCATAACATTATGATGATTGATATTGCATTTGCCTTGAGTTATGAAGAGTTTGATGATGTCAAGGACTGCACTACTGCCTATGAAATGTGGGAAAGACTGAAAGAGATCTATGGTGGAGATGACAATGTCAGAAGAGCCAAAGCTGAAAGTCTGAGAGGACAGTTCGATCAGATGAAAATGAAAGAAGATGAAAATATTGCCAAATATGTTGAAAGAATTAAAGCATGTGTTAGTGCTATCAAAGCTTCTGGAGGAAGTATCAGTGAAGAGACAGTCATAAGTAAAGTTCTTAGAACTCTACTTTCAGTTTATGCCATCAGGGTATCAGCCATTCAAGAAAGAAGGTGTGAGACCAATCACAAGATAAACCTAGAGGCCATAGTTGGAAGATTGACAGCATTTGAATTAGATAATTTTGATAATTATGTTTCAGCTGCAAAGAACATTGAGTCTGCATTTGAAGCCAAGCTTTCACTCAAGGACAAAGGCAAAAACAAGAAGGAATCTCAGTCAGAGAGTGAAGATCAATCAGATCAGAGCTCTGACAATGACCTTGAAGTAATTGAAGCCCTACTTGCAAAGAAATATTCAAGAGGAAGAGGTAAATACAGAGGTAAAGTACCCCTAATTTGCATTTCATGTGAAGAAGTCGGTCATATTGCTGCAAGGTGTCCAAACAAGAAAGATAAAGATGAAAAGAAAGATAATAAATGGAATAGTAAGAAAGATTTCAAATCATTTAAGGATAAAAGTAAGAAATCATGTTTTATGGCTAAAGATTCTAATGATTCCAATGATGAAGAAGAGGATGAGATTGTTTACATTGCTGTAAAAGATGAATCTGACAATGAAGAAATGGCACTCATCTCTCACATAAGTAAGAATGATACATGGATCATTGATAGTGGCTGCTCACATCATATGACTGGAGATAAAATAAAGTTTGATCAATTTGAAGAGTATGATGGTGGCAGTGTAAGATTTGGAAACAATGAACCTTGTTGCATCAAAGGAAAAGGAAGAATCACTCTAACCCAGGAACTTGTATGTGATAATGCTTATTGGGTAGAAGGACTAAAGCACAATTTATTGAGTGTGGCATAGTTACTCAACAATGGACTCAAAGTAGAATTCATCCAAGGCAAAGCAAGACTGCTGAACGGTAAAGGAAAGCTGATTGGATCTGGTATTCAAACTAAAGGTAACTTGTTCTATCTTGAACTTGATGAACATTCATGTTTTATTGTTCAAATAGAAGAGAGTTGGTTATGGCATAAAAGATTATGTCATGTGAATTTTGACAATCTGGTAAAGATAAGCAAATTCAAGAAAGTGAGAGGCATTCTTGATTTAAAGAAACCAGAGGTCGGCTTATGCAAGAATTGTCAAATTGGAAAGATGGGTAAGTCTAGTTTCAAAAGCAAAAATTATCAATTTGAAGATTTATTAGAAATTGTGCATACTGACTTATGTGGACCTATTGAAATTGAAAGCTATACTGGTGAAAAATATTTTATTCTTTTTGTTGATGATTATTCAAGAATGATGACCATCATGTACCTAAGGAACAAATCAGAAGCATTTGAAAAGTTCAAATGGTATTTGGCAAGAGTAGAAAAAGAAACAGGGAAAAGATTGAAATGCCTAAGGTCAAACAGAGGTGGTGAATTTATTTCACATGAATTTAATAACTTTTGTATTGAAAGAGGAATCAAAAGATAGGTTTCAGCACCAGGTACTCCTGAACAAAATGGCATAGCTGAAAGAAGGAACAGATCCATCATAGATTGTGCAAGAACCTTGATGATAGAAAAGAATGTTGCTATCAAATACTGGAAGGAGGCTATCAGTACAACAGTTCATACCTTAAACCGAGTACAGTTAAAAAAAGACTCATTCAAAACTCCCTACGAAATATGGTATGACTATAAACCCAATGTAAGTTATCTGAAAGTATTTGGAAGCAAATGTTATATCTTGAAAGAATCTAGAAAAGGCAAATTTGATGTAAAAGGTGATGAAGGTATATTTCTTGGATACTCATGCAAGAGTAAAGCATATAGATGCTTGAACTTATCTACTCACAAAGTCATAGAAAGTATACATGTGAAAGTTGATGAATTTGCAAAAAAGACTGAAGAAGAAAGCAGAAAAGAACTAGAAGATTACAAAAGATTCATCTTCAGTGATTCGGATATAATATCAATTGCATCTGAGAATCAAAAATCTTCTTCTACCGAGTCATCACTAACCGAGTTGCAGGAAACATCTACCGAGCCAACATCTACCGAGCCAACGTCTACCGAGTCAAAAAATACTGAGTTAGAGATTACCAAGCCTGAGGTAACCGAGCAGGTACATACCGTGCCAGTTGATACCGAGCCAGACCAAATCGAGCAAGGAGGAGAAATGCAAGAAGATAACAACAAAATTCATCCAAAAGAAAAAGAACCTGTTCTAGTCAAATATGTTAGGAGACATCATTCAGCAGATCAGATCATTGGAAATAAATCTGATGGAACCATCACAAGAAGTAAGTTGAAAGGTACTTGTTTACTTGCTGATTTTGAACCTAGAACTGTCAAAGATGCATTAGAAAATGATAATTGGATTGAAGCAATGAATGAAGAAATAGAGCAGATAGAGAAAAACAAAACATGGACTCTTATACCCAGGCCTAAAGACAAAAATGTAATCGGTACAAAGTGAGTTTTCAGAAATAAGTTGGATGAAAATGGTAAAGTATGAAGAAACAAAGCTAGATTAGTGTGCAAAGGATATTCTCAAGAGGAAGGCATAGATTATGGAGAAACTTTTGCTCCCATTGCTAGATTGGAAGGTGTTAGAACCTTATTAGCATATGCTGCCTACAAAGGATTTAAAGTTTATCAGATGGATGTCAAGTCATCATTTCTAAATGGTATACTGGATGAAGAGGTCTACATTGAACAACCTGAAGGTTTTATTGATCCAGATAAAAAGAACATGGTTTGAAAATTGCACAAGGCATTGTATGGTCATGGTATGAAAGATTGCATAGCTATCTTATTCAAATTGGATTTCAAAGAAATAATGATAACAGTAGTTTGTATATCAAGGAAGGACCAGAAAATAAGATTGTCCTGGCAGAAATATTTGTAGATGATACTATTTTCACAGGGAATGATGATCTTTGCAAAGAATTTTTAGAAGAAATGAGTAAGGAATTTGAAATGTCAATGTTCAGTGAAATCAAATTCTTTGTGAGACTTCAAATTCAGCAGAACAAGAATGGCATCTACATCACTCAAGCAAAATATATCAAAGAGATATTGAAAAAGTTTGGTATGGAAGACTGTAAACCAGTTGGAACTCCCATGTGTACTGGACTAAAACTTACCAAAGAAGATGATTCAAAGGAAATAGATCAGACATTGTACAGATCTATGATTGGAAAGTTGCAATATGTAGTTCATACTAGGCCAGATATTGCTCTTGCAGTTGGAATTGTGGCAAGATTTTCAGCCAAACCAAGAGAAAATCACATGATGGCAATCAAGAGAATAATGAGATATCTGAAAGGAACTGAAGATTATGGATTATGGTATAAACTTGGAGGAAACCTAGACTTAAAAGTGTTTACTGATGCTGATTGGGCAGGAAACCTTGACGACAGAAAAAGCACAAGTGGAGGTGCATTCTTTCTTGGAAAGAGGTTGGTTTCTTGGATAAGAAAAAAGCAAAACTGTACAGCTCAATCAACAGCAGAGGCGAGTATGTTGCTGCACCAGTAAACTGTTCTAATATTGTTTGGTTCAAGCAATTGCTACAAGGCATGAAGATGGAAATCAAGGAACTAGTCGTCATGTTTTGTGATAACACAAGTGCAATCAATATATCTAAAAATCTAGTAATGCATTCTAAGACTAAGCACATTGCAATCAAGTATCACTTTGTCAGAGAATTGGTGCAGGACAAGGAAATCAGATTGGAATATGTCCATACAAAGGAACAGATTGCTGACATATTCACAAAGCCTTTACCTAAGGATGCATTTTTGTATCTCAGAGGTAAGTTAGGGGTTATTCCCCTATCTGAAGTTCACTAAAATAAGTTTTAGTGATGCATCAGCTCTTACAAAATTGAACAATCATCAGTTGATGCAGCAAATCAAGGAAATATTGCATATGAATCAGTACTAAAGGTACAATGAAATTCATTTGAAATTAGATGGTCTTTGGCATGTGTTGTCAAAGAGGGAGAGTTTTACTGTCATATCTTTTTCGAAATCCAAAATTTGATTAAGTAATTTCTTCACAGAGGGAGATTACTGTAAGAGGGAGAGTTCTCTCTCTTAGAGGGAGAATTGTTAATTGTGTTGTTTTGCAGTAGACTTGCTTTCAAATTTCATTTCTGCTATGACATGTTGTGTTGCCATCAATGCCAAAGAGAGAGATTGTTGGATACAATTAAGTAATTGTGTATTGTCTTTGATGTTACACAAATGTCATATCAGGTATCAGACAGAGTCTACCGAGTTCTATCAACCAGGAAAATAGTTTACAGAGTCTACCGAGCTCAGTTGGTCAGTAAAAGCCTTTTGCAGTGTATACCAAGCATTCCTGTATGTCACACGGTGAGTTAGTGTTAACCGAGTTCACACGGTAAGCTAAGGAAAGTTTAGTTCTTACCGAGATCACTCGGGTATCAAAGGATTTTGTAGCGAATGGTTAGTGTTAACCGAGTTCGCACGGTAAGCTAAGGAAAGTTTAGTTCTTACCGAGATCACTCGGGTATCAAAGGATTTTGTAGCGAACGGTTAGTGTTAACCGAGTTCGCACGGTAAGCTAAGGAAAGCTGAGTTTTCACCGAGCTCACTCGGTAGTCGAAGACAACTTTTACTGAGTCCAGTCGATTTCCAAAGGAAGTGGCAGGTTTACCGAATTCCCCGGTAATTGTAGTTTTTACCGAGTTCTGCCGGTTAACACAGGAAGGAATTTTTTGTTCTGTATTGACCAAGCAGCGTCGACCAGTGAAGAATTTCGTTTTTTAGTTCAAGCCGACTTTGGAATATGTTTCGTCAAGTTGGTTGGGCAAGCCAACTTTGGAATTGTTTTGACAAGTTGGTTGGGCCGACCTGGTATTATGTATAATATATAAAGAGGTGCTCAAGATGCGAAAAAAAAAGGATAGAGAGTATGTACGGATAGTGCAAGGAAGTGCAAGGAAGAGACTTGCGTGTGCCTAAGCAGAATTGAGCAGAGGGAAATCTTGGAGCTGCAGAGATATATTTGATCAGTAAGGATCTTGTGGAGCTAAACTGAGATCTGTATTCAGCAAGATAAGTTGCATGTATTTTCAGATCATTCATTGTTGCTTTCTAACCATTGTAACAGTGATTCCAAAATCTCCTAACAGAGTTGGTTTAACAGCCATTTCATAAATCCTTTAACAGGGTGGCAATTCAGTTGAATTGTTCAAAAGACCTCTTACAAGGCCACTCCTAACAGGGTGATTAAATCCTCTAACAGGGTCACACCTAACAGTGTCTTTTGTAACCTTTAACAGGGTTGGCTCCTAACAGGGCTCACTTCAGAAGAGTGAAAATTGGTGACTAGTTGCTGGTGGTTTTTCCCATATTGGGTTTCCACGTAAATTTGGTGTCTACTGTGTTAATGATTACTTTCTTTTGCATAGTCGCTTATTTTAGTAAATGCTTCATAAATTAACTAAACATCTATCAAGTTTTAAGTAGTAATTTTTGTGTTTATCGAGTAGCAGCAACAACTAAGTTTAAGGCATCTTTGAGACTTTTGAAAATGTTTTTGTGGTAACTGATTCACCCCTCCCCTCTCAGTTACCCCATCTTCATTTTCCAACACCATGTAGTGGCATGCATTTGTTGTCATTTATAATAGCTTAATTAGATAGAGTAGTAAAGTTAAAAATTTGGTAAAATTTAACATAATTTTATTAGTATTTAACTAATATTATAAAATTTGATTAAATTTTAAATTTTATATTATATTTTACATTAGAAATCTAATTTTTGATTTAGAATTTTTTTAAATAAAAAAGCTATAATTAAAAAAAATTATAATTAAATATAAATGTCTTCATACTATTATAACTAATTAAGTTGTATCTTAAAGTATTAATATTTTATTTAAACTAAATAATATTATAAAAAATATTATTTATCAAATATAATCACAAGTTATTATAAAAGAAAAATATTTTATTAAAATAATTGTATGGTAACATATTATTGATAAAATAGTTTTACATTCTAAAATATTAGGTAGTGCTTCCTCAAAATCCGCTCCTAATACTTACATCTAATTGGTTGAGATATAAAAGTTTAATAACTAGTTAAGTACAACTGATTGCAATAGTTTAACCTATGGAAAATACAATAAGTAGTCACTTGTTCTTGATAAGGCTGCAAAAAGTCATTGAGAATCATGATTTGGCTTTCAAACATAGAATTGGCTGAGCAATAAATAGATCTATTTGAGCTTCCTTACATAATCAATATATAATTTTGAGTTTATGAGAATGGATCAAAGTCAACACTTATCTGTTCAAGAAGAGAGCATGAAATTATACACAAAAGGTTTTTCTAAATTTCTTCTTAATAAATAACATAAATTATGTTCTTAAAAGTATTTTACTCTTCTCAAAACATGATTCTATAGTTAAACATTTGAAAATCAAGTTCAACAATAAACTAACTATTCTTTAGTTTATTAGTTTTCTACAAGGTTTATGTTGGATGAAGCTAGTGGGTTCAAGAAGTTAAACCATTTTAGAATTTCCTCAAGTAATGAATGCCTCTATGTTCAATACTATATAGATTTTTTCTCCCTTAATGTTGTGATAAGACTTTGAAACAATGCCTGGATGTGCATTTGTCTTGCTTCTTTGCCTTTCAAATAACATTTTATGGCAAGCTCTTAATTTAAAAAAGATCTTTATATTAAGAAGAATCTAGATGTATTATTCTTATGTGAGAGTTTAGATTAAAAAAGAAGTGGAATACTAGACTATTAAATTTATATTTGAAGTTAGGGTTTTGAAGCCATTTGTAATTAGAGACCCTTCACCTTGTTCAATATCTCTAACATAGTTATTGTCATGCTTTTTTTAAAGGCTTTGTATGCATCATCTTCTTCCTCTATTTTCTAATGGTATACTCTGACCAAACTAAGTCCACTAAAATCACGTCTCTCCTAGACATTTTTAATGTTTCTGAGAAAGACATATAACCTTGGTATCACTCACCACTACTTTCTTGCCACTAAGTTATCATTGGGATGCAAGGACAAGAAGATGTCACTAGACTATCATGAGGGCATTTACACAAATCCATCCCTAGTCAAGATGATACTAAAACCACTAGAGATTTAGGGCTAGTTGGTGTTCTTTTGGCCGATCTTGACTGTGAGTAATCAAGTAGATCCCATGATGAGGAGTTTGCCTCGGGGATGATTAGAGATCTAGCTTTACTACATTTGGGCATGATTTTGTACTTTCTCTAATATCATGACACTCATTTCAAGATAATCATCTTTATGATATTTTCTATATAATATAAATAAGAATTCTTGTTTCGTCAACAATTTGACTTTTTACTAGTAATTGGTAATTTGAAT